>CM073757.1:10165046-11365046 GCA_037127355.1 Schoenoplectus tabernaemontani
TATTGTATTAGTTCCGGCTTCAAGACCTTGTACTCACCGGTTATTTGATTTATGATCAATTGAGAGTCCTCAAAGATGCGCACAACTTTGATTTCCAGCTCAAGTGACAGCTCTAGCCCGGCGATCAACGCTTCATATTTCGCCTCATTGTTCATGCACAACTCAGTTAGTGCTAGAGAGTGCCTTATTATTCTGCCTTCTGAGGTTACAAAGACTAGACTTGCACCAGCTTGCACGGTTGGGACCCCCGGACCTACGATTGGTCGGATTGACAAGGCGCCATCTGTTAGTGTTAGAGTGATCTACAGCCAATCATGTGATGATTATACTTAGATTATGCCAATCATGTGATGATTATACTTAGATTATGTATTTGGATGACCATTTATGATATATCATTTATTTCTTGAGTTGTTTATTATTTGTATATTGAGTTGGACTCAATTGTGAAACATATACATTAATTAATAATAACTCTAAAATGTCCCTAATCTGTTAATTAACTAGGAACAATAATGAACTAAGATTAGTATGTAAGTTGAGTGATGATTGTGTTTCACAAATCATACGATAAGTGTTATCAACTCAATTACACAAATGTCCCGTTTTCATGTTCTGGATATCATGTGACATGGAATGAGCTCGGGACGATTATCATCGTTCAGGACCAAGATATTTGTAGCGTACATTATATCTGTATTGCTTAGGGGTCACAATGCACATTGCTAGGTGCCGCTTGTGATTTATGATGATTAAAACAGATGATTAAAAATATTTTAATCTCATTGTTAAGTATATACAGATCCCAAAGGGTCACACCATATAAGAACAAAGTCTATAAACATTTCGGGAGTGTTTGGCACTCAATGGAATAGCAAAAAGTTAGAATAGAATAGCTATTCCGATGAATTAATTTGCCAAACGAATTTTAGACTAAGTAGAAGAGTGCGGAATAGTGCTAATCCGGTATACCAACTTATAGGTGGAATACCGGATTAGCTCTCGTCGGAATAGCGATTATTGTTTGATTATATTATATTATATTATTATATTATGATTATGATTAAGATTTAGTATTATTATATTATTATATTATATTTATGATTATAATTTATTATTATATTAATATTATGATTATTATTATTATTATCATTATATTATTATTATTAAATTATTATTATCATTATTGTTATTATATTATCATTACCATTAGTATTATTATATTATTTATTATTATTATAAATATAATTTTAATATTATATTATTATATTATGAATATTAATATAATTATTTTATTATTATATTATTATGATCAAGATTATCTATTATTATATTATTATATTATGATTATGATTATGATTATTATTAGTTATTATTATTTTATTATGTTGTATTATATTATTATATATTGATTATATTGATGATTAATTTATTATTATATTATTATAATTATAATTATTTATAATTATTTTATAATTATGATTATATTATTATTATTATATTATTATGATTATACTTATGATTATATTATTATGATTATGACTATAATTATTATTATCATGATTATGATTATTATATTATGATTATATTATTAAAATTATGATTACTTATTATTATATTATTATAATTATTGTTGTAATTATAATTTTTTATTATTATATTACTGATTATGTTTATATTTTTATTATATTATTATTATAGTATTATTATTTATTATGATTATTTTTTATTACTTTATTATTATTTTATTATGTTGTATTATATTATTATATGTTGATTATATTTATGATTAATTTATTATTATATTATTATATTATTATAATTATAATTATTTATAATTATGATTATATTTTTATTATTATATTATTGTGATTATGATTATGGGTATATTATTATGATTATGACTATAATTAGTATTATCATGATTATGATTATGATTATTATATTATTAAAATTATGATTACCTATTATTATTATATTATTATAATTTTGATTGTAATTATAATTTATTATTATTATATTACTATATTATAATTATGTTTATATTTTTATTATATCATTATTATATTATTATTATTTATTATGATTATTTTTTATTACTTTATTATTATTATTATCTTACTATTATGATTATTATTTTACTATTATTATTATTATCATCATCATTATTAGTATCATAATTATTCATATTTTAACTATTCTGAGTAACAACTGCCAAACAATATTTTCGCTCTTCCGAATAGTCAAGAATACCACTTTTCTAAAAAAATTACTATTCTATCACTCTTCCAAAGTTACCACTCTTCCAAAGCTATTCCTTGATTTGCCAAACGGACCCTTCTTGATCATTTTGGTGTTAGTTCTCTAGAATTAACATGAGTTAATTAATCATTAGACATGATTAATTAAGTATATCTATTAAAGATTTTGATAGATAGATCAAAATGGGTCAAAAATAGGTCATGTGGAGTGTTTTCAGGACACATACGGGCCCCGTACGGCCCTAGGCATAATGAATTATGGGTAGTTTTCTGCACAGTGCGGTTGTGCGCACAGTTCAGTTTTTGAGTCAGTCCGGGGGTTATCTTGTTCCCAAAATAGCCAAATTTGGAAAAAACATGGCCAAATATTAGTGAAAGGTTTACATATAAAAAAGACCATACCTATAGACAAAAAAACTCAAGATTTTTTGTCCCTAACCGACTCGAAATTCTGCTGAATTTTTGCTGCACCAGTTTTTAATTTTCTCATGTGTTGAGAACCTTTCCAGCACATCTAAGAGTTAGAATTCATGGAGAAGGACCAAAGGATCAAGGAGAGCACTCTCAATTGCTCTAACAAGAGGTTGAGAATGTATTTATGGGTTGTTCTTGGTGGATACCGTTGGAGGAGATCTCGGTTGGTCTCTTGGTGTCGTACGCGTCTCCCGATCGTTTTCTGCCCTTCCGGTGACTCAAGCACGCATCAAAGGTATATTAATCTTGTTTATAACTTACATTTGGTTCAGTTTAAATCATATACAAGATCCTTTTGGTATTTTAGATGAAAAGTTTCAAATTTATACACTAGTTACACCGATAAAATTCCAACAAGTTGTATCAGAGCAATTGGTAGTTTTATATGATTGTTCTTATTCTTAAATATGTTATCTTGATGATCATGCATGAATTATATTGAGTCTCATAAGTAGATATAAGATTTGATTGATTTGTGTTGTCAAAACCCATTTTCTAGCGTAGTTGATAAGTTTGACATGATTTACTTGTGAAAACTCATTAGAACTGATCTTAGGTCCAGTTTCTTGACTTTCTTGGGGTTAGTTATTGTTGTGACCTATCATGAATTACCATCTAAGATTAGCCTTTTTTAGTTTTGGGGCCTCGGCCTTAACGGGTTCTTGATTGAGCGCCAAAATAGAAGTTGATTATTTTTGGACAGCGGCTTAACCAATTAGGGCTGCATTTTCTTGTGATTTGTTGATCACATTAAAAGTCAAACTGGATCTAATTGTGCATGATTATTAGATTATAAGATTAAGAACGATTAAAATCGGTTTGTGTAAGTGTTGCATGTCGCTAATTTTGGTTTACAGGAGTGGGTTTGTATAGTCATATGTTCAAGCCTTGTGTGTTGTATTGAATGCATGTGATTGTTTGTAATGCGGCCTAAGGTACCCCGTGGTATTAATAATAAATGAGAGCCTCGTTTACTCTCTTCTAAATTTAGTCAAGTGGTCATGTGCTTCGGTGATCGGGATCACTGAAGCATCTTGGACTTACTGACAGGTCAGTGCAGTGAGATAGGGTGGTGAAAAAGATGAACTTACTACATATCAGTTCAATCTTTACCGCTCCGAGAGGCAATCTTATCAATAGATCAGATCGACCTTTGCGGAGAGATGGAAGTGAGTCTACTACAGAATGACTCGACCTTAGTTGATTGATGGTACGAATATGTATAGGCTTTTAAACCTAGAAAATGCTCCACTAATCGCAAGCGTACGACTTCGTTGAGTAAGTTCAGGTATCGAATCCACAGGGACTGAAGTAAACTCTAAACCAGACTCAGTTTAATTCAGATCCTAAAGGTAGGTCTTTTTGGTATTTTTATATAAAAAGGGGGGATTTTGTAAAGTTTTAATTAAACTACGCAATTAACACTAACAGGTAGTAAGTAAATAAAGATAACAAAGTGAACAGATGTTTAAATTAATCAATAATAAGATCTCGTGGTTTCGGAAATTGTCACATCGGAATGGTTTCTTGCGGCCCGCAAGCTCTCACTTGCGCCCGCAAGCAACATGCAGAGAATGGTTTTCGATCGTAATTGGTTCTTAACTATCGCTTCGTTATTCTAATAACCTCAACTCTCATTTGTTGGTAATTACACACTTGCTAACGCTTATAAACCCTTAGGATAATCTCTTATACCTAATTTTAATTGATTCGTTCTATCGGTTTGTTTAACCTCTCGATTAAACACGAAATGTCCCTCTCGGTATTTTCGATTTCAAATCAACCAAGACAGTTCCTAATCGTTGCAAATCATTTGATAACTCATGCCACACTGGATTTGGCCTTATCCACGGGCTTACCAAGCAATAAACAAGTTTCAATAGAAAAAGATGAGAATAAAATCAATCCAATATAAAAATCACGACCAAATATCAATTATAATCAACATCCATGACAAGCAATCTGTTCCCTAACCCTAAGATACACTTTACTACTCACACATAGTAGCAAACAACAAGAAAAGAGGGTAAAAGAATTGGTTCATAGTCAAAAGAATCAGAAAAACCCAAAATCAGCAATCTGCCCTTGCAGTGGTCTTCTCGTCGCGATATCTCTCAAAATCCGTGAAGAGAGACACCAAGCAAGGGTCAGGTCCTCTTCTCCTGTGTCAGATCCAGACGGCTGAACCCTAGAACCTCCAAAAAAATCGCTATAAATAGCTCAAAACGCGAGAGGAAAGTCTGGAGTTTCCATATCTGGCCTTGCGGGTCGCAAGCAAAGTCTTGCGGGTCGCAAGCAAAGTCTTGCGGGTAGCAAGCAAAGTCTTGCGGGTAGCAAGAAAAGTCTTGCGGCCCGCAAGGAAGGTGCAGAGAGGTAAATGTCTCAAAACGGAGCTCTTGATGTGCTCGTGATAGTCTCAACTGCTCCATATGCTCCATATACCTAAAATAAGACCAAAGTAGAGCAGTAAACAAGAACAAGACAGAGAAAAAGCCTTAATGCAACTAAAATGATGATTTTAGGATGAATATGAGTACATGTCGGGGCAAATAAGTGCATATGAATGCAACGCATCAAATCCCCCCAAGCTAAAGTCTTGCTTGTCCTCAAGCAAAAACCTAAGTCCTAAGGTGCAAACCGTACTCAAATTCAGACCTAAATCCCATCTAAACTAAAGTCCTAGGTACAATTGAGAATGTTGGCAATGAAACCCTAAAATGGTCAAGTTAACTCCTTGGTTTGGTTTCAACTAGAACGACTAAAGATTGGAAACTATTTGGGTCGTCGATTGGAGGTCTTATTCACCACACAAGCACATTTTTGATTTAATTTCAAAGCAAACCTAACTACATGCAATTCGGTTTTCAAATTAGAAAGGTGTCAAAGTAAGTAAACAGTCTTGTCCTGATGTTGTTGGAATTTACAAGAGGTCACCTGTTTATTCCCATTAACCTATGAGTCTCTACTCGAGGAAGAAAAGTACAATTTTACCCCACAGAAAGATATATTATCAAGTTGCAAGAATTTACTCCACCTTAGGCTTATCTTTCCGCTTGTACTTGTTATTCGAAAAATAAAATTTGTTTTGTTTTTTTTTGTTTTTTTTTGTGCAACGTAGTTTCCAAATTTCCAATCTAGGAAGATTTGGACGCTATGATATATCCAGACTTTTCAAGGTAGTACGGTCGGTACACTTACTCATAGCTCGCGCTAGCGGAGTAATACCCTTGTCATGTGCTGGAACATAGATGTTGTTTTTTTATTACTTATTTTTGTTTTTATTAAAAATTTTGTTGTTTTTGGTTTTTAAATTTGTCAAGTTCAAGCGGGTGGAAAATCCTTTGGTAAGCGGTTACTTGCAACAGGACTCAACCAAAAATAGGAACCCTTTTCAAGTACTCACTGGTTAATAGGGACAACGGGTTGTTCTCGATCAAAACGTCACAAAATCTGATGTAAATCAGATGAACAAGGAAAAGTCGGGATAAACCTCTCTAATTTGAAACCTTTATTCAAATTTTATTATTTTTTTATGCAAGTGTTAAATCAAGACATGAATGCAATACGTGTTTTTGCGTGCTATGCAGTTATACCATCCAAACTCTCCAAATTTTGTTCCAATAGGGTTAAAACCAAACCATCAAGTCAAAATAGGTCGGCAAAACACTCAATTAGTACCATTTACATTATACTACTCCTAAATTACTTTAATTACTCTACTCCTAAGCCTCAGGTTTGTTTCTACTCCCCCCCCAAGCTGAATCATGCACTGCCCTCAGTGCACAAAATCATAGATAAAGAAAAAGTAGAAGAAGGGTAAGTAGAACACAACCTGAGGGAATCAGTCTGAAGGGCCAGATGGTGACTGATCGAATGAGGAGAGAGAGAAGAAAGGGGCTGGCGGCTAGTGTTTAAGTAGGGCCCCACAACGCCTTGCGAGCCGCAAGAGACCCTTGCGGGTCGCAAGACATGATGTCTAGCGAGTCGCAAGCCCTTCCTTACGGGTCGCAAGCTGTGTGCAGACTTTTTCGTATTAATGTTCCCTGATCCGTTTTATTGCATATTTCCTTCCACCTGACACCTGCAATCTCACAAATAACTCAACCAAGTGTATGCATGAGAAAGAAAAAGAAAGTAATGCAAATGAAATAAAATAAAGAAAAAGAAAGAAAGAAAAAGAAAGAAAGAAAGAAAGAACTGAAAAGCTAAACCCTATCCCTTGGGTTGCCTCCCAAGAAGCGCTTGTTTTAGGTCCCGAGCTTAACCTTCTTTCCTCTACGTCGCTGATGGGGTTGGATCGGAAAGGTGCATCTCAATGCGTTCGCCATGATGCTGATCAGCAACATAGCCCTTGAGGCGTTGACCGTTCACTTTGAAATTCTTTCCATCCTTTTCTGCAATGTCCACTGCTCCGAAAGGATAGACCTTCTTCACCACGAAGGGCCCGGACCACCTTGATTTCAGCTTGCCTGGAAATAACCTCAATCTAGAATTGAACAAGAGAACTAGATCACCTTCTTTGAAGTCCCTACGCATGATGCGCTCATCATGTACTCTCTTTGTTCGCTCCTTGTAGATTTTGGCATTCTCATAAGCCTGCAAGCGCATTTCCTCCGATTCGTGCAAGTCGAGGATGCGCTTCTCCCCAGCGGAGTCGCCATCATACCTCAAATTGGCGGGAAGAGGCTTGAGTTCGGGCTTACTTGCATCTGTGAGTGGTGGTGCACGATCTGCTAAAACCTCATGTGATTCGCATAGTATGCGTTCTGGTTCATCTGCTGAGACTTCAGCTGCACAAACTGCTTCATCCATGTTCAGTTCGATGGGCTCCTTGCGGGCTGCAAGACTGTCCTGAGTGCTCAAGTCATCCTGAAAATGAGATAAGAAATCAAAGTGATACCTGAGCGAGCTCGGGTTTGCTCGAGAAAGTCTTCTCCGCACGTCATCGACCACTCATCAATGACATCAACACGATAGCAATCATCAGGTGAGTCGGGGTACTTCACTGCCTTAGCAACTTGAAACTGCACTTTTTCATCCCCAATTCTCATGGTGAGAGTTCCTTCATATGTGTCGAATATGGTCCTTGCTCTTCGGAGGAAAGGACGCCCTAGAATGACCGGTACATCCTTGTCCTCATCCATCTCCATCACCACGAAATCACCTGGGACAAAGAATTTGCCCACCTGAACGGGCACGTCCTCCACTATCCCCAATGGCAAGCGGACAGAAGAATCTGCAAGCTGCAAAGTCATACGGGTGGGCTTGAGCTCACCCACACCTATCTTTTGAAAGATGGTGTGAGGCATGAGACTCACACTTGCCCCCAAATCACATAAAGCCTTCTTGATAACCGCTTTACCAATGGTGCAAGGGATAGTGAACTTACCTGGATCGCCAAGCTTAGGAGGTAGCTCGCGACTCACCACAGCACTGCATTCAAGGTTCAGCTGTACGCTCTTGCAATCCTTCAAGCTCCTCTTGTTGGATAAGATGTCCTTGAGAAACTTGGAGTAGGAAGGCATCTCGCATAAGTGCGTCGCAAAAAAGGAATAGAAATGGTGAGTTGTTTCAATACCTCCATAAATTTGGCAAATTGCTCATCCAAACGAGCCTTGACGAGCCTCTGAGGGAATGGGACAGGCGGTCTGTAAGGTGGCTATGTCACTACTGACTTGCCCTTCTCCTTACTCGTCGTCACCGGTATCGGGCGATCTCCTCGAACGGACATCGTTCGTCTCGCTCTCTTCTCTTTCTTGCGGGCCGCATGAGATGTCTTGCGGGCCGCATGTCTCTGGACCGATTGCAGCTGAAGAGCCTGCAGATGTGCCCTGTTGTACCTCTTGCGGGCCGCATGGTATGTCTTGCGGGTCGCAAGCCTGCTGTCTGATAGCTGATTCTCCTTCTGGCTGAACCGTTTCCTCCGACATAGAAGGTCCAGTGTCCTGTGTACCACTCCTCAAAGTGTGGATTGCCTTAACTTCTCCATGGGGGTTAGTTGGTTGGCTTGGTAAATTGCCCTTATCCCCCGAACTTGAGGTTCCACTTGCGTCACCAAACCCCATTCTTGCCAATTTCTCATTCATCGCTTGCAACTGCTCAAACATCATCATATTCATCTTCCCTTGCTCTCGTGCATGAAATCGCAACATGTAACATGTTGGGCACGAAATCTCGCTTGGGTTGATTGTTGAATTGTGGTGGTTGAACATTGCGGTTTTGGCCTTGGTTTGGAAAATGAGTGTTGTTGTAGAAGTTACGGTTTCCACTTCCTTGTTGTTGTTGCTGTGGTGGGCCTTGATTTTGGTAGCGAGGAGGGTTGTTGCTATTGTTGTAAGACCCAAAGGTGTTTGATCTTTCCCTCCAAGCTTGTCGATCATTGGGGTCAATTGAGTAGGAGCGGGTAAAGGGTGGTTTCGGAAAGAAGGAAGGCTCGGAGTTGAGAGAGTTGACATATTCCGTGTCCTCCTCGGGTTGTGCTAGTGGACATGCTTGATAGTCATGCTTCTCGTCCCCACAAAGGGTACAAGCTTGGACTTGCACCATTTTTGAGGCTGCCTTCTGTTTGTCCACTTGGATTTGAAGCGCATCAATCTTGGCTTGCATCAAGGCAAGCTGATCAACCTCGTACTTTCCTCCCGAACTACGGACCATCTCACGGTTCGACCACTGTTGCTGCTGGGCCGACCGCTCAAAGAGATTGAGGATCTCTTGAGGCTCCAAATCAATGATGGTCCCACCTGCACCATTATCAACAAACACACGACTCTGGGAAGTTAGACCATTATAAAATGCATCAACAAGCATCCAAATACTCGATTATGGTGTGGGCAAGACCGGAGCAAATGGTTGAACATATCCCAAGCGTCACTAAATGACTCATCATAACCTTGTTTGAACGCAGTTATTTGTGCTCTAACCTTAGCAGTTCTCCTAACAGGATAGTATTTTGCAAGAAAAAGATTAGACATTTCAGCCCAGGTACCAACTGAGCCTTTAGGGAGGGAGTTAAACCAAATTTTCGCTTTGTCTCTGAGAGAGAAGGGAAACAAAGCCAGCTTCACATACTCCATGCTTGCTCTTGCACATTTCACCGTTTGACAGCATTGGAGGAAGTTGTTGAGATGCTCGTGCGGGTTCTCAACCTCCAAGCCGTGGTAACAGTTTTGCTGGATCAGGTTGACAACGCCTGAGCCGAAACTCGGTGGATCTCCAAGCATCTGTGGAAGGACGATCGATCCTTGTGCATTATCAGCTCTAGGGATGTGGTAGTCCCTGAGAGTGCGCGGCACAAATGGCGGAAAGTCATCCCCTCTTTCATTGTTGACGGGATCATTTCGTGGAGGATTTTCTCCTCGATTTGCCATGTCGTATGCTTCGTAATGAGAAGGGACGGAGATTGATTCGGGTGTGATGGTCGGGTTCGGTTTCTTGGCTCTACTTCTCGTGTTGTAGTCACCAACCGGGAAGCTTATCCAAGCTTTGAGCACCCGAAACAATCAAAGAAAGATGAAGATAAAATGTTAGAACCGTAAAAGAAATAAGAGTTAGGTTCGAATAAATATCGCACCCCCCCGCAACGGCGCCAAAAAGCTTGATGATACGAATACGTATAGGCTTTTAAACCTAGAAAATGCTCCACTAATCGCAAGCGTACGACTTCGTTGAGTAAGTTCGTATCGAATCCACAGGACGGAAATAAACTCTAAACCGACTCGGTTCAATTCGATCCTAAAGGTAGGTCTTTTTGGTATTTTTGTATAAAAAAGGGGGTTTTGTAAAGTTTTAATTAAACTACGTAATTAACACTAACAGTAGTAAGCAAATAAAGATAACAAAGTGAACAGTGTTTAAATCAATCAATAATAAGATCTCGTGGTTTCGGAAATTGTCATTGTCATCGGAATGGTTTCTTGCGCCCGCAAGCTCTCACTTGCGGCCGCAGTGCTCTTACTTGCGCAAGCAAGCAACAAATGCAGAGAATGGTTTTCAGTCGTAATTGGTTCTTAACTATCAGTTCGTTATTCTAATAACCTCAACTCTCATTTGTTGGTAATTACACACTTGCTAACAATTATAAACCCTTAGGATAATCTCTTATACCTAATTTTAATTGGATTCGTTCTATCGGTTTGTTTAACCTCTCGATTAAACACGAAATGTCCCTCTCGGTATTTTCGGATTTCAAATCAACCAAGACAGCTCCTAATCGTTGCAAATCATTTGATAACTCATGCCACACTGGATTTTGCCTTATCCACGGCTTACCAAGCAATAAACAAGTTTCAATAGAAAAAGATGAGAATAAAATCAATCCAATATAAAAATCACGACCAAATATCAATTATAATCAACATCCATGACAAGCAATGTTCCCTAACCCTAAGATACACTTTACTACTCACACATAGTAGCAAACAACAAGAAAAGAGGGTAAAAGAATTGGTTCATAGTCAAAAGAATCGAAAAACCCAAAATCAAAGAATCCGCCTTGTGTGGTCTTCTCGTCGCGATATCTCTCAAAATCCGTGAAGAGAGACACCAAGCAAGGGTCAGGTCCTCTTCTCCTGTGTCAGATCCAGACGGCTGAACCCTAGAACCTCCAAAAAAATCGCTATAAATAGCTCAAAACGCGAGAGGAAAGTCTGGAGTTTCCATATCTGGCCTTGCGGGTCGCAAGCAAAGTCTTGCGGGTAGCAAGCAAAGTCTTGCGGGTAGCAAGAAAAGTCTTGCGGCCGCAAGGAAGGTGCAGAGAGGTAAATGTCTCAAAACGGAGCTCTTGATGTGCTCGTGATAGTCCCAACTGCTCCATATGCTCCATATACCTAAAATAAGACCAAAGTAGAGCAATAAACAAGAACAAGACAGAGAAAAAGCCTTAATGCAACTAAAATGATGATTTTAGGATGAATATGAGTACATGTCGGGGCAAATAAGTGCATATGAATGCAACGCATCATTGATCTAGAAGATGAACATACTACAGAATGGTTCAATCTTTACTAGTCAATGACCAATCACACAAAATACAACTCGAAACACTTAGCCGGTTGATCTTGAGGTTGGTGAATCAAGAGACGGGTGGATTTGGCCCACGTATTTCTTCTCACTGATCTTCTAGATCATGAATTCTAAGCACTGAGCGGATTCATAAACCTAGGAACACAACTGCACAAAAAGTCAAACCTGAAGCACTGAGCCAGTTTGACATTGAGGCGTGTGTCAGTGAAAGAACCTACTACAGAACGATTCAGATTCACTGTTTTGAGGATGAATCTACTACAGAACGATTCAATCCTACAATCTCGAGAGATGAACTTACTACAGATCAGTTCAATCCCCTGAACTAGAAGACAAACTTATCAACGGATTAGTTTGGTCTTACTAGCTTGACTGATCATGAATTACTTGTTCATGACACAGAGTCATCATGATGTCACCTCTTTGGACATCGTGATGTTCTTCTATTTTGAAATTAACATGTTTGCTCATGTTGATGTCACAGTCTTGGTCATTCTTTAACGGGCGTCAAGATGTTCTTGTCTCAACTGGTTATTCTGAATATTGCATTACTTGTGCAAAAATCACTGTGTAGTATCACACCCTTTTGTGTGAGCATATTTGATCACCACTAAATCATGAGTCCTGAGCACCTAGCTGATTCACAGATTCAGGGTTAACTTGTGCACAAAATTAGACTCGGTGCTCCTGACTGGTCTAACATTGAGACAGATTTATCAGAGGATGAGCTCAAAAACTACCATATTGTTATGTCTCATCAGCAGTCAACAAGGTCACCTTGTTGAACATTCACCATTCTAGAAATCGTGTAACGATTCAACAAACCGTTACAACGCTTCAACAAATCGTTATAACGTTTCCACAAACCGTTATAACACTTTTCAGAAGATATCAGACTTATCAGAGAGTTGGTCAATGGGGGTCAAAAGGTTGCTAACGCTCTATAAAGCGTTCAACGTTTTGATGAATCGTTATGACGATTTCTTAGAATATATCGACTTATCAGAGAATAATCAAAGCGTTGCTAACGTCTTGTGAAGCGTTATAACGATTTGATGAACCGTATAACGATTCAAGGAATTGTTACAACGATTCCTTAGAGCATATTGACTTGTCAGAGAATAGTCAAAATGTTGCTAACGTTTTACAAAGTGTTCAACGTTTTGGTGAATCGTATAACGATTTAAGGAACCGTTATAATGATTCCTTGGAATGTATTGACTTGTCAGAGCATGGTCAGAGCGTTGCTAATATTTTGCAAAGCGTTCAACGTTCTGATGAATCATATAACGATTCCTAAAAATGTTGTATTTAATCTGGACCACTAGATTATTCTAAGATTAGTGTAGATTTTCTATTGAATCTTTTATTTTACTTGGGCCACTGGATTTAATTGAGATGTGCATTGAACAGATTAAAGGCCCAGATTGAGTTATGTTTTAATTTTCTTAAGTCTTGACAGATCTCATCCATCAATAGACTTCACGATTGGTGAGGCACTTCAAGGTTCGTGTCAAATGATCTTTTTGACTCTTTTCTTCACTACGCTTTGAGATTTGTGCAGAAGGGTGTCGTCGGTGATCGGAGATGCCGATGGCAGATCATACAACGGGGTTAGCATCGCTTTGGCACCTACATCCTCATGACAATGCCATATTGGAGATCCATAAGGTGAAGACATGACGTCACCTGTATCGTTTCTATACTTCGATACCGGTTTGGTACCAATTGTGTTTGCGTCAATGAATCGGTAAATTGAATCCACTAGATTCCAATCCTGTAGTGCTGTCTCTACTTATTAACTTTACCAATTCATTGCTTCTTATTAGAATTCTTGAGATTTTATTACGGCTAGTAATGACTTCCAACATATGTCGAGTAATTCAATCGCTTACTTTTGCTCTTGCATTCATCTCGGCCTAAAGGCTCGCCAAACTTTCAGTTTGGGCCAGTGTCTCACGAGACATGCCAACACTTCCTTGTATCATCTTTCGCTTAATGTCCAAACAACTCGGTTTGAAGAAGTCGATAAAATCAGCAAAGGAGAAAATGAAATGGAATCAAGTGTCGATTCAGACTTTCAATCCTAACAGTCCTTATTGATCAACCCCGCATTTACCTCGGCCTAAAGGCTCACCAGGTGTACCTGGGCCAGTGGCTCACGAGGCATGCTAAGGGTCATCCTATGTTAATGCTTGTGTAGCTCCCGATCGGTACAATGCAAATCAAGAAATCAATAAAACAATGAAATTTATGAGATCAAGATGCTAACTCAAATCCCATAACATTCCTTGATTGATTTTATAATAGAAATTAAATCTAATTGCTCTAATTATAAAAGAATGTTTGTATTAATGCTTGAATTCAAAAGAAATAAAAATTGAGTAACAAGGTGATCGGTTCAGGCCTAAAGGCTCACCAAACTGCTTGTTTGGGCCAGTGGCTCGATGAACATGATCATTAAGCTCAGAATTGGCAAGGAAGAGAGAAAAAGAAAGGAGTTTTTAAACTCAAATAGCAAGGAAAAATACAAGAAATATCTCCATTATTCTACTAGCTTTAGTGTGTGATAACAAACCTTTCTTGCAATACAATTGTACACCTTCAAACTCACGGGGAAGATGCTCTCTTTCTGCTGACTAGTCTCAATTTTAATGAATTCAATCTCTCTTTTCTTTGCTGGTAACTCTCCTCTTGTGTTTCTCTCAAAGATACCTCATTCTCTTGTGTGTTAGGAAGTGGTTGTGTATTTTTTCTTCAACTCTCCTTTTTTTTCTTTTTCTTTGCTGTCAAGGGTTTATATAGGGATCAGTGGAGTTCAATTGTCCAATTGTGTTTCTTTGATGCCACAGATTGCTGACATAGCATAATCACAACCTTTGTTTCACTAATTCAAGGGTGTAGATCAATTTCAGTTGTGTTTGTTGAAGGGATACTTTTAGAGTTCGGATTGCCAGCGTGGCCATAGTGATCATGGCTCAAATCTTCCCTACTCTCTCTTCTTAAACACCAAATGAAATCAGCCCTCCATTTTCTTTTGTTTTCGGTTCTGTACACCAACCCCATTGAGAAAATCATGTAATGACTGATGGTTTTGTGCCAGTGACGACTTCAATAGAATCGTGGGACCCACATGAAGTTCTCTGAGTCGCCAATTTGCCTCATCCCCACCTTAGCCGGCTAATTTCATTTTTTACCTGATTCTCTTCTTCCTTGATGCGAGTGATGCACAACAAACCATTTCCAAAACTAATTATTTCAATGAACTCTCCTTTGTTAGAGTTTTCCAACGGTATATTATTTATAAAATTCCGTCGCCGTTTGAGTTCTTTTCCATTTTTGACTTATTTTCTGCTCAAAATCGGGTCAGCAGAGAAGAAATTGCAGCAGCAGGAGGAAGAGAGGGATTTTCTATCTCCTGGGACCCCTTTGTCAGTGGGAGAAATGAGAGGGGGAGATAGTGCACTTCGGGTAGACTCGGCACACGAGTTTCGGCCCCACAAGTCATGGTTAATGAGACACACATACAATGAACCAAGTGCATACAATAGCTTCCTTTTCAAAAATTTCTCTCCAGCGCCAAACATCCAAGGTTCCTGTTTATCATCCCCAAATTGCACCTAGCTAGGCCTTTGGCTCTAAATTGCACCCATAAAGCACTTGATCAAATCTCAGCCTTCTGATTGATCAATTTCTCTTCTCTGAATTTATTCCAATAGACCCCTTCATCCAAAAATTATGAAATTTTTACTCAAATTCTCTAAATTCATGATGATCACCTCTATATTTTTTAATTCCCATCTTACCCCTGTTTCTTTGTGCTAAAACTTCTTTGATCAAGAAAATCCTATTTTCTTCTGAATAAATCCCAATTTTTAATTGTAGCTCAGTGTCTCTGCCAAATAAAATTTCTCCTTGCAGAAAACACCCTAATTAAACACCAATTAGACTTGTATTGATATTTATTAGGGTTTGATTTGATCAACAATTGATTACATATCAATAATTGATGCAAATCTAGACTTGATCAGATGTTTGCAACATTGACATCTGGTCAGTCTTGTGAAATTGACTTTTAATTCATATTCATGAAAGTGATTTGGTCAACAGCTAATTACTCGTCAATAATTGACACAAATCTTGGCTTGATCAGGTGTTTACAACATTGGCACCTAGTCAGCCTTGAAAGCAAAATCACATTAAAAAATCTTGTGATTGGCTGTATCAAAATATTAGTTTGACATTGACACAGTTCTTGTTGTACAAGGATTGTACTGCTTCAGCTCTTAGGGTTTGATCTTGGTTTTCTCTTGTGTTTCTTCCTTCGGCCTTTCAGGGGTAAACACAAACCAAGCGATAAGACAGAGAAATCTGTCAGAGAGAAGTACAACAAGTTCATAGATGATGAGCTTGATGTCTCATGTATGATGGTCGCCACTATGAGTTCTGAGCTTCAGAAGAGGTTCAAGACTCGTGGTGCGTTTGACATAATGGACCAACTCAAGAAAATGTTACAAGAGAAGGCTCAGACTGAGATGTGCAATCTCACAAAAGCACTTATGAAGTGCTCAATACGCGATAATGAGTCCGTAAGCGCTCATATGTTCAAAGTTACGAGATATATTGAGCAGCTTGAGAAGCTAGGCTACAAGTGCGATTCGCAGCTAGTTACGAACATTATTTTCGCGTCATTGTCTCCTCATCATTCGAATTTCATTATGAATTACAACATGATGGGAATGTCGAAGAGCTTGGATGAGTTGCTAGGTTTGCTTAAGACTGACGAGGAGGACATGAACAAAGGATCTAGGAATGTTCTTGCGGTCAGTTTGGCTGGGAAGAAAATTAAGAAGCGTTCCAAGAACAAGTCTAAGGGCAAGAGTAAAGGGAAGGCTCAAGTGGTGACTTCGAGCGCTTCTAAACCCAAGGATGTTTCCATCGTTGAGTATTTATACTGTAAGAAGCATGGACAATGGAAGCGTAATTGCCCTCAGTTCCTAGAGGACAAAAAGAACGGGAATGTCCCTTCTTCTTCAAGTATACTTATTATTGAAATTAACCTTGCTACTTCTATTTTTGACTGGGTGTTGGACACCGATTCATGTGCTCATGTTGTTCAAATGTGTAGACACTAAAGAATAAGAGGTTGCTTGAGAAGGGTGAGATGCAGCTCCGGGTTGGTAATGGAGCAAGTATTGCTGCTGTTACTGTAGGAGATTTAGATTTGCACTTACCTAGTGGACTTATTTTAGAGCTTAGTAGTATTTACTTTGTTCCTTCTATTTCTAGAAATATTATCTCTGTTTCATGTATGGACATGGATGGTTTTACCTTTTCTATTAAAGATCAATATTTTTTTTATAGAGATGATATTTTCTATGGTAGTTCCCAAGTTATGAACGGTCTATATGTTCTAGAAATGGATAATCAAGTCCTTAACATTAATAACATGAGACTTAAATCTTCTCGTGAGAGTGAAACTCTCATATGGCACCATCGTCTAGGTCATATAAATGAGACGCGCATTAAGAAATTACAAGATATTGAACTTTTTGGTTGCTTTGACTTAGAATCTATAGCAACATGTGAGTCATGTTTATCGGGTAAGATGACTAAGGCACCTTTTACTAAGAAAAGTGAGAGGTCAATGGATTTGTTGGGACTCATGCATAGTGATGTATGCAGTCCTATGAGTATAAGTGCTAGAGATGGATCAAGATACTTTGTCACATTTACTGATGATTTTAGTAGATATGACTATGTCTACTTGATGAGCAAGGCTGAGTTATCACGCTCTTTCTGGGGATTTGCACTTGAAACTGCTATATTTATGTTGAATCACGTGCCATCTAAGTCTGTAGAAAGGACACCATATGAGTTATGGTTTGAAAGAATTCCAAATGTGTCTTTTATCAAGATTTGGGGCTATGAGGCTTACATCAAGCGATTGATGTCTGACAAACTCAGTCCTAGGTCTGATAAGTGCATATTTGTGGGATACCTTAAGGAAACTAAAGGGTACTACTTCTACTATAAGTCTGAAAATAAGATAGTTGTTGCCAGACATGCGGTATTCTTGGAGAAAGTTTCTCGCAAGAGGAAGTAGTGGGAGTAATGTGCAACTTGAAGAAATTCAAATTACACATAAGAGTAATATTGATGGAGACTTCACAATCCCTTCTATGGATGTTAAGGCTAGTGGGAGTTGGACTTCCAAACTTAGTTCTCATGGTGATGAGAACGTGGTTCAAGATACGCCTCCACAAGGTATTATGGAAGAAGCATCTGAGCCTCATGCACTTCGCAGGTCATCAAGATCAAGTCATCCACCTGAAAGATGGTTGGGACTTCATCAAGGATCGACATGTGATGCTGAGGATCCTTTTACCTATATGGAAGCAATGGTGCGGTCCGACTTTGTAGAATGGCTTGGAGCCATGCGATCTGAGATACAGTCTATGTATGACAATCAAGTTTGAAACTTAGTTGATCTCCTTGAAGGAGCTCATCCGATTGAAAACAAATGGGTTTTCAAGCGGAAGTTGGATGTGGACGGTAATTTGACTACATACAAGGCACGTCTAGTTGTGAAAGGTTTCAAACTGATTCAAGGAGTTGATTATGATGAGACTTTCTCACCCGTGGCCATGTTTAAGTTAATTCGGATATTGTTAGCAATTGACGCTTTTTATGATTATGAAATATGGAAAATGAATGTCAAAACTGCCTTTCTAAATGGAGATTTAGAAGAGGATGTGTACATGACACAACCGATGAGTTTTGAAGATCCTAATAACGCTAGCAAAGTATGCAAGCCGAAGAGGTCTATTTATGGACTAAAGCAAGCATCAAGAAGTTGGAACAAACGTTTTGATAAGGATATTATCCAACGTTGTTCGTAACTGGCAGCCATACAGATTCTATCTCGATGTACATCTTTTGTATGAAGAAGAAGTATGAATCAAGAATACTGATGTCCCTCTCATTTGTTGACGTGAGCGATGGTATCCAAATTGGGCGCCCCTAGATAAAGAATGTAGTGTAAGAATGACACATTACTATTTTACACCGTTCTGGATATCATGTGACATGGAATGAGCTCGGGATGATTATCATCGTTCAGGACAGTTATACATGGAATGAGCCTCTGTATGGCTTGGGATTTCCTCTTTCTCCATTTGAGCCCGATTTTCACTCAATCACCATTGCTGTTATCTCCTCTTCAATTCATTCAATTGTGAGCTCCTTTAGCCTCCTCTTAATCCCAGTAGTTGATCTAGTTTGTCTTTTGCACCATTTGTGTACTCCATTGTCAAGTTTGAACTTACTGTTCTTCTCCCGATTAATGACTTGGTGAAATACTATTGCAAAGCTTCAAAAGGTGTTACCTTTGCATCTAGAGAGTGTCGCCTTAGTGAGGGAAAGCTGCCTATACAATCAATTTCACCTTTGCGAGCTTGCAAAGGTCAGTCCCAATTTTGACTTTATTAACTATTCTAGGTCAATTCTCATAATTCCTTTCGCAATCTCCAAAATTTATAGCTTCTCCATGCTTTAATCGATACTATGCATC
The DNA here is from genome assembly GCA_037127355.1 of Schoenoplectus tabernaemontani. NCBI lineage: Eukaryota > Viridiplantae > Streptophyta > Magnoliopsida > Poales > Cyperaceae > Schoenoplectus > Schoenoplectus tabernaemontani. The sequence continues at coordinate 10,184,376 of CM073757.1, forward strand.
TCTCTGTTGAAGTAATTCGAAGGATTTTGCTACTTCTGGCTTGTTAACTTATGGCGCCTCACAGCCAATCGCGCGGAAGAAAGAGAAGAAGAGGAAGAAAGGAAGGAGAAGGCACCTCTGGAGGGGGACGGTCTCGGCGCATGTGAACCACAATAGAGTGGGGCCCACCGTCAGAGGGACAATGCGCAAGAGCCAGGTACACATTTCACATTCTCTCTTTGATTTAAATTCTGTCTTTTATTTGTGTGAGCTTGGTTCACATAATAGGCATGCACCTCTGACATATAATGCTGACAATAGGGCCCCATTTGTCAGGACTTAATCTCACAGTTTAGCTAGTTTTAAAGCTTAATCAGTGTTTAGGCTTAATTAGGGCCTACCAGTCAGTGATACAGGGTTTAAGCTAATGACTTTCACATGGTTAATTGGGGTGATGTATCACCAATCAGGCAATGACACGTGTCAAGTGGGGTTTAATTGTATGGAAGTTAATCTGCTGATGTGTGCTGCCTGGTGTGATGCCACGTGTGCTGCCATGTGGCAGGACTGCTGAGATGACCTTATCACCAACTGCCACGTGGCATATTGGTGGGGCCCACTTTTTGGCTGACTTCACTGGTGTGGGGCCCACATGTGCTGAGGTGGCCCAATAGATGTGTGCCACGTGGCACATGCCTGCTGACTTGGCCTATTCTGGTGCTGCCACGTGGCACACCCTCTCTCCTCTGCTATTTTATATGTTCTATGTTTTTTTGTACCCAGTTTGCACCCAAAGAGGCCTCTGTCCCCAAGTTGTACCCAGAGTTACCTTGATCAAATCTCAGCCCTTGATCAATTCATTTAATCTATTTTATCTTCTCTGAATTTATTTTAATAGCTCCACTTATCCAAAAATCATAAAATTTTCACCAAAAATCCCTAAATTCATGATGATCACCCCTGTAATTTTTAATTCCACTTTTGCCCCTGCCTCCTTGTATTAAAAATTCATTTATCAAGAAAACTCTATTTTCCTCTCTGAATTAATCTCAGATTTCAATTATAGCTCAGTGTCTCTGTCAAATAAAATTTTCTTTCAGAAACCACCCTAATTAAACACCAATTTAGACTTGTATTGGTGCTTATTAGGGTTTGATTTGATCAAAAGCTGATTACTTGTCAATAATTGATACAAATCTAGACTTGATCAGATGGTTGCTCTCAGCTTTGACATCTGATCAGTCTTGTGAAATTAACTTCCAATTCATGTTCATGAGGGTGACTTGGTCAAGGGTTGATTATTTGTCAATAATTGGCACAAATCATGGCATGGTCAGATGGTTGCTCACAGCTTTGGCACCTGGTCAGCCTTGGAAGCAAAATCACATTTGAGATTTCTTATGATTGGTTGTATCAAAATACTGGCTTGGCATTGACACAGTTCTCGTTGTGTAGGAATTATACTGTTCCAATTCTTAGGGTTTGATCTGTAGTTTGCTGCTTAGGGTTTAACCTTGGCTTCCTTGATGTCTGTTACTGAAATGTGGGGCACACCTGTCAGTGAAAAATGATTAGATGGATGACCCCTCTAGAGATCTCTCTCTCCCGAGGGTCATCCACCTCAAATGAACAGGAGGTGGCGGGGTATTTATACCCTTGCCTTGTATTTAGAATTTTCTTGTGGGATTAATACTTAACCCTTTTTCCGACTGGATTAGGTTTAGTGGATAAGCTAGTTTTAGGCTGTTAGAGCTGCTTGCGAATGACTGCCAGGTGAGTCCCACTTGTCAGAGAAAACGTGATCACATGGATGACACATCAGGAGATATCTTCCTCTCTTCCGAATCTCCTGAGCGTCATCCACATCAAATGAACAGTGGATGATGGGGTATTTATACCCTTGCTTCGTGTTTTAGAATTTCCTTGTGGGACAAATAAGGTTGCTCCGGAATTCGGCAGCGACTTCTTCTGGCTGGTGGCCCCTCTCTTTCCTCCTTTTCCTTCCTCTTCTTATGATTTATTGTTGATAATTGATTTTTAATTATTCAGCTACTTTATCCTTGAGATTTTTCAAGGGTAAACAACGGTTCATCACCACTGTGCTTGAGCTTTGTATTGCGTCCAAGTGGAAATCTCTCCTTGCTCAAATGCATCCACACAAGATCACATTCTTTGAAAATCACAGCCCTTCGGTGCTTGTTAGCTTGTCTTTCATACTTCTGATTTTGCTTCTCAATCCTCTTGCTGACTTGTTCATGCAAGTCCTTGATTGCTTTAGCACGCTCATCTGCATCTCCACTATAGTTATGGCTGATTGGCAATGACACAAGATCAAGAGGAGTCTTCGGATTACATCCATACACCACTTCAAAAGGGCTTTTACCTGTCGTCTTGCTGCTGGACCTGTTGTAAGCGAATTCAGCTTGAGGTAAAACAAGGTCCCATTGACGTATGTTATCACCCACCAAGCTTCTCAACAGATTGCCTAAACTTCGATTCACAATTTCAGTTTGGCCATCGGTTTGAGGATGATAGGCTGAACGAAATTGCAGCTTGGTACCCATCTTACGCCAAAGTGTTCTCCAAAAATGCCCAACAAACTTCGGGTCTCTGTCAGATGTTATGGTATTTGGAATGCCATGCAACTTCACTATCTCCTTAAAATAAAGATCAGCTATGTTAGTGGCGTCCATCGTTTTTGCACAAGGAACAAAGTGCGTAATTTTAGAGAACCGATCAACCACCACCATGATTGAATCTTTGCTGCGTTGAGTTCAGGGCAGTCCCATCACAAAGTCCATGCTCACATCTTCCCACGGTGCATGAGGAATAGGAAGGGGAATGTAAAGTCCAAAATTTTGTGACTTTATTTTTGCTAGATGGCAAGTTCTACACCTCAAAATATAATGGTTCACATCCTTCATCATCTTAGGCCAATAGAAACGGTCTTGGAGTAATGCACCAGTCTTATCTCGTCCAAAATGACCACTTAACCCACCATCATGAACCTCCTTAATGATCTACCACCTCAACGAACAATTCGGTATGCACAAATGGTTGCCATAGAAGGATCATGAAACAATTGTATCCACCTTAGAAGGATCAACATGAATACCCTCAGCTGAAATCACATAGCCTAGAAACACCAAGTTGCTGGTTAGGAACTCGCACTTCTTGAGGTTGATGTAGAGTTTCTGTTCAGCTAGCACTTCAAAGACTTGGTGAAGGTGTCCCAAATGCTCTTCTTTACCCATGCTATACACGAGTATGTCATCAAAATAGACCACCACAAATCTGCCAATAAAAGACTTAAACACCAAATTCATTAGTCTCATAAAAGTACTAGGAGCATTAGAGAGTCCGAATGGCATCACCAACCACTCAAATAATCCATCACGGGTCTTAAATGTCGTCTTCCATTCATCACCAGGCCTCATACAAATTTGATGGTACCCACTTCTAAGATCAATCTTTGAAAACACACTAGCACCATGGAGCTGATCTAGCATGTCATCAAGACGAGGAATAGGGAAGCGATACTTGATAGTAATCGTATTGACCGCTCTACTATCCACACACATGCGAAAAGAACCATTTTTCTTCGGCACAAGCAAGGCTGGAATTGCACAAGGACTCATGCTTTCACGCACCAAACCCTTGCTCAATAACTCATCTACTTGTCGCTGCAACTCGACATTTTCTATTGGGTTCATTCGGTAGGCTGCCTTGTTTGGAAAAACTGCATCAGGAATAAAATCTATGCAGTGTTGTACACTCCTCATTGGAGGTAAACCTGCTGGAATTTCATCAGGAACAAGCTTCTAAAATTGTTCAAGTAAAGGTACCACTGGTCCTGGTATTAGAGTACTTTTGTCACCATTAACTTCTTTCACCACCAATGCAAAGGCTATTTGGGATTCTTCAAAAATTTAAGTAAATTCAGATTTTGAGAGAATGAAAGTGCTATCCTTGAGCGCTGGTTTAGATTTTATTTCCATTCTAGAAGGACCCAAAGTAATCTTAGCACCATTTAGCTCAAAAGAATAAGTATTTTTAAAACCGTCATGGTGTACCTTTCTATCCAACTGCCAAGGCCTCCCCAAAAGTAAATGACAAGCATCCATAGGAACTACATCACACCATACCTCATCTCGGTACTTCTCACCACTAGAAAAATTAACCAAACAACGCTGGTGAACTTGCACACATTTATCCTTTTCCAACCAAGAGAGTTTGTACGGTTTTGGGTGCTTTTCAGTTTTAAGCGGCAACTTTTATACCATAATTTCAGAAACAACATTCTCATAACTACCACTATCAATGATAACATCACATACCTTCCCATGAGAGATGCATCGTGTATGGAAGATATTGTTACGGAGCCACACATCATCTTGAACGGGACTGGAATTCAGCGCACGCCTAATCACCAACATCTCACCCGTATCTCCATAAATGACATCCTCCTCATCTGCTACCTCATCAAACACGGGTGGAGAATCAAAATCTGCTTGCTCCTCCTCTAGGGGTTCTTCAACAATGGTAAATACCCGCTGGTTTGGGCACTCGGACATGATGTGACCGTACCCTTTGCACCGATAGCATTGAACAGCTTTAGGGGCTGGTTTAGAGGGTCCTGTGGTTGTGGTTTTGGCTGAAAATTTGGCCACTGCACTTGATGTTTGTTTGGCTGCTTGCGTACTGCTCCCATGGCTTGTTGGATAGCATCGATTGAGAACTCGGCTACCATCAAAGCTCGCTGTTTTTCTGACTTCTTTTTCCTTTCGTTGTTTTTCAACTTTTATGGCAAACTTAAAAACATCATGATAAGAGATAAAGGGCTGTAAAGTTACCACATCATGAATCTCCTTGCGAAGGCCACGAAGATATCGTGCAATGGTTTGTTCTTCAGGCTCAACAACGCCACACTTTAACATGAGGTGATCAAGTTCCTCGGTGTAATCTGCCATAGTTTTATCACCTTGAACAAAGCCATGAAGTTGAAGAAAGACCTCTTGCAAGAACCCTTCCGACACAAACTACTTTCGCAACTCTTTCACCATTTTTTCCCATGTTCTGATTTTTTGCTTACCCTCACGGGCTCGCTTCATTTTCAACTTCTCCCACCAAATAGATGCACGCTTCTTCAATTTGATGGCAACAATCTTCACCTTTTCTTCCTCAGGGACATCTTGGTACTCAAAGACACGTTCAACCGTATTGAGCCAATCTATGAACTCATCGGGTTGTATGCGCCCTTCATACACCGGAATATCCGCTTTTAGATCAAAAGCCCGTCGAAATTGCTGGTTCCTTCGGGTGTGATTTTGATGGAGAGCCTCTTCATCACTGGACACCAAGGTGTGGTTGTTGTGGAAGGGTTTGAACTCCGCATCATCGTCACCATAAGTTTCGCCATCTGAGCCAGCGGCCTCCACGCGCGCTAGATGCTCTTGGAGTTGTTGCACATGCTGCCTCAACTCGTTCAACTCAATATCTCGATCGGCTTGCTGGTTGCCTTCAGGAGGATTGACACGAGCACCACGTCACACCATCCTTCGCCTGCTGCTCTGATACCAACTGATAGCATTCGAGCTATGAATCGTCGAAGGACACACACACATTCAATGATAAAATCACAACTGGAGAATACTCTCAACTCACAGCATGATAAAAGAAGAGATAAACTCAACTCAAGATAAATTTTTTCATAATAATTCAACAAGTGTGTTTACATTCAGAAATTAGGTTTGATATAGCCATACAACTCAACTCTAGAAACTTCCTACTAATTAATAACTCCTTAATTATTTTTGCAAATATCAAAACACAATAAAAATAATATTAACTACTACTACTAATTCCAAAATATAATTAAAACATAGAGAGACTCAAAAGACAAGTTCCAAGAAACTAAATGCTGGCTGGCTCCTCAGTGACCATGCTCAATTGACATGAGGTTTTGACCAAGAAGACTCTGGAATCTGGAGAAACTCAAAACACAAAAACGATACTCCATTTCATCATCTGATCACAGAAATTTAAATCACCTAAATCCGAACCTTTATGAGAGAGTTATGCCCAAAATACGGCCCAGTACGAATCTGTCCACGTAGCATTAATTAATTGTAAATATGACTTGGGCCTGGTTCTTCAAACTGAGAACTGGTCCAGAACTTGCTTCCTTGATCATGATTGTTCACCTATAAACCTGCCATGACTTGATCGCCATCAGAGGGTGTCGGGTCCCGTTTTCACATTTTGCGCTCCCTGACTCATTTTCAGTGGGTCCGGGTGCGTCGGGTCCCGTTTTCTTGTTTTGCGCGCCCAGACTCGTTTTCGGCGGTGCCGAGTGCGTCGTGTCCCGTTTTCATTTTTTGCGCGCCCGAACTCATTTTCGGCGGTACCGATGGCGTAGTGTCCTTTTTTCATGTTTTGCGCTCCCGGACTCGTTGTCGGCGGTAGCGAGGGCATCGTGTCCCGTTTTAATGTTTTGCGCGCCCGAACTCATTTTCGGCGATATCGAGGGCGTCCGATCCTGTTTTCATGTTTTGCGCACCCAGACTCGTTTTCGGCGATATCGAGGGTGTCCCTTCCCTTTCCATGTTTTCCGCTCCCTAACATGTTTTCGACGGTATCGAGGGCTTCCCTTCCCGTTTCCATGTTTTTCGCAACCGGACATGTTTTCGGTGGTATCGAGGACGTCAGATACCTTTTTCATGTTTTGCGCTCCCGAACTCATTTTCGGCGGTACCGTGGGCGTCGAGTCCTGTTTTCATGTTGTGCGTTCCTAGACTCATTTTCGGCATTACCGAGGGCGTCGGGTCCCGTTTTCACGTTTTGCGCTCCTGGACTCATTGTCGATGATACCGCGGCGTCTGTTCCCGTTTTCGTGTTTTGCGCGCCGGACTCGTTTTCGGCGGTACCGAGGGCGTCGGATCCCGTTTTCACGTTTTGCGCTCCCGGACTCATTTTCGGCAGTACCGAGGGCGTCGGTTCCCATTTTCATGTCTTGTGCTCTCAGACTCGTTTTCGGCGATACCGGGGGCGTCAGGTCCCTTTTTCATGTTTTGCGCTCCCGGAGTCATTTTCGGTGGTACCGAGGGCGTCCGGTCCCTTTTTCATGTTTTGCGTTCCCTGACTCATTTTCGGCGGTACTGAGGGCGTCGGGTGCCATTTTCACATTTTGCGCTCCCGGACTCATTTTCGGCGGTGCCGAGCGCGTCGGTCTTCGTTTTCATGCTTTATGCTCCTGGACTCGTATTCGGCGGTACTGAGGGCGTCAGGTCCAGTTTTCATTTTTTGCGCACCCGGACTCGTTTTCGGTGGTACCGAGGGCGTGGGGTCCCTTTTTCATGTTTTGCGCTCCCGAACTCATTTTCGGCGGTACCGAGGGCGTCGGGTACCGTTTTTATGTTTTGCGTGCCCGGACTCATTTTCGGCGGTACCGAGAGCGTCCGATCCCGTTTTCACGTTTTGCGCGCCCGAACTCTTTTTCGGCGGTACCGAGGGTGTCCCATCCCGTTTTTATTTTTTTTGCTCCCGAACATGTTCTCGGCTGTACTAGGGGTGTCGGGTCCCGTTTCCATGTTTTGCGCCCCCGGACTCATTTTTGGCGGTACCGTGGGCGTCGGGTCCCTTTTTAATGTTTTGCGCTGCTCCCGGACTCGTTTTCGGCGGTACCGAGGGTGTTCGATCCCGTTTTCATGTTTTGCGCGATTGGACTCGTTTTCCGCGGTACCGAGGGCGTCCCTTCTCGTTTCCATGTTTTCTGCTCCCGGACATGTTTTCGGTTGTACCGGGGGTGTCGGGTCCCGTTTTCATGTTTTGCGCCCACGGACTCGTTTTCGGCGATACCGGGAGCGTCCGATCCCTTTTTCATGTTTTGCACTCCCGGAGTCATTTTCGACGGCATGCGGGGCGTCGGGTGCCTTTTTCATGTTTTGTGCTCCCGGACTCATTTTGGGCGGTACCGAGGGCGTCGGGTCCCGTTTTCACATTTTGCGCTCCCGGACTCGTTTTCGGTGGTTCCGAGTGCGTCGGGTACCGTTTTTTTTATTTTGCGCGTCCGAACTCGTTTTCGGCGGTGCCAAGTGCGTCGGTCCCATTTTCATGTTTTGTGCTCCCGAACTAGTTTTCGGCGGTATCGAGGGCGTCAGGTCCCGTTTTCATTTTTTGCGCGCCCGGACTCATTTTCGGCGGTACCGAGGGCGTAGGGTCCTTTTTTCATGTTTTGCGCTCCCAGACTCGTTATCGGCGGTAGCGAGGGCGCCGTGTCCCGTTTTTATGTTTTCGCTTCCGAACTCGCTTTCGGCGGTACCGAGGGCGTCCGATCCCGTTTTCATGTTTTGCGCACCTAGACTCATTTTCGGCGGTACCGAGGGCGTCCCTTCCCTTTCCATGTTTTCTACTCCCTGATATATTTTCGGCGGTACCGAGGGCGTCCCTTCCCGTTTCCATGTTTTCCGCTCCCGGACATGTTTTCGGCGGTATCGAGGGCGTCAAGTACCTATTCATGTTTTGCGTTCCCGAACTCGTTTTCGACGGTACCGTGGGCGTCGAGTCCCGTTTTCATGTTTTGCGCTCCTGGAGTCGTTTTCGGTGGTACTGAGGGCGTCGGGTCCCTTTCATGTTTTGCGCTCCCGGACTCATTTTTGGCGCTACCGAGGGCGTCGGGTGCCATTTTCATATTTTGCACTCCCGGACTCATTTTCGACGGTGCCGAGTGTGTCGGGTCCCGTTTTCATATTTTGTGCTCCAGGACTCATTTTTAGCGGTACCGAGGGCGTAAGGTCCACTATTCATTTTTTGCGCGCCCGGACTCGTTTTCGGCGGTACCGAGGGCGTGAGGTCCCTATTTCATGTTTTGCGCTCCCGGACTCTTTTTTCTACTGCATCGTGGCACGGTCCCTTTTCATGTTTTGCGCCCCCGGACTCGTTTTCGGCGGTACCGGGGGCGTCAGGTCCCTTTTTCATGTTTTGCGCTCCCGGACTCATTTTCGGCGGTACCGAGGGTGTTGGGTCCCATTTCGATGGTACCAAGGGCGTCCCTTCCCGTTACCATGTTTTCCGCACCCCGACATGTTTTCGGCTGTACCGGGGGTGTCGGGTCCCGTTTTCATGTTTTGCGCCCCCGGACTCGTTTCGGCGGTATCGGGGGCGTCCGTTCCCTTTTTTATGTTTTGCTCTCCCGAAGTCGTTTTTGGCGCTACCGAGGGCATCAGGTCTCTTTTTCTTGTTTTGTGCTCCCGGACTCATTTCGGCGGTACCGAGGGCGTCGGGTCCAGTTATCACATTTTGCGCTCCCGGACTCGTTATCGATGGTTCCGTATGTGTCGGGTCCCGTTTTCTTATTTTACGCACCCGAACTCGTTTTCGGCGGTTCCGAGGGCGTCGGGTCCCGTTTTCATTTGTTGCGCGCTCGTACTCGTTTTCGGAGTTACCGAGGGCGTCGGGTCCCGTTTTCATGTTTTGCGCGCCCGAACTGGTTTTCGGCGGTACCGAGGGCGTCGGGTCCCGTTTTCATGTTTTACGCTCCCGAACTCGTTTTCGGCGTACCGATGGCGTCCCCTCCCGTTTTCATGTTTTTCGCGACCGCCGTCGTCTCTCGTTTTCGGCGGTGTCGAGTGCGTTGGGTCCCGTTTTCATGTTTTGTGCTCTCGACTCATTTTCGGCGGCATCGATGGCGTAAGGTCCCGTTTTCTTTTTTTGCGCGCCCGGACTCATTTTCGGCGTTACCGAGGGCGTAGGGTCCTTTTTTCATGTTTTGCGCTCCCGGACTCGTTGTCGGCGGTAGCGAGGGCGTCGTGTCCCGTTTTTATGTTTTGCGCGCCGGGACTCATTTTCGGCTGTACCGAGGGCGTCCGATCCCGTTTTCATGTTTTGCGCAACCATACTCATTTTCAGCGGTACCGAGGGCGTCCCTTCTCGTTTCCATGTTTTCTGCTCCCGACATGTTTTCGGTTGTACTGGGGGTGTAGGGTCCCGTTGTCATGTTTTGCGCCCCCGGACTCGTTTTCGGCGATACCGGGAGCGTCCGGTCCCTTTTTCATGTTTTGCACTCCCGGAGTCATTTTCGACGGTACCGAGGGCGTCGGGTGCCTTTTTCATGTTTTGTGCTCCCGGACTCATTTTGGGCGTGCCGAGGCGTCGGTCCCGTTTTCACATTTTGCGCTCCCGACTCGTTTCGGTGCTTCCGAGTGCGTCGGTCCCGTTTTTTTTTTTTTTTTTATTTTGCGCGCCCGAACTCGTTTTCGGCGGTGCCAAGTGCGCCGTGTCCCATTTTCATGTTTTGTGCTCCCGAACTAGTTTTCGGCGGTACCGAGGGCGTCAGGTCCCGTTTTCATTTTTTGCGCGCCCGGACTCATTTTCGGCGGTACCGAGGGCGTAGGGTCCTTTTTTCATGTTTTGCGCTCCCGACTCATTATCGGCGGTAGCGAGGGCGCCGTGTCCCGTTTTTATGTTTTCGCGCCCGAACTCGCTTTCGGCGGTACGAGGGCGTCCGATCCCGTTTTCATGTTTTGCGCACCTAGACTCATTTTCGGCGATACGAGGGCGTCCCTTCCCTTTCCATGTTTTCCACTCCCCGATATATTTTCGGCGGTACGAGGGCGTCCTTCCCGTTTCCATGTTTTCCGCTCCCGGACATGTTTTCGACGGTATCGAGGCGTCAAGTACCTTTTCATGTTTTTGCGTTCCCGAACTCGTTTCCGACGGTACCGTGGGCGTCGAGTCCCGTTTTCATGTTTTGCGCTCCCGGAGTCGTTTTCGGTGGTACGAGGGCGTCGGGTCCCTTTCATGTTTTGCGCTCCCGGACTCATTTTTGGCGGTACCGAGGGCGTCGGGTGCTATTTTCACATTTTGCACTCCCGACTCATTTTCGACGGTGCCGAGGGTGTTGGGTCCCATTTTTATGTTTTGCGCGTCCAGAGTCATTTTCGATGGTACCGAGGGCGTCCCTTCCCGTTACTATGTTTTCCGCACCCCGACATGTTTTCGGCTGTACCGGGGGTGTCGGGTCCCGTTTTCATGTTTTGCGCCCCCGGACTCATTTCGGCGGTATCGGGGGCGTCCGTTCACTTTTTTATGTTTTGCTCTCTCGAAGTCGTTTTTGGCGGTACCGAGGGCATCAGGTCTCTTTTTCTTGTTTTGTGCTCCCGGACTCATTTCGGCGGTACCGTGGGCGTCGGGTCCAGTTATCACATTTTGCGCTCCCGGACTCGTTATCGATGGTTCCGTATGTGTCGGGTCCCGTTTTCTTATTTTGCGCACCCGAACTCGTTTTCGGCGGTTCCGAGGGCGTCGGGTCCCGTTTTCATGTGTTGCGCGCTCGTACTCGTTTTCGGAGTTACCGAGGGCGTCGAGTCCGTTTTCATGTTTTGCGCGCCCGAACTGGTTTTCGGCGGTACCGAGGGCGTCGGGTCCCATTTTCATGTTTTGCGCTCCCGAACTCGTTTTCGGCGTACCGATGGCGTCCCTTCCCGTTTTCATGTTTTTCGCGACCGACCGTCGTCTCTCGTTTTCGGCGGTGTCGAGTGCGTTGGGTCCCGTTTTCATGTTTTGTGCTCTCGGACTCATTTTCGGCGGTACCGATGGCGTAAGGTCCCGTTTTCTTTTTTTGTGCGCCCGGACTCATTTTCGGCGTTATCGAGGGCGTAGGGTCCTTTTTTCATGTTTTGCTCTCCCGGACTCGTTGTCGGCGGTAGCGAGGGCGTCGTGTCCCGTTTTTATGTTTTGCGCGCCGGGACTCGTTTTCGGCTATACGAGGGCGTCCGATCCCGTTTTCATGTTTTGCGCAACCATACTCATTTTCAGCGGTACCGAGGGCGTCCCTTCTCGTTTCCATGTTTTCTGCTCCCGGACATGTTTTCGGTTGTACCGGGGGTGTCGGGTCCCGTTTTCATGTTTTGCGCCCCCGGACTCGTTTTCGGCGGTACCGGGAGCGTCCGGTCCCTTTTTCATGTTTTGCACTCCCGGAGTCATTTTCGACGGTACCGAGGGCGTCGGGTGCCTTTTTCATGTTTTGTGCTCCCGGACTCATTTTGGGCGGTACCGAGGGCGTCGGGTCCCGTTTTCACATTTTGCGCTCCCGAACTCGTTTTCGGTGGTTCCGAGTGCGTCGGGTCCCGTTTTTTTTATTTTGCGCGCCCGAACTCGTTTTCGGCGGTGCCAAGTGCGTCGTGTCCCATTTTCATGTTTTGTGCTCCCGAACTAGTTTTCGGCGGTACCGAGGGCGTCAGGTCCCGTTTTCATTTTTTGCGCGCCCGGACTCATTTTCGGCGGTACCGAGGGCGTAGGGTCCTTTTTTCATGTTTTGCGCTCCCGGACTCATTATCGGCGGTAGCGAGGGCGCCGTGTCCCGTTTTTATGTTTTCGCGCCCGAACTCGCTTTCGGCGGTACCGAGGGCGTCCGATCCCGTTTTCATGTTTTGCGCACCTAGACTCATTTTCGGCGGTACCGAGGGCGTCCCTTCCCTTTCCATGTTTTCCACTCCCTGATATATTTTCGGCGGTACCGAGGGCGTCCCTTCCCGTTTCCATGTTTTCCGCTCCCGGACATGTTTTCGGCGGTATCGAGGGCGTCAAGTACCTTTTCATGTTTTGCGTTCCCGAACTCGTTTTCGACGGTACCGTGGGCGTCGAGTCCCGTTTTCATGTTTTGCGCTCCCGGAGTCGTTTTCGGTGGTACTGAGGGCGTCGGGTCCCTTTCATGTTTTGCGCTCCCGGACTCATTTTTGGCGGTACAGAGGGCGTCGGGTGCCATTTTCACATTTTGCACTCCCGGACTCATTTTCGACGGTGCCGAGGGTGTTGGGTCCCATTTTTATGTTTTGCGCGTCCAGAGTCATTTTCGATGGTACCGAGGGCGTCCCTTCCCGTTACCATGTTTTCCGCTGTTTTCGGCTGTACCGACGGGGGTGTCGGGTCCCGTTTTCATGTTTTGCGCCCCCGGACTCATTTCGGCGGTATCGAGGGCGTCCGTTCCCTTTTTTATGTTTTGCTCTCCCGAAGTCGTTTTTGGCGGTACCGAGGGCATCAGGTCTCTTTTTCTTGTTTTGTGCTCCCGGACTCATTTCGGCGGTACCGAGGGCGTCGGGTCCAGTTATCACATTTTGTGCTCCCGGACTCGTTATCGATGGTTCCGTATGTGTCGGGTCCCGTTTTCTTATTTTGCGCACCCGAACTCGTTTTCGGCGGTTCCGAGGGCGTCGGGTCCCGTTTTCATGTGTTGCGCGCTCGTACTCGTTTTCGGAGTTACCGAGGGCGTCGGGTCCCGTTTTCATGTTTTGCGCGCCCGAACTGGTTTTCGGCGGTACCGAGGGCGTCGGGTCCCATTTTCATGTTTTGCGCTCCCGAACTCGTTTTCGGCGTACCGATGGCGTCCCTTCCCGTTTTCATGTTTTTCGCGACCGGCCGTCGTCTCTCGTTTTCGGCGGTGTCGAGTGCGTTGGGTCCCGTTTTCATGTTTTGTGCTCTCGGACTCATTTTCGGCGGTACCGATGGCGTAAGGTCCCGTTTTCTTTTTTTGTGCTCCCGGACTCATTTTCGGCGTTAGGCGTCGTGTCCCGTTTTTATGTTTTCTGCTCCCGGACATGTTTTCGGTTGTACCGGGGGTGTCGGGTCCCGTTTTCATGTTTTGCGCCCCGGACTCGTTTTTTGCGGCGATGCGGAGCGTCCGGTCCCTTTTTCATGTTTTGCACTCCCGAGTCATTTTCGACGGTGCGAGGGGCGGTGCCTTTTTCATGTTTTGTGCTCCCGGACTCATTTTGGGCGGTGCACGAGGGCGTCGGGTCCCGTTTTCACATTTTGCGCTCCCGACTCGTTTCGGTGGTTCCGAGTGCGTCGGGTCCCGTTTTTTTTATTTTGCGCGTCCGAACTCTTTTTCGGCGGTGCCAAGTGCGTCGTGTCCCATTTTCATGTTTTGTGCTCCCGAACTAGTTTTCGGCGGTATCGAGGGCGTCAGGTCCCGTTTTCATTTTTTGCGCGCCCGGACTCATTTTCGGCGGTACCGAGGGCGTAGGGTCCTTTTTTCATGTTTTGCGCTCCAGGACTCGTTATTGGCGGTAGCGAGGGCGCCGTGTCCAGTTTTTATGTTTTCGCGCCCGAACTCGCTTTCGACGGTACCGAGGGCGTCCGATCCCGTTTTTATGTTTTGCGCACCTAGACTCATTTTTGGCGGTACCGAGGGCGTCCCTTCCCTTTCCATGTTTTCCACTCCCTGATATATTTTCGGCGGTACCGAGGGCGTCCCTTCCCGTATTCATTTTTTGCGCGCCGGACTCGTTTTCGGCGGTACCGTGGGCGTGGGGTCCCTATTTCATGTTTTGCGCTCCCGGACTCTTTTTCTGCGGTACCGTGGGCATCGGGTCCCGTTTTCATGTTTTGCGCCCCCGGACTCGTTTTCGGCGGTACCGGGGGCGTCAGGTCCCTTTTTCATGTTTTGCGCTCCCGGACTCGTTTTCGGCGGTATCGAGGGTGTTGGGTCCCATTTTTATGTTTTGCGCGTCCAGAGTCATTTTCGATGGTACCGAGGGCGTCCCTTCCCGTTACCATGTTTTCCGCACCCCGACATGTTTTCGGCTGTACCGGGGGTGTCGGGTCCCGTTTTCATGTTTTGCGCCCCCGGACTCGTTTCGGCGGTATCGGGGGCGTGGGGTCCCTTTTTCATGTTTTGCGCTCCCGGACTCTTTTTCTGCGGTACCGTGGGCATCGGGTCCCGTTTTCATGTTTTGCGCCCCCGGACTCGTTTTCGGCGGTACCGGGGGCGTCCGATCCAGTTTTCATGTTTTGCGCAACCATACTCATTTTCAGCGGTACCGAGGGCGTCCCTTCTCGTTTCCATGTTTTCCGCTCCCTGACATGTTTTCTGCGGTACCGAGGGCGTCCCTTCCCGCTTCCATGTTTTGCGCTCCCGGACATGTTTTCGGCGGTATCAAGGGCGTCGGGTACCTTTTTCATGTTTTGCGCTCCCGAACTCGTTTTCGGCGGTACCGTGGGCGTCGAGCCCCGTTTTCATGTTTTGCGTTCCTAGACCCGTTTTCGGCGTTACCGAGGGCGTCGGGTCCCGTTTTTATGTTTTGCGCTCCCGGACTCATTTTCAGTGATACCGCGGCGTCGGGTCTCGTTTTCTTGCTTTGCGCGCCCGGACTCGTTTTCGGCGGTACCGAGGGCGTCAGGTACCGTTTTTATGTTTTGCGCACCTGGACTCATTTTCGATGGTACCGAGGGCGTCCGATCCCGTTTTCACTTTTTTCACGCCCGGACTCTTGTTTGGCGGTACCGAGGGCGTCCCATCCCGTTTTTATTTTTTGCTCCCAAACATGTTCTCGGCTGTACTGGGGGTGTCGGGTCCCGTTTTCATGTTTTGCGCCCCGAACTCATTTTCGGTGGTACCGGGGGCGTCGGGTCCCTTTCTCATGTTTTGCACTGTTGGACTCGTTTTCGACGGTACCGAGGGCGTTGGGTCCCGTTTTTATGTTTTGCGCGCCCGGACTCATTTTCGGTAGTACCGAGGGCGTCCCTTCCCATTTCCATGTTTTCCGCTGCCGGACATGTTTTCGGCTGTACCGGGGGTGTCGGGTCCCGTTTTCATGTTTTGCGCCCCCGGACTCATTTTCGGCGGTACCGGGGGCGTCCGGTCCCTTTTTTATGTTTTGCGCTCTTAGAGTCGTTTTCGACGGTATCGAGGGCGTCGAGTCCCTTTTTCATGTTTTGTGCTCCCGAACTCATTTTTGGCGGTACCGAGGGTGTCGGGTCCAGTTTTCACATTTTGCGCTCCCGGACTCGTTTTCGATGGTTCCGGGTGCCTCGGGTCCCGTTTTCTTGTTTTGCGCGCCCGGACTTATTTTCAGCGGTTCCGAGGGCGTCACATCCCCTTTTCATGTGTTGCGCGCTCGTACTCGTTTTCAGAGTTACCAAGGGCGTCGGGTCCCGTTTTCATGTTTTGCGCTCCCGGACTCGTTTTCGGCAGTACCGAGGACGTTATGTCCCGTTTTCATGTTTTGCGCTCCCGGACTCATTTTCGGCGGTACCGAGGGCGTCGAGTCCCGTTTTCATGTTTTGCGCTGCCGGACTCGTTTTCGACGGTACCGAGGGCGTCCCTTCCCGTTTTCATGTTTTTCGCGCCCAAGCGTCATCTCTCGTTTTCGGCGGTGTCGAGTGCGTCGGGTCCCGTATTCATGTTTTGTGCTCCCGGACTCGTTTTCGGTGGTACCGAGGGTGTCATATCCCGTTTTCATTTTTTGCGCGCCCGGACTCGTTTTCGACGGTACCGAGGGTGTAGGGTCCCATATTCATGTTTTGTGCTCCCGGACTCGTTTTCGGCGGTACCGAGGGCGTCCGATCCCGTTTTCTTGTTTTGCAGGCCCAGACTAGTTTTCGGCGGTACCGAGGTTGTCTCTTCCCGTTTGCATGTTTTCCGCTCCCGGACATGTTTTCTACGTTATCGAGGGCGACGGGGTCCCTTTTTCATGTTTTGCGTCCCTGGACACATTTTCAGCGATACCAAGGGCGTATGGTCCCTTTTTCATGTTTTGCACTCCCGGACTCATTTTCGGCGGTACCGAGGGCGTCGGGTTTATGTTTTGTGCGCCCGGACTCATTTTCGGCGGTAGCGAGGGCGTCCCTTCTTCATGTTCTCGGCAGTACCGAGGGGGACCCTTTATCATGTTATTACGCACCCGGACTCGTTTTTATGTTTTTCGCTCCCGGACATGTTTTCGGCCGTACCGAGGGCATCGGGTCCCGTTTTCATGTTTTGCGCGCCGGACACTTTTCGGTTTGTACTTAGGGCGTCGGGTCCCGTTTTCATGTTTTGCGCTCCCGAACTCATTTTCAGCGGTACCGTGGGCTTCGGGGTCCCGTTTTCATGATTTGCGCGCCCGGGCTCCTTTTCGGCGGTACCGAGGGCATCGGTACCCGTTTTCATGTTTCGCACTACCGGACTCATTTTCGACGGTACGGGGGCGTCGAGTCCCATTTTCATGTTTTGCGCGCCTAGACTCGTTTTCGGCGGTACCGATGGTGTTAGGTCCCGTTTTCATGTTTTCTTCTCCCGGACATGTTTTCGGCGGTTCCGAGGGCGTCGGGTCCTGTTTTCATGTTTTGCGCGCCCGTACTCATTTTCGGCGGTACGAAGGGCGTCGCTTCCCGTTTTTTATGTTTTTCGTTGCCGGACATGTTTTCGGCGGCTCCGAGGGCGTTGGGTCCCGTTTTCATGGTTTGCGCTCCCGGACATATTTTCGGCGGTACCGTTGGCGTCGGGTCCCGTTTTAATGTTTTGTGCGCCCGGACTCGTTTTCGGCGATGCGAGGCGTCGGTTTCCATTTTCACGTTTTGCGCCCCCGGACTCGTTTCGGCGGTATGGTGGTGTCGGGTCAAGTTTTCTTATTTTGCGCGCCGAACTCATTTTCGGCGGTACCGAGGCGTCGGGTCATGTATTCGTGTTATGCGCGCTCGGACACGTTTTAGGCGATCGGGCGTCGGGTCATGTATTCGTGTTATGCGCGCCCAGACACGTTTTCGGCGGTACCGAGGCGTCGGGTCCAGTTTTCATGTTTTGCGCTCCCAGACTCATTTTCGGCGGTATCGAGGGCGTCGGGTCCCGTTTTTGATGTTTTGCGCTCCCGGACTCGTTTTAGTCGGTACCGAGGGCATCGGTCCCGTTATCATGTTTTGTGCTCCCGGACTTGTTTTCGATGGCACCGTGGTCATCGGGTCCCGTTTTCATGTTTTGCGCGCCCGGACTCGTTCTCGGCGGTACCGAGGGCGTCCCTTCCCGTTTTCATGTTTTTCGCGACCGGCCGTCGTCTCTCGTTTTCGGCGGTGTCGAGTGCGTTGGGTCTTGTTTTCATGTTTTGTGCTCTCGGACTCATTTTCGGCGATACGATGGCGTAAGGTCCCGTTTTCTTTTTTTTTGCGCGCCGGACTCATTTTCGGCGTTACGAGGGGCGTAGGGTCCTTTTTTCATGTTTTGCGCTCCGGACTCGTTGTCGGCGGTAGCGAGGGCGTCGTGTCCGTTTTTATATTTTGCGCGCGGGACTCGTTTTCGGTACATGCACCGAGGGCGTCCGATCCCGTTTTCATGTTTTGCGCACCCATACTCATTTTCAGCGGTACCGAGGGCGTCCCTTCCCTTTCTTTGTTTTCCGCTCCCTGACATGTTTTCTGCGGTACCGAGGGCGTCCCTTCCCGCTTCCATGTTTTGCGCTCCCGGACATATTTTCGGCGGTATCAAGGGCGTCGGGTACCTTTTTCATGTTTTGCGCTCCCGAACTCGTTTTCGGCGGTACCGTGGGCGTCGAGCCCCGTTTTCATGTTTTGCGTTCCTAGACCCGTTTTCGGCGTTACCGAGGGCGTCGGGTCCCGTTTTTATGTTTTGCGCTCCCGGACTCATTTTCGGTGATACCGCGACGTCGGGTCTCGTTTTCTTGCTTTGCGCGCCCGGACTCGTTTTCGGCGGTACCGAGGGCGTCAGGTATCGTTTTTATGTTTTGCGCGCCTGGACTCATTTTCGACGGTGCAGGGGCGTCCGATCCGTTTTCACTTTTTTTCACGCCGGACTCTTGTTTGGCGGTACCGAGGGCGTCCCTTCCCGTTTTTATTTTTTGCTCCCAAACATGTTATCGGCTGTACGGGGGTGTCGGGTCCCGTTTTCATGTTTTGCGCCCCGAACTCATTTTCGGTGGTACCGGGGGCGTCGGGTCCCTTTCTCATGTTTTGCACTATTGGACTCGTTTTCGGCGGTACCGAGGGCGTTGGGTCCCGTTTTTATGTTTTGCGCGCCCGGACTCATTTTCGGCAGTACCGAGGGCGTCCCTTCCCATTTCCGTGTTTTCCGCTCCCGGACATGTTTTCGGTACATGCGGGGTGTCGGGTCCGTTTTCATGTTTTGCGCCCGGACTCGTTTTCGGCGGTACGGGGCGTCCGGTCCCTTTTTCATGTTTTGCGCTCTCGAGTCTTTTTCGACGGTATCGAGGGCGTCGAGTCCCTTTTTCATGTTTTGTGCTCCCGAACTCATTTTGGCGATGCAGGGGTGTCGGGTCCGGTTTTCACATTTTGCGCTCCGGACTCGTTTTCGTTGGTTCGGGTGCCTCGGTCCCGTTTTCTTGTTTTGCGCGCCGGACTTATTTTCAGCGGTTCCGAGGGCGTCACGTCCCCTTTTCATGTGTTGCGCGCTCGTACTCGTTTTCAGAGTTACCGAGGGCGTCGGGTCCCGTTTTCGTGTTTTGCGCTCCCGGACTCGTTTTCGGCTGTACCGAGGACGTTATGTCCCGTTTTCATGTTTTGCGCTCCCGGACTCATTTTTGGCGGTATCGAGGGCGTCGAGTCCCGTTTTCATGTTTTGCGCTGCCGGACTCGTTTTCGACGGTACCGGGGGCGTCCCTTCCCGTTTTTCATGTTTTTCGCGCCCAAGCGTCATCTCTCGTTTTCGGCGGTGTCGAGTGCGTCGGTCCCGTATTCATGTTTTGTGCTCCGGACTCGTTTTCGGTGGTGCGGGGTGTCATATCCCGTTTTCAGGGTGTCATATCCCGTTTTCATTTTTGTGCGCGCCGGACTCGTTTTCGACGGTACCGAGGGCGTCCGATCCCGTTTTCTTGTTTTGCAGGCCCAGACTAGTTTTCGGCGGTACCGAGGGAGTCTCTTCCCGTTTGCATGTTTTCCGCTCCCGGACATGTTTTCTACGGTATCGAGGGCGACAGGGTCCATTTTTCATGTTTTGCGCTCCCTGGACACATTTTCAGCGATACCAAGCGCGTATGGTCCTTTTTTCATGTTTTGCACTCCCGGACTCATTTTCGACGGTACCGAGGGCGTCGGGTTTATGTTTTGTGCGCCCGGACTCATTTTCGGCGGTAGCGAGGGCGTCCCTTCTTCATGTTCTCGGCGGTACCGAGGGGGACCCTTTATCATGTTTTACGCACCCGGACTCGTTTTTATGTTTTTCGCTCCCGGACATGTTTTCGGCCGTATCGAGGGCATCGGGTCCCGTTTTCATGTTTTGCGCGGCCAGACACTTTTCGGCTGTACTAAGGGCGTCGGGTCCCGTTTTCATGTTTTGCACTCCCGAACCCATTTTCAGCGGTACCGTGGGCTTCGGGGTCCCGTTTTCATGTTTTGCGCGCCCGAGCTCCTTTTCGGCGGTACCGAGGGCATTGGTACCCGTTTTCATGTTTCGCACTACCGGACTCATTTTCGACGGTACCGGGGCGTCGAGGTCCATTTTCATGTTTTGCGCGCCTAGACTCATTTTCGGCGGTACCGATGGTGTTAGGTACCGTTTTCATGTTTTCCGCTCCCGGACATGTTTTCGGCGGTTCCGAGGGCGTCGGGTCCGGTTTTCATGTTTTGCGCGCCCGTACTCATTTTCGGCGGTACCAAGGGCATCCCTTCCCGTTTTTTATGTTTTTCGCTGCCGGACATGTTTTCGGCGGTTCCGAGGGCGTTGGGTCCCGTTTTCATGATTTGCGCTCCCGGACATATTTTCGGCGGTACCGTTGGCGTCGGGTCCCGTTTTAATGTTTTGCGCGCCCGGACTCGTTTTCGGCAGTACTGAGGGCGTCGGTTTCCATTTTCACGTTTTGCGCCCCCGGACTCGTTTTCGGCGGTATGGTGGTGTCGGGTCAAGTTTTCTTATTTTGCGCGTCCGGACTCATTTTCGGCGGTACCAAGGGCGTCGGGTCATGTATTCGTGTTATGCGCGCTCAGACACGTTTTCGGCGGTACCGAGGGCATCGGGTCATGTATTCGTGTTATGCGCGCCCAGACACGTTTTCGGCGGTACCGAGGGCGTCGGGTCCAATTTTCATGTTTTGCGCTCCCAGACTCATTTTCGGCGGTATCGAAGGCGTCGGGTCCCGTTTTTGATGTTTTGCGCTCCCGGACTCGTTTTAGTCGGTACCGAGGGCATCGGTCCTGTTATCATGTTTTGTGCTCCCGGACTTGTTTTCGATGGCACCGTGGTCATCGGGTCCCGTTTTCATGTTTTGCGCGCCTAGACTCGTTTTCGGCAGTACCGAGGGCGTCGCGTCCCGTTTTCATGTTTTGCGCTCCTGGAGTCATTTTCGGTGATACCGAGGGTGACGGGTCCCGTTATCACGTTTTGCGTTCCCGGACTAGTTTTCGACGGTATCGGGGAGGTCGGGTCCCGTTTTCATGTTTTGCGCGCCCAAACTCTTTTCGGTGGTACCGTGCGCGTCGGGTCCCGTTTTGATGTTTTGCTTTCCCGACTCGTTTTCGGCTGTACCGAGGGCGTCGGGTCCCGTTTTCATGTTTTGCGCGTCCGGAATCGTTTTCTGCGGTACCGAGGGCGTCGGGTCATGTTTTCATGTTTTGTGCTCCCGGACTCATTTTCGGCGGAACTGTGGGTTTCGGGGTCCCGTTTTCTTATTTTGCGCGTCCGGACTTGTTTTCAGCGGTAACGACGGCGTTGGGTTCCGTTTTCATGTTTTGCGCGCACGGGCTCCTTTTCGGCTGTACCGAGGGCAACGGTTTCCGTTTTCATGTTTTGCGCGCCCGGACTCGTTTTCAGCGGTTTCGGGGGCGTCGGGTCCTGTTTTCATGTTTTGTGCGCCTGGACTCGTTTTCGGCGGTACCGATGGCGTCAGGTCTTGTTTTCATGTTTTCCGCTCCTGGACATGTTTTCGGCGGTTCCGTGGGCATCAGGTCCTGTTTTCATGTTTTGCGCATCTGTACTCATTTTTGAAGGTACCGAGGGCATCAGATCCCTTTTCATGTTTTGCGAGCCCGGACTCATTTTCGGCGGTACCGAGGGCGTCTTGTCCCGGTTTCATGTTTTGTTCTCCAGGACTCATTTTCGGCGGTGTCAAGTGCTTCGGGTCCCGTTTTATAGTTTTGTGCTCCGGGACTCATTTTCGACGGTACCGAGGGTGTAGGGTCGCTTTTTCATGTTTTGCGCTCCCGGACTCGTTTTCGGCAGTATCAGGGGCGTCGGGTCCCGTTTTCATGTTTTGTGCGCTCGGATTCATTTTCGACGGTACCAAGGGCTTCGGATCCCGTTTTTATGTTTTGCGCTCCCAGGCATGCTTTTGGCGGTACCGAGGGCGTCGGGTCCCGTTTTAATGTTTTGCGCTAACAGACTCGTTTTCAGCGGTACCGTGGACATCGGGTCCCGTTTTTATGTTTTGCGCGCAAGGACTCATTTTCGGTGGTACCGAGAGCGTACCTTCCTGTTTTCATGTTTTCCGCTCCGGGACATCTTTTCGACGGTACCGAGTGCATCGGGTCCAGTTTTCATGTTTTGCGCTCCCGAACTCGTTTTCGGCGGTACCGTGGACGTCGAGTCCCATTTTCATGATTTGCGCGCCATGACTCATTTTCGGCGGTACCGAGGGCGTCGGTTCCCGTTTTCACGTTTTGTGCTCCCGGACTCGTTTTCGACGGTACCGGGGCGTCGGCTACCTTTTTCTTGTTTTGCGCGCCCAGACTCATTTCCGGCGGTTCCGGGGGCGTCGGGTCCCGTTTTTATGTTTTTCGCGCCCGGACTTGTTTTCGGCGGTACCGAGGGCGTCGGGTCTCGTTTTCATGTTTTGCGCTCCCGGACTCGTTTTCGGCGGTACCGAGGGCGTCGGGTCCCGTTTTCAAGTTTTGCGCGCCCGGACTCGTTTTGGGCGGTACGGAGGGTGTCCGATGCCATTTTCATGTTTTATGCTCCCGGACTCGTTTTCGGCGATACTGAGGGCGTCGGGACCCTTTTTCATGTTTTGCACTCCCGGACTCATTTTCGGCGGTATCGAGAGTCCCATCCTGTTTTTATGTTTGTCGCTCCTCGACATGTTTTCGACGGTACCGAGAAAGTTGGGTCCCGTTTTCATGTTTTGCGCTCCCTACATGTTTTCGGCGGTACCGAGGAAGTCAGGTCCTTTTTTAATATTGTGTGCTCCCGGACTCGTTTTCGGCGCTACGGGGGCGTCGGGTCAAGTTTTCTTGTTTTGCGCGCCCGGACACGTTTTCAGCGGTACCGAGGGCGTCGGGTCCCATTTTCATTTTTGTGCGTCCAGAATCATTTTCAGCGGTGCCGAAGGCGTCAGATCCCGTTTTCATATCTTGCACTCCCGGACTTGTTTTCGGCGGTACGGAGGGCGTCCCTTCCTATTTTCATCTTTTTCCGCTCCCGGACATCTTTTAAGCGGTACAGAGGGCGTCGGGTCCAGTTTTCATGTTTTGCGCTCCCGGACTTATTTTCGACGGTACCATTTTTCATGTTTTGCGTGCCCAGACTCTTTTCGGCAGTACCGAGGGCGTCGGGTCTCGTGTTCATGTTTTGCGCTCCCGGACTCTTCGGCGGTCCGGTGGTGTCGGGTTAAGACATCTTATTTTGCGCGCCAGGACTCATTTTCGGCGGTTCTAGGGGCGTCGGGTCCCATTTTCATGCATTGGGCGACCATACTTGTTTTCGGCGGTACCGAGGGCGTTGGGTCCTATTTTTCGTGTTTTGCGATCCCCGACTCGTTTTCATCGGTACCGTGGAAGTCGAAACCCGTTTTCATGTTTTGCACGCCCGAAGTCGTTTTCGGCGGTACCGAGGGAGTCGGGTCCCGTTTTCATGTTTTCTGCTCGAGGTCTTATTTTCGGCAGTTCCGAGGGCGTCGGGTCTCCTTTTCATGTTTTGCGCTCCCGAACTCATTTTTTGCGGTACCGTAGGCGTCGGGTCTCGTTTTCATGTTTTGCGTTCCCGGACTAGTTTACGAAGGTACCGTTTTCATCTTTTGCGCGCCCAGACTCTTTTTGGATGTATCGAGGACGTCCCTTCCCGTTTTGATGTTTTGCGCTTCCGGACTCGTTCTCGGCGGTACTAAGGACGTCGGGTCCCGTTTTCATGTTTTGCGCGCCCGGACTCGTTTCGGCGGTACCGAGGGCGTCGGGTCCCGTTTTCATGTTTTGCGCGACCGGACTCATTTCCGGCGGTACCGAGGGCGTCGAGTCCCGTTTTCATTTTTTGCGCTCTCGGACTCATTTTCGGCGGTACCATGGACGTCGGGGTCCCGTTTTCATGTTTTGCGCGCCAGGAATCATTTTCGGCGGTACCGCGGGCGTCGGTTTCCGTTTTCACGTTTTGCGCTACCGGACATGTTTTAGGCGGTTCCGGGGGCGTCGGGTCCCGTTTTTATGTTTTGCGCGCCCGGACTCGTTTTCGATACATCCAAAAAGAGTTCGATACGCCCTCGTGCCGCCGAAAACGAGTTCGGGCGCGCAAAACATGAAAATGGGACCCACGCCCTTGGTACCGCCGAAAATGAGTCCGGGAGTGCAAAACATGAAAACGGGACCCGACGCCCTCAGTACCGCCGAAAATATGTCCGGGAGCGAAAAACATGAAATTGGAAGGGACGCCCTTGGTACCACTGAAAACGAGTCCGGAAGCACAAAAACATGAAAACGGGACGCAACACCCTCCGTACCGCCGAAAATGAGTGTGTGAGCGCAAAACATGAAAACGGGACCCGACGCCCTTGGTACCGCCAAAAACGAGTCTGGGAGCGAAAAACATGAAAACGGTACCCAACGCCCTCGGCACCGCCGGCCCTCGGTACCGTCGAAAACGAGTCTGGTAGCGCAAAACATGAAAACGGGATCTGACGCCCTCGGTACAACCGAAAATGAGTCCGGACGCACAAAACACGAAAACGGGACCCGACGCCCTCGAAACTGCCGAAAATGAGTCCGGGCACGCAAAATAAGAAAACGGGACCCGACGACACGAAACCGCCGAAAATGAGTCCGGGAGCGCAAAACGTGAAAACTGGACCAAACGCACACGATGCTGCCAAAAACGAGTTCGGGAGCTCAAAACATAAAAACAGGATCTGACGCCCTCGGTCCGCCGAAAACGAGTCCGGGCGCGCAAAACATGAAAACAGGACCCGACGCACTCGGTACCATCGAATAGGAGTTCGGGAGCGCAAAACTTAAAAACGGGACCCGACGCACTCGGTACCGCCGAAAATGAGTCCGAGCAAGCAAAAGATGAAAACGGAACCCGACGCCCTCGGAATCGCCGAAAACGAGTCCGGGCGCGCAAAACAAGAAAACGGGACCCAACGCCCCTAGTATTGTCGAAAACGAGTCTGATAGCGTAAAATGTGAAAACGGGACCCGACGCCCTCGGTACCGCCGAAAACATGTCCGGGAGCGGACAACATGGAAACGGGAAGGGACGCCCTCGGTACCACCGAAAACGAGTTCGGGAGCGCAAAACATGAAAACGGGATCTGACGCCCTCGGTACCGCCGAAAACGAGTCCGGGTGCGCAAAACACGAAAACGGGACTGGATGTCCTCGGAACAGCTGAAAACGAGTTTAGGCGCGCAAAACTTGAAAATGGGACCTGACGCCCCTAGTACCGTCGAAAACTAGTCCGGGAACGTAAAACGTGAAAATAGGATCTAACGCCCTCTGTACCGCCGAAAATGAGTCCGGGAGCGCAAAACATGAAAAAGGGACATCACGCCCTTGGTACCTTTGAAAATGAGTACGGGCGCGCAAAACATGAAAACGGGAAGGGAAGCCCACGGTATCGCCAAAAACGAGTCCGGAAGCGCAAAACATGTAAACGAGACCCGACACCCTCGGGACCGCCGAAAACGAGTAAGGGCGCGAAAAACATGAAAACGGGACCTAACGCCCCCGGTTTCGCCGAAAATGAGTCCGGTAGCGCAAAATGTGAAAACGGGACCCGACCGCCCTCGGTACCGCCGAAAACGAGTCTAGTAGCGCAAAACATGAAAATGGGACCCGACGCCCTCGGAACCGTCGAAAACGAGTGTGGGCGCGCAAAACGTGAAAATGGGACCCGACGCCCTCAATACCGCCGAAAACGAGTCCTGGTGCGCATAACACGAAAACGGGACCGGATGCCCTCGGTACAGTTGAAAACGAGTCTGGGTGAGCAAAACATGAAAATGGGCCCTGATGCCCCTAGTACCGCCGAAAACGACTCCGGGAGCGCAAAACATGAAAGAGGGACCTGACACCCTTGATACCGTTGAAAACATGTCCGGGTGCGGAAAACATGAAAACGGGATCGGACACCATCGATACCGCCGAAAATGAGTCCGAACGCGCAAAATATGAAAACGGGACCCGACGCCCACGGTACCATCGAAAACTAGTCCGGGAGCGCAAAACATGAAAAGGGGGTATGACGCCCTCGATACAACCGAAAACGAGTCCGGGCGCGCAAAACACGAAAATGGGACCCGACGCCAACGGTACCGCCGAAAACTGAGTTCGGGAGCGCAAAACATGAAAAAGGGACCCGACGCCCTCGGTAGTGCCGAAAACATGTCCGGGAGCGGAAAACGTGAAAACGGGAAGGGACGCCCACGGTACCGCCGAAAATGAGTCCGGGAGCACAAAACATTAAAACGGGACCCGACGCTCTCGGTACCGCCGAAAACGAGTCCGGGCAAGATAAACATGAAAATGGGACACGCACCCCTGGTACTGCTGAAAACGTGTCCGGGAGCGCAAAACTAGGACTGAGTAAAAAACTCGTAACTCGTAACTCACTCGCAACTCGCTCGGAATTTGGCTCGGTAATGACTCGCTCAAATTCAGCTCGAGCTCAGTTGGCTCGAGTTTGTTGGCTCGTATAAAATCTGAACTGAGTACGAGTTATTGCAGACTCGCTCGTTAACTCGTGTACATTGAGCTCTTAATTTATTGAGCTACTCATCCAACTGTTTGTCTCTTCTTTTAATAGTCTAATTTAACAATCTATGAAGAGTATCATGACTCTAGGTTTTAGCTTGTAAGCTACATTCAAAATTTTAAAATAAAAAATAGGCTTTTATGGTTTAAAAAAATAATGATTGTAAGTTACTTGACATTGTAAGTTGCGAAGTGAAATTAGACTAGGAATTGGAGCCTAGGAGATAGGAGTAGGTTATTGTAGCCCGCCTAAAAGTTATAGGTTATTTAATTAATTTTGTTGTCTCTCTACACACTTAGTATGCTGCCGTAGGTCCACAGCTTCGTCTAGATGTAAATCCCTTAAATCCTCTTCTATCATAGAAAAACTAGCACTAGATTTAAATAATCTTAGACAATCTCAGATAGATCAATTTCTATCCAACGGTTATCTATCTTTCTCTGCTTCGAGCTCTGACCATTCAACTGAAGAGAATCTGAACTTAGCTTATCCAACTGTAAGCTGTCTCATTGCTTCAGTGAGTTACTTCGAGCTCCGAGTTAACTCGTATTTTGACGAGTTGAGTTTGAGCTGACGTTTCAGCTCGTATTTGCTTTGCTGTATCGAGTCAGCTCAACTCGGACAGTACACGAGTCGAGTACGAGCTGATACTAACTCGCTCGAACTCGCTCCAATAACAGCCCTACGCAAAACATGAAAACGGGTCCCGACGCCCTCGATACCGCCGAAAACGAGTTCGGGCGAGCTAAACAAGAAAATGGGACCCGACGCCCCCGGTACCTCCAGAAACGAGTTTCGGGCGTACCAAACGTGAAAACGGGACCCGACGCCATTGGTACCGCCGAAAACGAGTCCTGGAGCGCAAAACATGAAAAAGGGACCCTACGCCCTCGGTAACGCAGAAAACGAGTCAAGGTGTACAAAAACATGAAAACGGGACCTCGCCCTCGTGAAAACGAGTCAAGGTGTAAAAAAAAATGAAAACGGGACCTCACGCCCGTCGAAAACGAGTCCGAGCGCGCAAAACAAGAAAACGAGATGCGAGAAAAACGAGTATCAAACATTAAAACGGGACCCGATGCCCCTGCATCGCCGCAAACGAGTACGGCGTGCAAAACTTGAAAATGTATCTAGGCGCGCAAAACATGAAAACGGGACCAAAATGGGACACGCCCTCGGAACCGCCGAAAACGACTCCGGGAGTTCAAAACATGAAAACGGGATTTGACGCCCTCGCTACCGCCGAAAACGTGTCCGGGCGCGCAAAACATGAAAACGGGTCCCGACGCCCTCGGTATCGTCGAATAGGAGTCCGGTAGCGCAAAACTTGAAAACGGGACCCGACGCCCTCGGAACCGCCGAAAACGAGTACGGGCGCGCAAAACAAGAATATGGGACCCAATGCCCCCGGTACCGCCAAAAAAGTGTCCGGTAGCATAAAACATGAAAAGGGACCCAACGCCCTCGGTACCGCCGAAAACATGTCCGAGAGCGGACAACATGAAAACGGGAAGGGACGCTCTCGCTACCGCCGAAAATGAGTCTATGCGCGCAAAACATGAAAAT
This sequence comes from Schoenoplectus tabernaemontani, assembly GCA_037127355.1. Lineage (NCBI taxonomy): Eukaryota > Viridiplantae > Streptophyta > Magnoliopsida > Poales > Cyperaceae > Schoenoplectus > Schoenoplectus tabernaemontani. Next base: position 10,212,592 of record CM073757.1, read on the forward strand.
GGGACCAGACGCCTCGGTACCGCCGAAAACGAATCCTGGAGCGCAAAAACATGATAACGGTAACCGACGCTCTCGTTACAGCCGAAAATGAGTTCGGGCGCGCAAAACAAGAAAACGGGACCGGACACCGTCGGTATCGCCGAAAATGAGTCCAGGTGCGCAAAACACGAAAACATGACCCGACGCCCTCCGTACCGCTGAAAACGAGTTCGGGTGCACAAAACATGAAAACGGGACCCGACGCCACGGTACCGCCGAAAACGAGTCCGGGAGCGCAAAACGTGAAAACAGGACCCGATGCCCTCGGTAACGCCGAAAACGAGTTCGGGTGCGCAAAACATGAAAACGGGGCCTCAAGCCCTACCGCCAAAAATGAGTCCGGGAGCACAAAACATGACAATGGGACATGACGCCCTCGGTACCGCCGAAAACGAGTCTCGGCGCGCAAAACATGAAAACGAAATCTGACGCTCACGGTATAGTCGAAAATGAGTCCGGGAGGTTAAAACATGAAAACGGGACCCGATGCTCTCGCTACCGTCGAAAATATGTCCGGGAGCGAAAAAATGAAAACGGGAAGGACCGCCCCCGGTACCGCCAAAAATGAGTCTGAGCGCGCAAAACGTGAAAATGGGACACGACGCCCTTATTACTGGCGAAAACGAGTCTGGGAACGCAAAATATGAAAAAGGGACCCTACGCCCTCGCTACCGTCGAAAAAGTGTCCGGGCGCGCAAAACGTGAAAACGGGATCCGACGCCCACGGTACCGCCGAAAACGAGTCCGGGAGCGCAAAACATGAAAAAGGGACCCAACGCCCTCGATACCGCCGAAAACATGTCCAGGAGCGGAAAACATGAAAACGGAATCGGACGCCATCGATACCGCCGAAAATGAGTCTAGACGCGCAAAACATGAAAACGGGACCCAACGCCCTCGGTACCGTCGAAAACGAGTCCGGTAGCGCAAAACATGAAAAGGCGATCTAACGCCCTCGGTACAACCGAAAATGAGTCCGGACGCACAAAACACGAAAACGAGACCCGACGCCCTCGGAACTATCGAAAATGAGTCTGGGCACGCAAAATAAGAAAACGGGACCCGACGCCACGATATCGCCGAAAATGAGTCCGGGAGCGCAAAATGTGAAAACAGGACACGACGCCCTCGGTACCGTCGAAAATGAATCCGAGCGCGCAAAACATGAAAACAGGACCTGACGCCCTCGGTACCGTCGAATAGGAGTTCGGGAGCGCAAAACTTAAAAACGGGACCTGACGCACTCGCTACCGCCGAAAATGAGTTCGGGCAAGCAAAACATGAAAAACAGGACCCGCGCCCTCAAAACAGCCGAAAATGAGTCCGGGCGCGCAAAATAAGAAAACGGGACCCAACGCCCCTAGTACTGCCGAAAACGAGTCTGATAGCGCAAAACGTGAAAACGGGACCCGACGCCCTCGGTACCGCTGAAAATGAGTCCGGGAGCGCAAAACATGAAAAAGAGACCCGACGCCCTCGCTACCGCCGAAAACATGTCTGGGAACGGACAACATGAAAACAGGAAGGGACGCCCTCGGTACCAACAAAAACGAGTTCGGGAGCGTAAAATATGAAAACGGGATCCGACGCCCTCGGTACCGCCGAAAACGAGTGTGGATGCGCAAAACATAAAAACGGGACCTAACACCCTTGGAACTATCGAAAAATAGTCCGAGCGCGCAAAACAAGAAAACGCGACACGATGCCCCCGGTACCGCTTAAAAAGAGTCCGGGCGCGCAAAACATGAAAACGGGACCTGACGCCCTCGGTACCACCGAAAACGTGTACGGGCGTGCAAAACATGAAAACGGACCCGAGGCCCTCGAAACGCCGAAAACGTGTTCGGGCGTGCAAAATAAGAAAACAGGACCCGACGCCCCTAGTACCGCTGAAAACGAGTCCGGGAGCAGAAAACATGAAAACGGGAAGGGACGCCCACGGTACCGCCAAAAATGAGTCAGGGCGCGCAAAATATGAAAACAGGACCCGACACCCTCGGTACCGTCGAATAGGAGTCCGGGAGTGCAAAACTTGAAAACGAGACCCAACGCCCTCGGTACCGCCGAAAACGATTCCGGGCGCGCAAAACATAAAAACGGGACCCGACGCCTTTTGTACCGTCGAAAACGAGTCTAGTAGCGCAAAATATGAAAACGGGACCTGATGCCCTCGGTACCGCCGAAAATGAGTCCGGGAGCGCAAAACATGAAAAAGAAACCCGACGCCCTCGGTACCGCGAAAACATGTCCGTGAGCGAACAACATGAAAACGGGAAGGGACCCCCTCGGTACCGCTGAAAACGAGTTCAAGAGCGTAAAACATGAAAATGGGATCTGACGCCCTCGGTACCGCCAAAAATGAATCCGGGCACGCAAAACCTGAAAACGGTACCTGACGCCCTTGATACCGCCGAAAACGATTCCGGAAGCCCTAAAACATGATAACGGGACCCGACGCCCTCGGTACAGTCGAAAATGAGTTCGGGCGTGCAAAATAAGAAACAAGACCCAACGTCCCCGGTAACGTCGACAATGAGTCCGGCAGCGCAAAATGTGAAAATGGGACCCGACGCCCTCAGAACCGTCGAAAACATATCCGGGAGCGGAAAACATGAAAACTGGAAAGGATGCCCACGGTACCGCCGAAAACGAGTCCGGGAGCGCAAACATAAAAACGAGATATGACACCCTCCGTACTACCGAAAATGAGTCCGGGCGCGCAAAAAACGAGACCCGACGCCCTCGGTATCGTCGAATAGGAGTCTAGCAGCACAAAACATGAAAACGGGACCCGACGCCCTCGCTACCGCCGAAAATGAGTCCGGACGCGCAAAACATAAAAACGGGTCCCGACGCCCTTGGTACCGCCGAAAACGAGTCTTGTAGCGCAAAACGTGAAAATGGGACCCGACGCCCTCGATACCGCCAAAAATGAGTTCGAGAGCGCAAAACATGAAAAAGGGACCTGACGCCCTCGGTACCGCCGAAAATATGTCAGTGAGCGGACAACATGAAAACGGAAAGGGACGCCCTCGGTACCGCTGAAAATGAGTTCAAGAGCGTAAAACATGAAAACGGGATCCGACGCCCTCGGTACCGCCGAAAATGAGTCCGGGCGCGCAAAACATGAAAACGGGACCAGACGCTCTCGATACCGCCGAAAACGAGTCCGGGAGCGCAAAAACATGATAACGGGACTCGACGCCCTCGGTACAGCCGAAAACGAGTCCGGGCGCGCAAAATATGAAAACGGGACCAGACGCCCTCGATACCGCCGAAAACGAGTCCGGGAGCGCAAAAACATGATAACGGGACTCGACGCCCTCGGTGCAGCCGAAAATGAGTTCGGGCGCACAAAATAAGAAAACGGGACCCGACGCCCTCGGTACGGCCGAAAATGAGTCCGGGCGCGCAAAACATAAAAACGAGTCCCGACGCCCTTGGTACCGCCGAAAACGAGTCATGTAGCGCAAGACGTGAAAATGGGACCCGACGCCCTCGATACCGCCGAAAATGAGTTCGAGAGCGCAAAACATGAAAAAGGGACCTGACGCCCTCGGTACCGCCGAAAACATGTCCGTGAGCGGAAAATATGAAAACAGGAAGGGACGCCCTCGGTACCGCTGAAAACGAGTTCAAGAGCGTAAAACATGAAAACGGGATCTGACGCCCTCGGTACCGCCGAAAATGAGTCCGGGCGCGCAAAACATGAAAACGGGACCAGACGCCCTCGATACCGCCGAAAACGAGTCCGGGAGCGCAAAAACATGGTAACGGGACTCGACGCCCTCGGTACAACCGTAAACGAGTCCGGGCGCGCAAAATATGAAAACGGGACCAGACGCCCTCGATACCGCCGAAAACGAGTCCGGGAGCGCAAAAACATGGTAACGGGACTCGACGCCCTCGGTACAGCCGAAAACGAGTCCGGGCGCGCAAAATATGAAAACGGGACTAGACGCCCTCGATACTGCCGAAAACGAGTCCGGGAGCGCAAAAACATGATAACGGGACTCGACGTCCTCGGTACAGCCGAAAATGAGTTCGGGCGCGCAAAATAAGAAAACGGGACCCGACGCCCTCGGTACCATCGACAATGAGTCCGGGAGCGCAAAACGTGAAAATGGGACCCGACGCCCTCGCTACCGCCGAAAACGAATCAGAGAGTGCAAAACACGAAAACGTGACCCGACGCCCTCGGTACCGCTGAAAATGAGTTCGGACGAGCAAAATAAGAAAACGGGACCCGACGATTTCAAATAAGAAAGTTTTCAACATAAAAGTTGTTCATCATAACTTTATTGATAGTATCATTATCTGGTTCGAAAGGTTTCATAAGCAATTTTTTTCCAAAATATCAAAAATATTAAAAAACTGTACCAATCCGTAAATGTGACATATATATGTTATTTTATATTCATAAAATACATATCAAGAGGAGCTTGTATATAAATTTTCATGCAAAAATATACTATAAAATTAGTATGTTATTAACTCATTTCACTTTAAAAAATCAAAACAACAAGTTGGGTATTGGATATAAGAAATTTTGTAATACTTCAAATTGCCCTAAATCAAAAGAGAAACAAGGTCAAGGGTCAAATGCAAAAAAATGTAAAACCTACTAATGCTAAATCTTTCAATAAGAAACAAAATTATTCATTTTAATATAAGCAATTTGATAAAAAGGTTAACAAAGAACAAAGGAATTTTCAAAGTAACAATGCTACATTTTTCAATCCTAGTTGGTCAAACAAATTATATTTTAAATGACCCGATGGATGGTTTTATGAGTTTAAAAATCAAAATGATTTTCAAACCAAACCTCAAAGATATAAGCATATACGGGTTGTTTCTCAAAAATATAAAAATATTTTTAAAGAAAAAACACAAGACTCAAGCTCAAGGATTAAAAGAAAGCTACCAAAATACATTTGTTAAATGTAGTAAGAAGTCTCAAATATGAGTATTTTATAATTATTGTTGTCATATTGGTCATATCTCACTTGATTGCAAACTTAGAAAGGAAAATAACATCACAAATATTGTTTGGGTTTCTAAGATTAAGAAAAATTAGAGACCCTAAATGCTTAATTTCCCCTTCAAACCATATATGCCACATACTTAGGGGGGTTAGCTATTTTTTTTGAATGAATTATTTTTGTTTTGTTTTGGAAGTATTTTAAATTCTTTATCTTATACACGGTGCATACATTAATGAGGAGCAATCAATTTAGAGGGAGCTAAATTGAAATAAATTCTTTATTCGCACTCTTTTGCCCGATTTCCAAAAATGGGGAGAAGTCTTTGGGTGAAATTCACATATCAAATATTATATGTATGCACCCATGCATGTTTTACAAATCGACAAAAGAGGGAGTTTGTTACACTAAACATCTTCTTTGATTTGTCGATTTGCAAAACAATCTTGAATTTTACAATTTGCCTTCTTTGAGTTTTATGTAGGGGTTAACATGTAAATGGATTAGTGCACAAGAATCAAGACTAATGATGGGATACACGAGCTTAATCAAGACTGCATTAGGCTTAGGTTTAGTTAGACTCAAACTGGGTTGAATTGGTCAAGATAAATTGAGCTTAACGATTCAGTAATCGTTATAACGGTTCATCTCAATACTCAAAAATATTCTAAGGCAGAAAAATTCTCAAAGAAACCAGAGCATATCGTTATGTAACGATTCAGTAATTGTTACAATAATTTATGAAATGTGTAACGATTCAGTAATTGTTATAACGATTTATGAAACGTATAACGATTCATTGAATCATTATAACGTGAGAGAGATAATTCAAGAGATTTTGAAATACTCAGTTAGCCAAATTCTTGTTCAAGCTCAATCTAGCTTCTCCCTATTCTCTCGATTTGATCCTTCGTGATCTTCTTGTAAACCTTTCTTGAGCTATAGTGCTCACCTTTTTCTTGAGTGTGTTGTCACTCACATCTTATTTTGAGTGTGTTGTCACTCATCTTTTTTAGTGTGATGTCACTCTTGTTACCGATAGGCTTGACAGCTCATTTTTGTGTAAGGGACCAAGTTCTACAAGTGTAAAACTATTTTTAGTGTTTCGGCTCAACCTCAATTGTTGGAGGTTGAGAGTCCCGAAGACGTAGCCATTTTTAAGCCGAACTCTGTTACATCTTGTGTTCTTGTTTGATCTTTTCTTTTCTTTTCTCATATTTCTTTGATTGTTATATTCTTGTGAGAATTGAATCGAATTAAATTATATTTCGCTGTCATTACATTTGAACACTAAGCCCCAAATCGCTTTATACATTTCTACCTTAGGTTCTTTACATTGTTGCACTATTTTTTATCTTTAATACCACCATCCTAGGGCTATCAAAGTGATATCATGAAAGATGCATAATAGGGGATAGCTAAGCTCAGACAATCAATTTATCTAAAATTTTGACTATTTCCCTAGCTAATAATGTCAGTGTCAATGCTGACAATATTAGTTCTAGTTAGTTCTAAGTTGAAGATGTGCTTAATGCATTAAAATATTATGAAATTAATTAATAAATTTTATTATGGAAATTCAAAGTTCAAATTATTAGTCCGGACTTTTGACTAACTGACGAGATTGATACTAATTAAACTTCAGGATAACTCAAAGTTAGTATATGGACCAGAGTATTGTGAGTTGAGTTGTGAAATAAAAAAAAAACATTATCACAAAGTATATGAATTTAAAATCAGATAGGACAAAGGTTCGCCGGGAGATTTGTCAATTTAAAGGAAAATCAAGTATGTGAATCTTTAATCCTCAAGATGCAGTCGAACTTTTAGTAAAACATGAAATAATGGAAAATTTAATGGGGACTTATGGGCTGACTCTACTCGGTCTTGGCAGGAAAGAAAGAATGGAAAATTTAATGGGGACTTCCTTTCTAATTAATTAAGCATTAACCCAATAGGCAAGTATAAAATCTACTATGAAAAACAATAATAAGGAGGCCCAAATTCATAAAATATAGAGATTAATTGTTTCAGCCCATGAAAATAAAGTGAATTAGTCTATTAACCAGGCCCAAAGCCAATTTAAAAAAACAGAATTTTATAAATAAACATAATATAAACGAAATAATATTATTTCAGGGCCTTCCCAAGTTCCAAATTAAGTTAAATTAATTTCTAAATTATTCATATTTTGAATATAATTTTCTAAAATTAAATAATATATTTTTCAAGATTGAAAGATAAATGTACTTTTCCTGAACAATAAATATATGAGATTTTTTTATATATTCATAATGATAATCACAAATATTTGGTTCTGTTAAATCATATACAAGATCCTTTTGAGATTTAGATGAAATTTTTTAAATTTATATACTAGTTACACCGATAAAATCCCAACAAATAGAACCTTCTAGCCCCTTACATATGTTATTTATACCCATGTTATAGCATCAAGAGTGTCATTTCTCTATGTTGTCCCTCTGACACATCTCTTAAGCTTTAATTCATTCACCCGAGTTCACCCTTTGACTCAAATCATATCACCTACATTCAATTGTCATCCTTGATCACCTCAACAGTATCGTGTGAGTGTATAGAAAGTGTGTGCATTGTCAATTCGAGTTCAAAGTGCAAGGTCTCAACTTTTCCTCATTTGCTTGATCTCAATACATCAAGCCAATTCCTCACATTTAGCCTTTAATTGTTGTTTTTTACTTCCTCTTCTGCATTGCCGGGGCGAGTATAGTAAGCCTACATCTTCAATTTTCAATTTGAACACAAGATTTGAAGTCTCTCATTGATCACTCAAGATAATCACTTCCTCGTACTGCCTCATCCATTTGCTATTTCTCAATTCCAAGCACTTATACCTAGAGATGGCAATCAAGCGGGTCGGGTCATGTTCGGGTTCGGGTTCGGGTCGGGTCAGTTTGACTTTGACTTTCTGAAAGAAATCAGGTCGGGCCAAGTCGGGTCAGGGTCGGGTCGGGTCGGGTCATGTCAATTTACATGTTGTGTTTTTTCAGATCGTTGATAGATTTCGATTGGATTGAAGGCCATTTGATCTCGAGTCGGGTCGGGTCAGGTCGGGTCCTGCTACCTCTACTTATACCTCTTCTCCTATGTGTATGCTAGCTCTAGCTAGAAGGAATCAAAGTTTCAAGCTTTGGAGACATAATCGACACCAATAGCACCTTCTGCCTCGTTGAGAAGAAGGAAGAGAGGGAGGGGAGAAGGAGAGAGCTCCACCTCGGCTAGATTCGGCACATAAGGTCTACAGCAAGATGAGACCCACTGTTAGAGGCGCAACCCATATGAGCCAGGTGTACATCCTCTTTTTTTTATTTAAATCTTTACTTAGTGCTGTGTAGACTTGGTGTGTGGATGAATGCATGAACTGCCTGTTGAAAATCTGACATGTGGGCCCCACATGTAAGTACTCTGAGTCTGGGCTCAGAAATTCAATTATTATCAGTTTAGTGCATTGATTAGGGCTAATTAGGCTGAGATGGTAGGATCTGATAGGTCCATTTACTTAAACAACATCCCCTTAAACTAATGGTCTGTTAATGATTTGCTGACATGGATCAATGGGGCGCTGCCACGTGGCACAAGTGAGACCCACCTGTCAGGTGTGTGGGGCCCATATGGGTGAGGTAGACCAATGTGGTGCTGCCACGTGGCACATGCGTGTTGAGGTGGCCCAACTAGGGGTTGTCACGTGGCTGTCATCTCTCTCCCCTCTCATATTGTATGTCTCTACTTGTGATCTCCTATTTGCACCCTGCAGTGTCACCCAGACAAGTCTCTAATTGAATCTCAACATTTGATTAATCTATTTTTCTTGTCTGATTTTATTTTTATAGCTCCATTTGTCCAAAAATTTTGAAATTTTCATAAAAAATCTCTAAATTCATGATGATCACCCATGTAATTTTAATTTTTATTTTGCTCTTGTCTCCTTGTGTAAAAAATTCTCCCATTATAAACCCTTTTCTGATCATATAATCCTAAAATTTGAATGTTGGAGCTTGATGTTTGCGCCAACAATATTATTTTTTGCGTTATTCTTAGTTAAACATCTATGTTTTATATTTCACCATGTTCAATCCTATTTAATCAAAGTTTGATCAGGTTCAATTCTATTTATAATTGAGTCAAATATCAGTTCAGTCATATGCTGCTCACATGGGCATCTGATGAACTTTGTGAAATTGGCTTTTAGTTTTTATTCATGAAAGTAAAATCACATTAAATTTTATTTGTCTGACTTCATCAAAATACTAGTTTTGAATACAGCATCCTCCTTATTGCTTTGGAATCCTTATGTTCCTGCAATTAGGGGTTATTTTAGGTATTTCTCCTTTTATTTTTGGGCATTTTTTTAACCTCTTTATTGTTTCTTTGTCTCTGTCACTGGGGTGTGAAACCCACTTGTCAGATAAAATAAATACATGGATGATAGCTCAAGATCTCTCTCTCTCCTGGATCTCTTGAGAGTCACCCACTCAAATGACGGGGCGATGATAAGGTATTTATAACCTGGAACCCTTGCTTGAATTCCCTTATGGGACTAATGGATTGGCTCCAGAGCTTGACAGTGACTTCTCCTGACTGGTGGCCTCTTTCTCTCTCCTTCTTTGTCTGCCTTCTTATTTCTTTTATTATTTACTAGCTATATACCCGCGCGTTGCCGTGCGACCCTTTTTCGCGCGCTCCGGACCGCCTTCCTGTGGTGTTGGCGATAGGATGCGGAAGAAGGAAACGGAGATCCCTCCTAAGCGTGCATTTGTTTAATGCCGGTTAATTCTACCGTTTAGACCAATTTGGAAGCACATTTAGGGGGTTTTTAGTGATTGTGAGTTCTTGTAGATTCCGGTGGGCGCAAGCCCCCACCGTTAATTACCCTGGACTGTTAACCTCGAGGCACCTCTGGATCTTTAAAAGGGAGAAGCAAATAGTATAACTAAATGATGGTCAAGTGGTCATGTGCTTCGGTGATTGGGGTCACTGAAGCACCCTGGACTCACCAATAAGTCAGTCCAGTGAGATGGGGTGGTGAAAAGATGAACTTACTACAGATCATTTCAATTTTTACCGCTCCAGGAGGTAATCTCATCAACATATGAGATTGACCTTCGCGGAGAAACGAAAGGTGAGTCAACTACAGAACGACTCGACCTTAGTTGACTTAAAAGATAAACCAACTACATAACAGTTTAATCTTCATGAGTCAACGACCAATCACACAAAACACAACTCGAAGCACTTAGCCGGTGTTGTGATATTTTCAAACTAATAAAATTAACCTAATACACACAAGAGGAAACCGCAAGCGCACGACCTACCGTGTAGTATTTAGGTGTCGATCCCACAGAGACTGATTAAACTACCGATAGAGACAACTTCTTTAAGCTAAACCGTAAAATCTGAAAAGGTTTCTAAACTAAATAATTCTCTAAAATTAACAAGTAAATTGAACTAAGTTTGGATTACTTCAAGGTTAAGAGAGTCTAGGGTTTCAGCATCACTATCCACTTGAGTTTTAATCGTACTATTTATGTATTTTAACGCTAATTTATGAGGGTTACCATCTAATTTAGTACCAAGTTTCTGGTTAGGGTTTGACACAGTATTTCAATTAGGGCAAACTTCACGTTTAAGTCCATCGTTCTTCCTAATTAAAACCCGTTAAGTTCTGGTAATTCTAAACTTTTCAAAGATTAATTAATCATGGTTAGGTCCATCTAATTAATACTCTAAATGTTCAGAAAAGTCCCAATTAACCTAGACTTCACGGTTAGGTCCATCACCTAGGGTTAGATACCGCTTTTGGAGGTCGGAGAACCATCAGATTTTGGTTAGAAACCTAAACAATTCTTTAAGATACATGTGCAATTCTAATATCGTTTGCAGGTTATGAATCTATGCTATCTAGGGTTTTTAATCCCAGACGGATTACTAATACAAACATAAAACAATTCAATCCATGCACAATAATACAATCACAAAAGCAATTCATAAAATAAAGCAATTAAAACAACAATAAGTACGATTAAACTTCAAGTTTCAAGTTACATACCTAAACCCTAGAACAATAAGTACGATTAAACTTCAAGTTTCAAGTTACATACCTAAACCCTAGAGAGACGACTACTCTTCCATGGAAGAGAAAGAATCATAGATAAAAGCAATGAAAAACAGAAAGAAAATCATCAAGAGAATAAGAGTTACACCCAGTTTTTGATTTCTCCTTCTTTTGCCTTCTTCTCTCTCCAAATCTCTCAAAGAAACTCCAAAAACTTCTCTTCAATCTGTCCTAGGGCGGTTATGGACTTTTGGAGACGTTCTCTTCTGTTTAAAATCGAATCTGGAGCCTTCTGGGGTGAAGAGATGCTTTCAGGGGCGAAACAGAACCGCTCTTTACGGCCCGAAAAGAAAAGATTTTGACCCAAAAAGTTCACGCGGTTTCTTGACAGAGAGCTTTTCGACCGAAAAGATAACTTTTTGGGTCAAAAGGTTCATGCGCTTTTTCTCCAAGAAGATCTTCATTGTTCTAGTTGCGCCTAACTTACTCCATCTTCATCCAAATATTCCCAAAATGCTCCAAAAGTCCTAAAATCAAAGAAACCATGGCGGTATCTCGAACTTTGTGCAATATCCAAACTAAATCAACTAATTGAACTAAAAAGTGCATAAAAAAGGGTAAAATGGTATAGTTTTAGATACCAAATCCTATTAGAATATATATGTGATTTTGGCTTATCAAACTCCCTCAAGCTTAAACCTTGTTTGCCCTCAAGCAAGTTTTAAACCTAGACAAAAGGACGGTGTCTAAACTAACCTAGTCTAAAATAAATCCTAACCTATATGCTAAAGATCATGGGTTTATCTGAAAAAGAGATGATAAATCTTAAGACAAATATTTTCAAATTTGTTCGGCCATTATACAAATTTCTGGGAAAAGCCTTGGGAATTTCTGTTATTTTCGATTTCACACATGACGTTTTACTCAAGGATATTTATATTAGACATCAACTTTCAATGTTATGCTCTAAAATCTTTCCTAGATGATATGCACCCAAATTTTTCCTTCCCCTCACAAATGAAATAAAATCTAGAAAATCCACAAGAAAAAGAAAAAAAAATACAATGATAATCCTGAACCTCGCGCGGGTTTTTTTTTTTTATAGCTAAAAGGCTTTATTGAGAAACCCTTAACGCGCACATGAGGCTGTCTCGTGCCATATTGGGGTTAGGGAGTTCCATATACCGCCTTAGCACATTTGAGACTTAAAGTGACTTTATTTGAATCATCATTCTTTTTATTTGCGAATGACATGGCATGTGTACTCTTAACCGTGGTGCTTCCTAGTAAATTTGGACCTTCTAATGATTTATATATATATTCAGATCCTTTTGATTTTTATAAAAGATTTTTCAAAAGCACCGGTCGACACCCTCCATAATCACTCTTGTCAGTTAAAATTTTCCATTTAAGTAGTCAAACAAATTGGATTTCGAAGATTTGATAAAAATTTGTGGAAGGACGTCAATTTCTAGGCACTTATCATTCAAGAAACTTCTCAAAGCATTTTTTTTTCAATTTCAAACACCCTTTTCATTCACCATGTGTTACGTTAGAAAAATTTGTATATTCCCTAATCAATTTCCCAAATTTCCGATAAGGCTACTCCTTTGCCCGTATTTTCCTTAAGATTTTTCAAAACTTTTACAAAACTACCCACTAAAATTTAAATATGAAAATAAAGAAACTAAATGCAATCCTAAATGCATGCAGATACAATTTCAATCCCCCCCAAGCTTAAACAAAGCAGTGACCTCACTGCTCGAAATGAAAATAAAAGAGAGGGAAATAGAGAACTCACAATGTGCCGATGATGCCATTGTGAGACCAAATCGAGAGTCCTCAATCCTCTGGAGCACGGCTAGGGGAACCTTGCCGTGGGGTCAGACTAGTCGGCTCGTCGCGTGGTCGGGGTGGGATTAAGACCTCCGGAAAATGGCCATTCTGAACGTGCCAATTGTACATGCGGCGAGTGTAGAACCATGTCTCGTATTGGCGTTGCTCCATTGAGTCCATGTGTCGTGACATCTTTTGCAATTGCTCGAGGATCAATGCATTGATGGGAATTCGGGGAGACGCTTGGGCGCTAGGTTCGGCAGGTGGGGCAGGAGGCGAGGCCGGCAGCGTGGTGGACGTCGCTATGGCAGTCGGCCCTAGCGGCGTGAGATGAGAGGCGGGGGCGGCAGGGTTGCTGGTGTGGGGTTGTGAGGGTACGGATGTGGCAGTGCAAGGAGAGAGGGGGTGCGGGTGCGATGCGCCTAGAGGAGCAAATTCGGCGGGGGCGTTGGGGTTGCTGGTGCGGGGCGAGTAAGTCTCATCCGGGCCTAGGAACTCATAGCGAAGGGATGAAAGAAGCGGCTTGAGTTCGACTTCCGGAGTCTTAGACGGTGCGTCGGCTTCAGCAGAGAATATTTCTTCATCATTCATCATCTTTTCAAATTTTTCTGCTACACAAGCATCAATCTCATCAATCCTGCAAATATTTTGATCATTGGAAGGAAATTTTAGAGTTTTGTTAGCATAAAATTTGACTTCTTCCTCCCCTACTCTAATGATGATTTTTCCATCACGTGCATCAATTAAAGCACCGGCAGTCCTAAAAAATGGACGACCCAATAACAAAGGTATTAGGTTGTCCTCTTCCATGTCAATCACCATAAAATCAGTTGGGATAAAGAATTTACCGACTTGAATTGGAACATCCTCAATCACACCCAATGGTAGTCTAACAGTCCTATCTGCCAATTGTAATGATATTCGAGTTGGTTTAAGTTCATAGATACCAATTTTCTCAAAAATTGACTTAGGCATCAAGCTCACACTTGCGCCTAAGTCACAAAGGGCCTGGTAAGTGTTGGCACTTCCTATTGAACATGGTATTGTAAAACTACCAGGGTCCTTGAGTTTAGGGGGCAACTTATTCATAACAAGCGCACTCACCTCCTCGGTCAAAGTCACTGTCTGGACATCCTCTAATTCCCTACGGTTTGTCAATATCTCTTTGAAAAACTTAGCGTAGGTTAGCATTTGAGTCACAACATCGGTAAAAGGTATATTGACATTCAATTATTTAAGCAATTCCACAAATTTACCGTATTGTTTTTTTAGTTTTGAATTGGCTAACCTTTCGGGAAAAGGGACAAACCTGTGTGGAGGTATGTACTTGGGTACATCCTCCTTTACCTGTTTTGTAGAGTTTGAACCTTTGTCTTCGAGTTCATCATTCGTCTTTTCTCCTTCCTTCTCTTGCGTTTGTTTAGGTGGTTGCTCCGGCCCTTCTTCCGCTGGCATTGACGGACCTCCATACTCCTTTCCGCTGCAGAGTGTGATTGCTTTGGCTTGCTCCCTGGGGTTTTGTTCAGGTTTAGGAGGGAGTTGACCTTGTTGGCGGGTCGTGGCAGCAGCTTGTTGTGCAATTTGATTTTCCAGATTCTTCAACCTTTGATTAATTTCTTCGAACTTATCATCATTCTTCTGATTTGTAACAGTTTGATTTTCGATGAAGTTCTCAATCAAGCGTTCAAGGTTGGACTTTGGTGGTTGAGCTGCCGGTTCGTATTGTCTCTGTCCAAAACCTTGATTGGAGCGGCCTTGACTCGGATTTTGCTTCTCTTGATCATTTCTCCACGAGAAATTTGGGTGGTTCCGCCATCCTGGGTTATATGTGTTGGAATAGGGATTGTTTTGTGGTCTAAAATTGTTGTTTAGCATGTTTGCTTGCTCAACGCTCCCTTCTTCAATCTGCTGGTAAATACAATTAACCGTAAGATGGTCGGTGCATCCACAGGTTGCGCAAGGGAAAAACTGATCAACAGATGAGGCATTTGCTAAATCTTGCCTCTTGTTTTGGCGGATCTCGGACTTGATCTGACGGTTCTCGGTTTGAAGCGCTTCGACCATTGCTTGCAGCTTGGTGATTTGATCGGTCTCAAATCTACCAGACACGTGGGCTTTTGTTGGTTCTCTTTCGGTTGACCATTGGACTTGGTTGAGCGCCATCTCCTCGATTAGACTGTATGCCTCACCAATCCTCCTGTTCATGAGACTCCCACCCGCTGCGGCATCAATTGTCATTCTGGTATTGTTAGTCAACCCCTCATAGAAAGTCTGTAAGAGACGCCATTTCTCAAAACCATGATGAGGACACGTCCGTAGCAGCTCTTGATAGCGGTCCCAAGCATCGCTCAGAGACTCCCCATCTTTCTGCCCAAAGTTAGTGATTTGGTTTCTAAGGGCCACGGTCTTAGAAGGAGGGAAGTACTTAGAAAGAAACACCGCTGACATTTGGGCCCATGTAGCTACCGCGGTTGGTGTCAAAGACCTGAGCCACCCTTTTGCTCGATCCCTAAGAGAAAATGGAAAGAGCCGAAGCTTGATCGCATCAGGTGTGACTCCATTCATCTTCAAGGTATTGCAAAATTCTTCAAAGTTGGCAAGGTGCTGATTTGGGTCTTCATGAGCTAAGCCGGCAAATTGATTTTGAGAGACCATGTGATAGCGTTCGAGCTATGAATCGTCCAAGGACACGCACACGTTCAACTATAAAATCACAACTGGAGGATACTCTCAACTCACAGCAGGATAAAAGAGGAGATAAACTCAACTCAAGATAAATTTTTTCATAATAATTCAACAAGTGAGTTTACATTCAGAAATTAGGCTTTATATAGCCATACAACTCAACTCTAGAAACTTCCTACTAATTAATAACTCCTTAACTATTTTTGCAAATATCAAAACACAATAAAAATAATATTAACTACTACTGTTAATTCCAAAATATAATTAAAACATAGAAAGACTCAAAGACAAATTCCAAGAAACTAAATGCTGGCTGGCTCCTCAGTAACCACGCTCACGTGACACGAGGTTTTGACCAAGAAGACTCTGGAATCTGGAGAAACTCAAAACACAAAAAAGATATTCCATTTCATCATATGATCACAGAAATTTGAATCACCCAAATCCGAGTTATTATGAGAGAGTTATGCCCAAAATACTGGCCTAGTACGAATCTGTCCAGAAAGCTGCTGTTTCGTAAATTAATTGTAAATATAACTTGGACCTGGTTCTTCAAACTGAGAACTGGTCCAGAACTTACTTCCTTGATCATGATTGTTCACCTGTAGACCTGCCATGACTTGATCGCCATCATTCTCCCCTGGTTGAAAAGAACTCGCCCACGAGTTCGGCTCATTTTCGCCATGGTATGGAGAAAGATCCTTCACATTGAATGTGGATGAAACACCATAATCTCCGGGAAGCTCCACCTTGTAAGCATTGTCACCTATGCGCTGCAAGATTTTAAATGGTCCATCACCACGGTGCTTGAGCTTTGCATTGCGCCCAGGTGGAAATCTCTCCTTGCTCAAATGCACCCACACAAGATCACCTTCTTTGAAAATCACAGCCCTTCGGTGCTTGTTAGCTTGTCTTTCATACTTCTGATTTTGCTTCTCAATCCTCTTGCTGACTTGTTCATGCAAGTCCTTGATTGCTTTAGCACGCTCATCTGCATCTCCACTATAGCTATGGCTGATTGGCAATGACACAAGATCAAGAGAAGTCTTTGGATTGCATCCATACACCACTTCAAAAGGGCTTTTACCTGTCGTCTTCTTCATTGGACCTGTTGTAAGCGAATTCAGCTTGAGGTAGAACAAGGTCCCATTGGCGTATGTTATCACCCACCAAGCTTCTCAACAGATTGCCCAAACTCCGATTCACAATCTCAGTTTGGTCATCGGTTTGAGGATGATAGGCTGAACTAAACTGCAGCTTTGTACCCATCTTACGCCAAAGTGTCCTCCAAAAATGCCCAACAAACTTCGGGTCTCTGTCAGATGTTATGGTATTTGGAATGCCATGCAACTTCACTATCTCCTTGAAATAAAGATCAGCTATGTTAGTGGCATCCATCGTTTTTGTACAAGGAACAAAGTGCGCCATTTTAGAGAACCGATCAACCACCACCATGATTGAATCTTTGCTACGTTGAGTTCGGGGCAATCCCATCACAAAGTCCATGCTCACATCTTCCCATGGTGCATTAGGAACAGGAAGGGGAGTGTAAAGTCCAGAATTTTGAGACTTTGTTTTTGCTAGATGACAAGTTCTACATCTCAAAATGTAATGGTTAACATCCTTCATCATTTTAGGCCAATAGAAACGGTCTTGGAGTAATGCACCAGTTTTATCTCGTCCAAAATGACCACTTAACCCACCATTATGAACCTCTTTAATGATCTGCCACCTCAAAGAATAATTCGGTACGCACAAACGGTTGCCATAGAAAATATATCCATCATTCACCACAAATTCTTTATATGACCCTTTTGCACATTCAGCTTTTATCATGCCAAAGAACTCATCATCAGAATACAACTCCTTGATCACTTCAAACCCAAGAACATTTACCTTCATTGTGGATGACAAAAAGAATGCCTCCTACTTAAAGCATCCGCCACTTGATTTGAAACACCACTTTTATGCTTGATGTGGAATGTGTAGCCTTGTAAAAATTCCACCCACCTTGCATGCCTTGGTTTGAGCTTGTGCTGCCCATTTATGAACTTCAGCGCCTCATGGTCGGAGTAGAGAATGAACTCCTTGGAAATGAGGTAGTGTCTCCAATGCCCAAGAGCTCGGACAATTGCATAGAACTCCTTGTCATATGTAGTGTAGTTCTTACGTGAATCTGAAAGCTTTTCACTAAAGAAGGCAATAGGTCGACCTTTTTGATTGAGAACCGCACCAATTCTAACACCAGATGCATCACATTCAAGCTCAAAAATATTCTCAAAGTTGGGCAAAGTAAGAATTGGGGCTGCTGTCATCTTCTCCTTGATGAGTTGAAAGCTCTTTTCAGCTTCCTTTGTCCATTTGAATACTCCTCCTTTCAAGCACTCGGTGATTGGAGAGACAAGAGTGCTGAAATCTCGAATGAACCGGCGATAAAATGAGGCCAATCCATGAAAACTCCTCACATCGTGAATGTTGGTTGGTATTGGCCATGAAACAATTGCATCCACCTTAGAAGGATCAACATGAATACCCTCAGCTGAAACCACATAGCCTAGAAACACCAAGTTCTTTGGTTAGAAACTCGCACTTCTTGAGGTTGATGTAGAGTTTCGTTCGCTAGCACTTCAAAGACTTGGCGAAGGTGTTCCAAATGCTCTTCTTTACCCGTGCTATACACGAGTATATCATCAAAATAGACCACCACAAATCTGCCAATAAAAGACTTAAACACCAAATTCATTATTCTCATAAAAGTACTAGGAGCATTAGAGAGTCCGAATGGCATCACCAACCACTCAAACAATCCATCACGGGTCTTAAATGCCGTCTTCCATTCATCACCAGGCCTCATACGAATCTGATGGTACCCACTTCTAAGATCAATCTTTGAAAACACACTAGCACCATGGAGCTGATCTAGCATGTCATCTAGACGAGGAATAGGGAAGCGATACTTGATAGTAATCTTGTTGACCGCTCTACTATCCACACACATGCGAAAAGAACCATCTTTCTTTGGCACAAGCAAGGCTGGAACTGCACAAGGACTCATGCTTTCACGCACCAAACCCTTTCTCAACAACTCATCTACTTGCCGCTGTAACTCGGCATTTTCTGTTGGGTTCATTCGGTAGGCTGCTTTGTTTGGCAAAACTGCACCAGGAACAAAATCTATGCAGTGTTGCACACTCCTCATTGGAGGTAAACCTGCTGGAATTTCATCTGGAACAAGGTTCTGAAATTGTTCAAGTAAAGGTACCACCGGTCCACGTATTAGAGTACTTCACACCCTTAACTTCTTTCACCACCAATGCAAAGGCTATTTGGGATTCTTCAAAAATTTCGAAAATTCAGATTTTGAGAGAATGAAATTGCTATCCTTGAGGGTCGGTTTAGATTTCATTTCCATTCTAGAAGGACCCAAAGTAATCTTAGCACCATTCAAATCAAAAGAATAAGTGTTTTTAAAACCATCATGGTGTACCTTTCTATCAAACTCGCCAAGGCCTCCCCAAAAGTAAATGACAAGCATCCATAGGAACTACATCACACCATACCTCATCTCGGTACTTCTCACCAATAGAAAAATTAACCAAACAACGCTGGTCAACTTGCACACATTTACCCTTTTCCAACCAAGAGAGTTTGTACGGTTTTGGGTGCTTTTCAGTTTTAAGCGGCAACTTTTGTACCATAATTTCAGAAACAACATTCTCACAACTCCCGCTATCAATGATAACATCGCATACCTTCCCATGAGAGGTGCATCGTGTATGGAAGATATTATTACGGAGCCACACATCATCTTGAACGGGACTGGAATTCAGCACATGCTTAATCACCAACATCTCACCCATATCTCCATAAATGACATCCTCCTCATCTGCTGCCTCATCAAACACGGGTGGAGAATCAAAATCTGTTTGTTCCTCTTCTAGGGGTTCTTCAACAATGGTAAATACCCGCTGGTTTGGGCACTCGGACATGATGTGACCGTACCTTTTGCACCGATAGCATTGAACAGCTTTAGGGGCTGGTTTAGAGGGTCCTGCGGTTGCGGTTTTTGCTGAAAATTTGGCCACTGCACTTGATGTTGGTTTGGCTGATTGCGTACTGCTCCCATGACTTGTTGGATGGCCTCGATTGAGAACTCGGCTACCACCAAAGCTCGCTGTTTTTCTGACTTCTTTCTCCTTGAGTTGTTTTTCAACTTTTGTGGCAAGTTTAAACACATCATGATAAGAGATAAAGGGCTGTAAAGTTACCACATCATGAATCTCCTTGCGAAGGCCACGAAGATATCGTGCAATGGTTTGTTCTTCGGGCTCAACAACGCCACATTTCAACATGAGGTGATCAAGTTCTTCAGTGTAATCTGCCACAGTTTTATCACCTTGAACAAAGCCATGAAGTTGAAAAAAGGCCTCTTGCAAGTACCCTTCCGGCAGAAACTTCTTTCGTAACTCTTTCACCATCTTTTCCCATGTTCTGATTTTTTGCTTACCCTCACGGGCTCGCTTCATTTTTAACTGCTCCCACCAAATAGATGCATGCTTCTTTAATTTGATGGCAACAATCTTCACCTTTTCTTCCTCAGGGACATCTTGGTATTCAAAGACACGTTCAACCGTATTGAGCCAATCTATGAACTCATCGGGTTGTATGCGCCCCTCGTACACAGGAATATCCGCTTTTAGATCAAAAGCCCGTCGAAATTGCTGGTTCCTTCAGGTGTGATTTTGATGGAGAGCCTCTTCATCACTGGACACCAAGGTGTGGTTGTCGTGGAAGGGGTTGAACTCTGCATCATCGTCACCATAAGTTTCACCATCTGAGCCACGATAGGAATCATCGCGGTTGTTCCCAGCGGCCTCCACGCGCGCTAGACGCTCTTAGAGTTGTTTCACATGCTGCCTCAACTCGTTCAACTCAATATCTCGATCGGCTTGCTGGTTGCCTTCAGGAGGATTGACACGAGCACTACGTCGCACCATCCTTCGCCTGCTGCTCTGATACCAACTGATAGCGTTCGAGCTATGAATCGTCCAAGGACACGCACACGTTCAACTATAAAATCACAACTGGAGGATACTCTCAACTCACAGCAGGATAAAAGAGGAGATAAACTCAACTCAAGATAAACTTTTTCATAATAATTCAACAAGTGAGTTTACATTCAGAAATTAGGCTTTATATAGCCATACAACTCAACTCTAGAAACTTCCTACTAATTAATAACTCCTTAACTATTTTTGCAAATATCAAAACACAATAAAAATAACATTAACTACTACTGTTAATTCCAAAATATAATTAAAACATAGAAAGACTCAAAGACAAGTTCCAAGAAACTAAATGCTGGCTGGCTCCTCAGTAACCACGCTCACTTGACATGAGGTTTTGACCAAGAAGACTCTGGAATCTGGAGAAACTCAAAACACAAAAAAGATAGTCCATTTCATCATCTGATCACAGAAATTTGAATCACCCAAATCTGAGTTATTATGAGAGAGTTATGCCCAAAATACTGGCCTAGTACGAATCTGTCCAGAAAGCTGCTGTTTCGTAAATTAATTGTAAATATAACTTGGGCCTGGTTCTTCAAACTGAGAACTGGTCCAGAACTTGCTTCCTTGATCATGATTGTTCACCTGTAGACCTGCCATGACTTGATCGCCATCACCATGTTGATTAGGGCCAGCTTGAGTTCGAAGTCATTTGCTGCCAAAGTCGGCACAATGTAGCCCATGTTAAGTTCACCCGCTCGGGGTGCAGTGAAGTCCTTGAGAAGGCGGTTGTCTTCATCATTAGCTGCCATGTTGAGCACGTCTCCAAAATCTAGATGTGCAGGTTGAAGGTCGGCAATGGGAGCGACACGTCTAAGCCTTGATCTTTGATAGACTAGCAACGGTGGGTCAATAGCCAGTGTTTAACCTGCAAGAAAAGAACAAGATAAAGGTAAAAAAAAGAATAATATTAAAAATAAAAGAAAGGTCTAGTCTTTAATACTATTGGATCAATCGATATTTAAAAACAGCCCCCGGCAACGGCGCCAAAAAGCTTGTTGTGATATTTTCAAACTAATAAAATTAACCTAATACACACAAGAGGAAACCGCAAGCGCACGACCTACCGTGTAGTATTTAGGTGTCGATCCCACAGAGACTGATTAAACTACCGATATAGACAACTTCTTTAAGCTAGACCGTAAAATCTGAAAAGGTTTCTAAACTAAATAATTCTCTAAAATTAACAAGTAAATTGAACTAAGTTTGGATTACTTCAAGGTTAAGAGAGTCTAGGGTTTCAACATCACTATCCACTTGAGTTTTAATCATACTATTTATGTATTTTAACGCTAATTTATGAGGGTTACCATCTAATTTAGTACCAAGTTCCTGGTTAGGGTTTGACACAGTATTTCAATTAGGGCAAACTTCACGTTTAAGTTCATCGTTCTTCTTAATTAAAACCCGTTAAGTTCTGGTAATTCTAAACCTTTCAAAGATTAATTATTCACGGTTAGGTCCATCTAATTAATACTCTAAATGTTCAGAAAAGTCCCAATTAACCTAGACTTCACGGTTAGGTCCATCACCTAGGGTTAGATACCGCTTTTGGAGGTCGGAGAACCATCAGATTTTGGTTAGAAACCTAAACAATTCTCTAAGATACATATGCAATTCTAATATCGTTTGCAGGATATGAATCTATGCTATCTAGGGTTTTTAATCCCAGACGGATTACTAATACAAACATAAAACAATTCAATCCATGCACAGTAATACAATCACAAAAGCAATTCATAAAATAAAGCAATTAAAACAACAATAAGTACGATTAAACTTCAAGTTTCAAGTTACATGCCTAAACCCTAGAGAGACGACTACTCTTCCATGGAAGAGAAAGAATCACGAGATAAAAGCAATGAAAAACAAAGAAAATCATCAAGAGAATAAGAGTTACACCCAGCTTTTGATTTCTCCTTCTTTTGCCTTCTTCTCTCTCCAAATCTCTCAAAGAAACTCCAAAAACTTCTCTTCAATCTGTCCTAGAGCGGTTATGGACTTTTGGAGACGTTCTCTTCTCGTTTAAAATCGAATGCTGAGCCTTTTGGGGCGAAGAGATGCTTTCGGGCGAAATGAACCGCTCTTTTTACGGCCCAAAAAGAAAAGATTTTGACCCAAAAAGTTCACGCGGTTTCTTGACAGAGAGCTCTTTTCGACCCGAAAAGATAACTTTTTGGGTCAAAAGGTTCATGCAGTTTTTCTCCAGCAAGATCTTCATTGTTCTAGTTGCGCCTAACTTACTCTATCTTCATCCAAATATTCCCAAAATGCTCCAAAAGTCCTAAAATCAAAGAAACCATGGCAATATCTCGAACTTGTGCAATATCCAAACTAAATCAACTAATTGAACTAAAAAGTGCATAAAAAAGGGTAAAATGGTATAGTTTTAGATACCAAATCCTATCAGAATATATATGTGATTTTGGCTTATCAGCCGGTTGATCTTGAGGTTGGTGAATTAGGAGACGGGTGGATTTGGCCCACGTGTTTCTTCTCACTGATCTTCTAGATCATGAATTCCAAGCACTAAGCTGATTCATAAACCTAGGAACACAACTGCACACAAAGTCAAACATGAAGCACTGAGCCAGTTTAACATTGAGGCGTGTATCAGTGAAAGAACCAACTACATAACGGTTCATATTCACTGTTTTATGGATGAATCAACTACAGAACGATTCAATCCTACAATCTCGGGAGATGAACTAGAAGATAAACTTATCGACGGATTAGTTCAGTCTTTCTAGCTCAACTGGTCATGAATTACTTGTTCATGACACCGAGTCATTAAGATGTCACTTCTTTTGGACATCATGATGTTCTTCTCTCTTAAAGTCGACATATTTCCTTGTATTGATGTCACAGTCTTGGTCATTCTTCAACGAGCGTCAAGATGTTCTTGTCCCGACTAATTATCCTGAATGTTGCATTACTTGTGCAAAATTAATATTTCACTCAATATCCTTTGTATGAACATATTTAGTCACCTCTAAGCATATTATCACATTGTTTATTGATTTTTTACTACCAAGGTAGTGCATTTCATTATTATCTCAATTGTAAAGATGAATTTATCATTTTACCTTTACCTTTATTATTATTTTTTTATTGTCATATTTTGTTTTCTTTTATTTATTCATTATTATTTTTATTATCCTCAAACTCTTATTCATTTTTGTAGAAAATTATTCACAAAAATAATAGAAAATGAATTAGCTATTATTCATGATTTCATTTGAATTTTTATGATTTTTATGATAGCTAAAAGAATAGAATTTTATTTTTATTATTTTTAAATTCTATTTATTTTATAAAAGATGAGTTAGCTATTCTTCATGATTTTTTTATTTTGATTTTAGGATTTATAATAGCTAAAAGAATTATTATTATTTTTTATTCTATTTATGATTTTATTTGAATTTTAAGCTTTTTATTACTTTTATTCTATTCATTACTTGTAAAAATAAAGTTTATGATTCAATGTAAGTTTTAAGCTTTTTTTTATAATAGCTAAAAGAATAGGATTTTATTTTTATTACTTTTATTCTATTTATTCTTGTAGGAACTTGCTTATAAAAATAATAGGAAATGAATTAGCTATTATTTATGATTTTATTTGAATTTTTGACATTTTATAATAGCTAAAATAATGAGATTTATTATATTCTTTATTATTGTTGTTATTCCCCTTATTAAGTTTTATTCACAAAAATATTAAGGAATAATTTAATTCTTTTATATTTTTATTTATATTTTTAAACTGAAAGTGATAAGATTTATTCTATTATTATTATATTTTTTATTTGAGTTTTAGAATTCCATATAATAGTCAAAAGGATATAATTTGCTTTATTATATAATTTTATTTTTAGATTCTAAAATAAAATAAAGTATATTTATTTATTATTATTATTATTATTATTATTATTATTATTATTATTATTATTTATTTGTTTTTATCAAAGAGATTAAAATAATATTTATTTATTGTTAATAAATTTCATTGTTATTTATTCTCTTTTCATAACAATTAAAGAATAGAATTTATTCTATTATTTCTTATTGAATATTATTATTATTATTATTACTTTATGAAAAATCACCTGAAAAATCAATAAAATATATCTAATTATGATTTAAGATTTTATTTGAATTTTTGGAATTTTTATAACATTTAAAATGATAAGTCAAAGCTAAGTCAAATATACAAATGCAATATAGTATCTTTTACTTTTAAATTATTTTTATATAATAATATTTTTAAAATTGGAATATTCTTATACATAAAAATACTATGAAAAATAAAGAGTTTTTAGAAATAAATTTGACTTAATTTGGAGTTTAGGAACATTTTCAAATTATTTATTTACTCTATACTTTAATATTATGTTATTAATTGATTATTGGGCTTAATCTGGGCCTTTAGATTTGCACCGAGATTAACACATATCTTTTATTCAATTTTATTCTTATTTGGGTCGCTGGATTTGTTTCGAGATTGAGTTATGTGAGATGAGAGGCCCAGATTCACTTATCATTTCCTTTTAAACTGCGACTCATCATAAACGTTTGATCTCTTCCAAGATTCATACACACGCTTCAATATTCGCGCTTACGCATTAATAATCGTGCTAATGTGCTTCCTTGACTCTTCGGTCAATGACGTCTCCAAGATTCGTGTTGGTGGCGTTTCCGGCGATTGGGGCTACCTCTTTCCGATCAGACAACTCTTCCGGCATCATCACTCCTCGGGGAGTTGTTCTACGGTGTCCGATCGACAATCCATACAGTGAATAGTACTGCATGCTAGTGCCAAATGTAACAGATTGGTACCATTTGGTACTGAGTCTCAATTCTTACGAATTCAATGAAATTAATCGATGTTTCCGATGATTATCTACTCAATTCGTATCGCCTATGTGTGTTAATGCGAGTTAGCATGATTAATACAATCTAAATCGACTCGTGATCCAAATATGATGCAATGCATAGTGGTACCGTTCGGTATTCATTGGTACTGATCCTTATTATGTCAAAATCCTCAATCTTTGTTCACCTTTTGTATTATTTATACTTCTATCATCCTATATGCTAACAACATCTAGTAGGATGCATTTAATCTATGCACAATTCACTTCTCTATTAGTTCATAACCTCAATTCTATCAGAAACTCTCGGTCGCAAAACTGAGATGCAATCAATACCGAGTTCTCAAGGCTCAAGTGAGATCAATCGGCTTATAGACAGCCCTACTAGTCTTATTACATGCTCTATGAGTGATAATGGATGCATCTTGTGATGTTTGAGCAAAGAATCAAAGAAACTAAACAGTCCTGTGTCGAGTTCTCAGGTTTCGACCGAGATCAATCGACACAGTGATCTAATTACCCGTTTTCAATCAAAATTCAATAAAGAATTTGAAAGATTCATTCATACTAAACTTGTAACTTATGAGAAAAGAAAGAAAAAGGATGAAATTGCAAAGGAAAATCGACAAAATCAAAAGCGACAATACTGTTATTTATAAGAAAATCATAATTACACTTTTCAAACCTCGATTTTCAAGAATCAAACTTGCAAACTCCAAATTGACAAAAGATAGAGCTTAGAACTCACCTCTAAACAAGCAATTGAAATGGATGAATCGAGTTCTCAAGTGAAATACTGAGATCAATCAATTGTACCAACTTCTTCTTTTTGTTTCTTACTTCTTCTCTTTGCACACAATATATAATACCTTTATTTCTCACTGTTGATCTTAGAATGAATCTCCCTCTTCCTTTTCTCTCTTGCTAATTGGGTTTATATAAGTCATTGAAAAGGGTCCATACCAGGGATTATATCATACACCATCTATATATCAATAATTGAACTGTCCTGGTCCATGCACATGGTCTTTACTTTCTGTTAGTCATTCTGTTATAATATGGGCCCCATCTAAACGAATCCAAAGTGAGTTCTTTGACTGTTGACCATGTTTGACTCCCCTCTCACTTCTCATCCACTGATAGAACCTTCTAGATCATATCAACATATTATATATACTCATCTCAATGCATCTAAGGCACCCCTTTGCTCTCTGCCATTGTAATTCATCTCTCAAGCTCTAATTCACTCACCCGAGCTCAAGCTTTGGTCAACACCATACCTTCTTCATTTAATTGCCAATCTTCATCACCTTAGCACCATCGTGTGAGTGCACAAAAGCCACAAG
This sequence comes from Schoenoplectus tabernaemontani, assembly GCA_037127355.1. NCBI lineage: Eukaryota > Viridiplantae > Streptophyta > Magnoliopsida > Poales > Cyperaceae > Schoenoplectus > Schoenoplectus tabernaemontani. The sequence continues at coordinate 10,239,511 of CM073757.1, forward strand.
CATTGCCAATTCGAGTTCATAGTGCAAGGTTTCAACTTTTCTCCATTTGCCTGATTTCATCACCTTTTCTCAATTATTTTAATTCAATGCTCAATTGTTGCTTCTTCTTTCATTTACAGCATCGCCTAGGTGATTAGAGACGGCCTGCATCATCAATTTTGAGTTTGAACGCAAGGATTGAAGTGCCTCATTAATCACCCGAGGTGTTCATCTCCTTCAATCACTCTATTCACTCACTATCTTTTCAATTTTGATCATTCACACATCTTCTCTTATGTATAGGCTAGCTCTAACTGAAAGAAATTGAAGTTATGAGCTTTGGAGAGCTTGATCGGCATCAATGGTGCCTTCTGCCTCGTCGAGAAGAAGAAAAAAAAGAGGGAGGGGAGAAGGAGAAGGAAGAGAGAGAGCTGCGCTTGGCGCACAGGGTCCACAGCGCACGAATAGGCCAGGTACACATCGCTTTTTTCCTTTTGATTTAAATCTCTGTTTGGATTTACATATGGGTCTCGGCCCATTAGTTCAATTGTGGATTGGTTAATTCTCTACTTAGACTTAATTGATCTGACTTGGCACAATCTGATAGGGCCACTTGTTTAATTACTTTATTAATTATCTGCCATAGCATTAATCCATGCTGAGGTGGCATCTGTTAATGAGTGTCATGTGTCACCTGTGGGGCCCATATTGCCTAATTGGACCAATAGTATATAACCATGTGGCAGTAGGTGTAATATGATCTGGTGAGGTGTGTTGCTACTATGCTGCCATGTGGCATGTGGGTGGTGAGATGGACCTGTCATGGCCTGCCACGTGGCATGTTAGTGGGGCCCACATGTCAGGTCAGTGTAGTGGTGGGGCCCACATGGCTGAGGTGGACTAATGAGGTGCTGACATGTGGCACTGACATGCTGAGGTGGCCCAATGAGGTGCGGACGCGTGGCACCCTCTCTCTCTTCTCTGATTATGTGTGTGTATGTTTGAGATCCCCAATTTGCACCCAGTAGTGTATCTATCCCCAAGTTGCACCCAGATGAACCCTTGATTGAATCTGAGCCCTTGATCTGCTTATTTAATCTGTTTTATCTTTTCTGAATTTATTTTAATAGCTCCACTCACCCAAAAATCATGAAATTTTCACCAAAAATTCCTAAATTCATGATGATCACCCCTGTAATTTTTAATTCTACTTTTTCCCCTGACTCCTTGCATTAAAAATTTATTTTCCAAGAAAACCCTATTTTCCTCTCTGAATTAATCCCAAATTCCGATTGTAGCTCAGTATCTCTGCCAAATATCTCTCTTGCAGAAACCACCCTAATTAAACACCAATTAGACTTGTATTGATATTTATTAGGGTTTGATTTGATCAAAAGCTGATTACTTGTCAACAATTGATACAAATTTAGACGTGATCAGATGGTTGCTCACGGCTTTGGCACCTGATCAGTCTTGTGAAATTGACTTTCAATCCCTTCTCATGAAGGTGATCTGGTCAAAGGATGATTACTTGTCATCAATTGACATAAATCATAGCATGGTCAGGTGGTTGCTCATAGCTTTGGCACCTAGTCAGCCTTGAAAGCAAAATCACATTGAGATTTCTTGTGATTGGCTGTATCAGAATACTAGCTTGGCATTGACACAATTCTTTGCTGTACAGGGATTGTTTTGGTTCAGCTCATAGGGTCTGCTTTGAAGATCAATATCTAGGGTTTGATCTTGACTTTTTTAATGTCCATCACTAAGGTGTGGGATCCACCTGTCAGTGAAAATGGTTCAAATGGATGACTCATCAGGAGATCTCTTTCTCCCTCCTGAATCTCTTGAGAGTCATCCATTTCAAATGGAGGCGACATGGTATTTATACCTTTAGCCTTCTGTCTAGGATTTTCATGTGGGATTAATGCTTAACCCTTGTTCCGGCTTGGTTAGATTGAGTGGATAAGCTAGGTTCATGCTGTTGAAGCTGCTTATGAGGGATTGCCAGGTGGGTCCCACTTGTCAAGAAAAAGTATAATCACATGGTGACACCCGAGAGATCTCTCTTCTCTCTTGAATCTCTCGGCTGTCACTAATGTCGAGTGCATAGTGGATGGTGGAGTATTTATACTCTTTGCTTCGTGCCCAAGATTTCCTTGTGGGACAAATAAACTTGTTCCGGGGTTCATTAGCGACTTTCCTAGCCAATGGGGCCTTTTCTCTTGCCTTTCTCCTTCCCATTTTCTTATGTTTTATTATCAATAATTGATATTTATTTTTCATTTACCCAGCTGCTTATTTTTAAGATTTTTCAAGGGTAAATAGTTGCAGAAAATTTTTTATTTAAACATTAAAATATTATAAGATAAAAAATTCATATTTATCTAATATTAAATTATAAATTCACCAAATTATAGAGAAAATATATAATAAAGACTATATTTAATCTTGGATGAGATTTTTGCACAATATGAGTTAATGATTCATGATTTTTATGGCAAGAAAAGTAAATTATTCTAACATATATTATCACCATTAATTTCTTACCAAATATGCACAATGTTGCTAAATAAAAAAACAAAAATTATGGAAATAATAGTATATAAGGGAAAGAAATGGAGAGAAAGAGGGGATCAATGGACGCGATCACATACGTTCGATCAACCAACAATAAATATTATCCGTCTAATTGAGAGATAAAATGGGTATAATAAAAATTTACCATGATAAAAAATGGACCCTCCAATTCTTAGATGCTTTATATAATAATATAGATTATTATTTCTTCAATGTTGCATATTTAAATCTGCTTACTCTACTATTGAAATATTTTAAGGATAAACACATGTGTACTTATATTTATATTCATAAGAGTTAATTTTTTGATTATGAATCTAAAACAAATAAAATTATTTCGATGTGAATCATCCGCCTTGCTCCTTTAAACCACTTGGTTCTCTCATTCCTTTCTTTTGCCAACAAAAAGAAGAAAAGGATAAGTCTCTTAATTTATTTGAACTTTTTCATCTTTATATTGTTCTCGTCCTTTCTCTTCTTGTGTATATATATTCTCATTCTCCTCTTCTTTTATTGTCTCTCCCTACAAATAACAACAAAACTAACTAATAACTGAAATAAAAGAAACCCCTATTCAAGCTCCCATACAAATCATAACTTCAAGAAATAAAAAGAGTACTTTCTCCAACATCTCTCTACTTCAATTGAATTTCCAAGTTAATATTATACTTATCCATTTTGATCTAACACAGGAAAAGAAGATGATCCATGTCAAGCTAAACTCAATAGGATACAATAATTTTGGTACAGAATGGGACGATGGTGGTCATAAGAAAATTGATAAAATTATAGTTGGTACAAGAAATTCCAGAATAAGTTCTATACGTGTTGTTTATGAAGACCCAGATGAAAGCAAAGTGTTGGGTCTAGAGCACGGAGGAAACTCGAGCGCACTCAAAATGGTATGTTTGATATTTCATCATTTTTTCCTGATATTTAAATGTTTACTTTTTGTACCATAAACAGAGTTTTAAGACTCAAATTATAATATTATAAAAAAAATCATTCAAATCTTAAGCGCTTAAGTGACCGGTCCATCAACCTCGCTAACTTCCCTCACTGAGGCTGGCTTAATTATGGTGAATCGTTTAATATGACATAGAGAAGATAAAGGAAGGGATCAGAAAAGCCACCTTAAGAACTCCAATTGATAGGGTGCAAGGCAAGCTTATCTGAAGTGCTCAAACAACCATAATATTCCTTTAGTTAGTCTACTATATGATATGATTGCTTTCATACACCTAAAATTTGAGACATTGTGACTTTTTGGTCTTCTACATAAATATTTTTATTAGAGAAAAATTAGTTCTATGTCATTTTAAAACACAATAATTAATAAAATATCACTCCAAAACTTAAACTTTCTCTAATGTTACTCCATAATACATTTAGTTAGTTATTTCCCCAATTGTACAATTTTTATATGCTTCTAATTAAAAAGAGAAAAACTCATTATATTGTTTAGATATAATTTTAAAATTTTCAAAATACCCCTTTCTCTTCAACATCCCTGTATTTGCAAGCATGCTGAGGATCCGAATGATCTCTTCAAGCTTTTCCTTATCAAATTTAAAACTATGAACAAGTGGAATAGTTCTCGATTTAAAGAAAACATGTATGAAAAAAATTATTTCCTCATCCTTGACTGATTTTGCTTCATCTCTAGCCTTCTCTAGCTCTTCTCTAAGGTATGAAAGAGGGAATCGAATTTAAGATAAGAAAAATAAGATATGTGTATTATTTATTAATTTTAAAAGAAACAAATTTTGAGATATTAATAAATTACTGGAACATATTAATATAAAAATTACAAGTAATTTGTTCTTTTATTCAACTTAAGATTTTGCATCAAGAGGATGCAAAATATTTGCTCTTTTTATTAGTTCAAAACAAAAAGTTTGAAGATATGATGAAAGAATGGATGTGATTCTGTATTGATTTAACAAACTAATATTTATTATGGAAAGCTATGATTCATAAGAGAAGAAATTAACACAGTTAAAGATAATTGATTGGATCAAAAGTTAATATCACTTGTTAGACATATTAATTTATATACTATTATGGGGAGGAAAATCCTGCCCACATGTGGGTAGGTGATCCGGTTTCATGAAAGAGAGCAGTTGGCAACTTGCTTCACTGAGGTAGTGTGAAGTAGTCAACAATAATATTATAATAAGCAAAGTCCAATGTCAAGCATGGAAACCATTAACATCTTACATTAATCAAAAAAGAGAAAGGAACAAACTTTGCGGTAATTATTTCTTGGATCTTCACCGGATATATTGGATAGCAAGATTTTGCTCATTTTAGAGTTGGAGTGGTAGAAAATTAATTTCTCCTTGTTATTATCTTTTTATGAAAATGTGTGCATTTTATAATTTTTATAAAAGAACAGAAGCTCCTGCTTGTTTCGGCCATCATTAATTACTATTACTAGTATTACGTATTGTTAAAGAGTTTGATATGTCAAGATTATTATAGAAATTATGAATAGATTTTTATTTTGAAAATTTTAATAATTTTTCAAATAAAATTTTAATTTAGAATGTACATTATATATGCGATCAGTATTATTAACACTATCATGTTTTTAATTCAAAAGAGCTAGAAATGTTGTTTGCTTCACCGAGCATAAGATAACTTAAAGTTTGACATTTCACAATTAGTTGCCAATGAGTCATTGATATATTAGTAAACAATAATAATAAAAAGATAGGCTACTGTGCAATTTGACCAATATACAAATATCTCAGAAGTATACTTTATTGTCTCCAAAACTATTGAGAACCTTAATTTTTTTTAAATAATGTACAAAGATTCAATACACTATTATTATTTTTAAAGCTAATTTTTAAATGGAATCTCTAAAAATAGAAAAAAAAATTATATCTCATAATACTTTTATATAAAAAATTATTGTGCACCATAAATTAAAAATTTGAGATGATAAAAATATAATTTTTGCATGTCAGTCCAAATGTAAATATTTTCACAATTGTCTATCACATACATACCATATGAAACTTAATTATGATACTCTCTCTACATATATTATATAAAGAGAGTAAAATTAGAACAAAAAAACTAGGATGCTCTAGGAGCATGGAGCCCCTCCATTATATATATAATATAGAGTTATGCTATGATTAGTTGTGAAGTATAAAATATTTTTTTACCTCACATCATATCTTCCATTTTTGAATTCAAAATACTGATCCAACCATTTAAAGTGTTCTCCATATTAAAATATGATTGGAGACCAAAATTTATATTTTTGAAAACAAATTTTCTATGTTTTTTAGGGGATAAAAATGAATTGAGTTTATGATTTTTAATAATAATAATTTTTGAATCCTCAAAAAAAATTCTAAAAAATTTAATATTTGATCTTCAAATATATTTTAATATTGAGAACACTTTGAACGATCAAATCGATATTTTGAATTTGGAAATGGGAGATACGATGTGAAATACAAAAGCATTTTGTACTTCGCGACTAACCATGGCATAACTCTCTCTCTCTATATATATATAGAGAGAGAGAGTAAGATAATAGTGCTTCACTAAGCACAAAATCTTTCATATTTTATGTCCGTATCTCGAATTTGAAAGTCAAAACGGCCGATCCAAACCATTGAACATAATTTTTTTTATTGAAATATCTTTAGAGATCAAAATTTTAATTTTTTTACTATTTTTTAGATTGATACAAAATCAATATTTTTGGATGGTGTAGAAATGGTTAGATCAACAAACTTTATACTTATCTAAAAAATAACAAATAATTTCAAAATAAAATAAAATTAGATCAACAGTTTGGATCAATCGTTTGAACTTTCAAATTCAAGATACGGACGCGAAGCATGAAAGTTTTATGCTTCGTGAAGCACCATAGCCCCTCTCTCTCTCTGAGAGAGAGATGACTTATGGTGATTTGCAAAGCAAAAAACCATTATAGTTTTGGGATGAGATTTCATATCTCGAGACTTTAAATTTTCAATCTTAAGTTGTTCAACAATTTCTTCATGTCAAAATGTTGTGTGATTTTAAATTTCATAATTTTTTGAGCTTTCTAACTATTTTTTAAATTATTTTTAAAAACAGCCCTGAAAATAATGTTGATTTTGAAAATAATTGAAACAATAGCTAGAAAGCTCAAACAATCATGAATTTCAATATCCCATAAGATTTTAACATGAAAAAAATATTGAGATACTTAAATTAAGAATTTAAGACCCCGGGATATGAAATCTCGTCTCAAAGCATTAACTGTTTTTTACTAAAATACGGTAATGCATATATATATATATATATATATATATATATAGCTATGATACTTTGACAAACACATGATAGTTGGTGCTTTCAACTCAAATCTCAAAAACTGAAGTTTGAATCATAAGTCCAACAAGCTTAACATAATATACATATTAAAATTTTATGGAAAATCAATTTTTTTTTAATTTTCAAGCTAATATGATCAAATAATATTTGATTTTACGCAACTTAAATATTTTTTGATTTTTCATTTGTAAGCTTTTTAATTGCAGATTACCGTGAAAAAGTCGATAACTCGAATTATGGGAACTTATGACATTTCTACGTCTGATGAGATGCTCGGTATTACTTACCTTGAATTTAGTAGTGGTACGGACATCTATGGTTCGTTTGGAAATAAAATTGGATCACCCTTTACATTTGAGGACTCAGATTTTGGGTTCACTGGATTTCATGGAAGAGCAACTGAAAGTGGAATCATGGCTTTTGGAGTTTATGTCAATTCTACTGCTATCAAATCCTTACCTCTTAAGTATTCAGTTTAAAAGAATGTAATGCTAATGATAATGTATATAATGAGGGGATAACTTAATAAATACTAATAAAGTCCATTATATATATCTCTGAAATAGTTTAATTTGTTATATGCACACTATCCACAAAAAAATATTTATTTTATTTTTAATTAAAAAATTTAGGTTGTAATTATTATGACCATTATACTTTTAAGGAAATAAAAATAATGATTTATGATATAAATTGCATATTATATGTCAATTATTAATACATAAATATAGAGGGTTATTTTTTTAAGTTTTTTTAAGAATGCCACATCATCACTTTTTTCTACCATTGATTTTGTTTAAATCTTTTCATCTTCTTGAATCCACGGGTTGATATAAAATAATTTCTCTCTCTTCATTTAAAATAATGTGTATAATATATTTAAGATGAAAATTAACTCTAAAAATGATTCAACTTTTTAATATGATCATTTATAGATCATTATGTATTTATTTTTATTATTTATTATTATAATAATTTTTATTACTTAACATTTATAAATATTATATAAAATTTTTCTTAATATGAAATTTTATTAAATATGTTTTAAATTTTTATATTATTAATTATTTATTTGAGGACTATATTATCAGGCGAATTCCGAGTTATTGTTCAAATATCAATTAATATCTATAAGGCAACTAGCAGGACACACACCAAAAAAAATAAAAAATCAAAGGTATACTATTCGGGAGTGTTTGGCACCCAATGGAATAGCAAAAAGTTGGAATAGAATAGCTATTCCGATGAATTAATTTGCCAAACGAATTTTAGACTAAGTAGAAGAGTGCGGAACAGTGCTAATCCGGTATACCAACTTATAGGTGGCATACTAGATTAGCTCTCGTCGAATAGCGATTATTGTTTGATTATATTATATTATATTATTATATTATAATTATGATTAAGCTTTAGTATTATTATATTATTATATTATATTTATAATTATAATTTATTATTATATTAATATTAATATTATTATTATTTATTATTATCATTATATTATTATTATTATTATCATTATATTATTATAATTAAATTATTATTATCGTTATTATTATTATATTATTGTTACCATTAGTATTATTATATTATTTATTATTATTATAAATATAATTTTAATATTATATTATTATATTATGAATATAAATAATTATTTTATTATTATATTATTATGATCAAGATTATTTATTATTATATTATTATATTATGATGATTATGATTATTATTATTTATTATTATTTTATTATGTTGTATTATATTATTATATATTTATTATAGTTATGATTAATTTATTATTATATTTATAATTATTTATAATTATTTTTATGATTATGATTATATTTTTATTATTATATTATTATGATTATGATTATGGTTATATTATTATGATTATGACTATAATTATTATTATCATGATTATGATTATGATTATATTATTAAAATTATGATTACTTATTATTATTATATTATTATAATTATGATTGTAATTATATTTTTTATTATTATATTACTATATTTTGATTATGTTTATATTTTTATTATATTACTATTATAATATTATTATTTATTATGATTATTTTTTATTACTTTATTATTATTATTATCTTACTATTATGATTATTATTATTATCATCATTATTAGTATCATAATTATTCATATTTTAACTATTCTGAGTAATAACTACCAAACGATATTTTCGCTCTTCCGAATAGTCAAGAATATCACTCTTCTACCACTCTTCCAAAAAAAATACTATTCCACCACTTTTCCAAAATTACCACTCTTCCAAAACTATTCCTTGATTTGCCAAACGAACCCTTCGTGCTTAGTTCTTAGTGTTTAGTGCTTGCAGTTATGAAATTTGTTATATTTTCTTATGAACTATAGTTTCATTAGACATAACAGTTTGAAATTTTATTATGAATAAATTATACATCATTAATGAGTTTGCTAATTATTCAAAAAATCAATTAATCGATTGTTAACAATTAATTGTAGGCAGAGTTATGTTCGTCCTCCAAACTGATATCATCCTTTTACAACATGACTAATTAAAATTTAAGTGTTCTTCTAGCAAATAATAGTGCAAGATTAATGTCATTAAAATAGAAAAAATAAAATAGTAGCATAGCAATATTTGAAATAGTTAAAGAATAATGATATTTTAAGCTATAAGGATTTCAATGCATTCAAATGTACTATCTTCTGCTATTTCATCAAAATAGTCGAATATCGGAATAATCCATTTGTTATACTATTCCTCATTGGTGCATTGTCATTGTCTATTAGACAATGGAGGTCAGTGGATAAGGATAATGTCAGAACAAAAATTTCCAATCACTTATTTATCACTGACGAATCGAATCAATCTGGTTATAAGCAATTAGATCTAATTAGAAATCGATTCAGTAAGGACATCCTCTTTGCTACCTAGCATCGAATCTTTGCAAAAACTACAAAAATAGGGTATGACCCCGCGCTTTACAGCGAGTGTGCGTTTTTTTGGCACCGTTGTCTATAGTCTTGCACAAGCACGGTAGCACCTAAAAGAAAATAGTATAGGAGGTTGTTAATGTTAATTAATTGTACTCTTGCTTATTCATTATATATACAAAATTAATGATAAGAGGGAAATTGTGATAAAGCACCTAGTCAATGCTATACATTATGTGCAAATTTGAAACAAGCAACTATAACTTGGTACTCGCATCTTGCACGGATGCAAGGCATGCTAAATTCCAATTCGATAAAAAAGTTCAATAAATGACACATCCTTTCACATAACAAAAAAATATATCAGCACAAATTCTTAAAACCTCTGTATAATTAAGAAGCTCTGCAGAGTGTTTTTTTTAAAATCGTCCGAATAATGATTAATGTTCTTGATTCATTAATAATAAATTCCGTGTATAAAAAAAATCATATTTACGCTTCTCCACAACTATCTAGATTAAATCATGTCATCCTCCCCACATAGAAAAATCTCTCGAGATGATTTCAATCCCCCCTCATTACGCCCTTTTTCAATTTTGATAAAAGAAAATATTAACTATCTCGACACAACCGATTCCCATTTCTCCCTGGCCACCACTCCTCTCTTCTCTGAAACCCTTCTGTTTCTTAGGAGACACCTTTCACCGTCCGCTTCTCCTACTGGTCCAAAAGTGTGAATTAATACCAAATTTTTGAGACCTTAAGTGTCAGATTTTTGTTTCGACACAAAAACCCCTAGCAATCATTAAAAATATTGATGTAACAGAAAAAAAAATCCAACACTAATTAAAAAAATAAGTGTGAGATTTTATATTTTTAGAAAAAAAAATTGACACTAAATGCTTTAATAAAAATCCAACACTAACTATAATATTTTTAATTTTTAATTGGTGTCTGATTTTTATTAAAAATCCAGCACTATTTCGTCACTAGTGTTGAATATATTTTTAAAAAATGAATTAATTATGTGTTTAATAATAATATTATTAAATATGATATTGTGTTTTCAATAATAAAATGTAGATAGATGATCACGAGCAAAAAATATATATATATATATATATATATATATATATATATATATATATATATATATATATATATATATCACATTAGTTAATATTAAAACATAATTGTACATAAATGCAAAAAAAGAATTAAAAGTAACAAATCTTACTATCTTAAAAAATATCTAAGCACTAGACTCGGTCCATTTTTTTGGAACAATTTGTTTTGAAATTTTAAGATGTGAAATCTCACAAATACCCTCTTACATTGAAATTGATGGTTACAACTAGAAATGGAAAAAAATGACCGAATGAGATTTAATAACGAGGCTCTCTTCGTCTCCAGTCCAACGAGTTTTTCGCTCATATTCTCTCCGTCTTCAAATCAATTTCCTCCCCCCACTGCAAAAACAGAAGAAACCTCTTCTCCTATCAGTTCTCTCCTCTCCTCAAACCCTTTCCCTCCCGAACCTTCTCTTTCTCGATCTCTCTCGGAGAAACCCTTTCTCCATCTCTGCATCGGGATGCCTCTTCGCGACCCCTCATGAAGTATTGCAAGATGCGTGTCGACAACACCACCCCCTCCATCACACCCACCATCTCCGCTATCGTTGCACTTCCCTCTGCCTCCCTCTCTCTACTCTCCCTCACTGAATCTCTACTGTACATTTGTTTCTCTCTCTAAACGGGTTATGTTTTTCTTTTGAATTAAAATGATTTTTGTTATTCTTGGATTTGTTCAATCAGGCCATTTGCTCGTTTCCTTTCTCTCTTCTGTCTCTCGAAGAAAATGGGATGAATCAATTTTGTATCTCTCACTTCTGCTTGGACGTACCCAGTGTTATCCCTAAAATATGTCAATACCGCTTCCAATTGAAGGTTTCGGGAATTGGCCGTATGACCCACCAAGAGGGGAAATGAGAGACAGGAGAAAATATCACAAGGTGGATCACATCACTACTGAAAAGTAAGTTGTATTTCATCAAATCTATATCGGTTTTTGTGGTTTTCAATTTGCAGATCGTGGCATGGAAATTTTCTTCTTTTTGCATAAGAAACATATTCTCAGTTGGATATGCATTTAATTAACATTCACTGCTAAAATTCTCCATTTTTTTGGCTGCAAAATATTTCATGTATATTTTAGATCATCCTAGAAAAAATAGTTTTTCAATGTTACTTATAGATAATTTGAAATTTTTAGGAGAGAAATTATCATTTGATTAGAGACCAAACAAAAATTTGTTTAAAATAATATACATAATTGTATAATTTTCTAGGGACCAGATCCTTATATTAACCTTTTAAGTTGTTCATTCAGTCTCCTCTTTCCCATCTTTAAAGTTTATACTTTTTTTTAAGAAAAGCATGCTTGTATTTAACTTTTTTTTTAGATTTTGGTGGAGGGTCATATTGGGAGGCAATGTGCCATCTGGGACCACACGTGATGCATGAAACTCTGATAAATTTTAGGTATTAATGTTTCTTTCTTCTTTTTTTTTTGCTTCTTTGGTCTAATTGGATTTGCATGGCCAAATTGTCAAAATGGGGACCAAATTTTTGAAATTAGCACCAATTTTGTAAATCGAGTAATTACTTGCTCGACCATTTTTGTTTAGTTCTTTTTAGTGCCTACTGCTTGGTATTTCTGTATTCTTGCTTTAAACTTAATTGAAATAATTATGCCAAAAAAGTTGGAATCACTTTGATAGCAACGAATGCTTTACTGCTAAATCATTGTCAAAATGCTTTCAATCGACTTCTTTGGTTCCTTCTTTTTAATGATGCAGAATCATGTCAACTATTTGAAGGAGATTTATATCGGAAGGTTTTTTGATTTCTACTTCTTGATTAAAGATGATCGGCAGGTTCAGTTCTCCACTTTTATTTGTAACTTGATATATATCACCAAACAACAGAAGCATCTTAATTTTAATAACTTTTACAATATTTTTTATGCAGAAGACGATTCAAAAATACAAGAGGTTACTTTGCTATATCTGCACTCAAAAGGGATGGTAGTGGATGATGAATTTATGTTAATTGGATCAACTAATATAAACCAAAGGTCTCTGAAAGGATCTAGAGAACTGAAATTACAATGGGTGCATATCACCCTCACTACACCTGGGACCGCAAACATGCCCACCCCCACCCCCATGGCCAGGTATCTCTCTCACACACACCAGAAAATTACATTCAAATAAAAAGCTTAAGTATCAGCTGGTTTTTACCAGCATTAAATACTATTTAGTACATAACAACAATTTTTTTTTTGAAATGAATTAATAAACATGGCATTAGACAATAGTTGAGATAGGTTAACAATTTTGATCATGCCTTTTTGTGAAGCAAACAATGCACAAATAAAATGAAATTAGTGATTTAAGACTAATTAGGATTGCTTAACTTTATACAGGTTTATGGATACCGAATAACTCCGTCTGTGTACCACAGCCTGTCCCAAACTAGGAAAAAGCGAGGAGGGTTGTGTTGGGTGTGGCGAGCCCGCACTAAAATAACTGATCTTTATGAAAATGAAATCCACTCAAAATCTTTCAAATTAGGTTTCATTTCTAGCCAATAAATTTGAGGGTAAGAATAAGTTTGTCAAGCTTCCTGTGAGCATACAAGATATTTCATAGGTTTTCTGTGTTTAATGCATATTATGTATTGTTTCGAACTGGAATATCCATATCCAAATTTTTTAGACATTCTGAGTTACTCATGAAATCATTCTGGTACAAGCATTTAATGGTACTTCGATTTTAGTCTGAGACCATGTAGTTATAAAGAAGAAGCTATTTGTGAGAAAATACCAAATAATTTCTGTAGAAGAATGGTAAAGTGCTCGGCTCTCAGACATTCCTCCCTCATGTACTAACCACATAACATTTTATACTGACTATGTGAAATTTTCAATTACATCAAAGGATTTAAGTGAAAATTTGTTGGGTATATGATATTCCACTTATTTTGGGCACACATGAAAAAAAAACTACAATTAAATAGTTGTGTCAATGACATTTGGACTCTCGACCCTTAATGGACAGGGGACTTTTAATTTTGTGTTACTATAATTTAAGTTCTCCAAATTTATTGGAATTGGATACAATGAGACTAATATAAATAATCACCTGAAGGAACTATTGCATTTTGATGTGCAAGGACAACGTAGGATTTTATTTCAATAAATTATGTCAAATTCTAAATCATTTGCTTTGTGGTATATGTATGATAATGTGAGAGGCACAATAACCAGATGATTGCACTTAAAAAAAATTAATAGTTTTTTATGATTGATCAGTGATAATATAAATCTCAAAGTACATCCAGTTTAATATATTCTAATAAACTATGTTTTTTGATCATTTCAATATCGATGAATATTTCTTAAATTGCTAAATTTCATTTAATTTATTGATAGGGTTCCTCTTTTCCAATTTTTTGTAGATAGATTCTAAAATGCAAAGTTAGTTTTTTTTAGAGCATAAATATTGATTGTAGTTAAAAATTAAATTATTATATATAAGAGTCCGCGCGTAAGAACATGTACATGTACTAGTAAAAAAATACATCATAATACTACTAAATACAGCTATATATGATAAACACAAACTAAAAGTATATAATTTTTAATTATAAATCTGAAAAAATAATGAAAAAATGAATTCCCAAAACATCAAATGCTTTTTTGAGGCTTTAGACAAACTTTTTGGGCTCAGTGCAATGGTCAAAATGATATTTACATTCATTTTGTAGATCTCATCTAAGGTTTGTGTCTGCATAGAACACCCCGATTGGACTTTCTGATCAAAAGTTATGATCATTTAAAGATGATGTGCTAAGATTTTGATTTTCCCTTCCAATCTCATCTCCACTATTTTTCTATCTCTATCTCTTATCTTATCTCTAATCTGAGTTCTACAAATGAATAGAAGGAGAATAAAAAGTAGAATTGGAGAAGATCATTCAATCGGGAGCGTCAAATGAAGTAGAGAATAAATGATGGATATGATGAAAATTCATAATCTGTGGGTAACTCATTTCTGAATTTCTAATTTTTAATAAAAATCTGATACTAATTTATTTTGAATATGTTAGATGAAAAAACATAATTAGTGTCGAATTATTTAACAATTGATGTCGAGTTTTTACAAAAAATCCAACACTAAAATGATCAGTGTCGAATTCCCTGTAGAAACCTGATACTTAAATGATCAATGCACAAATTTATCATAAAATTTACTAGTAAGGTTCATTTAAAAAAATTTAGTTGTCAATATATTTTACATATATCATTGTTCATCAGCTAATGATCCATTTCATAAAATTTAAGATCAATTAGTTATCAAAACACCATTGATCGATAGATTTTTTATTGGACGGTATATGTATATGGGGTTTGATCAGATTGATGACCATATAATATTAAAAATATATAAAAATTTAGAGAAATGATATTTTATATTACCAATTTGCATAATCTAATATTGAGCGATAGGCTGGCAAGCCTCTCTTTTATCAACTTACAACGTTCTAACGAAATTTGAATTTAGACATATAGGAATGTCAGTGGATTTGGTGAGGTCAATGTATATTATTTTCATCTAACCCGATCCGATTCGTGTCAGAATAAAATTTTCCATTCACTTATTAATCACTCACGAATCTATAATTAAGCAATTTTGGGTCTAATCGAGAATCGATTCGGTAAGAACATCCTCTTTCCATGCTAGCATCGAATATTTGCAAAAATGTAACTAGGTTTGGAATTTCAGTAAGATATGTCTCTTATTATTATTTCTCAATTGTCAACGTTGATGAACATTGCAAAATAAGGGCCTGTTCGTCAACGTATATATATTTCTGATATCATGGGTATTGAATTTTATAAATACGGATTCATTAGTTACAATTATCATATTTACAATGATAAAATATCCATAAAGAAATATATGGAGGTGTTTGTGAGCAGTGAGCGCATGGGAATTTTTTTGTAAGAACTTCTATTATTCATTTTTACAATTAGATGTTTTACAGAAGAGAAGGAATCTTGTACCACTAATTTTAGTTGTATTTGATGTCATCAAATTTTTTTTTTATATTTTAAAATTTAATAATCAAATTGTTATAGCCTATTAAATATGCCAGTAAAAAATACAACAAATTAAGAAGAATTTTGAGAAGGAGCGACAATTAAAAAGATGTTAAAAGATGTTAAGAACCAAAAAAAAAAAGTAACCAAATAATAACGAGCTAGCAATCTGGGATAATTTTCTTCTTGCTTCTTGCTTCTTGCTTCTTGCATAAAGTAAAGCTCTCTTTACTTATCAATTATTTAATAATATTGTGATGACAGAACTATAAATCAAAAGTGTAAGAAGTGCCTAACTTGTTTCAAAACCAAGACAGGACCTTAAGTGAAAAATATTTTGTGAACATACACAAAGCAGAAATGAAAATAGAACCTTTATTTTCCTCCTATATATATTTTGACAATTTTTTCAGTCAAGTTAAATGTTTATGTTATAGATAACCGCGTGGACCATGTATATTGTTGAAAAAGTTGGTTTCCATAAAAGAGGCAATGTGGGAATAAGCAATATGTAATTTTCACTTCAAGTTCAAAATAATGAGATGGATGGGCTAGATTTAAAAGGGTATAAAATAATAGGTCCAATGTCAGATTTGAATTTCGTTACAGTGCCGTTTCAAAATTAAGCCCGGCCCATTCGTTCAATAGTTAGGCTCTTGAATTTAATTGGTGGGTTAAACGTGCATTCCTCTCGTACAATGCACGGTCGATCAATTAATATGTTTTACCAAAATATACGAATAAGGAATTAAATAAAAGGACACTTATACAATATTCATTGCTATGCTCTTCCATCTCATTCACCTTTAATTATACGCGGGACCTCACAATTTTGTTCTTCAGGGGCTCCATTTTTTTCAAAGATAGTAGTGGCAAAGTGCGACACGATGATTGAGACATCCAAACATTTTAAAAAAAATGGCGTTGTCCAAAAGTAAGAAGGAAGAGGCTCCTAGAATAATGTGCTGGAAAGGAAGACCCACCTCATTGCTGTATGAATTCATTGAAAAAAAGATCGAAAAATTATCAAAGATTTAATTTTAATAATAGAAATTTCTACTAGGCGGATTCTAACATTGAAGACATCGGTATAGATTTTAAGGTGTTAATATCTAGAACTGAATACAAACAACGGCAAGCTATGTTTTTCTGTGCAAAATCAGGTTCTCCATTCACCTACAAGGATCCAAAACAGTTTGCTGGTTTCCATGGACGCTTCAACGACATTTGTCTCGTTGTTTTAGGAGTGCATGTCAATAGCTCAGCCACGAAATATTTGAATTCATCGACTTCAAATGGTAAAAGAGGAACAGTGTAAATCCTGAATGACTTTGCTAATGATGAGCACGATCCATTTTGTGAGGGCTTATATGAAATGCCTCTTCTTTGTATTTCCACCATTCTTTTCATTATTTCATTGTTCTTACAAAATTAATTAAACTTCGAATCTAATACAGAATATTGTTTGTTTGGAGTTAATTGTATAGCATATTTAGCATGCGTTATATGAAGTTGTGAGCACTTCATATTTTTAGATCTATTTGTATGTTTTCAATTGGAGGCCGCACAACTAAGAAATGGATGCTAAGAGAGAAACTGAGAATCGGTTAGGGAAAATAACAATTAATGAAAATAAGAATGAAAAATTGGGAATTGAAGCCGAGTTCACA
Organism: Schoenoplectus tabernaemontani; assembly: GCA_037127355.1. Classification (NCBI taxonomy): domain Eukaryota; kingdom Viridiplantae; phylum Streptophyta; class Magnoliopsida; order Poales; family Cyperaceae; genus Schoenoplectus; species Schoenoplectus tabernaemontani. The sequence goes on from CM073757.1 coordinate 10,257,187, forward strand.
ACTTAAAAATATATTATGATGAGTTCACAACTGTAATAGTTTCCTCATTATAAAAGTAACAAAAGAATAAATCTACAAATGTCATATCTTATTTATTTGAAAAATAATATACTATCAAATATATCCCGTATAATATCATGTGTACTAATATGTATGTATATATATATAGAGAGAGAGTTGGGCTATGGTGTTATGCATAGCACGGATCGCTCCTGTGCTATGGATTGGTTCTTCGTTATTAAGGTGTAAATGATCGCCCGTGCAATGAATTTTTTTACTATTTTTTAAGATAGTTAAAAAATCATCTCTTTTGAACGGTAATAACTAAATCAAGTGATTTTCTTATTATCTTAAAAAATAGTAAGTAAATTCTAAAAAATATAAAATTTAGTCTACATCGAGATATTCATATGAAAATTATTTTGTATGGTTCTGATCGACTATTTGAATTTTGAGAATGAAGAACTGATTCATAGCACAGGAGCGATTTGTGATATGCATAGCACCATAGCGTGACTCTCTCCCTCTCTCTCTCTCTCTCTCTCTCTCTCTCTATATATATATATATATATATATATGTAAGAGTTTATGTCTTCATTATAAATGTAGAGCAAATAAAATCATTTCGATATGCATTCACCTAGCTCCATTAATCCACTTATTTATTCTGTTCTTTTAATTTCTTTGGCCGACAAAAAGAAGAAAAGAATAACTACCTTTATTTATTCTAAGTTTCTTCATCTTTACTCTGTTTTGTCTCCCCTCTCATTTATATATTCTCATTCTCCTCTCATTTCATTATATCTCCCTTGCAATTAACAATAAAATAACCAGTCATCAAACCAAAAGGACCCCTATTCTAGCTCCCTTACCAATCATAACGTGAAGAAATAAAAATGGTACTCTTTCTCCAACATCTCGCTACTTCAATTGAATTTCCAATTTAATTATGTACCTAATCGGAATTATCTAATACAGCAAAAGGAGATTCCAATGAAGCTAAACTCAATGGGATATTACAATTCTGGTACAGAATGGGACGATGGTGGTCATAAGAAAATTGATAAAATTATAGTAGGTACTAGAAACTCTAGAATAAGTTCTATACGTGTTGTTTATGAAGACACAGATGAAACCAAAGTGATCTATCCAGAGCGCGGAGCAAGGTCGAGCTTATTCAAAGTGGTAATTTTGTAATTTTATTTTTTTTCTTGATATTTAAAATGTTTACTTTTTGTACTATAAAAATGGAGTTTTAAGCGACTCAAATTACATATTTCTAAAAAAAAATCATTCAAATTGTAACTTTTCAACCTTCTATGTAAAGATTATCAATTAGAGAAAATTAGTTTCATTTCATTCTAAAACTCTGAATTAACAATATATCATTTCAAAATTTAAATGTTCTCTAATGTGTCACTCTGAAACCCCAACTATACATTTTTTTGTAAATTTCTAATTAAAAATAGAAAAATTCACTGTATTTTTTAGATATATTTTTGTAATTTCCAAAATACCCCTTTCTCTTCAACATCCATGTATTTACAAGCATGCTGAGAGTCTGGATGGTGTCTTCAAGCTTTGCCTTATCCTCCTAGCTGCAGATTACTATTGTACTGTTGTAGGTTGCTATTATACTCCTGCTGTCTCTTAGCATTATCATGCAATATCTTCAGCTGAAAACAACTAATTTTAAACTATGAACAAGTAGAATAGTTCTCGATTTAAAGAAAACATGTATGAAAAAGACTTATTACCTCATCCCTTACTGATTTTGCCTCCTCTCTTGCCTTCTCCAGCTCTTCTCTAAAGTATGAATTAGAGCAGGTGGCAGCTTGCTTCACTGAGGTAGTCTGAAGTAGTGAACAATAATATTAGAATAAGAAAAGTCCAATGTCAAGCATGAAAACCAGTAATATTTTGCATTAATCAAAAAGATAAAGGAACAGACTTTGTGGTAATTTTTTCTTGGAGTTTTACTGATATATCTAAAGAGGAAGGAGGAAAATTGAGTCTTCAGCAGCAACAAACCTTTAATTTCGCAATAGAATCATCAAGCAAACTTCGGAGCTCGTTAATAGCAGTCGTCTTTTCCAGTACAAATTAACCTGTCCATAATCTATAATTTCACATCAAAGAATAAGATTTTATTCTGAAGGAGTTACACAGTATGAACTAAAAAAAATAGGATTTTAACCATCAAATAAAACTAAGAAGTTACACAGTATAAAATCATTCTAATTGCTAATGAGTGTGAAGATCGAAATGGAATCGCTACTTTATTATGAAGGAATGAGAGGCGATACATCAATGTTGAAGAGAAAGGGGTATTTTAAAAATTATAAAAATACATTAAAAAATATAGCAGATATATTTTTTCAATTAGAGGTGTATAAAAATTATATAATTGTAGTAAATAATTAACTAAATGTGTTTTGGAGTGGTATTAGAAAAAATATATTTTTGAATAGCATTTTACTAATTTTAGAGTTTTAGAGTGGTGTAGAATAAATTTTAATATTATTATCTTTTATAAAATTGAGTACTTTTTATATTTTGTATACAAGAATGGAAACTCCTGCTTATTTTGGCCATCTTTACTATTATTAGTATTATGTATTGTTAAAGAGTTTGATATGTCATGATTGTGACAGAAATTACGAACAACTTTTTATTTTGAAAAAAAAAATATTTTTCAACAATAAAAATTTAATTTAAAAACTACATCATATACATGATCAGTATTATTGACACTATCATGTTTGTATAGGTAGCTTGATTTGTTTTTATTTCACCGAGCATAAGATAACTTAAAATTTGACATTTTACTATTAGTTGTCGATTAGTCACTGATATGTCATTAAACAATAATAATAAAAATATAAATTATTATGAAAATATTTACACTTCGATCAATATACAACTATCTCAAAAGTATAATTTATTGTCTCCAAAACTATTGAGAACCTTAATTTTCTTTAAATGATGTACAAATATTCAATACATTATTATTATTTATAGAGTTAATTTTAAAAAATCCAAAATAAACACATAGGAATCTCAAAAAATAGAATTGTTTTATCCCATAATTTTGTTTATATGAAGAATTTATTGAGCGCCATAAATTAAACTTTTTGAGACAATAAAATATACTTTCTAAGTTTTTGCATATCAGTTCAAATATAAATATTTTCACAATTGTCTATCTCATATATACCATATGAAATTTGATTATTATAATCTCTCTACAAAAAGTATATAAAGAGAGTAAAATTATAAAAAAAAAATAGGATGCTCTAGGAGCATGGAGCCCCTCCACACACACTCTCTCTCTTTATATATAGTAATGCTATGATACTTTGCAAAGAGCGTGAGAGTCGATGCTTTCAACTCAAATCTCAAAAACTGAAGTTTGAATTATAAGTCCATGTTGCTCAACGTAATATACATATTGAAATCTTATGAAATATTAAAAAAAAAAATTTTCAAGCTTATTTTTATTTTTTAAAGATGATCATATTTGAGTCGTAAAATATATTATTTTCAAGTCATCTTTCAAAAAAAGTTTGCAAACTCCAAAAAATAAATTTTGTTTAAGATTTAAATTTATAGATTATGTTGAGTGGCTTGAATTGACAATTTGGACTTCAATATTCATGATTTGAATTCAAAATACTGACCACTCTTTGCTTGCAAAGTATCAGTCTCATTATATATATATATATAGAGAGAGAGAGAGAGAGATTGGCTATGGTGCTACGCGTAGCACGGATGACCCGTGTGCTATAGACCGTTTTTTCGTCTTCAAAGTTCAAATAGTCGATTTGACCCGTCAAAATATTTTTCATATGAAAATCTAGTTGGGGACTAAATTTTATATTTTTTTAAGATAGCTAAAAAATCACTTGATTTAATTATTATAAACCATTCAAAAGGAGTCATTTTCTAGCTATCTTAAAAAATAGTAAAAAAATTCTAAATAATATAAAATTTGGTCCCCGACTAAATTTTCATATGAAAAATATTTTGACCGGTCAGATTGACTATTTGAATTTTGAAGATGGAGAAACGGTCTGTAGCACACTGGTCATCCGTACTACGCGTAGTATCGTAGCCAAACTCTCTCTCTATATATATAGGAATTGAAGTTTAAAATGTGTTCTCTTAGATGGAGAATATTGTTACTAAGCTAAATGATGGATCTCATAAATCTAGGAACATATATTTGTGTTACTTTATAAATTATGTTACATTTGGAAGGTGTTAATGGGTCGGGATGAGACTCGATCCAATATAATACAAATTAGGTCAAAATTCTATGATTTGATTTGAATAGGTAACACATTGACCCTACCTAATCCAATCTGAATAAATTGATTAAGCATTTATAAAATATTTTTATATATTGTTAAGCAAATATTATTGATAATAATCTATGATTAATCTTAATTAAATATAAATTAGCTTTAATTATATCAAATATCAAAATAGACCAAAAAAACAATGTAACAGGGCCATGATAGGTTCATATCGAGTCCGGTTAAAAATTGGCTCCCAAAGTGAATGCACTGATATTTTAATAGGTAGAAAATTATCTGAAGTACTATATTTTTGGATACCAGTAAAAATTATGTATATATTAACGAACTACCAATATTTTTCATTCCTAAGCTTCTTAATTGCAGATTACCGTGAAAAAACCCATAACTCGAATTATGGGAACTTATGGCTATTCTACGTTTGATCAGAAGTACGGCATTACTTACCTTGAATTTAGTGGGAGTACAGAAAACTATGGTTCGTTTGGAAATAAAGTTGGATCATCCTTTATATTTGAGGACTCAGATTCTGGGTTCACTGGATTTCATGGAAGAGCAACTGAAAATGGAATCATGGCTTTGGGAGTTTATGTCAATTCTTAAGTATTCATTTTTAAAAAATTGTAATACTAATGATAATATATATAATGGCGGCATAATGTACTAAATAATAATCAAGTCCATTATATATCCTCTCCAAACTAGTTTAATTTATTATATTCACACTGTCTAAAAAATATTTATTTTATTTTAATTAATGACCATTATATTTTAAGGAAATAAAAACATTGATTCTATGATACAAATGACATATTATATGTCATACCAATTAATAGTTAGAAGGAAACTAGCAGGCCAAAAAAAACATCAAAGGTATACTATCGTGCTTAATACTTGGTGCTTACTGTTGTGAACATTGTTATATTTTCTTATGAACTATAGTATTATTAGACATAACAATTTGAACTTTTATTATGAATAAATTGTACATCATTAATAAGTTCGTTAATTATTCAAAAAAATCAATTAATCGATTGTTAAAAATTAATTGTAGGCAGAGTTATGTTCGTCCTCCAAATAATAGTGTTCTTCTAGCAACTTAAGTGTTCTTCTAGCAAGTAATAGTGCAAGAATAATGTCATTAAAATAGAAGAAATAAAAATAGGAGAATAGCAATATTTGAAATAGTAATAGAATATTGATATTTTAAACCATAAGGATTTCAACGCATTCAAATGTACTATCTTCCGCTATTCATCAAAATAGTTGAAATATCGGAATAATCTATTTGTTATATTATTCTGCATTGTCGTTTTTTATTTGACAATAATAGAGACGTCAGTGGATAAGGTGAGGTCAATACATATTATTTTTATCTAACCCGATCCGCACCGTCAGAAAAAAAAACTTTAGAAGTGCTCATTTAGCATCTATTGTTTGGATAACAGGTTCTAAGATATGATAGTGGCATTGTTGAATTTTTTATGATATTTTCCGCAATAATTATTAATTAAAAACTAATTTTTAAATAAAAGAAAAAAAGTCAAAATGATTAAAAACCTTTAGAAATGATCTCCTACAAAAATCATTTCTAAAGGTACCCCATTAGAAATGATTTTTGAAGAGAACCATTTCTAAAGATATAAGAATGCAGAAGAATAGTGGGTCTTAAACATTCTTATTTTGACTAATGACACTTTTAGAGTCATTTTTTAATTAATAACCGGCTCTAAAGTTCGGTAGGATAGTGGGTGGGCCCTGAGAAACCTAGGCGTTCTTCTTTTGACTAAAATCATTAGAGCTGATTATTAACTAAAAACTGGTTCTAAAGGTCTCTATAAAATAAATTGACAAATCAGCACATTGAAAGAGACAACACTTTTAGAGTCGATTTTTAATTAATAACTGGTTCTATGTACTTTTAGAGTCGGCTATTAGTTAAATACTAGCTCTAAAGTGTTTGAGAAATCTAATTCCAAAAAAATGTCCCAACTTACCAGCTTGGACCTTGCTTAAGTGTACGCCACCAGCGACCCAATTTATGAACATAGGATTTTATGTTTATGCGGCGTCAATGTTGTATTAACGGACAATTCGAGCTCCTGGGGCGATAACGCCCTAGGAGAGTGAGTGTGCAAAGACACATACTTTGATTTGCTAAATATGATAATAAAAGCAAATGAATTTTAGTATGACTTCAGTTGTCATATCACCAAAAGAAGATAATGTTAGTTTGTAATAATCTTGAAGTCAATAATATGATAAATTTGTTATATAAAGCTTTGTTCATGAATTAGATATTTAAACGATATTTTGTTTCCTTGAGTATTATTGAATTTACGAATCATTTTGAATTCATGACTGGAATTGTGAAACTTCATAATATAGAATATACTCTTAAAAGTCACTAACCAAGGTAATTAGCAGGAACACTAATTAATTGCTATCAGGTTAGTATGTGAAATAAATGATTGTCAAGTTTCACAAACTATAGACAAAAAGTTATCATTTTAATCACATAGATAGATGTTCTAGGGACATCGTATTTGACATATCCCGAATGAAACATTAAATGGAATTGTGTTTGTGTCATTAATGTTTTCGTTCAGTGTTAAATTCTAAAGTATGAGGTATTCATCTTTCCTAAATAAGATATGTATGTGTGTGATTTCTACCAAACGTTATCCGTAAAAGGAGATTATAAAGGTAGCTCTTCGGTATACATAACTTATTCGGAGGAAGAGATGGTTTGCCAAAAGTACTATTGTCCCTCGTATTTCTATACGAGTTATAATATCACTAGGCCCCTTAATAGAGTAAAATTATCTCCTAGCAGTATAAATTACAACAGTAATTATATTTGATAATTTATTCAGGATCAAGAAAAGATTAAGTTTGCAAGGATGATACATACCTACCTTGAAACTGATCTGATAGCTATGAGACAAAAGAATTAAATACAAGTAAATAGTTATTGGGTCATGATATTGTACAATACAACATCATCTGTGTAATTTGATGGTCATAGTGAATTCTACCAGATATCTCCTATATATGAATATAGAGGTTAAAATAGTTTTAACTCTATTTACCAACATAACACGGATCCTGTCGGGTCACACCATATAGGAGTTAATCGGAGAACCTTATTGATTAATTATAAATTATTTATAATTAATAATAATATGGGTATAATTATTTATATATGATATAATTAAATTTTTTATAGAGATGACAAGAAGCAAAAACCAAATTGAATTAATAACGTGTTGGACACGTCGTATAAATTTACCGAAACAACAACCGAGAGAAATATAATTGTACATGATAATTATATATATATATATATATGATTTGGATTTTTAATGTTAATTATGGATTTAAATTTTGGGTTAAAAGCCCATTTATAATTAATAATTAAAAGCCAAAAAAACCCAAAATTAAAAAGCCCAAAAAGGCCCATGCTAACCTCAAAAGGGTATTTTGGTAATTTGGCCAAAAGCCCAAGGGGGTATTTCGGTAATTTAGCCAAAAGTCCAATGGCATTTTGGTAAATTGAGGGTATTTTGGTCTTTTCACTTTGGAATCTCCCTACTATTCATGAGGATATTTTGGTAATTTGGCAATCCCACATTTTCTATAAATAGAGGGGTGGGGTAAGAGAGAAAGCTACACCAAATCAGTTCTACTTTCTCTCTCTCGGTATACGGTTGTTTCAGAATTCACGGGATCAGTGAATACTGTTTTTACGAAAGTTGCGGTATTTCTGCACATTTATGAAATATAATAACTGCGAGTCATGAATAATACTATTATGTCTTTTTCTCAGTGAATAATGTTTTTGCGAGAAACTGCGATTTACGGTATTTCTGGCAAAAGAAATAAGTCGCTCTCTAGTCAGTCCTAGTAGATAACCTACAGATGCATCAGACGTTTGATGCTCCGAGACAAGCTAATTTTCATTCCAATTAAAATTTGAAAGCGAGGTATAACATCTTATATTAATCTATTTAATTGTTAAGTAGATTAATGTTTTAGAAATCAATCATGGAGTAAATCAATAAATGTTTAAAGAGGTGTGTATATCGCAGTAATCATCTGACATACCACTTTAACCCTAAACTTAAATTAAAAGTAAAATAATATTTTACTGTCTTTTATAAAGGATTAAATATATGTATCTCTCGGTAATCATCTGACATACTTTAATCTCTAACTTAAGTAAAAGTAAAATTTTTGTTCTACGGTCTTTCCGCAGCTTGAGCATTCACGAGATTTGGGCATTCCAAAACCCTACAGTGGTATCAGAGCAAAGACTCTCCCGCTGATTGATTTTCTAAAAGGTTATATCTTATGCAAATAAGATGCATATACCCCATATCGGTTTAATTCTTAGATTTACAGCTTAAAATCCAAACCAAATAAAATTGGATTTTCTTAGTTTGGCTCTGTCGACTAAGAAGGTTAAATTAGATTTAAGTTTTCTTTATGCTTTCTTTACGCTTTCTTTTCGAAAACTTTCGATTATGTTAAAGTATATCTAAGAAAATGATGAAGCAATAAAGTACCTGAGTAAGAGTTGTTGATCTCCACACATAAAATATAAGGTGATGTCAAAGAAAGATGAGAAGTGGATACCTTCGGTATTCTTTCTGACAAGCCCTTTTACGTGTCCTGATAACTGGCCCAAAAAGAACTTTGTCACATTACCAAATTATTTTTGCGCTTTTCAAGCATGGCAAATGTAAGTCTTTTGCTTTTTCGAAAACCATTGGTTATGAAAAGTATATCTATGAATGTGATGAAGCAATAAAGTACCTCAGTAAACTGTTGATCTCCACACCTGAAAGAGATGGTTCTGTCTAAGAAAGATTGAATTTAAAGTGGTTCTCATGACCCCAATCTTTCCTGGGAGCCCCTTTTACGTGTCCTGATAACTGGATCAAAATGAACTTTATCACGTTATCAAATTGCTTTATCGTACTAGAAAGAATTAAATGTTTTTGAAATCATATAAAATATTTATATGCTTTTTACGATATAAATAAAGAACAAAGGTGTAGCTGCAAAATAAAGAATTGAGAACTGATAGTTATATACGTGACTGATTCACGTATATATATACAAAAATGTTTGTATGAGCTGGTAAAATAGATTTACTGCTTTGATTTGAAATGTATCTTATCATAGACGCAAAGCTACTTCTATTGGATAGATAGTAGTTATATACATGTGTTTACCCCTGAAAGGTTGAAGGAAGAAATACAAAAGGAAAAGCCAAAATCAAACCCTATGAGCTGAACCAATACAATCCCTGTGCAACAAGGAATGATGTCAATGCCAAGCCAGTATTTTGATACAACCAATCATGAGAAATCTCAATATGATTTTGCTTTCAAGGCTGACCTAGTGCCAAAGCTGTGAGCAACCACCTAACCATGCTTTAATTTGTGTCAATTGCTGATAAGTAGTCAGCTCTTTGACCAAATTACCCTCATGTTAAGGGATTGAAAGTCAATTTCACAAGACTGATCAGGTGCCAAAGCTGGGAGCAACCACCTGATCAAGTCTAGATTTGTATTAATTGCTGATAAGTAGTCAGCATTTGATCAAATCAAACCCTAATGAGCATCAGTATTGGTGTTAATTGGGGTGGAGTTTCTGCAAGGAGAATTTATTTGGCAGAGACACTGAGCTACAACTGAGAAATTGGGATTAATTGAGAAGAAAATAGGGTTTTCTGAGCAAAGAAATTTTTAATACAAGGATACAGGGGTAAAAATGGAAATTAAAATATAGAGGTGATCATCATGAATTTAGAGAATTTTGGTGAAAATTTCATGATTTTTGGATAAAGGACGCTATTAAAATAAATTGGGAAAAGAAATTAGATTAATCAGAGGGTTAGGATTTGATCATGAGCTTTATGGGTGCACTTTGGAGTCAGAAGTCCAACTGGGTACAAATGGGAGACCCTAAGCATAAGGGGGGCAACTTTGGCGCCGGGGAGAATTTCATAAAAGAAGAAAGCGTCGAATGGACTCGGTTTATTTCATATGTTTCTCATTAAACACGACAGATGGGCCCAGATCACGTACACCGGATCCACCCAGCTTACACCACCTCTCTCCTTTATTTCATTCACTGCCCATGGGACCCACAGAAAAAGAGAGAGCTGGTTTCCTCCCCGTTCGAGCTCCTCTCATCTGTCCACTCGACCTTCTTGACAGAAGCAAATCGAAAATGGAATATAACTCAAATGGCGACGAAAATTTACAAACTTTATATCATTGGAAAGCTCTAACTAAGGAGAGTTCATTGAAACGATTATTTTTGAAAATGGTGCACTGTGCATCACTCGCATCAGAGGAGAAGAAAATTGGGTTGGAAATGAAATTGGCCGACCAAGAGAGAGATAAGACAAATTGGCAGTTTAGAGAGCTTCATGTGGGTCCCACGATTCGGTTGAGACCGTTACTGGCATGAATTAATCCCTCTCTATATGAATTTCATAGTAGGATTGGTGCACAAGACCGAGAACCACTAAAGGAAGGAAATTCACTCGGTGTTTTGAGAAGAAAGAGTAGGGAAGAGATGAACTATGATCACAATGCCACGCTGGCGATCCAAACCATCAATTTTGCTCATAAGAAACACAAGCCGGATTAATGTGAGCCACTGGATTATTGGATCAAAAGCTGTGATCATGCCACCTCATCGATCTGTGGGATCAAGAAAACACAATTGGTGCATAAAGAAACACAATTGAGATGTAATTGAGCCTATATAAACCCTGGAGCAACAATTGATCAAGCCCCCCCCCCCAATTCATACTCTCTCAGATGATAATCTCTACACCAATCTGATTTGCTTTGACTGATTGATCTCAGTGCTTAACTTGTAGAACTCAGTCAACAATACAGAAGCCTTACAAAGAAAGAAAGACCCATCGAGAGAAGCACAATTATAGAAATGGGAGAGAATATCAATGTCGGCTGATCTCAGCATACACATTTGAAGAATTCGATTTGATACATCCAATTGATGGTATAAGGTAATAATCTAGCTTAGAATTGAGAGAAACCGGAGCTTTTCTGTCCAATCTTGAAGGTTAGAGCAATTGTATTTGAATTTTGAATATCATAGAATATATCACTCAAATTTCGTTTCTTTACATTTCTTGACCTATATATTCACTGTTTCTTATAATCAATGATGTTTAGTTCATATCTCTTTTGATAACATCTTAATTGTAAGTTAGAAACCTTTTTTTTTTTTTCTTTCCGTCGATTGATCTCGGCTGAAACGGCTTGAGAACTCGACATCTACACTGTTACATGCTGATTGATCTCGGCCTGGAGCTTGAGAACTCAGCAAACGACTTACTAATTCATTATGATTAGATTTTAATCGAGAGTTGAATCTTGAATAGAGAAGAGATGGTGAAATGCATCAATATCAGAATTACTAATCAATTTATGCATCCAGCATCCATTAATTATAATAATTATACAAAAACGATGAATCACAAACCTTAGATTGTCAGAGATGTCGATGAAATTGATCACAATTAACAACTGTATTCCTCGGTACCGAACTGTACCGATTGGCCTCAAGTGGCACTGACGCGCACAGCGAATCACCGTCCTGATCTCCGATCAGAGGTGACAGTCGAGTTCTATGGAACAGGGCGATGCTATTTGTGTACCCTGATCTTTCACCGGAGACGGAGATCACCGGAGTGGGTCATCGGAGAAGGCGGCATCGTTTGATTCGGTAACACGAGTTTAGAAGTACTTGGCACGGATCTCGGCGTATCTGCACAGATCTAATATTAATCGAACGAAACTTATAAGCAAAGGTGTGATGAAATGATCCCAACCTCTAATTACAGTCGACACTAATCTCAGAGCAGATCCTGTGACCTATATTAATGAGAAGGATGATAATAGAAAAGATGTCGGCCCAACACCATATTGGGCCTAACGAAAATAAAAAAAGAATAATTACAGAAAAGGATCAACCCAATTACGCATTAGGCCCAGTAAAGAAATATATAAAGGAAAATAAAACCGACCCAGTTTATTAAACCCAAAATTAAGTTAATAACAGAATATTAAAATTAAAGAATAAATAAATCATTTGAAAATGTTCCCAAACTCCAAATTAACCCAAATTTGTTTCTAAAATTTCCTTATTTTTCATAGTATTTTTCTATATAATAATATTTCAGTTTTAAAAAATATTATCATATTAAAACAATTTAAAAGCAAAAGACATTACATGTATTGACATATTTGACTTAGCTTTGACTTGTCATTTTAAATATTATAAAAATTCCAAAAATTCAACTAAAATCATAAATAATAATTAGATATATTTTACTGATTTTTCAAGTGATTTTTCATGAAATAATAATGACAATAATAATATGCAATAATGAGATTAGCCCTATTCTTAAATAAAAAAATATAATAATAAATAATAATATCAAATAAATATTATGTTAATCTTTTCTGTAAAAAAATATAAAAACACATAGATAAATAATAATAATGGCAAATAATAAATACATTTTATTCTAGAATAAATGATATAATAATAAGATCATATAATAAAAATAGTTTGTATTTCTTTGGTTGTTTTCTAAAATTTGAATAAAAATACAATAAAAATACATAAAATGTTATTACTTTCTGTTTAAAGAAATATTAATAATGAGAATATTTTTGGTGAATAAAATATAATAGAAATAATAATTATAATAGAATGAATTTCATCTTTGTGGTTATTTCAAATAATAATGATAATAATAAAACAAAAATCTTATATTTTTCTATAGATAATAAATAGAAATAATAAAAATATAATGAAAACTATAATAAATAGAATAGAATATTAATAATAATCTCTTTTTAGCTATTATAGATCCTAAAAATAAAAATAAAAATAATATAGCTAATCATCTTTTTGTTTTGTAAAATTCCTACAAAATGAATAGTATTTCAAAATAACAAAATATGGTAATAAAATCCTATTACTTTAGCTATTATAAATATCCTAAAAATACAAATAAAATCATAGCCAATTCATTTTCTATTATTTTGTAAGTGATTTTATACAAAATAAATAGAGTTTAGAGATAATAAAAATAAAATTCTACTACTTTAGCTATTATAAAATCTCAAAAATATAAATAAAATTCTAGTTAATAGCTAACCCATTTCCTATTATCTTTGTAAATAATTTTCTACAGAAATAAATAGAGTTTAAAAATAAAAAATAAATTCACCTTTATAATAGAGATAATAATGAAGATATTATGTAATAATCTTTTTACATTTTAGAGATGAACAAATATGCTCACACAAGAGATGTAGAGCAACACGATGATTTTTGCACACATAATGCAACATTTAAAGCGATTAGTTGAGACAAGAACATCTTGACGAAGAATAACTAAGGCTTCAATAGCAACATGAGGAGATATGTCAAGACAAGAACATCTTGACGCTTGTTGAAGAATGACCAAAGCAGCGACATCAACATAAAGAGATATGTCGACTTTAAGGAAGAAGAACATTACGATGTCCGAGAGAAGTGACATCTTAATGACTCAGCGCCATGAACAAGTAATTCATGACTAGATACGCTCACACAAGGGGTGTAGAGCAACACAGTGATTTTGCACAAGTAATGCAACATTTAGAACGATTAGTCGGGACAAGAACATCTTGACGCTCGTTGAAGAATAATCAAGGCTGCGACATCAACATGAAGAGATATGTCGACTCCAAGAGATATGAACATTACGATGTCCGAGAGAAGTGACATCTTAATGACTTGGTGTCATGAACAAGTAATTTATGACCATTTGAGCTAGTAAGGCTGAACTCATCCGTCGATGAGTTTGTCTTCTGGTTCATCTCCCGAGATTGTGAGATTGAATCGTTCTGTAATAGATTCATCCACGAAACAGTGAATGTGAACCGTTCTGTAGTAGGTTCCTTCACTAACACATGCTTCAATGTTAAGCTAGCCCAGTGCTTCAGGTTTGACATTGTGTGCAGTTGTGTTCCTAGGTTTATGAATCGGCTTAGTGCTTCGAATTCATGATCTAGAAGATCGGTGAGAAGAAACACGTGGGTCAAATCCACCCTTCTCCTGATTCACCAACCTCAAGATCAACCGGCTCAGTGCTTCGAGTTGTATTTTGTGTGATTGGTTGTTGACTAGTTAAAATTGAACCGTTCTGTAGTAGGTTTATCTTCTAGATCAACCGAGGTTGAGTCGTTACGTAGTAGACTCACCTCAAACCCCTCTACGAAGAGATTAATCGATCCGTAGTAAGGTTATCTCTCGAGGCGGTATAGACCGAACCGACCCGTAGTAGGTTCGTCTTTCATAGGATCAACCGTGAACCGTTCGAAGTAGGTTCATTTTCTAGATAAACCGAGGTCGAGTCGTTCGTAGTAGACTCACCTCAAGACCTCCGAAGAGATTAATCGATCCGTAGTAAGGTTATCTCTTGAACCGATCTGTAGTAAGTTCGTCTTCCATAAGATTAACTGTGAACCATTCTGAAGTAGGTTCATTTTCTAGATGAACTGAGGTCGAGTCGTTCTGTAGTAGACTCACCTCGAATCCCTTCGAAGAGATTAATCTGATCTGTAATAAGGTTATCTCTCGAAGCGGTAAAGACTGAACCGATCTGTAGTAGGTTCGTCTTCCTTGGAATTGACCTTTAATGAACCCAGACGACCACTTGACCATCATTTAACTATACTATTTGCTTCTCTCTCTTAAAGATCCGAGAGGTGCCTCGAGGTTAGTAGCCCGGGTAATTAACGGTGGGGGCTTGCGCCCCACCGAATCTACAAGAACTCACAATCACCTAAAAACCCCTAAATGTGCATCCAAATCTCTCTAAACGGCGAATCGGCCGGCACTTACCGATGCACGCTTGGGAGGGATCTCCGTGTCCTTCTTCCGCATTCCATCGCCCGGCGGCGGCGGTGCGGAGCGCGCGAAAAAGGGTCGCACAGATCTGCACGCCGGTGGGACCTAGATTCTCCTCTTATCTTTGAAAGAGAGAAGCAAATAGAATAGTTAAAAGATACAAGTGGTCTTCTATGCGCTAAAAATGACTAATGATTTTCGAGTATTTTTGTTTTTGCAGGAAATGGCATACTTCGGCAACTTCAACCTCGCTCCTTACACTGTTACTCCTGCACAGAGCCCAGAGGGCAAACTCTTCATGTTCTTCGGGACCATCCCGCAAGAACTTACCATCTATGGCCCAGCTCCAGTGGCCACAATCACTCCCGCAACCGTCCGGATCTCCATCCCGGACGAGGAAGAGGACTCAATTACCCTAACTCCTAAGGGTATTTCTAACAATATAATGGCCTCTCCTATTACCTCCCCAAAGAGGAGAAGGCGACCGTCCAAGAGGACAACCCCAACGGCCGCAGCCCAAACTACCCATAACTCTCAAGCGTCCAGGAAGAGGGCCCTGGATGCATACCAAAACCAGCTGGTGGCTAGGCCAGCTATCCCAGTCTCCAACAAATTCACGGCTCTCCGTATAGTGGCTAAGAACTCAGCCACAGGCCAGCTCCGCCAGGCATGGGAGGTGCCTAAGCCTACACCTCGCCCAACTCAAAGGCCTCAGCGCCGTCAGAACAAGTCTCAAGCCCCTGCAGAAGCCATCTACAAGGCTCACAGGGCCCTCAAACAGAGGAAAAGCGTTAAAAACGCTAGGTCGAGACAATATGTCTCCCGCTCCGATCAGTCTCAAGGCATGGCTCAGCCGCAAGCCATTGTCTCAACTCCGCACCTGAGGAGATTTACATCAAAGGCAACACCTAGCACCCAGCAGGTGTGGGTTCCGAAGGGTTCTCAGCCAACAAAACCCCAGTCTCAAACCCAGCCCAGCAAGGCCGGCAAATCCAACGCTCCGCCCGAGAGTGTATTCAGCCGCCTAGGTCAGAAGAGTGTATTCAGCCGATTAGGCTCGAGAATACCACTCAATAGTCTGAAAATAACTGCCCCTGACCAAATGAAGAAGAAGAGAAGAACCGCTCGCTATGAAGAGCACTTCTCGGTTAACACCATCAGTATAAGCTACGATACTGATCCAGATACTGATGGTGAAGTGAACATGGTCCAGGACGATCAGTCCCCGCCTAATCAAGCTCACGTCACCAATACCAATAAGAATAATGGTAGGAAAGGGAGACCTCCTAAGAGAGTCAATCCCGAAGGCAACAGCAGGGAAGGGGAAGACCACAACGAAAACCCTGACTTCTTCGATAATGAAGATGACGTTGAAACACGTCCCGAAGTGCCTATCGATGAAATTGAAATATTAAAAGGCCACATCGAGGCACGGGACGAGGAGCTGATTAGGCAACGGGAGTTAATTGCTACCATGCTGAAACAAAATGAAGAATTGATTAAGGCGGTCAAATCCTTACAAGAATCACAAGACGCCAATTTCAAAGTGGTAGCTCCCGTCAAGAAGGGGTCCACAAGACCAAAAGCAATCATAAGGGAAAACAACCTTGTCAATTCTAAACCCCATCCACATAGAACAATAGAAGTGGAGGTGAACCAACGGGAATATCCCGGAAGAGATTCAAGCCATGATTGCCCAAAGAATGCAAATAGGCCGGAGGTGGATACGCTATCCCTCCCGTTAAAAACTCGTGGACATCCATACCCCGCCATATACGATTTAGAAGAATATCCTAAAGGGTATGTGATCCCTCGCTTCAGGACCTTCTCCGGGGAAGGCAATAAAGATCTAAACCCCGAACAACACCTGACCCACTTTGTAGCCTCGTGCGGCAACACAGGCGGCAATGATGCACTGTTGTTGAGACAATTCCCTCAAAGCCTGGTGGGAACCGCTTTCCAATGGTATTATTCGCTGGAAAACAACAAAGATCGGGACTGGGGACGAGATGGCGGATTCGTTCAGGGCACGATTTGTCATGGTGTCTGACAAAATAAACATAGCCGATCTGGCGAGCACTAAACCCAAGAAAGGGGAGTCAATGACAGATTTTATCAACAGATGGCGGAACCTCAGCATCAAATGCGACCGCACATTAACCGAAGATGAGGCCGTCAACCTAATCATGAAGAACATTGACGGGTGGATGGGCATGTTACTTGGTGTGACAAAGGTCAACACGTTCAAAGACTTGCTCAGATCGGTATCCAATATGGAAAGGATGTCACCGCACACCGTGCCGAACTTCATGAACAATAGGCCGCAACGAGGAGCCCGAGCCGAAACCAAGGTGGCATTTACCTCGTTAAAAGATAAGATGGTCGCTAACGCAGATACTCAAAGCGGCAACAACGGCACAAATGGCAACAATTACAATAAGGGACCCAGACCCAATCCAGGAGGGAGTTCACGGAGTTTTGAAACCCTTAGACAAAAGAAGACTAAACCGTACTCCTTCAGGAAAGATAAAGTTGCACAAATCTTCAGAGGGGCATTAAAGAACGGCCTAACCCTACCTACCAGTAAACGCCCAGAAGATGCCGATAAATCGGACGAGCCCAACTTCTGCCCATACCACAGAGTACTAGGGCACCCAATTGAAGATTGCTGGGTCTTCAAAGATTGGGTCGAAAAGGCATACAAAAATGGTGAAATTACTCTACCCAAAGGGTTCTTGCAAAGCCCATCAGCCCATGAACAGGCCAATATGATCTCTCATGAAGAAGAGAAGATCCCGGGCCAGTTAAGCGAAAACTAAGAAGAGCAATGGACTACGCACTTATCGAAGAAATCGATTAAAATGCTTAAAGCTCTTAAGAAAGAATCCGGTATGAGATGGAAAGACGACATCACGCCAGTGGTCCCACCAAAACCCAGAGTATATTATAATGTGGACCAGAGCCAAGATCAGGTTCTTAAGAAAAGAAAGAAGCATAGAAACAACAAGTCCAGAAAGAATAAGATTGAAGAATGTGAACAGGGCAGTCCCGAGGCGATTACCCTTCAACACTTCATCTCCAAAGAAGATTGGGAGAAGCTAACCCTAGGTCAAAAGAAAGAAGATGTAGATGAAGAAATAAATAAGGAAGAAAGCGAAGAGATCTGGGGTGCTTCGTGCAACATGGTATATTCTTCTCACGACGAAGATATGCCAACTTTAGAAGAGATGTTCTTCCCAAATGATGAAGGGGAAGCAAGCACCTCTGGGACCAAAAATGAAGAATGCAAAGCTGTGCTCCGGTCCGGGACTTACGTACCCGAGAGACAAGCTCCCAAAGAGTCCGATAAGGGAAAGGACAAGGCCCAGAATAAAGGCAAAGAGGCCGAGAGCCTAAGCAAGAACCCAGAAAAGACCCGGTCGACGGGCGAAGAATATAATGTGTTGGCACATCTGCGTAAAATTCCAGCGCTATTAAGCATATTCGACGCATTGATGATGTCACAAGACCTAAGGGAGGTACTAATCCAGGCCTTGCAAGATCCTGAGAAGTACAAGTCATATTTCATCGAGCAAAATATGCAGGAAGCCCTATTCACCGCCAAGCGGGCCGCCAGTATAAATTTCACAGACGATGACCTCCTAATAGGCACCGTCGACCATAACCGCCCGTTGTACATCACCGGAAACTGCGGAGGGCAAAAGATTGGCCGCATCCTGGTCGACGCAGGGTCTTCGATCAATATTATGCCGCTCAAAACTCTGAAGACCATCACCTTAGATGTGAAGAATCTATCTGATGAAAAGGTGATTATTCATGACTTCAATCAAAACTCCCAAAAGGCCCTGGGAGCTATAACTCTGAACCTGCAATGCGGAAGCCTAAAAGCGCCTACCAAATTCTATGTCATTGACGCTGAAACTTCTTATCGGGCGTTGTTGGGTCGCCCGTGGCTTCACAGCAATCAGGTCATACCCTCTACTCTGCACCAATGCCTGAAATATATTGAGAATGGTAAACAAAAGAGAATTGACGGAGATGTCAAACCATTCGGGGTGCATGAGATTAAATTCAATGACGCCCAATATTTTCTACCTAAATCCGCCATGGCGCCGAGCCGGCCAGTAATAAAAGCAGGTCAGAAACCTTTTAACAAAGGCCCTAAATTTGATACCTCATCTGGAGAAGAAGAAGAGGTCAAATTTAATATTAAACCCCGAGGTGCTCGAGCCCAAAAACCCGGAAGAAAGTCGGGTGAGGAAGCAACCTTCCGCTTTAAACAGGTGGCTACGTATAAGGCCCAAATAAAACCGAGCGAAATCAATTCAAGTGATTCTGAGGAGGAGGTCATTTTCAACTTTAAACTTACCAACACCCCTCAAATCCAGATCTCAGAGGCAACTTCAGGAGAAGACTCCAAAAATTCCAACGACTCGGGCAATATTACCTCGGGAGAAGAATCTGGCCATGATCGTCAACCCTGGGAAGAGGAATCTGACGAAGAGATCATCTATCACATCCTCAAGAAGCCATATAAAGGGCCCGAAACAGATAATGAAAGCGAGGAGTCATTTATGATCAACACGGGATCCGGTAGCGGAAGGGATAACCCGGTTAGGCCGAGGCCTATAAATGAAGAACGCTCATGGCGGGAAAATTTTGAAGGTCGCGTCTGGAATGCGATCGACGAAATAAGGCACCAGGTTGAAAATAATAGAAGGGAAGTGTCTGAACAATGGGAAGTGATGCAGGACATCAAGACGCAACACAATGAGATTATGATAATAATTGAAAACCTGCAAACCGCGATTTATAACTCCGAGCTACTCAAAGAAATGACGAGCGAACCCCGTTCCGGAACCCCCGAAAAGCAAGTACCCGATAGTGGCAAACGGATAATTGTTATAGTAGATGAATCAAAGGGGGAAGAAACGAGAGCTAAACAATCGGCCGTCATGCAAACCCTCAAGGCCAAGAAGAGTAAACCATACTCTTTCCTGAAAAATAAAACAGCTCGGATATTTGAGCAGGCTCTAAAAAGCGGATTGACACTTCTTGCCCGTAAAAGACCCGCGACATAGAGAGAGCGGTGAAGGTGAATTCTGCCCTTATCATCGTATATTGGGTCACACAATTGAAGAATGCTGGGTATTCAAGGACCTTATAGAAGAAGGGCACAGAAACGGGACAATCCAACTTCCGAAAAGTTTTCAACAAGACCCGACTCCCGCACAAATCAAATAACAAAGGCAAAGGGGTTGCTTATACGA
This sequence comes from Schoenoplectus tabernaemontani, assembly GCA_037127355.1. Classification (NCBI taxonomy): domain Eukaryota; kingdom Viridiplantae; phylum Streptophyta; class Magnoliopsida; order Poales; family Cyperaceae; genus Schoenoplectus; species Schoenoplectus tabernaemontani. Next base: position 10,277,735 of record CM073757.1, read on the forward strand.
TCTCACACACTCCCGTGCCTAGCAAACCCAGAGTTGCGAGACAAAAGCCAATCAAGGAAATCTACCGCTCCAACTCAGTCATGAATATTGAAATAGAAGAGGAGATGGCAGCGTTAGAAATCACTGTGGTTCCCGAAAGGCATTTTAAAGACCTCATGCCAAGGGAAGTGAACCACATCCAAATCCTAAGACCTTTGTTGTGCCGGCAAAGGTAGAGCGCATCAAAGGGAGAACTATCATTCACAAAGCTATAATTTTCTATCAGAGTGACTCGACTCAGTCCCTGAAGAACCCTGACCACAACACTTGGAAGAAGTGGGTGATAGAACAAAAGTCGGAGAATGCAACGAGCGGTGACGCTGCATCTCATCCCTTTGGAAAGGAGCTATATAAACTAGCAAAAAGGGCAAAATGTTTAAGAGATATATCCAAGGCAGAAGCCAAGCGCTTTGACGACCTCTGGAATGGCGGCCAGAATAAGGTTCTGGGCCTGGATGGTAAAATAAAATACACCCGAGGGTTGGGGTATAATTGCGATGACGCAGCATGTTTTGAAGGATCCTTCAACGAGCGTCGTATAGAAGAAAGCTGTTTCATGACTTCTGTCGAAGTATTAGACAATGAAACAGAAGAGGACAGTACCCCGGTCCTGAAAAATGCTCTGAAACAGCTAGAAAAGGAGCCTAATACGGTCGATGAGTTAGCCGAAATCAATGCTGGGACGGAAGAAGACCCACGACCAACTTTCATAAGCGCGTCATTGCCAGAAAAGGTGGCTGACAGGTTGAAGACATTCCTTAAAAGCTACATGGACTGCTTCGCTTGGAGTTATAAAGAAATGCCCGGATTAGATCCCAACGTAGCGGTTCATTACCTAAAAATTGATCCAACCTTCAAGCCAATTAAACAAGCGCCGAGGCGGATGAGAATAGAACTCGAAGAAAAGGTCGTGGAGGAAACGAAGAAACTCATCGACGCATGCTTCATACGGGAAGAAGAGACGCCAGAATGGGTGGCTAGCATTGTCCCGGTTAAAAAGAAAAATGGGCAGATTCGTATTTGTGTAGATTTTCGGGACTTAAACAAGGCGTGCCCTAAAGATGATTTCCCGCTCCCAGTAACCGAAATCATAATTGATCACACATCATCTTATGAAGTCTTCTCCTTCATGGACGGTTATGCGGGCTACAATCAGATCAAGATGGCGCCAGAAGATGAAAGGCACACAACATTCCGCACGCCGATTGGCATCTATTGTTACAAAGTCATGCCGTTTGGGCTGAAAAATGCAGGTGCCACCTATCAACGGGCGATGACAAAGATATTTGACGATCTGATCCACAAGATAGTAGAATGCTATGTGGACGATTTAGTCATCAAGGCCATGTCGTATGAAGAACACCTCCAATATCTTGAGGTCGTTTTCAACCGCTTGAGAGAACATGCGCTCAAATTAAACCCGTTGAAATGCGCATTCATGGTATCATCTGGTAAATTTCTAGGGTTTGTGGTGCGCCACAGAGGGATCGAAATAGACCCGGGCAAGATTAAAGCAATAACTGAACTATCCCCGCCGAAGAATTTAAAACAATTGCGATCCTTGCAAGGGCAACTGGCGTATATCAGGCGGTTTATAGCCAACCTGTCGGGTAAAATCCAACCTTTCACCCGGCTGACTAAGAAGAATATCCCGTTTAAGTGGGATGGCGATTGCCAGCGAGCCTTTGAAGAAATCAAGGCTTATCTACTCAACCCTCCAGTATTGGCGGCACCCATACCCGGGAAGGAACTCATTTTATATACGACCGCCCTAGATGGATCCTTGGGAGCCCTATTGGCACAAGAAAACCAGGATGGTAACCAAAATGCGCTATATTACCTAAGCCGCATGATGGTGGGAGCGAGAAACACGGTATTCGCCAATTGAAAAGCATTGTTTAGCCCTAATCTTCGCGGTAAAGAAATTGAGGCACTACATGCTAGCCCATAAAATCATTTTAATATCCAAGGTAGATCCTCTCAAATACCTGATGACTCGGCCAATGCTGACGGGGAGGCTGGCCAAGTGGGCTATCATCCTTACCGAGTTCGACATCACCTATACACCGCAAAAGGCGATCAAGGGGCAGGCGCTGGCAGATTTTTTGGCTGCACACCCGATTCAAGATAACTCTCCATTAAGATGTGACTTTCCCGATGAGGAAACTCTACATGTTGAAGAAGGAAATCCTATATGGGAGTTGTACTTTGATGGTGCCTCGTCGATCAAGCCGATCGCGGGCCCGGGAGTCCCAACTGTGCGAGCTGGCGCAGGGCTAGTCTTCGTAACCCGGAAGGCGGGATAATACGACATTCTCTGGCTTTAACCGAACCATGCACAAATAATGAAGCAGAGTATGAGGCACTTATCGCCGGACTAGAACTATCACTAGAGCTAGAGATCAAGGCTGTGCGCATCTTTGGGGACTCACAACTGATTATAAATCAAATAATTGGCGAATACAAGGTCCTAAAGCCAGAATTAATACAATATCACCAGAAGGCCATGGAATTAATGAAGAAAATCCCGTACGTGTCCATTGAGAAGGTCACGAGGGCTGTGAACGGTGAAGCAGATGCGTTGGCCAAACTCGCCAAGGAGCTGGGTGAACCAACAGAGCCGGAAATCCACATTATCGTCCGCAATAGAAGGCCATTATCATTGTGTCAAACGATAGACAATGCGAATAATGAAAATATTAGATCAGAAAGGATAGAATGTCAAGAAACAATGATAACTGAAGAAGACGATGATTGGAGACAACCGTTCATCGAATATTTCCGGCATGGCACCCTCCCCAAAGACAAAAGAATCGCTGATCAACTAAGAAAGCGGGTACTACGATATGCGTATGTGGGCAATACGCTATACCGTAGATCTTATGATCAGTTATGGTTGAGATGTGTATCAGGGCCTGGCGAAACCGAAGCAGTTATGAAAGAAATTCATTCTGGGCTATGTGGAGCGCATCAGTCCGGGCCAAAAATGAAGTTAAAGATCAAGCGAATGGGGTATTATTGGCCCACAATGGTGGGCTGATTGTGAAGAGCACGCAAGGAAGTGCCGCATGTGCCAGATACATGGCCCTTTTATACATCAAGCGCCAAACCCGTTGCACCCCACAATAGCATCCTGGCCATTTAATATGTGGGGCACAGATATAGTGGGACCCATAGACCCTCCTACGTCGAGAGGTCACCGGTTCATCTTGGCGGCAAGAGATTACTTTACAAAATGGGCCGAAGCCGTTCCACTTAAAGAAGTCAAAGCATCCGATGTGGTTAAATTCTTTAAGACGCACATCCTCTACCGATTCGGTACCCCACAACGGATAATATCCGATAACGGGATGGCCTTCAAGAGCTCTAAAGTCTATGCCCTGGCGGAGCAGTTCAATATTGATTGGAGATTCTCGTCCATTTACAACCCAAGAGCCAACGGCCTGGCCGAAGCCTTTAACAAAACCCTAATTGATATTATGAAAAAGACCGTGGACGGCAACCAACGAGACTGGGATAATCGTCTACATGAGGCATTATGGGCTTATCGAACCACGTACCGAACGCCTACGCAAGCTACCCCATATTCTCTGGCTTTTGGGGTTGAAGCCGTTCTCCCTCTCGAGGTGGAATTACCGTCGTTGCGGGTGGCTATGCAAAATGATATGACCATGGATGAATGCCAACAACTCAGATTGGACGAATTGGATGCCATGGACGAGAAGAGATTAATAGCCCAACAGAATCTTGAGATATATCAGGCAAAAATGGCAAGGGCATATGACAAAATGACGCGAGTCAGGGCATTTCAACAAGGGGAGCTTGTTCTTGTCCTTAAGAGGCCGATCATTGGCCGGCACATCGGCCCAAAATTCTCTCCGAACTGGGAGGGGCCATATGTAATTGAGAAGGTATACGGGGGCGGCGCATACCAACTCATAGACCATGAAGGCGAAAGGCCCATGCCACCAATTAATGGGCGATATCTGAAGAAGTACTACACATAGCCCAGAGCGGGGCCGATCGAGTAGTATCTATTGTAAATAAATAAAGAGGGAATAAGTGTTCGCTTACACACACGTGCACGAAACACAAACCCATGTCTAACCTCCACTTTTGCATAAAAAATCCCAAAAACCTTACTTGTGCATTTGTAAATAGAATGCATCCAAAAATCCAAAACCATACAAACACATTTAGCCCTACAACAAAATAAAAATAGAATAAGAGAATTCAATGCCAAAACCACGCGAGAATATAAGGCGAGAGCCTTGGTGTTTGGGCTCACAATACAAATACCACTGGGTTTGTCCATTTGATACAGAATAAACACAAAAATGGGCAGGGTTTGCAGTTTGTCCCTCAAACTATCTGATGCCCAATGACGAAAGTTGCTCATATTGGTCGCCCGCGGCGCAAGCCAAGGGATAGGTCGAGCAAATTGGTGATTAATAAGTAGTCGCTTCCGAGGGCATATAAATAAATAACTCTCGTACTATTAGTAACATGTATCATTAATAAAAAAATCTACTCTCCTCCAATAAAATAAATGGATATCTAAGTAAAACAATAAAATCTATTTTCCTTACTCCTCGATTAAAAAATAAAAAAATATATAATAATAATAAAACCTTTTCAATAAGGGGTTGCCACCTTTGTCCCCGACACCACGAGTGTTATACAAAGCCAGGTTGGGTGCATTCATCCGTAAAAGCACCACACGCCCAAAGAAATGACGTGTCATAATCCCACGGCGCATCATGGAGGGGTCAGATCAAGGGTTTACGCTTGTACCCGACATTTTATGTTAAACAAAGCGGCTCGCTTAAAGAAGTGACTTAGGTCATGGAGAGCGGACCTACCTGATGAAAGCCTGTCTCGCAGGGATGCGTGATGGATGTTTGAGGGTAGCAAAAATATAAAAAAACCAGGTTGGGTACATTCATCCGCAAAAGTACCACACGCCCAAGGAGGTGATCTGTTTCTAATCCCAAAATAGATCATGGAGGGGTCAGACTAAGGGTTTACGCTTTTGCCCGACATTCAGTGTCAAATAAAGTAATTCGCTTAAAGAAGTGACTCAGGTCATGGAGAGCGGACCTACCCGATGAAAGCCTGTCTCGCAGGGGATGCGTGATGGATGTTTGAGGGTAGGATCCCCACAAAATAAATTGAGTGGAGATGAGTGAATGTGAGTTTCCACTTCAAAGACGCAACTGCACAAATGAGGGAGAGTGGGTGAGCTTCCACAAATAAATGTCAATCAAATATACAAGGAGCATCCACAAAATGGTGTTATCAATTGCATCCATAATCCAATTGATACTGGTAAGTTTATCCATCAGTAATAAAGGGATAAACGGGTTTATTCTGTACCCGGCCTAGAGGTCAATACAGATAGGTTCGGTATCCGTAAAATACCACGGTTACTTCAATTCTGTATTGTAATAAATAAAGAGAAGCAGTATATAGAATAAGTGCAATAGGGTGTTGTGAAGTTTTCCCTTTTCTATTTTTGTACTTAGATGTTATATGAAAATAAAGGCGACTGTATTAGGCACTTTTGCAATTAAGATTGAGAGTGTAAAATATAAAGAGTTTATGAGATATTTCCCATGCTACAAAAGAAATGATGAGGGAGTAGCAAAGCAGGCGATCAGCATCCCCAACAGTGAAAGAAAAGAGAAATGAGGGAAGAAGAAAAAGAAAGCGAAATAAGGTAGCCGAGAGATGCTATCTTTACCTATCCCCATAGTGGCTGAAGCAGGTAGCTCGGCAGGTGGCTGAGTACATGCACCATTATCCCACGAGCGAGAGGCTGAGAGGACAGGCCCCACCATGTTGCGCTCATAAGAAGAATCTGATTAAAGGAAAAGCTATCGAAGTCTAGCCTGAACCTAAGAAGGAGAGAGGTGTGTCGAATATGTGCACCAAAGCAGACCCTTCAATTTGCCAAATTCTTCAGGACCCGCTTTGGTGGGTGGCTCTTTGTTTACCCCTGAAAGGTTGAAGGAAGAAATACAAAAGGAAAAGCCAAAATCAAACCCTATGAGCTGAACCAATACAATCCCTGTGCAACAAGGAATGATGTCAATGCCAAGCCGGTATTTTGATACAACCAATCATGAGAAATCTCAATATGATTTTGCTTTCAAGGCCGACTCCGGTGCCAAAGTCGTGAGCAACCACCTAACCATGCTTTAATTTGTGTCAATTGCTTGATAAGTAGTCGCTCTTTGACCAAATTACCCTCATGTTAAGGGATTGAAAGTCAATTTCACAAGACCGATCAAAGCAAAGTTTGGGAGCAACCACCGATCAAGTCTAGATTTGTATTAATTGTGATAAGTAGTCAGCATTTGATCAAATCAAACCCTAATGAGCATCAGTATTGGTGTTAATTGGGGTGGAGTTTCTGCAAGGAGAATTTATTTGCCAGAGACACTGAGCTACAACTGAGAAATTGGGATTAATTGAGAAGAAAATAGGGTTTTCTGAGCAAAGAAATTTTTAATACAAGGATACAGGGGTAAAAATGGAAATTAAAAATACAGAGGTGATCATCATGAATTTAGAGAATTTTGGTGAAAATTTCATGATTTTTGGATAAAGGGCGCTATTAAAATAAATTGGGAAAAGAAATTAGATTAATTAGAGGGTTAGGATTTGATCATGAGCTTTATGGGTGCACTTTGGAGTCAGAAGTCCAACTGGGTACAAATGGGAGACCCTAAGCATAAGGGGGGCAACTTTGGCGCCGGGGAGAATTTCATAAAAGAAGAAAGCGTCGAATGGACTCGGTTTATTTCATATGTTTCTCATTAAACACGACAGATGGGCCCGGATCACGTACACCGGATCCACCCGACTTACACCACCTCTCTCTTTATTTCATTCACTTTCCCATGGGACCCACAAAAAAAGAGAGAGCTGGTTTCCTCCCCGTTCGAGCTCCTCTCATCTGTCCACTCGACCTTCTTGACAGAAGCAAATCGAAAATGGAATATAACTCAAATGGCGACGAAAATTTACAAACTTTATATCATTGGAAAGCTCTAACTAAGGAGAGTTCATTGAAACGATTATTTTTGAAAATGGTGCACTGTGCATCACTCGCATCAGAGGAGAAGAAAATTGGGTTGGAAATGAAATTGGCCGACCAAGAGAGAGATAAGACAAATTGGCAGTTTAGAGAGCTTCATGTGGGTCCCACGATTCGGTTGAGACCGTTACTGGCATGAATTAATCCCTCTCTATATGAATTTCATAGTAGGATTGGTGCACAAGACCGGGAACCACTAAAGGAAGGAAATTCACTCGGTGTTTTGAGAAGAAAGAGTAGGGAAGAGATGAACTATGATCACAATGCCACGCTGGCGATCCAAACCATCAATTTTGCTCATAAGAAACACAAGCCGGATTAATGTGAGCCACTGGATTATTGGATCAAAAGCTGTGATCATGCCACCTCATCGATCTGTGGGATCAAGAAAACACAATTGGTGCATAAAGAAACACAATTGAGATGTAATTGAGCCTATATAAACCCTGGAGCAACAATTGATCAAGCCCCCCCCCCAATTCATACTCTCTCAGATGATAATCTCTACACCAATCTGATTTGCTGACTGATTGATCTCAGTGCTTAACTTGTAGAACTCAGTCAACAATACAGAAGCCTTACAAAGAAAGAAAGACCCATCGAGAGAAGCACAATTATAGAAATGGGAGAGAATATCAATGTCGGCTGATCTCAGCATACACATTTGAAGAATTCGATTTGATACATCCAATTGCTGGTATAAGGTAATAATCTAGCTTAGAATTGAGAGAAACCGGAGCTTTTCTGTCCAATCTTGAAGGTTAGAGCAATTGTATTTGAATTTTGAATATCATAGAATATATCACTCAAATTTCGTTTCTTTACATTTCTTGACCTATATATTCACTGTTTCTTATAATCAATGATGTTTAGTTCATATCTCTTTTGATAACATCTTAATTGTAAGTTAGAAACCTTTTTTTTTTCTTTCTTTCCGTCGATTGATCTCGGCTGAAACAGCTTGAGAACTCGACATCTACACTGTTACATGCTGATTGATCTCGGCTTGGAGCTTGAGAACTCAACAAACGACTTACTAATTCATTATGATTAGATTTTAATCGAGAGTTGAATCTTGAATAGAGAAGAGATGGTGAAATGCATCAATATCAGAATTACTAATCAATTTATGCATCCAGCATCCATTAATTATAATAATTATACAAAAACGATGAATCACAAACCTTAGATTGTCAGAGATGTCGATGAAATTGATCACAATTAACAATCGTATTCCTCGCATCGAACCGTATGCGATTGGCCTCAAGTGGTACTGACGCGCACAGCGAATCACCGTCCTGATCTCCGATCAGAGGTGACAGTCGAGTTCTATGGAACAGGGCGATGCTATTTGTGTACCCTGATCTTTCACCGGAGACGGAGATCACCGGAGTGGGTCATCGGAGAAGGCGGCATCGTTTGATTCAGTAACACGAGTTTAGAAGTACTTGGCACGGATCTCGGCGTATCTGCACAGATCTAATATTAATCGAACGAAACTTATAAGCAAAGGTGTGATGAAATGATCCCAACCTCTAATTACAGTCGACACTAATCTCAGAGCAGATCCTGTGACCTATATTAATGAGAAGGATGATAATAGAAAAGATGTCGGCCCAACACCATATTGGGCCTAACGAAAATAAAAAAGAATAATTACAGAAAAGGATCAACCCAATTACGCATTAGGCCCAAGAAAAGAAATATATAAAGGAAAATAAAACCGGCCCAAACCAGCTTTATTAAACCCAAAATTAAGTTAATAACAGAATATTAAAATTAAAGAATAAATAAATCATTTGAAAATGTTCCCAAACTCCAAATTAACCCAAATTTGTTTCTAAAATTTCCTTATTTTTCATAGTATTTTTCTATATAATAATATTTCAGTTTTAAAAAATATTATCATATTAAAACAATTTAAAAGCAAAAGACATTACATGTATTGACATATTTGACTTAGCTTTGACTTGTCATTTTAAATATTATAAAAATTCCAAAAATTCAACTAAAATCATAAATAATAATTAGATATATTTTACTGATTTTTCAAGTGATTTTTCATGAAATAATAATGACAATAATAATATGCAATAATGAGATTAGCCCTATTCTTAAATAAAAAAAATATAATAATAAATAATAATATCAAATAAATATTATGTTAATCTTTTCTGTAAAAAAATATAAAAACACATAGATAAATAATCATAATGGCAAATAATAAATACATTTTATTCTAGAATAAATGATATAATAATAAGATCATATAATAAAAATAGATTGTATTTCTTTGGTTGTTTTCTAAAATTTGAATAAAAATACAATAAAAATACATAAAATGTTATTACTTTCTGTTTAAAGAAATATTAATAATGAGAATATTTTTGGTGAATAAAATACAATAGAAATAATAATTATAATAGAATGAATTTCATCTTTGTGGTTATTTCAAATAATAATGATAATAATAAAACAAAAATCTTATATTTTTCTATAGATAATAAATAGAAATAATAAAAATATAATGAAAACTATAATAAATAGAATAGAATATTAATAATAATCTCTTTTTAGCTATTATAGATCCTAAAAATAAAAATAAAAATAATATAGCTAATCATCTTTTTGTTTTGTAAATAATTCCTACAAAATGAATAGTATTTCAAAATAACAAAATATGGTAATAAAATCCTATTACTTTAGCTATTATAAATATCCTAAAAATACAAATAAAATCATAGCCAATTCATTTTCTATTATTTTGTAAGTGATTTTATACAAAATAAATAGAGTTTAGAGATAATAAAAATAAAATTCTACTACTTTAGCTATTATAAAATCTCAAAAATATAAATAAAATTCTAGTTAATAGCTAACCCATTTCCTATTATCTTTAGAGTTTAAAAATAAAAAATAAATTCACCTTTATAATAGAGATAATAATGAAGATATTATGTAATAATCTTTTTACATTTTAGAGATGAACAAATATGCTCACACAAGAGATGTAGAGCAACACGATGATTTTTGCACACATAATGCAACATTTAAAGCGATTAGTTGAGACAAGAACATCTTGACGAAGAATAACTAAGGCTTCAATAGCAACATGAGGAGATATGTCAAGACAAGAACATCTTGACGCTTGTTGAAGAATGACCAAAGCAGCGACATCAACATGAAGAGATATGTCGACTTTAAGGAAGAAGAACATTACGATGTCCGAGAGAAGTGACATCTTAATGACTCAGCGCCATGAACAAGTAATTCATGACTAGATACGCTCACACAAGGGGTGTAGAGCAACACAAAGTGATTTTGCACAAGTAATGCAACATTTAGAACGATTAGTCGGGACAAGAACATCTTGACGCTCGTTGAAGAATAATCAAGGCCGCGACATCAACATGAAGAGATATGTCGACTCCAAGAGATATGAACATTACGATGTCCGAGAGAAGTGACATCTTAATGACTCGGTGTCATGAACAAGTAATTCATGACCATTTGAGCTAGTAAGGCCGAACTCATCCGTCGATGAGTTTGTCTTCCGGTTCATCTCCCGAGATTGTGAGATTGAATCGTTCGTAATAGATTCATCCACGAAACAAATGTGAATGTGAACCGTTCGTAGTAGGTTCCTTCACTAACACATGCTTCAATGTTAAGCTGGCCCAGCGCTTCAGGTTTGACATTGTGTGCAGTTGTGTTCCTAGGTTTATGAATCGGCTTAGTGCTTCGAATTCATGATCTAGAAGATCGGTGAGAAGAAACACGTGGGTCAAATCCACCCTTCTCCCGATTCACCAACCTCAAGATCAACCGCTCGCGTGCTTCGAGTTGTATTTTGTGTGATTGGTTGTTGACTAGTTAAGATTGAACCGTTCGTAGTAGGTTTATCTTCTAGATCAACTGAGGTTGAGTCGTTCTGTAGTAGACTCACCTCAAACCCCTCTGAAGAGATTAATCTGATCTGTAGTAAGGTTATCTCTCGAGGCGGTATAGACTGAACCGACCTGTAGTAGGTTCGTCTTTCATAGGATCAACTGTGAACCGTTCTGAAGTAGGTTCATTTTCTAGATAAACTGAGGTCGAGTCGTTCTGTAGTAGACTCACCTCAAGACCCTCTGAAGAGATTAATCTGATCTGTAGTAAGGTTATCTCTTGAACCGATCTGTAGTAGGTTCGTCTTCCATAAGATTAACTGTGAACCGTTCTGAAGTAGGTTCATTTTCTAGATGAACTGAGGTCGAGTCGTTCTGTAGTAGACTCACCTCGAATCCCTTCGAAGAGATTAATCTGATCTGTAGTAAGGTTATCTCTCGAAGCGGTAAAGACTGAACCGATCTGTAGTAGGTTCGTCTTCCTTGGAATTGACCTTTAATGAACCCAGACGACCACTTGACCCTCATTTAACTATACTATTTGCTTCTCTCTCTTAAAGATCCAGAGGTGCCTCGAGGTTAGTAGCCCAGGGTAATTAACGGTGGGGGCTTGCGCCCACCGGAATCTACAAGAACTCACAATCACCTAAAAACCCCCTAAATGTGCATCCAAATCTCTCTAAACGGCGAATCACCAAGCACTTACCGATGCACGCTTGGGAGGGATCTCCGTGTCCTTCTTCCGCATCCCATCGCCCAGCGGCGGTGCGGAGCGCGCGAAAAAGGGTCGCACAACATGACTGATTCACGTATGTTAACCATTGAAAGATTTCAAGGATGAATAGATGAATAAATGAAAATAAATTGATGATTGATGACAAATAATAAAAGAGGGAAGGAGAGAAAGCAATGAAAGATGGCCCACTAATCAGAAGAGGTCGCTGCTTAACCCCGGAACAAATCCATTAATCCCACAATGAAATATTAGGGTGAAAGACGAGGATATAAATACCCCACCACCTCCTACTCATTTCGAGGTGGCTGACCCTCGGGAGATTTCAGAGAGAGAAAATCTCTTGATGGGTCAGCCATTTGATTACATTTTCTCTGACAAGTGGGACCCACCTGGCAGTCCCTTGTAGATGAACCTGACAACATGAATCTAGCCTATCGATGAGTCATTCATGTGACCATTTTCACCGACAATGGACCCCACACCTCGGTGACTATTATAGGAGTCGAGTTAAACCCTAAAAATCTGCCCTTGGAGCTAACCCAGAAAGGAGTGAAGCGATATAATCCCTATGCTACATGAAATGATGTCAATGCCAAGCTAGCATTTTGATGCAACTAGTCATGAGAAATTCCAAATGTGATTTTGCTTTCAAGGCTGACCTGGTGCCAAAGCTGCGAGCAACCACCTAACCATGCTTTGATTTGTGTCAATTACTGATAAGTAGTCAGTTCTTTGACCAAGTCACCCTCATGTTAAGGGATTGAAAGTCAATTTCACAAGACTGATCGGGTGCCAAAGTTTGGGAGCAACCATCGATCAAGTCTAGATTTGTATCAATCAAGTTGACATGTAATCAACTCGTTGATCGAGATCAAACCCTAATGGATATCAATATAAGTCTAATTGATATTTAGTTAGGGTGGTTTCTGCAAGAGAGAGATAATTGCGAGACAACGAGCTACAATTGAGATCGGGATTAATTACGAGGAAATAATAGGGTTTATTTGATAAAAGAATTTTTAATTCAGAGAAGAAGGGGTAAAAATGAAATTAAAAATTACAGGGATGATCATCATGAATTTAGGGATTTTTGGTGAAATTTTCATAATTTTTGGATAAGTGGAGCTATCAAAATAAATTCGGGGAAGATAAAACAGATTAAAAATGAAAGATCAAGGGCGAGATTTGATCAAGGCGGATCTGGGTGCAACTTGGGACGAGAGACACATCCGGGTGCAAGCGGGGATCCTAAACACACATACACGAGAATCGAGAGAGAGAGAGGGTGTGACACGTGTCGGCGTCTCACCGGGCCACCTCGTGCCACGTGTCGGCACCCTATTGGTCCACCTCGGCCATGTGGGCCCCACCCCGGTATGAGTCAGCGACGGTGGGCCCCACCTCGGTGCCACGTGGCGACGACCGGGCCACCTCATCCCATCTTGTGCCACATGGCATCACACCGGTGGTCCACTATATTTCCTCATGCCACACGCACAACCGACCGAGAGGCCACCTCGCCGCCCTAGTGCCACATGGCTTTACACCACGCGGGGCACTTCACCCTCCCATGCCACATGGCAACACCATGGCATCACACCTCAACACTCCAGGTGCCATATGGCGGTGACCATTGGTGCCACATCACAGGGAACTAAGCCACATGGCACTACACTACTGAGCCACCTCGGCGTGCTTAATACTATAACGAGATGATTAATGGATTGATTAAACAAGTGGACCTATCAGGGTGTGCCAAGTCAGATTGATTAAATTTAAGCAGGGAGTTAATTAATCCACAGCTGGACTAATGGGCCGAGATTCATATACTTACATGTGGGGCCCATTTGTCAGGTTTATGAATGAATAGCTCACACAGGCAATCATACACCAAGCCCATATACAGATTCAAACAGAAATTTAAATGAGAAAGAAAAGGGAATGTGCACACAGCCTATTTGTGTTGCGCCTCGATTTGTGGGTCCCACCTAGTTTGTGGACTTTGTGCGCCGGCGCACCTCCTTCTCTCTCTCTCTACTCCTTCTCCCTCTCTCTTTCTTCTTCTTCTCGCCGAGGCCGATGGCGCCATTAGTGTCAATCGAGTTCTCTGAAGCTTGAAACTTCAATCCTTTATAGCTAAAGATAGCCTGTGCATAGGAGAGAAAGGGTTAACGCTTGAAATTAAAAGAAAAAAACAATTGAATAGGGCAGTGAGAGAGGATGATCACCTCGGGCGATTAATGAAGAACTTTGATCCGTAGGTCTAAGCTTGAAATTGATGATACAAGCAAACTTTAATCACCTGGCGATCTTTGTAAATGAAAGAAAAAGCGACAATTAAACGTTGAATAAGAGCAATTGAGATGAGATGACAAGATCGGGTAAATTGAGGAAAGTTAGAACCTTATGCTATAAACTCGAATTGGCAGTGTTTATGGCCTCTATGCACTCACACGATGATGTTGAAATGGTGAAGTTTGACAATTGAATGGAGGAGCTATGGTAATGGCTAAGGTGTGAGCTCGGGTGAGTGAGTTGGAACTTGAAGAGATAAGCTACAATGGCGAAACTAAGGAGACACCTTGGAGGCCTTTAAATGAGTATATATAGTATACCAGGGTGCTAGAAGGTTACGTGAGCGATTTAGAATGGAAATAAGCTGAATCAAGTCAAAGGTCAAAGATCTAAACTTTGGATTCTTTAAAAAGGGCCCACATCGCAACAGAAGGGATAACAGAATTGGTGAACCATGTTCATGAGCCAAGCTAACTCAATTGATGGTGTTTAGATGGTGTATGGCTCTGATTCCTTTGGTGCACCATTTCAATTGCTTATATAAACCGATTACACAGAGAGAAGAAGAGAGACGCAAAAAGGAGAGCATAAGCATACCCATTTGAAAGCTAACAGTGAGAGATAGAGAGGAAGAGAGCAAGAACAGGAAGAAGAAGTAATAGAATCGATTGATCTCAGTTACAAACTTGAGAACTCGATTGAATTTCTTCAATCCTCCAAAAAGAGAGCTCTGTCACTCTTGGATCACAGTCAATTAAAGATTTGGAAGCTTGATTTGTGGTAATTCAAAGGAAAGGTATGTAATTCAAACTTCTATTGGAATAACAGTATAGTCGTCAGTGAATTTTCTATCTTTTCTTTTGATTTCCACCTTTCTACTCTTTTATTTGTGAATTGCTTGATTTGATTCTTATATTTGCTTCATTTCTTGAGTGAATTTTGATCACAGAGGTTGTAATTGAATTGGTTAAATCGATTGATCTCGGTTAAAACCTGAGAACTCGATACCAGTAGGAATTCTTGCTTTGATTCTTTGTTTAAACGTCAAATTCATCTCAGTTTGTGTTTGTATCTTGTATATTCAAGGTTGTAGTGTTGTTCAAAGTCGATTGATCTCGGTTTAACTTGAGAACTCGACGGAATTAATGATCTTCAATAAGTTATCGCGCAGTGTCGGGTAAATTGAGTTTCAAGTCGGAATCGAAAGAAATTACATGTATAATTGAACATAGTCGGTTTACAATTGTTGTGATAAAGCTTGTTAAGTGAATAATTAGCATTGAAAACAAGTTGATAAGCTGGAATTTCGAGTGAATTGTAATCGATGCCGAACGGTACCATCACATGCTTGGCTTAGCGAAATTGTAAGTCGATTTGAATGTTGCTAAGGGCTTTCATATATGTTAGCATATACAAAGCGATGCAAATCAAGCGATCAATTGTCAAAAATATCGATTGATTTTGTTGAATTTGCAAAGATTGTTCATTGATCTTAACGGTACCAATCATTTCAAGTGGTGCTAGTAGACGGCGTTATTCACCGTATTGATTGTCAATCACCACCGTGGAACATCTTCTCGTGTTAAAACGACGCTAAGGAAGTCATCGATCAACAAGAGATGATCTCGATCAGCGCCACCACGAGACGAATATTAAAGGATTTATAGATCGGAGAATCGCGAAGTATATCGGCGCAAACATTGGCGCCTCGACGCAAATATTGATGTATGCGCACGGATCATGAAGAGATCGGACGTATGAAGTAAAGCTACGTATTGAGTAAAGATACGAATATGAATCGGGCCATCCATCTAATACAACTCAATCTTGAAACACATCCGTGCCCAAATAAGAATAAAGTTAAATAAAAGATAGGCGCCGATCTTGATATAGATCCCATGCCCATATTAAACCCATTAATTAAATAATAACGAGAATAGTGATGATATGGAATGAATAAATGATTTGAAAATGCTCCTGAACTCCAAATTGACTCAAATTTGTTTCTAAAATTTCCTTATTTTTCATATTATTTTTCTATATGATAAAATTCCAGTTTTAAAAATATAATCATGGTAAAACAATTTTAAAGCAAAAGACATTACATATATTGATATATTTGACTTAGCTTTGACTTGTCATTTTAAATACTATAAAAATCCCAAAAATTCAAATAAAATCATGAATAATAACTAGATATATTTTACTGATTTTTCGAGTGATTTTTCATGAAATAATAATGATAATAGTAATATGCCATAATAAATAATGAGATTAGCTATATTCTTTGATAAATAGAAATAAATAATAATAGATATTATGTTGATATTTTTTTGTAAAAAGAATAATAAAAGTAAATAGCACAAAATATACAAAAATATATACTACCATGGTAATAAATAGCAAATACATTTCTTCTATGATAAAGAGTGATAATATAGTTTTATAATAAAATGAATTGCATTTCCTTTGTTATTTCTATACAAATATACAATAAAAATATTTTGATGAATAAAAATGCAATAAAAATAATAGTTGTAATAAAAATATAATGAATTTCATCTCTCATGGCTATTTTAACTAATAATAATAATAAAAAAAAAATCTCTTATATTTTTCTATAGATAATAAATAGAAATAATAGTAAAAATATTATGAATAGTATAATAAATAAGATGGAATATTAATAATGATTTCTTTTTAGCTATTATAGATCTTAAAAATAAAAAAATATAATAATAATAATAAAAATAATATAGCTAGTTATCTTTTGATTTGTGAATAATTCCTACATAATGAATAGTGTTTCAACATAATAGAATATAATAATAAAATTCTATTACTTTGGTTATTATAAACATTTTAAAAAAAAAATACAAATAAAAATCATAACCATTTTATTTTCTAGTATTTTTGTAAGTGATTTCCTACAAAATAAATAGAATTTAGAAATAATAAAAATAAAATTCTACTATTTTAGCTATTATAAAAATCCCAAAAATATAAATAAAATTCTAGTTAATAGCTAACCCATTTTCCTACTATTTTTGTAAATAATTTTTCTACATAGATAAATAGAGTTTAAAAAAAAATAAAAAAAAATAATAATAATAATAATAATAATATAATAATAATAATAATAATAATAATAATAATAATAATAATAATAATAATAACAAGTAAATGCATCTTTATAATAAGAAATAATAATGGAAGATATTATATAATAGGCTTTGTACATTTTAGAAATGAACAAATAAGCTCACATAAGTAGTGTAGAGCCATATGAGAATGTTTGCACACATGATATAACCTTTAGAACGATTAGTCAAGACAGGAACATCTTGACGTAAAATGGCTAAGGCATTGATAGCAACATGAGAAGATATGTCGAGACAAGAACATCTTGACACTTGATGAAGAATAATAAGATACGTCGAGACAGAACATCTTGACGTAGGATGATTAAGGCTTCGATAGCAACATGAGGAGATATGTCGAGACAGAACATCTTGACGTTTGATGAAGAATAACCAGTAGCATGCGATATTAACATGGAGATGTATGTCAACTCGAGGAAGAAGAACATTACGATGTCCTAGAGAGGTGACATCTTAATGACTCACTACCATGAGCAAGTAACTCATGATCGAATACGCTCACACGAGAGATGTAGGGCAACGTAGTAATTTTGCACAAGTAATGCAACACGTAGAATGATTAGTCGAGACAAGAACATCTTGACGCTCGTGAAGAATGACCAAAGCTACGACATCAGCATGGAGAGATATGTCGACTTTGAAGAAGAAGAACATTACGATGTCCGAGCGAAGCGACATCTTAATGATTCGGTGTCATGAACAAGTAATTCATGACCATTTGAGCTAGCAAGACTGAACTCATCCGTCGATAAGTTTGTCTCCTGGCTCATTTCCCGAGACTGTGAGATTAAATCGTTCTATAGTAGATTCATCCACAAAACAGTGAATGTGAACCGTTCTGTAGGTAGGTTCCTTCACTAACACATGCCTCAATGTTGAACTGGCTCGCCGCTTCGGTTTGACATTGTGTGTAATTGTGTTTCCTAGGTTTATGAATCGGCTTAGTGCTTCGGATTCATGATCTAGAAGATCGGTGAGAAGAAACACGTGGGCCATATCCACCCTTCTCCTGATTCACCAACCTCAAGATCAACCGGCTCAGTGCTTCGAGTTGTATTTTGTGTGATTGGTTGTTGACTAGTTAAGATTGAACCGTTCTGTAGTAGGTTTATCTTCTAGATCAACGGAGGTCGAGTCGTTCTGTATGTAGATTCACCTCAAGCCCCTCTGAAGAGATTAACTTGGTCTGTAGTAAGGTTACATCTCGAGGTGGCATAGATCGAACCGATCTGTTGGTAGGTTCGTCTTCCATAGGACTAAATAAGGATCGAACCGATCCGTTTGTAGGTTCGTCTTTCATAGGGTTAAATAAAGATTGAACCGATCCGTTTGTAGGTTCGTCTTCCATGGACACCTTTTATGAACCCGGACGACCACTTGACCATCTTTTAACTATACTATTTGCTTCTCTCTTTCAAAGATCCGAGGTGCCTCGAGGTTAGTAGCCCAGGGTAATTAACGGTGGGGGCTTGCGCCCACCGGAATCTACAAGAACTCACAATCACTAAAAACCCCCGAATGTGCATCCAAATATCTCTAAACGGCGAATCGGCGACACCCACAGATGCACGCTCGGGAGGGATCTCCGTGTCCTTCTTCCGCAACCCATCGCCCAGCGGCGGTGCGGAGCGCGCGAAAAAGGGTCGCACAGGATCTGGCACGTCCGGTGGGACCTAGATTCTCCTCTTATCTCTGAAAGAGAAAGGCAAATAGAATAGTTAAGAGATACAAGTGGTCTTCTATGTGCTAAAATGACTAATAATTTTCAAGTATTTTTGTTTTTGCAGGAAATGGCATTCTTTGGAAACTTCAACCTCGCTCCCTACACCGTCACTCCTGCAAAGAGCCCAGAGGGCAAATTGTTCATGTTCTTCGGGACCATCCCGCAAGAACTTACCATTTATGGCCCAGCTCCAGTGGCCACGATCACTCCCGCAACCGTCCGGATCTCCATCCCGGACGAGGAAGAGGACTCGATTACCCTAACTCCCAAGGGTATTTCTAACAACATCATGGCCTCTCCTACTACCTCCCCAAAGAGGAGAAGGCGACCGTCTAAGAAGACAGTCCCCAAAGGCAGCAGCCCAAACTACCCGCAACTCTCAAGCGTCCAAGAAGAGGGCCCGGGATGCATACCGAATCAGCTGGTGGCTAGGCCAGCCATCCCGATCTCTAACAAATTCACGCCTCTCGCATAGTGGCCAAGAACTCGGCCACGTGCCGCCTCCGCTGTGCATGGGAGGTGCCTAAGCCCACACCTCGCCCAACTCAAAGGCCTCGGCGCCGCCAGACAAGTCTCAAACCCCCGCAGTAAGCCATCTACAAGGCTCATAGGGGCCCTCAAACGAGGGAAGAGCGTCAAGAACGCTAGGTCGAGACAATATGTCTCCCGCCCCGATCAATCTCAAGGCATGGTTCAGCCGCAAGCCATTATCTCAACTCCGTACCTGAGGAGGTTTACACCAAAGGCAACACCTATTACCCAGCAGGTGTGGGTCCCGAAGGGTTCTCACCAACAAAACCTCGGCCTCAAGCCCAACCCGAAAGGCGGCAACTCTTGTACTCCACCCGAGAGTGTGTTCACCGCCTAGGTCGAAGAGTGTGTTCAGCCGATTAGGCTCGAGAATACCACTCAATAACCTGAAAATAACTGCCCCTGACCAAACAAAGAAGAAGAGAAGAACCGCTCGCTATGAAGAGCACTTCTCAGTCAACACCATCAGCATAAGCTACGATACTGATCCGGACACTGATGCTGAGGTGAATATGACCCAGGATGACCAATCCCCGCCTAATCAAGCTCACGTCACCAATACCAATAAGAATAATGGTAGAAAAGGGAGACCACCCAAGAGAGTCAACCCCGAAGGCAATAGCAGGGAAGGGGAAGATCACAACGAAAACCCTGATCTCTTTGACAATGAAGATGACGTTGAAACACGTCCCGAAATGCCCATCGATGAAATAGAAATATTGAAAGGCCACATCGAGGCACGGGACGAAGAGCTGATTAGGCAATGCGGGAGCTAATCGCTACCATGCTAAAGCAAAACGAAGAACTGATTAAGGCGGTCAAGTCGTTGCAAGAATCACAAGACGCCAATTTCAAAGCTGGTAGCTCCCGTCAAGAAGGGGTCCACAGTACCAAGAGCAATCATAAGGGAAAGCAACCTGTTAATTCTAAACCTCATCCACATAGAACCATAGATGTGGAGGGTCGAACCAACGGAATATCCCGAAAGAGATTCAGCCATGATTGCCCGAAGAAATGCGAGATAGCTGGAGGTGGATACGCTATCCCTCCCGTTAAAAACTGTGGACATCCATACCCTGCCATATACGATTTAGAAGAATATCCTAAAGGGTATGTGATTCCCCGCTTCAGGACCTTCTCCGGGGAAGGCAATAAAGACCTAAACCCTGAACAACACCTGGCCCACTTTATAGCCTCGTGCGGCAACACGGGCGGCAATGACGCGCTGTTATTAAGACAATTCCCTCAAAGTTTAGTAGGAACCGCCTTTCAATGGTACTATTCATTAGAAAACAACAGCATCAGGACCTGGGACGAGATGGCAGACTCGTTCAGGGCACGTTTTGTCATGGTGTCTGACAAGATAAACATAGCCGATCTGGCAAGCACTAAACCCAAGAAAGGGGAGTCAATGACAGATTTTATTAATAGATGGCGGAACCTCAGCATCAAATGCGACCGCACATTAACTGAAGATGAGGCCGTCAACCTAATCATGAAAAACATTGACGGGTGGATGGGCATGCTTCTTGGTGTGACAAAGGTCAACACATTCAAAGACTTGCTCAGATCGGTATCCAATATGGAAAGAATGTCACCGCACACCGTGCCGAACTTTATGAATAATAGGCGCAACGAGGAGCCCGAGCCGAGACTAAAATGGCATTCACCTCGTTAAAGGATAAGATGGTTGCTAACGCGACACCCAAAGCGGCGAGAGGGGCACAAATGGCAACAATTACAATAAGGGGCCCAGGCCCAATCAAGCAGGGAGTTCACGGAGTTTTGAGTCCCTCAAGCAAAAGAAATCTAAACCGTACTCCTTTAGGAGAGATAAAGTTGCCCAAATCTTCAGAGGGGCACTGAAGAATGGTCTAGCCCTACCGGCCAGTAAACGCCCTGAAGATGCCGATAAAACGGACGAACCCAACTTTTGCCCATATCACAGAGTACTAGGGCACTCAATTGAAGATTGCTGGGTCTTCAAGGATTGGGTCGAGAAGGCATATAAAAACGGTGAAATCACTTTACCTAAAGGGTTCTTGCAAAGCCCATCGGCCCATGAACAGGCCAATATGATCTCTCACGAAGAAGAGAAGATCCCGGACCAGTTAAGCGAAGACCAAGAAGAGCAATGGACTACGCACTTATCGAGGAAGTCGATTAAAATGCTTAAAGCTCTTAAGAAAGAACCCGGCATGAGATGGAAAGACGACATCACGCCAGTGGTCCCACCGAAACCCAGGGTATATTATAAGGTGGACCAGAGCCAAGACCAGGTTCTCAAGAAAAGAAAGAAGCATAGAAGCAACAGGTCCAAAAAGAGCAAGATTGAAGAGTATGAGCAGGGCAGTCCCGAGGCGATCACCCTTCAACATTTCATCTCCGAAGAAAACTGGGAGAAGTTAACCCTAGGTCAAAAGAAAGAAGATATAGATGAAGAAATGAATAAGGAAGAAAGCGAAGAGATCTGGGGTGCTTCGTGTAATATGGTATATTCTTCTCACGACGAAGATATGCCAACATTAGAGGAGATGTTCTTCCTAAATGACGAAGGGGAAGCAAGCACCTCTGGGACCAAAAATGAAGAATGTAAAGCCGTGCTCCGGTCCGGGACTTACATACCTGAGAGACAAGCTCCCAAGGATTCCGATAAAGGAAAGGACAAGGCCCTGAATAAAGGTAAAGAGGCTGAGAACCTAAGCAAGAACCCAGAAAAGACCCGGTCGACGGCGAAGAATACAATGTGTTGGCACATCTGCGTAAGATCCCAGCGCTATTAAGCATATTTGATGCGTTGATGATGTCGCAAGACCTAAGGGAGGTGCTAATCCAGGCCTTGCAAGATCCCGAGAAGTACAAGTCATATTTCATCGAGCAAAATATGCAGGAAGCCCTATTCACCGCCAAGCGGGCCGCTTGCATAAATTTCACAGATGACGACCTCCTAATAGGCACCGTCGACCACAACCGCCCGTTGTACATTACCGGAAACTGCGGAGGGCAAAAGATTGGCCGCATCTTGGTCGACGCAGGGTCTTCAATCAATATTATGCCGCTCAAAACTCTGAAGACCATCACCTTGGACGTGAAGAACTTATCTGATGAAAAGGTGATTATTCATGGCTTCAATCAAAACTCCCAAAAGGCCCTGGGAGCTATAACTCTGAACCTGCAATGCGGAAGCCTAAAAGCGCCTACTAAATTCTATGTCATTGACGCTGAAACCTCTTATCGGGCGTTGCTGGGTCGCCCGTGGCTTCACAGTAATCAGGTCATACCCTCTACTCTGCACCAATGCCTAAAATACATTGAGAATGGTAAACAAAAGAGAATTGACGGAGATGTCAAACCATTCGGGGTGCATGAGATTGAATTCAATGACGCCCAATATTTTCTGCCTAAATCCGCCGTAGCGCCAAGCCGGTCAATAGCAAAGGCAGGCCAGAAACCCTTCAATAAAGGCCCTAAATTTGATACCTCGTCTGGAGAAGAAGAAGAGGTCAAATTCAATATTAAACCCCGAGGTGCTCGAGCCCAAAGGCCCTGAAGAAAGTCGGGTGAAGAAGCAACCTTCCGCTTCAAACAGGTGGCTACGTATAAGGCCCAAATAAAGCCAAGCGAAATCAATGCAAGTGATTCTGAAGAGGAGGTCATTTTCAATTTTAAGCCTGCCAACACCCCTCAAATTCAGATCATAGAGGCAACTTCGGGAGAAGACTCCGAAGATTCTAACAACTCGGGCGATACCACTTCGGGAGAAGAATCCGGCCATGATCGTCAGCCCTGGGAAGAGGAATCTGACGAAGAGATCATCTATCACATCCTCAAGAAGCCATATAAAGGGCCTGAAACAGATAATGAAAGCGAGGAGTCATATATGATCAACATGGGACCCGGTAGCGGAAGAGATAACCCGGTTAGGCCAAGGCCTATAAATGAAGAACGCTCATGGCGGGAAAATTTCGAAGGTCGCGTCTGGGAATGCGATTGACGAAATAAGGCACCAAGTTGAAAATAATAGGAGGGAGGTGTCTGAACAATGGGAAGTGATGCAGATATTAAAGTGCAACACAATGAAATCATGATAATGATTGAAAACCTGCAAACCGCGATCTATAACTCCGAGCTACTCAAAGAAGTGACGAGCGAACCCCGTTCCGGAACCCCCGAAAGGCAAGCACCCGATAGCGGCAAACGGGTAATTGTTATAGTAGATGAATCGAAGAGGGAAGAAACGAAAGCTAAGCAATCGACCGTCATGCAAACCCTCAAGGTCAAGAAGAGTAAACCATACTCTTTCCTGAAAAATAAAACAGCTCGGATATTTGAGCAGGCCCTAAAGAGCGGATTGACACTTCCCGCCTGTAAACGACCCGCAGATATAGAAAGAGCCAGTGAAGGTGAATTCTGTCCTTATCATCGCATACTGGGTCACACAATTGAAGAATGCTGGGTATTCAAGGACCTTATAGAAGAAGGGCACAGAAACGGGACAATCCAACTCCCGAAGAGCTTTCAACAAGACCCGACTCTCCGCATAACTCGAATAACAAAGGTAAAGGGGTTGCCTACACGATCTCGCACACTCCCGTACCTAGCAAATCTAAGGTTGCGAGACGTAAGCCGATCAAAGAAATCTACCGCTCCAACTCAGTCATGAATGTTGAAATAGAAGAGGAGATGGCAGCGCTAGAGATCACTGTGGTTCCCGAAAGGCATTTTAAAGACCTCATGCCGAGGGAAGTGAACCACATCCAAACCCTAAAGACCTTTGTTGTGCCGGCAAAGGTAGAGCGCATCAAAGGGAAAACTATCATTCACAAGGCTATAATTTTCTATCAGAGCGATTCGACTCAGTCTCTGAAGAACCCTGATCACAACACTTGGAAGAAGTGGGTGATAGAACAAGAGTTGGAGAATGTAACGAGCGATGACGCTGCATCTCATCCCTTTGGAAAGGAGCTGTATAAACTGGCAAAAAGGGCGAAATGTCTGAGAGATATATCCAAGGCCGAGGCCAAGCGCTTCGATGAACTCTGGAATGGCGGCCAGAATAAGGTCCTGGGCCTGGATGGTAAAATAAAATACACCCGGGGTTAGGGTATAACTGCGATGACGCAGCATGCTTCGAGGGGTCTCTCAACGGGTACCGTATGGAAGAAAGCTGTTGCATGACTTCTGTTGAAATGCCGGATAATGAAACAGAAGAGGACAATACCCCAGTCCTGAAAAATGCTTTGAAACAACTAGAAAAGGAACCCAACACGGTCGATGAGTTAGCTGAAATTAATTTGGGGACGGAAGAAGACCCACGACCAACTTTCATAAGCGCGTCGTTACCAGAAGAGGTGGCTGACAGGTTGAAGACATTCCTTAAAAGCTACATGGACTGCTTCGCTTGGAGTTATAAAGAAATGCCCGGATTAGATCCCAACGTAGCGGTTCATTACTTAAAAATTGATCCAACCTTCAAGCCGATTAAACAAGCGCCGAGGCGAATGAGAATAGAACTCGAAGAAAAGGTCGTGGAGGAAACGAAGAAACTCATCGATGCAGGCTTCATACGGGAAGAAGAGACGCCAGAATGGGTGGCTAGCATTGTCCCGGTTAAAAAGAAAAATGGGCAAATCCGCATTTGTGTGGATTTTCGGGACTTAAACAAGGCGTGCCCTAAAGATGATTTCCCGCTCCCGGTAACCGAAATCATAATTGATCACACATCATCTTATGAAGTCTTCTCCTTCATGGACGGTTATGCGGGCTATAATCAAATCAAAATGGCGCCAGAAGATGAAAGGCACACAGCCTTCCGCACGCCGATTGGCATCTATTGTTACAAAGTCATGCCGTTTGGACTCAAAAATGCGGGTGCCACCTATCAACGGGCGATGACGAAAATATTCGACGATCTAATCCACAAGATAGTTGAGTGCTATGTGGATGATCTGGTCATCAAAGCCATGTCATATGAAGAACACCTCCAATATCTTGAGGTCGTTTTCAACCGCCTGAGAGAACATGCGCTCAAATTAAACCCATTGAAATGCGCATTCATGGTATCATCCGGTAAATTTCTAGGGTTTGTGGTACGCCACAGGGGAATTAAAATAGATCCGGGCAAAATCAAAGCAATAACTGAACTATCCCCGCCAAAAAATTTAAAACAATTGCGATCTTTGCAAGGGCAATTGGCGTACATCAGGCGGTTCATAGCCAACCTATCGGGTAAAATCCAACCCTTCACCCGGCTGACTAAGAAGAATATCCCGTTTAAGTGGGATGGCGAGTGCCAGCGAGCCTTTGAAGAAATCAAGGCCTATCTACTCAACCCTCCAGTGTTGGCGGCGCCCATACTCGAGAAGGAACTCATTCTATACACGACCGCCCTAGACGGATCCTTGGGAGCTTTATTGGCACAAGAAAACCAGGATGGTAATCAAAATGCGCTATATTATCTAAGTCGCATGATGGTGGGAGCAGAACACGGGTATTCACCGATTGAGAAGCATTGTTTAGCCCTAATCTTCGCGGTGAAGAAATTGAGGCACTACATGTTAGCCCATAAAATCATTTTAATATCCAAGGTAGACCCTCTCAAATATCTGATGACTCGGCCAATGCTGACGGGTAGGCTGGCCAAGTGGGCTATCATTCTTACCGAGTTCGACATCACCTATACACCGTAAAAGGCGATCAAGGGGCAGGCGCTGGCGGATTTCCTAGCCGCACATCCGATCCAAGATGACTCTCCATTAAAATGTGATTTTCCCGATGAGGAAACTTTACATGTTGAAGAAGGAAAACCTATATGGGAGTTGTACTTTGATGGTGCTTCGTCAATCAAGCCGATCATGGGCCCGGGAGTTCCAACTGTGCGAGCTGGCGCAGGACTAGTCTTCGTAACCCCGGAAGGCGGGATAATACGACATTCTCTGGCTTTAACCGAACCATGCACAAATAATGAAGCAGAGTATGAGGCACTTATCGCCGGACTTGAGCTATCACTGGAGCTGGAAATCAAGGCTGTGCGTATCTTTGGGGATTCACAGCTGATAATAAATCAAATAATTGGCGAATATAAGGTCCTAAAGCCGGAGCTAATACAGTATCACCCGAAGGCCATGGAACTAATGAAGAAAATCCCGTATGTGTCCATTGAGAAGGTCACGAGGGTACGTGAATGGTGAAGCGGATGCGTTGGCCAAACTCGCCAAGGAGCCGGGTGAACCAACGAGCGGAAATCCACATCATCGTCCGTAATAGAAGGCCATTATCATTGTGTCAGACGACAGACAATGTGAATAATGAAAATACTGGGCTAGAAAAGATGGAATGCCAAGAAACTATGATAACTGAAGAAGATGATGATTGGAGACAGCCGTTTATCGAATATTTCCGGCATGGCACCCTCCCCAAAGATAAAAGAATCGCTGATCAAATAAGAAAGCGGGTACTACGATATGCGTATGTGGGCAATACGCTATACCGTAGGTCTTATGATCAGTTATGGCTAAGATGTGTATCAGGGCCTGAAACCGAGCAGATTATGAAAGAAGTTCATTCCGGGCTATGCGGAGCACATCAGTCTGGGCCGAAAATGAAGTTGAAGATCAAACGGATGGGGTATTATTGGCCCACAATGGTGGCTGATTGTGAAGAGCACGCAAGGAAGTGCGCATGTGCCGATACATGGCCCTTTTATACATCAAGCGCCAAACCCGTTGCACCCCACGGTAGCATCCTCGCCATTTAATATGTGGGGCACGGACATAGTGGGACCCATAGACCCTCCTACGTCGAGAGGTCACGGCTCATCCCGGGCGGCGACAGATTACTTTACAAAATGGGCTGAAGCCGTTCCGCTTAAAGAAGTTAAAGCGTCTGATGTTGTTAAGTTCTTCAAGACGCACATCCTCTACCGATTCGGCACACCGCAATGAATAATATCCGATAACGGGACGGCCTTCAAGAGCTCTAAAGTCTATTCCCTGGCGGAGCAATTCAATATTGATTGGAGATTCTCGTCCATTTATAATCCGAGAGCCAACGGCCTGGCCGAAGCCTTTAACAAAACCCTAATCAATATCATGAAGAAGACCGTGGACGGCAACCAACGAGACTGGGACAATCGTCTACAGGAGGCATTATGGGCTTATCGGACCACGTACCGAACGCCTACGCAAGCTACCCCATATTCTCTGGCTTTTGGGGTTGAAGCCGTTCTCCCTCTTGAGGTGGAACTACCGTCATTGCGGGTGGCTATGCAAAATGATATGACCATGGACGAATGCCAACAACTTAGACTGGACGAGTTGGATGCCATGGACGAGAAGAGACTGATAGCCCAGCAGAACCTTGAAATATATCAGGCAAAAATGGCAAGGGCATATGACAAGATGGCGCGAGTCGTGGCATTTCAACAAGGGGAGCTTGTTCTTGTCCTTAAGAGGCCGATCATTGGCGGCACATCGGCCCGAAATTCTCTCCGAATCGGGAAGGGCCATATGTAATTGAGAAGGTATACGGGGCGGCGCATACCAACTCATAGACCATGAAGGTGAAAGGCCCATGCCACCGATTAATGGGCGATATCTCGAAGAAGTACTACACCTAGCCCGAGCGGGGCCAACCGAGTAGTATCTATTGTAAATAAATAAGGAGGGAATAAGTGTTCGCTTACACACACGTGCACGAAATACAAACCCATGTCTAACCTCCACTTTTGCATAAAAATTCCAAAAACCCTACTTTTGCATTTGTAAATAGAATACATCCAAAAATCCAAAACCACACAAACACATTTAGCCCTACAACAAAAATAAAAAAATATAGAATAAGAGAATCCAACGCCAAAACCACGCGAGAATGTAAGGCGAGAGCTTTGGTGTTTGGGCTTACAATACAAATACCACTGGGTTTGTCCATTTGATACAGAATAAACACAAAAATGGGCAGGGTTTGCAGTTTGTCCCTCAAACTATCTGTTGCCCAATGACGAAAGTTGCTCATATTGGTCGCCCGCGGCGCAAGCTAAGGGATAGGTCGAGCAAATTGGTGGCTAGTATATAGTCGCTTCTGAGGGCATATGAATAAATAACTCTCGTACTATTAGTAACATGTATCACTAATAATCAAAAATCTGCCTTCTTCTGATAAAATAAAAGGATATATAAGTAAAACAATAAAAACCTATTTTCCTTACTCATTGAAAAAAAATAATAATAAAAAAATATAATAAAATCTTTTCAATAAGGGGTTGCCACCTTTGTCCCCGACACCATGAGTGTTATACAAAGCCAGGTTGGGTGCATTCATCCGTAAAAGCACCACACGCCCAAAGAAATGACGTGTCATAATCCCACGACATATCATGGAGGGGTCAGACCAAGGGTTTATGCTTGTACCCGACATTTCATGTTAAATAAAGCGGCTCGCTTAAAGAAGTGACTCAGGTCATGGAGAGCGGACCTACCCGATGAAAGCCTGTCTCGCAGGGATGCGTGATGGATGTTTGAGGGTAGCTAAAATATAAAAAAAACTAGGTTGGGTACATTCATCCGCAAAAGTACCACACGCCCAAGGAGGTGATCTGTTTCTAATCCCAAAATAGGTCATGGAGGGGTCAGACTAAGGGTTTATGCTTTTGCCCGACATTCAGTGTCAAATAAAGTAATTTGCTTAAGGAAGTGACTCGGGTCATGGAGAGCGGACCTACCCGATGAAAGCCTTGTCTCGCAGGGGATGCGTGATGGATGTTTGAGGGTAGTACCCCCACAAAACAAATTGAGTGGAGATGAGTGAATGTGAGTTTCCACTTTAGCACGCAACGGTGCACAAATGAGGGGAGTGGGTGAGCTTCCACAAAATAAATGTCAATTAAATATGCAAGGAGCATCCACAAAATGGTGTTATCAATTGCATCCATAATCCAATTGATACTTGGTAAGTTTATCCATCGATAATAAAGGGATAAACGGGTTTATTCTACGTACCCGGCCTAGAGGTCAATACAGACAGGTTCGGTATCCGTAAAATACCACGGTTACTTGAGTTTGTATTGCAATAAATGAAGATGAACATACATAGAATGAATGTAATAGGATGTTGTAAGATTTTCCTTTTATTATGATTAGACGCTGCGAAAGAATGAAGCAGTTGTAATAGGGCGCTTTTGCAAATAAGATTGGAGGTGCACAGCATGAATGAATGAAATATTTCCTCGCGCTGCAGAGGAAGTGACGAAGGGATAATAATAAAGGCAAGCATCATCCCCAACAAGAGATCAAAATGATAAATGTCAAGGCATCCTATATCAAGTATAGTAAAAGAAAAGGAGAAAAGAAGAAATGAAAAATACAGCCTATGGGCCCAAAAAGCGGGACTCCAGCTCTAATAGCACGATCTAATGATCTCCGATAATCATGGAGGGAGTGCCTGTCCTCCTCCGAAGCCGCCTCAAAATCCAAAAACTGAGAGAAGGCACTATCCCGGGCGCTCGAATGAATCTGCAGCTCCGGGAGACGTCCTGCTAGATGTCGGGAGAAGCCCTCCACTGATAATCTGTGGTCCTCTAGCTCCTGCACAAGCAGTCGAGCGGGCCCACCACTGACTCCCATGGAGCGGAGAGTGGCACAAGAAGAGAGCCGCTGAAGATAGCGGAGTCGAGCGGCCTCCAAGTGCCTGCGCAGCTCATGAATCTCCAACTCGTGCTGGTATACGAGAGAGCTCGCGTCCTGGTAAGCCCTGAGTAGCTCCTCACACCTCCTAGAAATGAAGGTACTCTCGAGACGAGGTGCAATGAGTAGAGCTGGTGCGATGGTATCCCGCATCAGCCTATACCAGTCGAAGGAGAAGCCATCGGGCAGAGAGTCCAGGATCTCAAAATCTAGCGGATAGTCTCCGAAGAAGGTGTCTCGGAGTGCATCCGCCAGCGCGGCCAAGGCGAGCTGCACATCCCTCGATGTAACATCTGCAAGTAAAATAAATGGGTTAGACAAATTGTTATAATCAAAGAAGAAGTAGAAGGAAGAGAAGATCTAACCTATCGCCTCGTCGCCTGAGACTGGCGGGACTGAATCAGGGATAGGGATGTCGGTCGCCTCAGGAGGACCCGCAGGTGCACTAGACCCGGCTACAAAATAAAATGAAAAGCATAAATACATGGAAAAGTAAAATACGGGCAAATGACAAAGGAAATATAAGGTACCGGGAGAGGCATGAGGCTCGGCGAGACCCTCGCTAGCCGGAACCCCCGTCTCTGGGCTGTGGAATAGCTGCTCCACTAACCAACTCTCATCTAGCTCCGAGTCATAGTCGACTGTAGCTCTCTCAGTCGAGTCCTCCACCCGAGCATCTGATGAAACTCCGCCATCTATGGCCATGAGAGGCTGCCCATCGGGAGATGAAGAAGCATGAGATGGCCCTCCCTCGATCAATAATGGCTCGTCGCCTGCGGGCTCGACAGCCAATGGACTCTCCTGCTCTAAAGAAGCCTCCTCTGATCGTACAAGAGTGAGCACTGGCCCCAGAACCACATCAAAGGAGTCACCATCCCCGGTGGGTACTAGTAAAATCGACGGTGAGGCAGGACCGTCGTAGAAGAAAGACTCCGAGCGGTGTGGAGATGCCATGTCATCGGCCTCAGGGTCTGTAAAATCTACATATGAGAATGAGAATACTAGTGCATACTGGCAACTAAGTATTAAAAGAAGCACACGAACCTGCGACGGTAAGGTCGGTGCAGAATCCTGAAATGGCAGTGCTCACAGGCGCCGATAGATCTGCTATGATGTCATCTCGGACAGCCTCCACAGGAGATGTCCCACGAGCTAAAAAAAAATAAACCCTAATCAGAGATGTAAATGAAGTGCGCCCGAATAAGGATAGGCGAGTCAGTAAAGAAAATCACCCGGAGTGGGAGAAGGAAAAGAAGATAGGGAAGACGGCTGAGAGGCACCGTCTCGATCTCTCCCCATGGCAACTGGAGCCGGTGGCTCGACAGGTGGCTGAAAATGAACGCCAACTACTCGTGGACGAGGGACCGAGAACCCGGGCTCCGCATGATCATACTCGTAAGCCAACGCTGAATCAAAAAGAGAATTGGTCGAGATGAGATGAGGCTTATCAAAGGGAAATAACCTGAAAGGGATGATGAAGTGTACCTGTGAGAATAGTCCTAACAGGAGCACGAGAAAACCGGCTGTCTAAACCCTAAAAATCGATAGGCTCTGCGGCAAGGGCCGGGAAAGGGCTGCGATCACGCGAAACGGTGCCATCTAATAAAGGCTGGCCATCTCGCGGACATGTACTCCGGGCGACCACCGGAGGAGTATACGACTAGTAAGAGCGAATGGTCTCATAATACCACTGCTGATAACGCCTCGTGAAGGTGGAAGTCCTAGAGGTGGATACCATTTGATAGCGAGTGCCCGTGCCTAGTCGGAAGAGGTGAGTGTAGCACCATCCGATACCCTCCAAATCGGCCGCCAGTGATATAGGGCGGAGAAGAGGCGCTGGAATATCCTGATCCAAGCCAAACTGATGTGCGCATCGATGTGGCGAATAGGGCTCGATGAACATATAATCGCCCAATCTGAGAGGAAGAAAGCCCTGACGAATACTGATCAGGTACTCCAAATCAATAGGCCTGGCTCGGATGCTAGAAGGGTCAGAAGAGGGAACCTGCTTGTCAATCACCATCCCGTCGGCAACCCTAGCGCCGCCCCACGGGCCACCGATCTATCTCGAGAAAAGCGCGATGGTCTCGACTCTGAAAGAATCTATACCGAGCGACCTCCGGAGTCAATGAAGCTGGCTGCACCCCAGCTAAGTCACTCAGTAAAGGTAGACGATCTCGTAGCGTAACTCGCCATGCCGGGATCATATGAGCCAGACCAATGTAAATGGAGCCATCCGCTAATCAGATGCCACGGGATCAGCTCCTGGCACTGTGAAGGACTACGAGATGAAGTCAAACCGCGGAGGCATCTATAGATGTTGGCCAGTACAGGCACGGCCAAAGAAATCCTGTCGCCACGCGCGATCAGGCTCGCCATAATGAACACCGAAGGCCGAATGGTGTATGCAGGGGAGCTAGGTAATAAGAAATAGCAGATCCACCAAGAGATGAAGGCGGTCAGATAAGTCTCCCGATCCACGTCATGTGAACACAAGGTATCCTGAGAAGGAATAGGGCCATCATGATGAATCTCGAGCCGACCTGTACCAAATGGATCTCTGGTGGAAGCCAAGCCCGTAGGGCGAGTATGGACCCGATCGGTGAAATAGGCGATCCAATGTCTGAACGGAACTCCGGGATGCCCCCTCCGTAAATAATGATAAATCTCATAAGTCCTCTGTAAAGAAGGCGGGAATCGAGTGAAGTCTCCGGAGTCAGCGGGTGAGACCATAAACTCGTCATAGAAATGGCCAAAGATCGGCAGCCCGGTCAACTGCTGTATCTCTAGGAGGGTCGGAGTCAACTCCCGATCGTCAATGAACAAAGTGTTGGTGGAATAGTTCCACCGCTCACAAAAGGCCCGTAGCCAGGGTGTATCGATATGATAATGAAACATAGACAAAAGAAAACCGAGTCATATATCCCGCCTCGCTTTGCAGAGTCCCCTCCCGCATGAGCACATACCGGGTCCACTCTAGGCGATATCCATGGCACTCCAAGGGAGTGATGAAGGGAGCGATGAGTCCATCCGTGAGCCTCCCCGTCAATAATCTCCTTGCCCAGGGAGATGTGTCAAAGGAGCGTAGAAGCGACGCCTAAGGGCCGAAGGGGCATGATGTCATGAGGCCGATCATCTCTCGAAGAATAAACCGCCGCCTCGCGGAGTAGACGGAGTCGCTCGGATGGGCGAGACGAGAGGAGTCCAATCGCTAGGATCCTCATAAAAAGAATGATAATGACTCAAGGGGCGACGCGAAATGGCGTCATGAGATGGAACTACAATACCCGAAGAAGAGAAGACGTCATGAGAAATGAAGAGATAGATAATAAGGAACAATGCACCAAGACAAGCCTTTCGAGCGTTCAAGGCTCGTCTTGGTGGGTGGCTCTTTGTTAACCCTTGAAAGATTTCAAGGATGAATAGATGAATAAATGAAAATAAATTGATGATTGATGACAAATAATAAAAGAGGGAAGGAGAGAAAGCAATGAAAGATGGCCCACTAATCAGAAGAGGTCGCTGCTTAACCCCGGAACAAATCCATTAATCCCACAATGAAATATTAGGGTGAAAGACGAGGATATAAATACCCCACCACCTCCTACTCATTTCGAGGTGGCTGACCCTCGGGAGATTTCAGAGAGAGAAAATCTCTTGATGGGTCAGCCATTTGATTACATTTTCTCTGACAAGTGGGACCCACCTGGCAAATTCCCTTGTAGATGAACCCGACAACATGAATCTAGCCTATCCATGAGTCATTCATGTGACCATTTTCACCGACAAAAGTGGACCCCACACCTCGGTGACCTATTATAGAGTCGGGGTTAAACCCTAAAAATCGCCCTTGGAGCTAACCCTAGAAAGGAGTCAAGCAAGATAATCCCTATGCTACATGAAATGATGTCAATGCCAAGCTAGCATTTTGATGCAACTAGTCATGAGAAATTCCAAATGTGATTTTGCTTTCAAGGTCGACCCGGTGCCAAAGTCATGCGAGCAACCACCTAACCATGCTTTGATTTGTGTCAATTATCGATAAGTAGTCGGTTCTTTGACCAAGTCACCCTCATGTTAAGGGATTGAAAGTCAATTTCACAAGACGATCGGGTGCCAAAGTTTGGGAGCAACCATCGATCAAGTCTAGATTTGTATCAACCGTTGACATGTAATCAATCGTTGATCGATCAAACCCTAATGGATATCAATATAAGTCTAATTGATATTTAGTTAGGGTGGTTTCTGCAAGAGAGAGATAATTGCGAGACACCGAGCTACAATTGAGATCCGGGGATTAATTTCGAGGAAATAATAGGGTTTATTTGATAAAAGAATTTTTAATTCAGAGAACGAGGGGTAAAAATGAAATTAAAAATTACAGGGATGATCATCATGAATTTAGGGATTTTTGGTGAAATTTTCATAATTTTTGGATAAGTGGAGCTATCAAAATAAATTCAGGGAAGATAAAACAGATTAAAAATGAAAGATCAAGGGCTAAGATTTGATCAAGGCGATCCGGGTGCAACTTGGGGACAGAGACACATCTCTGGGGTGCAAACGGGGATCCTAAACACACATACACGTAATCGAGAGAGAGAGAGGGTGTGACACGTGTCGCATCTCACCGGGCCACCTCATGCCACGTGTCGCACCCTATCGGTCCACCTCGCCATGCGGGCCCCACCCTCGTATGAGTCACCGACAGCGGCCCCACCTCGCCACGTGGCGCATGTACCCGGTGGGCCACCTCATCCCATCTTGTGCCACATGGCATCACACCAAATGGTCCACTATATTTCCTCTCGTGCCACACAGGCACAAACCGAGGAGGCCACCTCACCACCCTAGTGCCACATGGCTTTACACCACAGGGGCCACTTCACCCTCCCAATGCCACATGGCAACACCATGGCATCACACCTCAACACTCCAGTGCCATATGGCAGCTGACCATTGGTGCCACATCACAGGGAACTAAGCCACATGGCACTACACTACAGAGCCACCTCAGCATGCTTAATACTATAACAGATGATTAATGGATTGATTAAACAAGTGGACCTATCAGGGTGTGCCAAGTCAGATTGATTAAATTTAAGCAGGGAGTTAATTAATCCACAGCTGGACTAATGGGCCGAGATTCATATACTTACATGTGGGGCCCATTTGTCAGGTTTATGAATGAATAGCTCACACAGGCAATCATACACCAAGCCCATATACAGATTCAAACAAATTTAAATGAGAAAGAAAAGGGAATGTGCACCTGGCCTATCTGTGTTGCGCCTCTGACTGTGGGTCCCACCTAGATGTGGACTTTGTGCGCCAGGCGCACCTCCTTCTCTCTCTACTCCTTCTCCCCTCCCTCTATTAGTGTCAATCGAGTTCTCTGAAGCTTGAAACTTCAATCCTTTATAGCTAAAGATAGCCTGTGCATAGGAGAGAAAGGGTTAACGCTTGAAATTAAAAGAAAAACAATTGAATAGGGCAGTGAGAGAGGATGATCACCTCGGCGATTAATGAAGAACTTTGATCCGTAGGTCTAAGCTTGAAATTGATGATACAAGCAAACTTTAATCACCTAGGCGATGTCAAATGAAAGAAAAAGCAAAGAATTAAACGTTGAATAAGAGCAATTGAGATGAGATGACAAGATCGGGTAAATTGAGGAAAGTTAGAACCTTGTGCTATAAACTCGAATCGGCGTGTTTATGGCCTCTATGCACTCACACGATGATGTTGAAATGGTGAAGTTTGACAATTGAATGGAGGAGCTATGGTAATGGCTAAGGTGTGAGCTCGGGTGAGTGAGTTGGAACTTGAAGAGATAAGCTACAATGGCAGTAAACTAAGGAGACACCTTGAGGCCTTTAAATGAGTATATATAGTATACCAAGGGTGCTAGAAGGTTCTGTGAGCGATTTAGAATGGAAATAACTGAATCAAGTCAAAGGTCAAAGATCTAAACTTTGGATTCTTTAAAAAGGGCCCACATCGCAACAGAAGGGATAACAGAATTGGTGAACCATGTTCATGAGCCAAGCTAACTCAATTGATGGTGTTTAGATGGTGTATGGCTCTGATTCCTTTGGTGCACCATTTCAATTGCTTATATAAACCGATTACACAGAGAGAAGAAGAGAGACGCAAAAAGGAGAGCATAAGCATACCCATTTGAAAGCTAACAAAGTGAGAGATAGAGAGGAAGAGAGCAAGAACAGAAGAAGAAGAAGTAATAGAATCGATTGATCTCGCTTACAAACTTGAGAACTCGATTGAATTTCTTCAATCCTCCAAAAAGAGAGCTCTCACACTCTTGGATCACAACAATTAAAGATTTGGAAGCTTGATTTGTGGTAATTCAAAGGAAAGGTATGTAATTCAAACTTCTATTGGAATAACAAAGATAGTCGTCGGTGAATTTTCTATCTTTTCTTTTGATTTCCACCTTTCTACTCTTTTATTTGTGAATTGCTTGATTTGATTCTTATATTTGCTTCATTTCTTGAGTGAATTTTGATCACAGAGGTTGTAATTGAATTGGTTAAATCGATTGATCTCGGTTAAAACCTGAGAACTCGATACCAGTAGGAATTCTTGCTTTGATTCTTTGTTTAAACGTCAAATTCATCTCAGTTTGTGTTTGTATCTTGTATATTCAAGGTTGTAGTGTTGTTCAAAGTCGATTGATCTCGCTTTAACTTGAGAACTCGACGGAATTAATGATCTTCAATAAGTTATCGCGCCGTGTCGTCGTAAATTGAGTTTCAAGTCTAATCGAAAGAAATTACATGTATAATTGAACATAGTCGGTTTACAATTGTTGTGATAAAGCTTGTTAAGTGAATAATTAGCATTGAAAACAAGTTGATAACTGGAATTTCGAGTGAATTGTAATCGGTACCGAACGGTACACATCACATGCTTGGCTTAGCGAATTGTAAGTCGATTTGAATGTTGCTAAGGGCTTTCATATATGTTAGCATATACGCGATGCAAATCAAGCAACAATTGTCAAAAATATCGATTGATTTTGTTGAATTTACAAAGATTGTTCATTGATACCGAACGGTACACTAACTGCTTCAAGTGGTGCTAGTAGACGTCGTTATTCACCGTATTGATTGTCAATCACCCACCGTGGAACATCTTCTCGTGTTAAAACGATGCTAAGGAAGTCATCTGATCAGCAAGAGATGATCTCAGTCGCCGGCGCCACCGTGAGCACGAATATTAAAGGATTTATAGATCGGAGAATCGCAGAAGTATATCGGCGCAAACATTGGCGCCTCGACGCAAATATTGATGTATGCGCACGGATCATGAAGAGATCGGACGTATGAAGTAAAGCTCTGTATTGAGTAAAGATACGAATATGAATCTGGGCCATCCATCTAATACAACTCAATCTTGAAACACATCCGGCGGCCCAAATAAGAATAAAGTTAAATAAAAGATAGGCGCCGATCTTGATATAGATCCGGCGGCCCATATTAAACCCATTAATTAAATAATAACGAATAGTGATGATATGGAATGAATAAATGATTTGAAAATGCTCCCAACTCCAAATTGACTCAAATTTGTTTCTAAAATTTCCTTATTTTTCATATTATTTTTCTATATGATAAAATTCCAGTTTTAAAAATATAATCATGATAAAACAATTTTAAAGCAAAAGACATTACATATATTGATATATTTGACTTAGTTTTGACTTGTCATTTTAAATACTATAAAAATCCCAAAAATTCAAATAAAATCATGAATAATAACTAGATATATTTTACTGATTTTTCGAGTGATTTTTCATGAAATAATAATGATAATAGTAATATGCCATAATAAATAATGAGATTAGCTATATTCTTTGATAAATAGAAATAAATAATAATAGATATTATGTTGATATTTTTTTTTTCTGTAAAAAGAATAATAAAAGTAAATAGCACAAAATATACAAAAATATATACTACCATGGTAATAAATAGCAAATACATTTCTTCTATGATAAAGAGTGATAATATAGTTTTATAATAAAATGAATTGCATTTCCTTTGTTATTTCTATACAAATATACAATAAAAATATTTTGATGAATAAAAATGCAATAAAAATAATAGTTGTAATAAAAATATAATGAATTTCATCTCTCATGGCTATTTTAACTAATAATAATAATAAAAAAAAAAAATCTCTTATATTTTTCTATAGATAATAAATAGAAATAATAGTAAAAATATTATGAATAGTATAATAAATAAGATGGAATATTAATAATGATTTCTTTTTAGCTATTATAGATCTTAAAAATAAAAAAATATAATAATAATAATAAAAATAATATAGCTAGCTATCTTTTGATTTGTGAATAATTCCTACATAATGAATAGTGTTTCAACATAATAGAATATAATAATAAAATTCTATTACTTTGGTTATTATAAACATTTTAAAAAAAAATACAAATAAAATCATAACCAATTTATTTTCTAGTATTTTTGTAAGTGATTTCCTACAAAATAAATAGAATTTAGAAATAATAAAAATAAAATTCTACTATTTTAGCTATTATAAAAATCCCAAAAATATAAATAAAATTCTAGTTAATAGCTAACCCATTTTCCTACTATTTTTGTAAATAATTTTTCTACATAGATAAATAGAGTTTAAAAAAAATATAAAAAAAAAATAATAATAATAATAATAATAATAATAATAATAATAATAATAATAATAATAATAATAACAAGTAAATGCATCTTTATAATAAGAAATAATAATGGAAGATATTATATAATAGGCTTTGTACATTTTAGAAATGAACAAATAAGCTCACATAAGTAGTGTAGAGCCATAAGAGAATGTTTGCACACATGATATAACCTTTAGAACGATTAGTCAAGACAGAACATCTTGACGTAAAATGGCTAAGGCATTGATAGCAACATGAGAAGATATGTCGAGACAAGAACATCTTGACACTTGATGAAGAATAATAAGATACGTCGAGACAGAACATCTTGACGTAGGATGATTAAGGCTTCGATAGCAACATGAGGAGATATGTCGAGACAAGAACATCTTGACGTTTGATGAAGAATAACCGTAGCTGCGATATTAACATGGAGATGTATGTCAACTCGAGGAAGAAGAACATTACGATGTCCTAGAGAGGTGACATCTTAATGACTCACTACCATGAGCAAGTAACTCATGACTAGATACGCTCACACGAGAGATGTAGGCAACGTAGTAATTTTGCACAAGTAATGCAACACGTAGAATGATTAGTCGAGACAAGAACATCTTGACGCTCGCTGAAGAATGACCAAAGCTACGACATCAGCATGGAGAGATATGTCGACTTTGAAGAAGAAGAACATTACGATGTCCGAGCGAAGTGACATCTTAATGACTCGGTGTCATGAACAAGTAATTCATGACCATTTGAGCTAGCAAGACTGAACTCATCCGTCGATAAGTTTGTCTCCTGGCTCATTTCCCGAGATTGTGAGATTGAATCGTTCTGTAGTAGATTCATCCACAAAACAGTGAATGTGAACCGTTCTGTAGATAGGTTCCTTCACTAACACATGCCTCAATGTTAAACTGGCTCAGCGCTTCAGGTTTGACATTGTGTGTAATGGTGTTTCCTAGGTTTATGAATCGGCTTAGTGCTTCGATTCATGATCTAGAAGATCGGTGAGAAGAAACACGTGGGCCATATCCACCCTTCTCCCGATTCACCAACCTCAAGATCAACCGCTCGGTGCTTCGAGTTGTATTTTGTGTGATTGGTTGTTGACTAGTTAAGATTGAACCGTTCGTAGTAGGTTTATCTTCTAGATCAACGGAGGAGTCGAGTCGTTCGTATGTAGACTCACCTCAAGCCCTCTCGAAGAGATTAACTCAATGTCCCGTAGTAGGTTACATCTCGAGGTGTCGTTACAGTAGACTCACCTCGACCGAGATTAATCGATCCGTAGTAGGTTATCTCTTCCATAGGACTAAATAAGGACCGAACCGATTCATTTGTAGGTTCGTCTTTCATAGGGTTAAATAAAGATTGAAGAGATCTCGTTTGTAGGTTCGTCTTCCATGGACCCCTTTTATGAACCTTTAATGAACCCAGACGACCACTTGACCATCTTTTAACTATACTATTTGCTTCTCTCTTTCAAAGATCCAGAGGTGCCTCGAGGTTAGTAGCCCAGGGTAATTAACGGTGGGGGCTTGCGCCCACCGGAATCTACAAGAACTCACAATCACTAAAAACCCCCTGAATGTGCATCCAAATATCTCTAAACGGCGAAATCGGCCGACACCCAACGATGCACGCTCGGGGAGGGATCTCCGTGTCCTTCTTCCGCATCCCATCGCCCGGCGGCGGTGCGGCGGAGCGCGCGAAAAAGGGTCGCACATTCACGTATATATACAAAATATTTATATGAGCTGGTAAATTGGATTTACTGTTTTGATATGAAATGTGTTCTATCATAGACACAAAACTATTCATATTGGATATATAGTAGTTATATACGTGACTGATTCACATATATATATACAAAATATTTGTATGAGCTGGTAAATTGGATTTATTATTTTGATATGAAATATATTTTATCATAGACACAAAGCTACTCCTATTGGATAGATAATAGTTATATACGTGACTGATTTACGTATATATAAATATATATATATATATATATAATATTTGTATGAGTTGGTAAATTGGATTTACTGCTTTGATATAAAATGTGTTTTATCATAGACGTAAAGTTACTCCTATTGGATAGATAGTAGTTA
The DNA here is from genome assembly GCA_037127355.1 of Schoenoplectus tabernaemontani. Lineage (NCBI taxonomy): Eukaryota > Viridiplantae > Streptophyta > Magnoliopsida > Poales > Cyperaceae > Schoenoplectus > Schoenoplectus tabernaemontani. The sequence continues at coordinate 10,318,706 of CM073757.1, forward strand.
TTATCTGTGATACAACATAACTGCTTACGATGTTAAGCATATTCACAAACCCGAAAAATTAAGTAATATACCCTACCTACTCTGTCCTCCGCATATCATTGTTCATTAGCAGATGTGACCTACTCAGTAGGCGTCACCTTTTACCTTTGGTTGTCGAGGGTTATGTCCGACATAACGAATCAAATAGAGTGATGTTACTTACCAATGATTTCCAAAACAGTTTTGGGGTTGGAGGAAAGTTTCGTTAAAACATATGATTTTTAACGAAATCAAGAATCACATAGAGATGTGATTAGCAAAGAGTTGCTTACCTAAGATAATTAATAAATGAGTTATTCAACGATAGCTTGATTATCAGTGAAAATAGGGATCTTGGTCTTAACTATAAACGGAAATAGAATAAATTTGTAGTGAAAGTTTTATTTGAAATAAGACATTACATGAACAAAACTAAAAATCTTTACATTTTAAACGTTATAGCACATGACTAAAGAAACTCTTTCTCATGCGTTCCGTACGCTCACAATCGTACTGAGGTGTGAGAAACTTGAGTATGTCCTTAACACACCAATCCCTGCGCAGCCTGCAACAGGCTGCACAGCAAAAGAAGTCACCAGGTACAACAAGCACAAAGAAGATGAGTTTGATGTACTAAGTTTCTTGGTCAAGAAATTTAAGTTGACTAAATCTTTGCTAAGTCATAAGATGACTGAGGCCAGCTCTCTTGATACTCACATGCTCCGTATGATGAGCGATGTTCAAAAGTTGGAGAAGCTTAACAGTCCGTTTAGCAAAGAGTTTGCTACGGATGTTATCCTGAACTCTCTCCCTCCTAGCTATTCTAATTTCATAAAAAAATATCATATGCTGGGAATGGGCAAGAGCTTGTAGGAGCTTCAAGAGATGTTGAGGATCGCTGATGGGGACATGAAAAAGAGTTTTTCTATCCTCGTGATCCAAGAAGGTGCGAGAAAGATTAAAAAGATGAAACGCAAAGCGACTCTCAAATTGGCACCTAAGTACAACGGAAAAGGGAAGAAGGTTCCTAATCAGAACACTCCTAAGGCAAAAGCCTCTTCTACCTCTGACTACTTTTACTGTCAAAGTAAGGGTCATTGGAAGAGGAACTTGTGCGACCCTTTTTCGCGCGCTCCGCACCGCCGCTGGGCGATGGGATGCGGAAGAAGGACACGGAGATCCCTCCCAAGCGTGCATCTGTTTAATGCCGGCCGATTCTGCCGTTTAGAAGGATTTGGATGCACATTTAGGGGGTTTTTAGTGATTGTGAGTTCTTGTAGATTCCGGTGGGCGCAAGCCCCCACCGTTAATTACCCTGGGCTACTAACCTCGAGGCACCTCTCGGATCTTTAAAAGGGAGAAGCAAATAGTATAGTTAAATGATGGTCAAGTGGTCGTCTCGGGTTCACTAAAAGGTCGATCCCGTGAAAGACGAACCTACTACGATCGGTTCGCCTTTACCGCCTCGAGAGATAACCTTACTACAGATCAGATTTATCTCTTCAAAGGGGTTCGAGGTGAGTCTACTACAGAACGACTCAACCTCAGTTCATCTAGAAAATGAACCAACTTCAGAACGGTTCATAGTTGATCCTATGAAAGACGAACCTACTACAGATCGGTTCAGTCTATACCGCCTCGAGAGATAACCTTACTACAGATCAGATTAATCTCTTCAGAGGGGTTTGAGGTGAGTCTACTACAGAACGACTCAACCTCAGTTGATCTAGAAGATGAACCTACTAAAGATGATTTCCCGCTCCCAGTAACCGAAATCATAATTGATCATACATCCTCTTATGAAGTCTTCTCCTTCATGGACGGTTATGCGGGCTATAATCAAATAAAAATGGCGCCAGAAGATGAAAGGCACACAGCATTCCGCATGCCGATTGGTATCTATTGTTACAAAGTCATGCCGTTCGGGCTGAAAAATGCGGGTGCCACTTACCAACGGGCGATGACGAAGATATTCGACGATCTAATCCACAAGATAGTTGAGTGTTATGTGGATGATCTAGTCATCAAGGCCATGTCGTATGAAGAACACCTCCAATATCTTGAGGTCGTTTTCAACCGCCTAAGAGAACATGCGCTCAAATTAAACCCGTTGAAATGCGCATTCATGGTATCATCCGGTAAATTTCTAGGGTTTGTGGTACGCCACAGGGGAATCGAAATAGATCCAGGCAAGATTAAAGCAATAACTGAACTATCCCCGCCGAAGAATTTAAAACAATTGCGATCCTTGCAAGGGCAACTGGCGTATATCAGGCGGTTTATAGCCAACCTATCGGGTAAAATCCAACCCTTCACCCGGCTGACTAAGAAGAATATCCCGTTTAAGTGGGATGGCGATTGTCAGCGAGCCTTTGAAGAAATCAAGGCTTATCTACTCAACCCTCCAGTATTGGCGGCACCCATACCCGGGAAAGAACTCATTTTGTATACAACCGCCCTAGATGGATCCTTGGGAGCCCTATTGGCACAAGAAAACCAGGATGGTAACCAAAATGCGCTATATTACTTAAGCCGCATGATGGTGGGAGCAGAACACGGATATTCGCCAATCGAGAAGCATTGTTTAGCCCTAATCTTTGCGGTAAAGAAATTAAGGCACTACATGCTAGCACACAAAATCATCCTGATTTCTAAAGTAGATCCTCTCAAATACCTGATGACTCGGCCAATGCTGACGGGTAGGCTGGCCAAATGGGCGATCATTCTTACTGAGTTTGACATCACCTATACACCGCAAAAGGCGATCAAGGGGCAGGCGCTGGCGGATTTCTTGGCTGCACACCCGATTCAAGACAACTCTCCACTAAAATGTGATTTTCCCGATGAGGAAACTCTACATGTTGAAGAAGGAAATCCTATATGGGAGTTGTACTTCGATGGCGCTTCGTCAATCAAGCCGGTCGCGAGCCCGGGAGTCCCAATCGTGCGAGCCGGCGCGCAGACTAGTCTTCGTGACCCGGAAGGCGGGATAATACGACATTCTCTAGCTCTAACCGAACCATGCACAAATAATGAAGCGAGTATGAAGCGCTTATCGCCGGACTAGAACTATCATTGAATTAGAAATCAAAGGCCGTGCGCATTTTTGGGGACTCACAGCTGATCATAAATCAAATAATTGGCGAATACAAGGTCCTAAAGCCGGAACTAATATGATATCACCAAAAGGCCATGGAACTAATGAAGAAAATCCCGTATGTGTCCATTGAAAAGGTCACAAGGGCTATAAACGGTGAAGCAGATGTGTTGGCCAAACTCGCCAAGGAGCTGGGTGAACCAACAGAGCCGGAAATCCACATCATCGTCCGCAATAGAAGGCCATTATCATTGTGTCAAACAACAGACGATACAAACTGTTTACCCTTGAAAAATTTCAAGGATGAGTAAATGAATAAATGAAAATAAATTGATGATTAATGACAAATCATAAGAAGAGGGAAGGAGAGAAAGCAATGAAAAGATGGCCCACTGATCAGAAGAGGTCGCTGCTTAACCCCGGAATGAATTCATTAGTCCCACAATGGAATGCTGGGCATGAAGTGAAGAGTATAAATACCCCACCACCTCCTACTCATTCGAGGTGGCTGACCCTCGGGAGATTTAGGAGAGAGAAAATCTCCTGATGGGTCAGCCATTTGATTACATTTTCTCTGACAAGTGGGACCCACCTGGCAGTCCCTTGTAGATGAATCTAACAACATAGCCTATCTGATGAGTCACCCATGTGACCATTTTTCACTGACAGGTGGACCCCACACCTTAGTGACCTGCTATAGGGACCAGAGTTGAACCCTAGAAATCTGCCTTTGGAGCTAACCCTAGAAAGGAGCTGAAGCGGTATAATCCCTATGCTACATGAAATGATGTCAATGCCAAGCTAGCATTTTGATGCAACTAGTCATGAGAAATTTCAAATGTGATTTTGCTTTCAAGGCCGACTCGGTGCCAAAGTGCGAGCAACCACCTAACCATGCTTTGATTTGTGTCAATTATCGATAAGTAGTCAGTTCTTTGACCAAGTCACCCTCATGATAAGGGATTGAAAGTCAATTTCATAAGACTGATCAAAGCAAAAGCTGGAGCAACCACCTGATCAAGTCTAGATTTGTATTAATTGTTTGATAAGTAGTCAAGATTTGATCAAATCAAGCCCTAATGAATATCAATATAAGTCTAATTGGTATTTAGTTAGGGTGGTTTCTGCAGGAGGAAGATAATTGGCAGAGACATTGAGCTACAATTAAGATCGTGGATTAATTCATAAGGAATAATAGGGTTTTATGGATAAAAGAATTTTTAATCCAGAGAAGCAAGGGCAAAAATGGAATTAAAAATTACAGGGATGATCATCATGATTTTAGGGATTTTTGGTGAAATTTTCATGATTTTTGGATAAGTGGAGCTATTAAAATAAATTCGGGAAAATAAAGGCGTAATAAATGAATTAATCAAGGGTCGAGATTTGATCGAGCAGCGATTACGGGTGCAAGTTGGGGATAACAAGCTACTGGGTACAAATCTGGTGTGCAGGAAACACAGAAGGAATAAAATAAGAGAAGAGAGAGGGTGTGCCACGTGTCGATCTCACCGGGCCACCTCATGCCACGTGTCGGCACCCTATCGTCCACCTCGGCCATGTGGGCCCCACCCTGGTATGAGTCACTGACAGGTGGGCCCCACCTCAGTGCCACGTGGCAGACAGCCAGTGGGCCACCTCACCACCCTGGTGCCACATGGCACCACACCAGTGGTCCACTACACTCTCTCTGTGCCACACGGCACAACCAGAGGAGGCCACCTCACCCTTCACATGCCACATGGCAGCCTTGTAACAATACACCTCACTCCCCATGTGCCACATGGCAGTATAGTAATGACACACCTCAGCAGACTACATCACACCTATTAACACATGGCTACATGCTATTGGTCCAACTAGGCGAAGATAGGCCCCACAGTGACAAATGGCACTACATTACAGAGCCACCTCGGCATGGATTAAATACTATGGCGAGATGATTAATGGGGTAATTAGACAAATGGACCTATCGATTGCACCAAGTCGATCCATTATACTTAAGCAGTACGTTAATCAAGTCGCAATTTAATCCTATGGGCCTAGACTCGCCTACTTACGGATGGAGCCCATATGTCAGGTCCATGAGAGTATAGCACACATTAGCAAGTATGCACCATGTCTATACGCATTCACAGTCAGAAATTTAAATCGAGCAAAGAACAAAGTGTGTACCTGGTCCATGCGTCTCCTCTCTCTGACTGCCCCTTGCTTGATGCATCGGTTCACACACGCCAGGCGCATCCGACCCTCCTTCATCCCGAACTTCGTCTCCTCTCTTCCTCTTTCTTCCGCCCGAGATCAATGGAGGCGCCATTGTTGGAAGCGAGTGCTACACGCCTTTTGCTTCAATTCCTTTTCACAGAGCCTCTAAGCACTCACACAATATCATTCAAGCAATCGAGTTGAGAAAATTAGCGAAGAAGAAGAGAGAAATCGACGAAGGAGTTGATCGGCTTAAAAATGGAAATTACCTTTGTAAATGTTTATAAGTCCAATTGATTATGCAAGAACACTCCTTTTACCCACACGATGCTAAGGCAAGTATAAAAGTGACTATTGGAAGCCTCTAGGTCGATGTTCCACCGATCCACAAACCGGCCATGGGCATTGGTGCTTGAACTCGGTGGAATGATGCTCAATTGTCTAGGCAGGGATGCTAGATCGACTCCGGGGGTAAGGAGAGATTGAACAAGTCATCAATTGGAAGAATAGATGAAAGAAAGGTGATGGTTGAATGAATAGGCCGAGTATGGAGCTTGGGTGAAGAAAGGAGCTTTCGCTTGATCAATTGAGATTAGAAAGCATTTGGAGAATATATAGGGAGTGTTTCAAAGTCATTGTTCAAACGAGTAGAATGTTCTAGAAAGGTCCGAAATATAAGGAAGCCGATTGATGCAAAAGAGTGGCAAAAGAGTAATAAAATGAAGAACTTAACTAACTCTGAAACGGCCATATTGACTCAAGGCAGTGAGTTGATTCAGAGAAACACAAAGAGATCCCGACCATTGGGTGAGATGCAATGAAAGGTGGAGATCAATTGCAAGGGTGCAATCCGGCTTATTAATCAATCCACCAATCACAATTGAGCTCCTAATCTATATAAACCTCAGTTCTGGCAATAGAGGGGGGGGCAATAGAGAAAGGTGCATTAGGAATCAACAGAGAAAGAGAGTGAAAAGAGAGAGGATTCTAAGGCAAGAAAGGAAGAGAGAAGAGAGTGATTGTTTGCAACCCGAATTCATTCAATCAAAACAAGTTTGAATCTTGATTAGTCCCTCACTCAGCTCAAGAAATGAGATAGAAGTCGGTTGAAGGGTTTTTGTAACTCTCCCGAATACTGTTCAAGAAATGAATTGATTATTTTTGCAATTGTGACTAGTTGAAGGGTTTGTGTAACCCTCCTAATCTGATTGCGAGTTTGAACACTCAAATAGGCGATGATTGATTGAAATTCATAGCAAGATTGATGAATTAATCGGATTATATACCCATCGCCTCCTGTTCTTGGATACAGTAACATGAAATTGGCTTTGAATCTGTGCTAAGGTCATGAAATGAGGTAAATGAAGCTGTAGTATAAAGTATATAATGCATAAGAGCTGTGAACAAAGGTTGAGTGTTCAAAATCGCGATCAATTCCATAACTGGTGCCAGACCGTATTGATTATCCTTGAATTCCCATGGTAAATCCAGTTAATTGCTTAAAGATGATTGGTAAACATATTGATTACATCAAGGCGATGAAGAATATTGCAAGAATTGCAAGAGTTAATGTTCAATTTGATCGATAAACCCACTTAATTCAATTCGGTACCGGATTACATAACTGTACCAAATCGGTACAGTCATTCCCTATCACCCGCCGCATAGATCTTCGATCAGGTAACACCATTTCACTCCACTCATCGAGACGACGCTGAGGTCGCCGGCCGATCATTAATCGGAATTCTCGATCACCGGAAACTACCACCTAGCACGAATCCTGATGATGGGATAAGTCAGAAGCTTAGCAGGATCATCTCGCACGATTCTTGAAGCGTTCATCGATCTTGAAGAATATCTAATGAACGAGATCTGGCAAGAGTTCGGAAAATTAAACAAGAAAAGATCTGGGCCTCATATATATTAAACACGTATCTCAACTAGATCTAACGGCCCAAGTATAAATGAAACATTTGAATAAACTAGGCGCCAATCTTGGAGCAGATCAAGCGCCCGATTAGGCCCAGTAATTAAATAATAACAGAATAGTAATGATATAGAATAAATAAATCATTTGGAAATGTTCCCGAACTCCAAATTGACTCAAATTTGTTTCTAAAATTTTCTTATTTTTCATACTATTTTTCTATACAATAATATTCCAGTTTTAAAAATATAATCATGATAAAACAATTTAAAAGCAAAATACATTACATATATTGGTATATTTGACCTAGATTTGACTTGCCATTTTAAATACTATAAAAATTCCAAAAATACAAATAAAAATCATAAATAATAACTAGATATATTTTAGTGATTTTTCAAGTGATATTCCATGAAATAATAATGATGATAGTAATATACTATAATAAATAGTGAGATTAGCTATATTCTTTGATAAAAAAATAATAATAATAATAGATATTATATTGATATTTTCTGTAAAAAGAATAAAAAATAATAAATAGCACAAAATATATAAAAATATATTACCATGATAATAAATAGTAAAATACATTTTCTTTTATAATAAAGAATGATAATATAGTTTTATAATATGAATTGTATACAAATATATACAATAGAAAAATACTTTTGATGAATAAAATGTAATAAAAATAATAGTTGTAATAAAAATATAATGAATTTCATCTCTTATGGCTATTTTCAACTAATAATAAACATTTTATACTTTTCTATAGATAATAAATAGAAATAATAAAAATAGATATAATGAATAGTATAATAAATAGAATAGAATATTAATAATGATTTCTTTTTGGCTATTAAAAAATAATAATAAAAAAAAATAATATAAAAATATATATAAATAAAAAATAATAATAATAAAAATAATATAGCTAACCATCTTTTGATTTTATAAATAATTCTTACATAATGAATAGTATTACAATATAATAGAATATAATAACAAAATTCTATTACTTTGGCTATTATAAACATTTTAAAAATATAAATAAAAATCATTGTCATTTTTATTTTCTAGTATTTTGTAAGTGATTTTCTACAAAATAAATAGAGTTTAGAAATAATAAAAATAAAATTCTACTATTTTAGCTATTATAAAAATCCCAAAAATATAAATGAAACTCTAATTAATAGCTAACCCCTTTTCCTATTATTTTTGTAAATAATTTTCTACATAGATAAATAGAGTTTAAAAATAAAAATAATAGTAATAATAATAATAATAATAATAACAATAATAATAATAAATAAATGCATCTTTATAATAAAGAATGATAATGGAAGATATTATATAATAGACTTTGTGTATTTTAGAAATGAATAAACATGCTCACATAAGGAGTTTAGAGCCATGTAAGAACATTTGCACACATGATATGATATTTAGAATGATTAGTCAAGACAAGAACATCTTGACGTGAGATGATTAAGGCTTTAATAGCAATACGAGAAGATATGTCGAGACAAGGACATCTTGACACTTGACGAAGAATAATAAGATACGTCGAGACAGGAACATCTTGACGTGAGATGAATAAGGCTTTGATAGCAACATGAGTGAATATGTCGAGACAAGAACATCTTGACGCTTAATGAAGAATAACCGAGCTGCGATATTAACATGGAGATATATGTCGACTCGAAGAAGAAGAACATTATGATGTCCTAGATAGGTGACATCTTAATGACTCACGCCATGAACAAGTAACTCATGATTGAATACGCTCACACAAGGGGTGTAGGGCAACATAGTAATTTTGCACAAGTAATGCAACATGTAGAATGATTAGTTGAGACAAGAACATCTCGACGCTCGTGAAGAATGACCAAAGCTACGACATCAGCATGGAGAGATATGTCGACTTTGAAGAAGAAGAACATTAAGATGTCCGAGCGAAGCGACATCTTAATGACTCGGTGTCATGAACAAGTAATTCATGACCATTTGAGCTAGCAAGACTGAACTCATCCGTCGATAAGTTCGTCTCCGGTTCATTTCCGAGACCGTGAGATTGAATCGGTCTGTAGGTAGATTCATCCACAAAACAGTGAATGTGAACCGTTCTGTAGGTAGGTTCCTTCACTAACACATGCCTCAATGTTGAACTGGCTCAGCGCTTCAGGTTTGACATTGTGTGCAATTGTGTTTCCTAGGTTTATGAATCGGCTTAGTGCTTCGAATTCATGATCTAGAAGATCGGTGAGAAGAAACACGTGGGCCATATCCACCCTTCTCCTGATTCACCAACCTCAAGATCAACCGGCCCAGCGCTTTGAGTTGTATTTTGTGTGATTGGTTGTTGACTAGTTAAGATTGAACCGATCTGTTTGTAGGTTTATCTCCTAGATCAACGGAGGTCGAGTCGTTCTGTATGTAGACTCACCTCAAGCCCCTCTAAAGAGATTAACCTGGTCTGTAGGTAAGGTTACATCTCGAGGTGGCATAGACTGAACCGATCTGTTTGTAGGTTCGTCTTCCATAGGACAAAACCGATCTGTTTGTAGGTTTGTCTTCCATAGATTGAACCGATCTGTTTGTAGGTTCATCTTCCGTAGACTCCTTTTTATGAAATTAGACGACCACTTGACCATCTTTTAACTATACTATTTGCTTCTCTCTTTCAAAGATCCAGAGGTGCCTCGAGGTTCGTAGCCCAGGGTAATTAACGGTGGGGGCTTGCGCCCACCGGAATCTACAAGAACTCACAATCACTAAAAACCCCCTGAATGTGCATCCAAATAATCTCTAAACGGCAGAATCGGCCGACACCCAACAGATGCACGCTCGGGAGGGATCTCCGTGTCCTTCTTCCGCAACCCATCGCCCAGCGGCGGTGCGGAGCGCGCGAAAAAGGGTCGCACAGGATCTGGCACGCCCGGTGGGACCTAGATTCTCCTCTTATCTCTGAAAGAGAGAGGCAAATAGAATAGTTAAGAGATACAAGTGGTCTTCTATGTGCTAAAATGACTAATAATTTTCAAGTGTTTTTGTTTTTGCAGGAAATGGCATACTTCGGCAACTTCAACCTCGCTCCCTACACCGTCACTCCAAAGAAAGAGCCCGGAGGGGCAAACTATTCATGTTCTTTGGGACCATCCCACAAGAACTGACTGTCTATGGCCCAGCTCCAGTGGCCGCCTTCACTCCCACGACCGTCCGGATCTCCATCCCGGACGAGGAGGAAGAATCGATCACCCTGACTCCCAAGGGGATCTCCAACAACGTAATGGCCTCTCCCACCGCCTCCCCAAGAGGAGAAGGCGACCGTCCAAGAGGACAGCTCCAAAGGTCGCAGCCCAAACTGCCCGTAACTCTCAAGTGTCCAGGAAGAGGGCCCTGGATGCATACCAGAATCAGCTGGTGGCTAGGCCAGCTATCTCAGTCTCTAATAAATTCACAGCTCTCCGAATAGTGGCCAAGAACTCGGCCACAGGTCAGCTCCGCCGGTGCATGGGAGGTGCCTAAGCCCACACCTCGCCCAACTCAAAGGCCTCGGCGCGCCGGGACAAGTCTCAAACCCCTACAGAAGCCATCTACAAGGCTCACAGGGCCCTCAAGCAGAGGAAGAGCGTGAGAAACGCTAGGTCGAGACAATACGTCTCCCGCTCCGGTCAATCTCAAGACATGGCTCAGCCGCAAGTCATTATCTCAATTCCACACCCGAAGAGGTTTACACCAAAGGCAACACCTAGCACCCGGCAGGTGTGGGTCCCAAAGGGTTCCCAGCCAACAAGGTCCCAATCTCAAGCCCAGCCCAACAAGGCCGGCAGGTCCAACGCTCCGTCCGAGAGCGTATTCAACCGCTTAGGTCAAAAGAGTGTGTTCAGCCGATTAGGCTCAAGAATACCACTCAACAGTCTGAAAATAACCGCACCTGACCAAGCAAAGAAGAAGAGAAGAACCGCTCGCTATGAAGAGCACTTCTCAGTCAACACCATCAGCATAAGCTACGATACTGATCCGGACACTGATGCTGAGGTGAATATGAACCAGGATGACCACCCCCGCCTAATCAAGCTCACGTCACCAATACTAACAAAAATAATGGTAGAAAAGGAGACCACCCAAGAGAGTCAACCCCGAAGGTAATAGCAGAGGAAGGGGAAGATCACAACGAAAACCCCGATCTCTTTGACAATGAAGATGACGTTGAAACACGTCCCGAAATGCCCATCGATGAAATAGAAATATTAAAAGGCCACATCGAGGCACGGGATGAAGAGCCGATTAGGCAACGGAGCTAATCGCTACCATGCTAAAGCGAATGAAGAATTGATTAAGGCGGTCAAATCCTTACAAGAATCACAAGACGCCAATTTCAAAGCCGGTAGCTCCCACAAGAAGGGGTCCACAAGACAAAAGCAATCATAAGGAAAACAACCCGTCAATTCTAAACCCCATCCACACGTAACAATAGAAGTGGAAGGCTGAACCAACGGAATATCCCGGAAGGAGATTCAAGCCATGATTGCCAAAGAATGCGAGATAGCCGGAGGTGGATACGCTATCCCTCCCGTCAAAAACTCGTGGACATCCATACCCCGCCATATATGACTTAGAAGAATATCCTAAAGGGTATGTGATCCCCGCTTCAGACCTTCTCCGGGGAAGGCAACAAAGACCTGAACCCCGAACAACACCTGGCCCACTTTGTAGCCTCATGCGGCAACACGGGGGCAATGATGCACTTGTTGTTAAGACAATTCCCTCAAAGCCTAGTGGGAACCGCCTTCCAATGGTATTATTCACTGGAAAACAACAAAGATCGGGACTGGGACGAGATGGCGGACTCGTTCGGGCGCGATTTGTCATGGTGTCCGATAAGATAAACATAGCCGATCCGGCAAGTACTAAACCCAAGAAAGGGAGTCAATGACGATTTTATTAATAGATGGCGGAACCTCAGCATCAAATGCGACCGCACATTAACTGAAGATGAGGCCGTCAACCTAATCATGAAAAACATTGACGGATGGATGGGCATGCTTCTTGGTGTGACAAAGGTCAACACATTCAAAGACTTGCTCAGATCGGTATCCAATATGGAAAGGATGTCACCGCACACCGTGCCGAACTTCATGAATAATAGGCCACAACGAGGAGCCCGAGCTGAGACCAAGGTGGCATTCACCTCGTTAAAGGATAAGATGGTCGCTAACGCGATACTCAAAGCGACAACAGTGGCACAAATGGCAACAATTACAATAAAGGGCCCAGGCCCAATCAAGTAGGGAGTTCACGGAGTTTTGAGTCCCTCAAGCAAAAGAAATCTAAACCGTACTCCTTTAGGAGAGATAAAGTTGCCCAAATCTTCGAGAGGGCACTAAAGAATGGTCTAACCTCTTGCCGCCAAGAACGCCGGAAGATGCCGATAAATCGGACGAACCCAACTTCTCGCCCATACCACAGAATAATAGGGCACTCAATCGAAGATTGCTGGGTCTTCAAAGATTGGGTCGAGAAGGCATATAAAAACGGTGAAATTACTTTACCTAAAGGGTTCTTGCAAAGCCCATCGGCCCATGAACAGGCCAATATGATCTCTCACGAGGAAGAGAAGATCCCGGACCAATTAAGTGAAGACCAGGAAGAGCAATGGACTACGCACTTATCGAAGAAATCGATTAAAATGCTTAAAGCTCTTAAGAAAGAACCCGGCATGAAATGGAAAGACGACATCACACCAGTGGTCCCACCAAAGCCCAGGGTATATTATAAGGTAGACCAGAGCCAAGACCAGGTTCTTAAGAAGAGAAAGAAGCATAGAAGCAACAAGTCCAGAAAGAATAAAATTGAAGAATGCGAGCAGGGCAGTCCCGAGGCGATCACCCTCCAACATTTCATCTCCAAAGAAGACTGGGAGAAGCTAACCCTAGGTCAAAAGAAAGAAAATGTGGATGAAGAAATAAATAAAGAAGAAAGCGAAGAGATCTGGGGTGCTTCGTGCAACATGGTATATTCTTCTCACGATGAAGATATGCCAACTTTAGAGGAGATGTTCTTCCCAAATGACGAAGGAGAAGCAAACACCTCTGGGACCAAGAATGAAGAGTGCAAAGCCGTGCTCCGGTCCGGGACTTATATACCCGAGAGACAAGCTCCCAAGGATTCCGATAAAGGAAAGGATAAGGCCCTGAATAAAGGTAAAGAGGTCGAGAACCTAAGCAAGAACCCAGAAAGGACCCGGTCGACGGGCGAAGAATACAATGTGTTGGCACATCTGCGTAAGATCCCAGCATTATTAAGCATATTCGACGCATTGATGATGTCACAAGACCTAAGGGAGGTACTAATCCAGGCCCTACAAGATCCTGAGAAGTACAAGTCATATTTCATCGAGCAAAATATGCAAGAAGCCCTATTCACCGCTAAACGGGCCGCCTGTATAAATTTCACGGACGACGACCTCCTAATAGGCACCGTTGACCATAACCGCCCGCTATACATCACCGGAAACTGTGGAGGGCAAAAGATTGGCCGCATCTTGGTCGACGCAGGGTCTTCGATCAATATCATGCCGCTCAAAACTCTGAAGACCATCACCTTAGACGTAAAGAATCTATCTGATGAAAAGGTGATTATTCATGGCTTCAATCAAAACTCCCAAAAGGCCCTGGGAGCTATAACTCTGAACCTGCAGTGAGGTAGCCTAAGAGCGCCTACTAAATTCTATGTCATTGACGCTGAAACCTCTTATCGGGCGTTGCTAGGTCGTCCGTGGCTTCATGGTAACCAGGTCATACCCTCTACTCTGCACCAATGCCTGAAATATATTGAGAATGGTAAGCAAAAAAGAATTGACGGAGATGTCAAACCATTCGGGGTGCATGAGATTAAATTCAATGACGCCCAGTATTTTCTGCCTAAATCCGCCGTGGCACCGAGCCGGCCTATAACAAAAGCAGGTCAGAAACCCTTCAATAAAGGCCCTAAATTTGATACCTCATCTGGAGAAGAAGAAGAGGTTAAATTCAATATTAAACCCCGAGGTGCTCAAGCTCAAAGACCCGGAAGAAAGTCGGGTGAGGAAGCAACTTTCCGCTTCAAACAGGTGGCTACGTATAAGGCCCAAATAAAGCCAAGCGAAATCAAGTCAAGTGATTCTGAGGAGGAGGTCATTTTCAACTTTAAACCTACCAACATCCCTCAAATTCAGATCACAGGAACAACTTCAGGAGAGGACTCCGAAGATTCTAACAACTCGGGCGATACCACCTCGGGAGAAGAGTCTGGCCATGATCGTCAACCCTGGGAAGAGGAGTCTGACGAAGAGATCATCTATCACATCCTCAAGAAGCCATATAAAGGGCCCAAACGAGATAATGAAAGTGAGGAGTCATATATGATCAACACGGGACCCGGTAGCGGAAGGGATAACCCGGTTAGGCCGAGGCCTATAAATGAAGAACGCTCATGGCGGGAGAATTTCGAAGGCCGCGTCTGGAAGGCGATCGATGAAATAAGACACCAGGTTGAAAATAATAGAAGAGAGGTGTCTGAACAATGGGAAGTGATGCAGGATATCAAGGTGCAACACAATGAAATCATGATAATGATTGAAAACCTGCAAACCGCGATTTATAACTCCGAGCTACTCAAGGAAGTGACGAGCGAACCCCGTTCCGGGACCCCCGAAAGACAAGTACCCGATAGCGGCAAACGGGTAATTGTAATAGTAGATGAATCAAAAGGGGAAGAAACGAAGGCTAAACAATCGACCGTCATGCAAACCCTCAAGGTCAAGAAGAGTAAACCATACTCTTTCCTGAAAAATAAAACAGCTCGGATATTTGAGCAGGCCTTAAAGAGTGGGTTAACACTTCCCGTTTGTAAAAGACCCGCAGACATAGAGAGAGCCGGTGAAGGCGAATTCTGCCCTTATCATTGCATATTGGGTCACACCATTGAAGAATGCTGGGTATTCAAAGACCTCATAGAAGAAGGGCATAGAAACGGGACAATCCAACTCCCGAAGAGCTTTCAACAAGACCCAGCTCCGCATAACTTGAACAACAAGGGCAAAGGGGTGGCTTATACGATCTCGCATACTCCCGTACCTAGCAAACCTAAGGTTGCGAGATGTAAGCCTATCAAAGAAATCTACCGCTCCAACTCAGTCATGAATATTGAAATAGAAGAGGAGATGGCAGCGCTAGAGATTACTGTGGTTCCCGAAAGGCATTTTAAAGACCTCATGCCGAGGGAAGTGAACCACATCCAAACCCTAAAGACTTTTGTTGTGCCGGCAAAGGTAGAGCGCATCAAAGGGAAAACTATCATCCACAAGGCTATCATTTTCTATCAGAGCGATTCAACCCAGTCTCTGAAGAACCCTGACCACGACACTTGGAAGAAGTGGGTGATAGAACAAGAGTTGGAGAATGCAACGAGCGATGACGCTGCATCTCATCCCTTTGGAAAGGAGCTGTATAAACTGGCAAAAAGGGCAAAATGTCTGAGAGACATATCCAAGGCCGAGGCCAAGCGCTTCGATGAACTCTGGAATGGCGGCCAGAATAAGGTCCCGGGCCGGATGGTAAAATAAAATACACCCGGGGTTAGGGTATAATCGCGATAACGCAAAGATGCTTCGAGGGGTCTCTCAACGAGCGCCGTATGGAAGAAAGCTCGTTGCATGACTTCGTCGAAATGCCGGATAATGAAACGAAGAGGACAATACCCGGTCCCGAAAAATGCTTTGAAACAAATAGAAAAGGAGCCTAATACGGTCGATGAGTTAACTGAAATTAATTTGGGGACGGAAGAAGACCCACGACCAACTTTCATAAGCGCGTCGTTACCGAAAGAGGTGGCTAACAGGTTGAAGACATTCCTTAAAAGCTACATGGACTGCTTCGCTTGGAGTTATAAAGAAATGCCTGGATTAGATCCCAACGTAGCGGTTCATTACTTAAAATTGATCCAACCTTCAAGCCGATTAAACAAAGCGCCGAGGCGGATGAGAATAGAACTCGAAGAAAAGGTCGTGGAGGAGACAAAGAAACTCATCGACGCAGGCTTTATACGGGAAGAAGAGACGCGTAATGGGTGGCTAGTATTGTCCCGGTTAAAAAGAAAAATGGGCAGATCCGCATTTGCGTGGACTTTCGGGACCTAAACAAGGCGTGCCCTAAAGATGATTTCCCGCTCCCGGTAACTGAAATTATAATTGATCATACATCCTCTTATGAAGTCTTCTCCTTTATGGACGGTTATGCGGGCTATAATCAAATCAAAATGGCGCCAGAAGATGAGAGGCATACGGCCTTCCGCACGCCGATTGGCATATATTGTTACAAAGTCATGCCGTTCGGGCTGAAAAATGCAGGTGCCACCTATCAACGGGCGATGACAAAGATATTCGACGATCTGATTCACAAGATAGTTGAGTGCTATGTGGACGATCTAGTCATCAAGGCCATGTCGTATGAAGAACACCTCCAATATCTTGAGGTCGTTTTCAACCGCCTAAGAGAACATGCGCTCAAACTAAACCCATTGAAATGCGCATTCATGGTATCATCCGGTAAATTTCTGGGGTTTGTAGTACGCCACAGGGGAATTGAGATAGACCCGGGCAAAATCAAAGCAATAACTGAACTATCCCCGCCGAAGAATTTAAAACAATTGCGATCTTTGCAAGGGCAATTGGCGTACATCAGGCGGTTCATAGCCAATCTATCGGGTAAAATCCAACCCTTCACCCGGCTGACTAAGAAGAATATCCCGTTTAAGTGGGATGGCGAGTGCCAACGAGCCTTTGAAGAAATCAAGGCCTATCTACTCAATCCTCCAGTATTGGCGGCGCCCATACCCGGGAAGGAACTTATTCTATACACGACCGCCCTGGATGGATCCTTGGGAGCCCTATTGGCCCAAGAAAACCAGGATGGTAATCAAAATGCGCTATATTACTTAAGTCGCATGATGGTAGGGGCGAACACGGTATTCACCGATTGAGAAGCATTGTTTAGCCCTAATCTTCGCGGTGAAGAAATTGAGGCATTACATGCTAGCCCACAAAATCATATTAATATCCAAGGTGGACCCTCTCAAATATCTGATGACTCGGCCAATGCTGACGGGGAGGCTGGCCAAGTGGGCTATCATCCTCACTGAATTCGACATCACCTATACATCGCAAAAGGCGATAAAGGGGCAGGCGCTAGCAGATTTCCTGGCTGCACACCCGATTCAAGATGACTCCCCATTAAAATGTGACTTCCCCGACGAGGAAACTCTACATGTTGAAGAAGGAGGTCCTATATGGGAGATGTACTTTGATGGTGCCTCGTCGATCAAGCCGATCGCGGGCCCGGGAGTCCCAACTGTGCGAGCTGGCGCAGGACTAGTCTTCGTAACCCCGGAAGGCGGGATAATACGACATTCTCTGGCTTTAACCGAACCATGCACAAATAATGAAGCAGAGTATGAGGCACTCATCGCCGGACTAGAGCTATCACTGGAGCTGGAAATCAAGGCTGTGCGCATCTTTGGGGATTCACAGCTGATAATAAATCAAATAATTGGCGAATATAAGGTCCTAAAGCCGGAGCTAATACAATATCATCAAAAAGCCATGGAGTTAATGAAGAAAATCCCGTACGTGTCCATCGAGAAGGTCACGAGGGCCGTGAACGGTGAAGCAGATGCGCTGGCCAAACTCGCCAAGGAGCTGGGTGAACCAACAGAGCCGGAAATCCACATCATCGTCCGCAATAGAAGGCCATTATCATTGTGTCAGACGACGGGCAATGCAAATAATGAGAATATTGAACCAGAAAGGATAGAATGCCAAGAAACAATGACAACTAAAGAAGACGATGATTGGAGACAGCCGTTCATCGAATATTTCCGGCATGGCACCCTCCCCAAAGATAAAAAAATCGCTGATCAACTAAGAAAACGGGTACTACGGTATGCGTATGTGGGCAACACGTTATACCGTAGGTCTTATGATCAGTTATGGCTAAGGTGTGTATCAGGGCCTGAAGCAGGGCAGGTTATGAAAGAAGTTCATTCCGGGCTATGCGGAGCACATCAGTCTGGGCCAAAGATGAAATTAAAAATCAAGCGAATGGGATATTATTGGCCCACAATGGTGACCGATCGACGCGTGAAGAGCACGCAAGGAAGTGCCGCATGTGCCGGATACATGGCCCTTTTATACATCAAGCGCCAAACCCGTTGCACCCCACAAGAAGCATCCCGGCCATTTAATATATGGGGCACGTATATAGTAGGGCCCATAGACCCTCCTACGTCGAGAGGTCACCGGTTCATCCTGGCGGCGACAGATTACTTTACAAAATGGGCCGAGGCCGTCCCGCTTAAAGAAGTTAAAGCATCCGATGTGGTTAAATTCTTCAAGACGCACATCCTTTACCGATTCGGTACCCCACGACGGATAATATCCGATAACGGAACGGCCTTCAAGAGCTCTAAAGTCTATGCCCTGGCGGAGCAATTTAATATTGATTGGAGATTCTCGTCCATTTATAACCCGAGAGCCAACGGCCTGGCCGAAGCCTTTAATAAAACCCTAATAAATATCATGAAGAAGACCGTGGACGGCAACCAACGAGACTGGGATAATCGTCTACAAGAGGCATTATGGGCTTACCGAACTACATACCGAACGCCTACGCAAGCTACCCCGTATTCTCTGGCTTTTGGGGTTGAAGCCGTCCTCCCTCTTGAGGTGGAACTACCGTCATTGCGGGTGGCTATGCAAAATGATATGACCATGGACGAATGCCAACAACTTAGACGGACGAGTTGGATGCCATGGACGAGAAGAGACGATAGCCCACAGAACCTTGAAATATATCGTGCAAAAATGGCAAGGGCATATGATAAGATGGCGCGAGTCAGGGCATTTCAACAAGGGGAGCTTGTTCTTGTCCTCAAGAGGCCGATCATTGGCCGGCACATCGGCCCGAAATTCTCTCCGAATTGGGAAGGGCCATATGTAATTGAGAAGGTATACGGGGGCGGCGCATACCAACTCATAGACCATGAAGGTGAAAGGCCCATGCCACCGATTAATGAGCGATATCTGAAAAAGTACTACACATAGCCCGGAGCGGGGCCGACCGAGTAGTATCTATTGTAAATAAATAAGGAGGGAATAAGTGTTCGCTTACACACACACGTGCACGAAACACAAACCCATGTCTAACCTCCACTTTTGCATAAAATCCCAAAAACCCTACTTATGCATCTGTAAATAGAATGCATCCAAAAATCCAAAACCACACAAACACGTATAGCCCTATAAAAATAAAAAATATATAGAATAAGAGAATTCAAAGCCAAAACCACGCGAGAATTTAAGGCGAGAGCCTTGGTGTTTGGGTTCATAATACAAATACCACTGGGTTTGTCCATTTGATACAGAATAAACACAAAAATGGGCAGGGTTTGCAGTTTGTCCCTCAAACTATCTCGTTGCCCAATGACGAAAGTTGCTCATATTGGTCGCCGCGGCGCAAGTCAAGGGATAGGTCGAGCAAATTGGTGGCTAGTAAATAGTCGCTTCTGAGGGCATATAAATAAATAACTCTCGTATTATTAGTAATATGTATCACTAATAACCAAAAATCTGCCTTCTTCTAATAAAATAAAAAGGATATATAAGTAAAACAATAAAAACCTATTTTTCTACTCATAAAAAAAAAAAAATGAAAATGAAAAAAAAATGAAAAAAATGAAAATAAAAAAAATGAAATGATAATAAAAATAATAAAATCTTTTCAATAAGGGGTTGCCATCTTTGTCCCCAACACCATGAGTGTTATACAAAGCCAGGTTGGGTGCATTCATCCGTAAAAGCACCACACGCCCGAAGAAATGGTGTGTCATAATCCCACGACATATCATGGAGGGGTCAGACCAAGGGTTTACGCTTGTACCCGACATTTCATGTTAAACAAAGCGGCTCGCTTAAAGAAGTGACTCAGGTCATGGAGAGCGGACCTACCCGATGAAAGCCTGTCTCGCAGGGATGCGTGATGGATGTTTGAGGGTAGCTAAAATATAAAAAAACTAGGTTGGGTACATTCATCCGCAAAAGTACCACACGCCCAAGGAGGTGATCTGTTTCTAATCCCAAAATAGATCATGGAGGGGTCAGACTAAGGGTTTACGCTTTTACCCGACATTCAGTGTCAAATAAAGTAATTCGCTTAAAGAAGTGACTCAGGTCATGGAGAGCGAACCTACCCGATGAAAGCCTTGTCTCGCAGGGGATGCGTGATGGATGTTTGAGGGTAGTACCCCCACAAAACAAATTGAGTGGAGATGAGTGAAGGTGAGTTTCCACTTCGCACGCAACGGTGCACAAATGAGGAGAGTGGGTGAGCTTCCACAACTAAATGTCAACTAAATATACAAGGAGCATCCACAAAATGGTGTTATCGGTTGCATCCATAATCCAATTGATACGGTAAGTTTATCCATCGCAATAAAGGGATAAACGGGTTTATTCGTACCGGCCTAGAGGTCAATACAGACAGGTTCGGTATCCGTAAAATACCACGGTTATTTGAGTTCTGTATTGCTATGAATAAAGAGAAATGATGTATAGAATCAATGTAATAGGATGTTGTAAGATTTTTCTTTTATTATGATTAGACGCTGCGAAAGAATGAAGCAGTTGTAATAGGGCGCTTTTGCAAATAAGATTGGAGGTGCATAGCATGAAATCAATGAAATATTTCCTCGCCCTGCAGAGGAAGCGATAAAAGGATAATAATAGAGGCAAGCATCATCCACAACAAGAGATCAAAATGATAAATGTCAAAGCATCCTATATCAAGTATAGCAAGAGAAAAGGAGAAGGAAAAAATGAAAGTGCAGTCTATGGGCCCAAAAAGCGGGACTCCAACTCTAATAGCACAAGACTAATAGTCTCCAGGATAATCATGGAGGGAGTGCCTATCCTCCTCCGAAGCCGCCTCGAAGTCCAAGAACGAGCGAAGGCACTATCCCGGCGCTCGAATGAATCCGCAACTCCGGAGACGTCCCGCTAAATGTCGAGAGAAGCCCTCCACCGATAATCTATGGTCCTCTAGCTCCCGCACGAGCGATCGAGCGGGCCCACCACGACTCCCATGGAGCGGAGAGTGGCACAAGAAGAGAGCCGCTGAAGATAGCGGAGTTGAGCGACCTCCAAATGCTGCGTAGCTCATGAATCTCTAACTCGTGCTTGATATACGAGAGAGCTCGCATCCCGGTAAGCCCCGAGCGCCTCCTCACACCTCCCGGAAATGAAAGTGCTCTCGAGACGAGGTGCAATGAGTAGAACTGGCGCGATGGTATCCCGCATCAGCCTATACCAATCGAAAGAGAATCCACTGGGCAGAGAGTCCAGGATGTCGAAATCTAGTGGATAGCCCCCGAAGAAGGTATCTCGGAGTGCATCCGCCGGCGCGCCAAGGCGAGCGCACATCCCTCGATGAAACATCTGCAAGTAAAATAAATGGGTTAGACAAATTGTTATAACCAAAGAAGAAATAGAAGGAAGGGAAGATCTAACCTATCGCCTCGTCGCCCGAGACAAAGTGATCGAATCGGGGCAAGGGATGTCGGTCGCCTCGGGAGGACCCGGGTGTACCGAGACCGCTACAAAATAAAATGGAAAGCATAAATACATGAAAAATAAAATACGGGTAAATGATAAAGGAAATATAAGGTACCGGGAGAAGCATGAGGCTCGGCGAGACCCTCGCTAGCCGGAATCCCCGTCTCTGGGCTGTGGAATAGTTGCTCCACCAGCCAACTCTCATCCAACTCCGAGTCATAATCGACTGCAACCCGCTCAGTCGAGACTCTGCTATCTGTGGCCATGGGAGGCTGCCCGTCAAGAGATGAAGAAGCGTGAGATGGCCCTCCCTCAATCAATAATGGCTCGTCGTCTGCGGGCTCGACAGCCAATGGACTCTCCTGCTCTAAAGAAGCCTCCTCTGATCGTACAAGAGTGAGCACTGGTCCCAGAACTACATCGAATGAGTCACCATCTCCAGTGGGTACCAATAAGATCGATGGTGAGGGAGGACCGTCGTAAAAGAAAGGCTCCGAGCGGTGTGGAGATGCCATGTCATCGGCCTCAGAGTCTCTAAAATCTATATATGTAAGAATGAAATACTAGTGCTTGCTGGCAACTAAGTATTAAATGAAGCACACGAACCTGCGACGGCAAGGTCAGTGCAGAACCCTGAAATGGCAGTGCTCGCAGGCGCCGATAGATCTGCTACGATGTCATCCTGAGCTACCTCTATAGGGGATGTATCACGAGCTGAAAAATAAACCCTAATCAGAGATGTAAATGAAGTGCGCCCGAGTAAAGATAGGCGAGTCGGAAAGAAAATCACCGGAGTGGGAGAAGGAAAAGAGGATGGAGAAGACGGCCGAGAGGCGCTGTCTCGATCTCTCCTTATGGTAGCTGGAGCCGGTGGCTCGACATGTGGCTGAGAATGAACGCCAACTACTCGTAGGCGAGAGACCGAGAACCCAGGCTCCGCGTGATCATACTCGTAAGCCAACTCTGAATCAAAAGAGAATTGGTCGAAATGAGATAGGGCTTATCAAAAGAAAATAACCTAAAGGGATAATGAAGTGTACCCAGTAAGAATGGTCCTAACAGAACACGAGAAAATCGGCCGTCTAAACCCTGAAAGTCGACAGGCTCTGCGGCAAGGGCCGGGAAAGGGCTGCGATCACGCGAAACGGTGCCATCTAATAGAGGCTGGCCATCTCGCGGACATGTACTCCGGACGACCACCGGAGGAGTATACGACTGGTAAGAGCGAATGGTCTCATAATACCACTGCTGATAACGCCTCGTGAAGGTGGAAGTCTTAGAGGTGGATACCATCTGATAGCGAGTGCCCGTGCCTAGTCGGAAGAGGTGAGTGTAGCACCATCCGATACCCTCCAAATCGGCCCGCCGGTGATGTAGGGCGGAGAAGAGGCGCCGAATATCCCGATCCAAGCCAAACCGATGTGCGCATCGATGTGGCGAATAGGGCTCAATGAACATATGATCGCCCAATCGAGAGGAAGAAAGCCCGACGAATACCGATCGTGTACTCCAAATCGATAGGCCTGGCTCGAATGCTAGAAGAGTCAGAAGAGGGAACCCTGCTGTCAATCACCATCCTGTCAGCAATCCTAGCTGCCCCACGGGCCACCGATCTATCTCGAGAAAAGCGCAGATGGTCTCGACTCCTGAAGAATCTATACCGAGCAGCCTCCGGAGTCAATGAAGCTGGCTGCACCCCAGCTAAGTCACTCAATAAGGGTAGACGATCTCGTAGCGTGACCGCCATGCCGGGATCATATGAGCCAGACCAATGTAAATGGAGCCATCCGCTAATCAGATGCCACGGATCGCTCCCCGGCACCGTGAAGGACTACGAGATGAAGTCGACCGCGAAGGCATCTCGTAAATGTTGGCCGGTACAGCACGACCAAAGAAATCCTGTCGCCACGCGCGATCGTTCGCCATAATGAACACCGAAGGCCGAATGGTGTATGCGGGGAGCTAGGTAATAAGAAATAGCAGATCCACCAAGAAATGAAGGCAGTCAAATAAGTCTCCCGATCCACGTCATGTGAACACAGGGTATCCTGAGATGGGATAGGGCCGTCATGATGAATCTCGAGCCGACCTGTACCAAATGGATCTCTGGGTAGAAGCCAAACCCGTAGGCGAGTATGGACCCGATCGGTGAAATAGGTGATCCAATGTCTGAACGGAACTCCGGGATGCCCCCTCCGTAAATGATGATAAATCTCATAAATCCTATGCAAAGAAGGTGGAAATCGAGTGAAGTCTCCCAAGTCAGCGGGTGAGATCATGAACTCGTCATAGAAATGGCCGAAGATCGGCAGCCCGGTCAACTGCTGTATCTCTAAGAGGGTCGGAGTCAGCTCCCGATCGTCGATGAATAGAGTGTTGGTGGAATAGTTCCACCGCTCACAAAAGGCCCGTAGCCGTGGTGTGTCGATATGATAATGAAACATCGACAAGAAAACCGAGTCATATATCCCGCTCGCCCGAGCAGAGTCCCCTCCCGCATGAGCACATACGGTCCACTCTAGCCGATATCCATGGCACTCCAAGGGGGTGATGAAGGGAGCGATGGTCCATCCGTGAGCCTCCCGTCGATAATCTCCTTGCCTAGGAGATGTGTCAAAGGAGCCGTAGAGGCAACGCCTAGAGGCCGAAGGGGCATGATGTCATGAGGCCGATCATCCCCGAAGAATAAACCGCCGCCTCGCGGTAGTAGGAGTCGCTCGGATGGGCGAGACGAGAGGAGTCCAATCGCTAGGATCCTCATAAAAAGAATGATAATGACCCAAGGGGCGACGCGGAATGGCGTCATGAGATGAAACTACAATACCCGAAGAAGAGAAGACGTCATGAGAAATGAAGTGATGAATAATAAGGAATAATGCACCAAGACAAGCCTTTCGAGCGTTCAAGACTCGTCTTGGTGGGTGGCTCTTTGTTTACCCTTGAAAAATTTCAAGGATGAGTAAATGAATAAATGAAAATAAATTGATGATTAATGACAAATCATAAGAAGAGGGAAGGAGAGAAAGCAATGAAAAGATGGCCCACTGATCAGAAGAGGTCGCTGCTTAACCCCGGAATGAATTCATTAGTCCCACAATGGAATGCTGGGCATGAAGTGAAGAGTATAAATACCCCACCACCTCCTACTCATTCGAGGTGGCTGACCCTCGGGAGATTTAGGAGAGAGAAAATCCCTGATGGGTCAGCCATTTGATTACATTTTCTCTGACAAGTGGGACCCACTGCAAAGGTCCCTTGTAGATGAATCTAACAACATAGCCTATCCGATGAGTCATCCATGTGACCATTTTTCACCGACAAAGGTGGACCCCACACCTTAGTGACTGCTATAGGGACCGAGTTGAACCCTAGAAATCGCCTTTGGAGCTAACCCTAGAAAGGAGTCGAAGCAAGATAATCCCTATGCTACATGAAATGATGTCAATGCCAAGCTAGCATTTTGATGCAACTAGTCATGAGAAATTTCAAATGTGATTTTGCTTTCAAGGCCGACCTGGTGCCAAAGCATGCGAGCAACCACCTAACCATGCTTTGATTTGTGTCAATTACTCGATAAGTAGTCGGTTCTTTGACCAAGTCACCCTCATGATAAGGGATTGAAAGTCAATTTCATAAGACCGATCAAAGTGCCAAAGTGGAGCAACCACTTTGATCAAGTCTAGATTTGTATTAATTCTTGATAAGTAGTCGCATTTGATCAAATCAAGCCCTAATGAATATCAATATAAGTCTAATTGGTATTTAGTTAGGGTGGTTTCTGCAGGAGGAAGATAATTGGCGAGACATTGAGCTACAATTAAGATCGTGGATTAATTCATAAGGAATAATAGGGTTTTATGGATAAAAGAATTTTTAATCCAGAGAAGCAAGGGCAAAAATGGAATTAAAAATTACAGGGATGATCATCATGATTTTAGGGATTTTTGGTGAAATTTTCATGATTTTTGGATAAGTGGAGCTATTAAAATAAATTCAGGGAAAATAAAGGCAGAATAAATGAATTAATCAAGGGCTGAGATTTGATCGAGCAAGGATTCTGGTGCAAGTTGGGGATAACAAAGAGCTACGGGTACAACCGGGTGCAGGAAACACAGAAGGAATAAAATAAGAGAAGAGAGAGGGTGTGCCACGTGTCAGCATCTCACTGGGCCACCTCATGCCACGTGTCAGCACCCTATTGGTCCACCTCAGCCATGTGGGCCCCACCCTGGTATGAGTCAGCCGACGGTGGGCCCCACCTCGGTGCCACGTGGCGGACACCCGGTGGGCCACCTCACCACCCCCGGTGCCACATGGCACCACACCGGTCTGGTCCACTACACTCTCTCTCGTGCCACACGCACAACCGAGAGGAGGCCACCTCACCCTTCACATGCCACATGGCGCCTTGTAACAATACACCTCACTCCCCATGTGCCACATGGCGAAAGATAGTAATGACACACCTCAAAGCCAGACTACATCACACCTATTAACACATGGCTACATGCTATTGGTCCAACTAGGCGATAGGCCCCACAGGTGACAAATGGCACTACATTACGAGCCACCTCGGCATGGATTAAATACTATGGCGGATGATTAATGGGGTAATTAGACAAATGGACCTATCGATTGCACCAAGTCGATCCATTATACTTAAGCGGTCGTTAATCAAGTCGCAATTTAATCCTATGGGCCTAGACTCAGCTACTTACAGATGGAGCCCATATGTCAGGTCCATGAGAGTATAGCACACATTAGCAAGTATGCACCATGTCTATACGCATTCACAGTCAGAAATTTAAATCGAGCAAAGAACAAAGTGTGTACCTGGTCCATGCGTCTCCTCTCTCTGACTACCCCTTGCTTGATGCATCGGTTCACACACGCCAGGCGCATCCGACCCTCCTTCATCCCAGCTTCGTCTCCCTCTCTTCCTCTTTCTTCCGCCCGAGATCAATGGAGGCGCCATTGTTGGAAGCGAGTGCTACACAGTCTTTTGCTTCAATTCCTTTTCACAGGAGCCTCTAAGCACTCACACAATATCATTCAAGCAATCAGTTGAGAAAATTAGCAGAAGAAGAGAGAGAAATCGACAGAAGGAGTTGATCGGCTTAAAAATGGAAATTACCTTTGTAAATGTTTATAAGTCCAATTGATTATGTAAGAACACTCCTTTTACCCACACGATGCTAAGGCAAGTATAAAAGTGACTATTGGAAGCCTCTAGGTCGATGTTCCACCGATCCACAAATCGGCCATGGGCATTGGTGCTTGAACTCGGTGGAATGATGCTCAATTGTCTAGGCAGGGATGCTAGATCGACTCCAGGGGGTAAGGAGAGATTGAACAAGCTGTTAATTGGAAGAATAGATGAAAGAAAGGTGATGGTTGAATGAATAGGCCGAGTATGGAGCTTGGGTGAAGAAAGGAGCTTTCAGTTGATCAATTGAGATTAGAAAGCATTTGGAGAATATATAGGGAGTGTTTCAAAGTTGTTCAAACGAGTAGAATGTTCTAGAAAGGTCCGAAAATAAAGGAAGCCGATTGATGCAAAAGAGTGGCAAAAGAGTAATAAAATGAAGAACTTAACTAACTCTGAAACGGCCATATTGACTCAAGGCAGTGAGTTGATTCAGAGAAACACAAAGAGATCCTGACCATTGGGTGAGATGCAATGAAAGGTGGAGATCAATTGCAAGGGTGCAATCCGGCTATTAATCAATCCACCAATCACAATTGAGCTCCTAATCTATATAAACCTCACTTCTGGCAATAGAGGGGGGGCAATAGAGAAAGGTGCATTAGGAATCAACAGAGAAAGAGAGTGAAAAGAGAGAGGATTCTAAGGCAAGAAAGGAAGAGAGAAGAGAGTGATTGTTTGCAACCCGAATTCATTCAGTCAAAACAAGTTTGAATCTTGATTAGTCCCTCACTCAGCTCAAGAAGCATCAAGAGATAGGTAATTGTTGTCAATTGTGTGATTAATAGAAAGATTAATACAAATAATAGACAATTTGCTGAATTCTTTGAATTTCTTTGCCATTTATCGATTTTGTTGCTTTCTTTTGCTTTCTGTTCTTGCTTTTAGTATCTTTGTTACCTCTGATATCAATTATAATAAGAGTGAATGAGATAGAAGTCGGTTGAAGGGTTTTTGTAACTCTCCCGAATACTGTTCAAGAAATGAATTGATTATTTTTGCAATTGTGACTAGTTGAAGGGTTTGTGTAACCCTCCTAATCTGATTGCGGGTTTGAACACTCAAATAGGCGATGATTGATTGAAATTCATAGCAAGATTGATGAATTAATCGGATTATATACCCATCGCCTCCTGTTCTTGGATACAGTAACATGAAATTGGCTTTGAATCTGTGCTAAGGTCATGAAATGAGGTAAATGAAGTCATAGTATAAAGTATATAATGCATAAGAGCTGTGAACAAAGGTTGAGTGTTCAAAATCGCGATCAATTCCATAACTGGTACCGGACTGTATTGATTATCCTTGAATTCCCATGGTAAATCCAGTTAATTGCTTAAAGATGATTGGTAAACATATTGATTACATCAAGGCGATGAAGAATATTGCAAGAATTGCAAGAGTTAATGTTCAATTTGATCGATAAACCCACTTAATTCAATTCGGTACCGGATTACATAACTGTACCAAATCGGTGCAGTCATTCCCTATCACCCGCCGCATAGATCTTCGATCAGGTAACACCACTGCACTCCACTCATCTATCGAGACGACGCTGCGAGGTCGCCGGCCGATCATTAATCGGAATTCTCGATCACCGGAAACTACCACCTAGCACGAATCCTGATGATGGGATAAGTCAGAAGCTTAGCAGGATCATCTCGCACGATTCTTGAAGCGTTCATCGATCTTGAAGAATATCTAATGAACGAGATCCGCAAGAGTTCGGAAAATTAAACAAGAAAAGATCTGGGCCTCATATATATTAAACACGTATCTCAACTAGATCTAACGGCCCAAGTATAAATGAAACATTTGAATAAACTAGGCGCCAATCTTGGAGCAGATCTGGCGGCCCAGATTAGGCCCAGTAATTAAATAATAACAGAATAGTAATGATATAGAATAAATAAATCATTTGGAAATGTTCCCGAACTCCAAATTGACTCAAATTTGTTTCTAAAATTTTCTTATTTTTCATACTATTTTTCTATACAATAATATTCCAGTTTTAAAAATATAATCATGATAAAACAATTTAAAAGCAAAATACATTACATATATTGGTATATTTGACCTAGATTTGACTTGCCATTTTAAATACTATAAAAATTCCAAAAATACAAATAAAAATCATAAATAATAACTAGATATATTTTAGTGATTTTTCAAGTGATATTCCATGAAATAATAATGATGATAGTAATATACTATAATAAATAGTGAGATTAGCTATATTCTTTGATAAAAAAATAATAATAATAATAGATATTATATTGATATTTTCTGTAAAAAGAATAAAAAATAATAAATAGCACAAAATATATAAAAATATATTACCATGATAATAAATAGTAAAATACATTTTCTTTTATAATAAAGAATGATAATATAGTTTTATAATATGAATTGTATACAAATATATACAATAGAAAAATACTTTTGATGAATAAAATGTAATAAAAATAATAGTTGTAATAAAAATATAATGAATTTCATCTCTTATGGCTATTTTCAACTAATAATAAACATTTTATACTTTTCTATAGATAATAAATAGAAATAATAAAAATAGATATAATGAATAGTATAATAAATAGAATAGAATATTAATAATGATTTCTTTTTGGCTATTAAAAAATAATAATAAAAAAAAATAATATAAAAATATATATAAATAAAAAATAATAATAATAAAAATAATATAGCTAACCATCTTTTGATTTTGTAAATAATTCTTACATAATGAATAGTATTACAATATAATAGAATATAATAACAAAATTCTATTACTTTGGCTATTATAAACATTTTAAAAATATAAATAAAAATCATTGTCATTTTTATTTTCTAGTATTTTGTAAGTGATTTTCTACAAAATAAATAGAGTTTAGAAATAATAAAAATAAAATTCTACTATTTTAGCTATTATAAAAATCCCAAAAATATAAATAAAATTCTAATTAATAGCTAACCCCTTTTCCTATTATTTTTGTAAATAATTTTCTACATAGATAAATAGAGTTTAAAAATAAAAATAATAATAGTAATAATAATAATAATAATAACAATAATAATAATAAATAAATGCATCTTTATAATAAAGAATGATAATGGAAGATATTATATAATAGACTTTGTGTATTTTAGAAATGAATAAACATGCTCACATAAGGAGTTTAGAGCCATGTAAGAACATTTGCACACATGATATGATATTTAGAATGATTAGTCAAGACAAGAACATCTTGACGTGAGATGATTAAGGCTTTAATAGCAATACGAGAAGATATGTCGAGACAAGGACATCTTGACACTTGACGAAGAATAATAAGATACGTCGAGACAGAACATCTTGACGTGAGATGAATAAGGCTTTGATAGCAACATGAGTGAATATGTCGAGACAAGAACATCTTGACGCTTAATGAAGAATAACCGTAGCTGCGATATTAACATGGAGATATATGTCGACTCAAGAAGAAGAACATTATGATGTCCTAGATAGGTGACATCTTAATGACTCGCTGCCATGAACAAGTAACTCATGATTGAATACGCTCACACAAGGGGTGTAGGGCAACATAGTAATTTTGCACAAGTAATGCAACATGTAGAATGATTAGTTGAGACAAGAACATCTCGACGCTCGTCGAAGAATGACCAAAGCTACGACATCAGCATGGAGAGATATGTCGACTTTGAAGAAGAAGAACATTAAGATGTCCGAGCGAAGCGACATCTTAATGACTCGGTGTCATGAACAAGTAATTCATGACCATTTGAGCTGGCAAGACTGAACTCATCCGTCGATAAGTTCGTCTCCTGGTTCATTTCCCGAGACCGTGAGATTGAATCGGTCGTCAGTAGTAGATTCATCCACAAAACGTGAATGTGAACCGTTCGTAGGTAGGTTCCTTCACTAACACATGCCTCAATGTTGAACCGGCTCGCCTTCGGGTTTGACATTGTGTGCAATTGTGTTTCCTAGGTTTATGAATCGGCTTAGTGCTTCGAATTCATGATCTAGAAGATCGGTGAGAAGAAACACGTGGGCCATATCCACCCTTCTCCCGATTCACCAACCTCAAGATCAACCTAGGCCAGCGCTTTGAGTTGTATTTTGTGTGATTGGTTGTTGACTAGTTAAGATTGAACCGATCCGTTTGTAGGTTTATCTCCTAGATCAACGGAGGTCGAGTCATTCTCGTATGTAGACTCACCTCAAGCCCCTCTAAAGAGATTAACTCCGTCCGTAGGTAAGGTTACATCTCGAGGTGGCATAGATCGAACCGATCTGTTTGTAGGTTCGTCTTCCATAGGACAAAACCGATCTGTTTGTAGGTTTGTCTTCCATAGATTGAACCGATCTGTTTGTAGGTTCATCTTCCGTAGACTCCTTTTTATGAAATTAGACGACCACTTGACCATCTTTTAACTATACTATTTGCTTCTCTCTTTCAAAGATCCGGAGAGGTGCCTCGAGGTTCGTAGCCCGGGGTAATTAACGGTGGGGGCTTGCGCCCACCGAATCTACAAGAACTCACAATCACTAAAAACCCCCGAATGTGCATCCAAATAATCTCTAAACGGCGAGAATCGGCCGACACCCACAGAGATGCACGCTCGGGAGGGATCTCCGTGTCCTTCTTCCGCAACCCATCGCCCAGCGGCGGTGCGGAGCGCGCGAAAAAGGGTCGCACACAAACAATAAAGATATTGGACCAGAAAAGGTAGAATGCCAAGAAACAATGATAACTGGAGAAGACAATGATTGGAGACAGCCGTTCATTGAATATTTCCGGCATGGTACCCTTCCCAAAGATAAAAGGATGGCTGAACAACTAAGAAAGCGGGTACTACGGTATGCGTATGTGGGCAATACGCTATACCGTAGGTCTTATGATCAATTGTGGCTGAGATGTGTATCAGGGCCCGAAACCGAGCAGGTTATGAAAGAAATTCATTCTGGGCTATGTGGAGCGCATCAGTCTGGGCCAAAAATGAAGTTAAAAATTAAACGAATGGGATATTATTGGCCCACAATGGTGGCTGATTGTGAAGCTCACGCAAGGAAGTGCCGCATGTGCCAGATACACGGCCCTTTCATATATCAAGCGCCAAACCCGTTGCATCCCACAATAGCATCCTGGCCATTTAATATGTGGGGCACAGACATAGTGGGGCCTATAGACCCTCCTACATCAAGAGGCCACCGGTTTATCTTGGCGGCAACAGATTACTTTACAAAATGGGCCGAAACCGTTCCACTTAAAGAAGTTAAAGCGTCCGATGTGGTTAAGTTCTTCAAAACGCACATTCTTTACCGATTCGGCACACCACAACGGATAATATCCGATAATGGAACGGCCTTCAAAAGTTCTAAAGTCTATGCCCTGGCGGAGCAATTTAACATTGATTGGAGATTCTCATCCATTTATAACCCGAGAGCCAACGGTCTGGCCGAAGCCTTTAACAAAACCCTAATCAATATCATGAAAAAGACCGTGGACGGCAACCAATGAGACTGGGATAATCGTCTACAGGAGGCATTATGGGCTTATCGGACTACGTACCGAACGCCTACTCAAGCTACCCCATATTCTCTGGCTTTTGGGGTTGAAGCCGTTCTTCCTCTCGAGGTGGAATTACCGTCATTGCGGGTGGCTATGCAAAATGATATGACCATGGATGAATGCCAACAACTCAGATTGGACGAATTGGATGCCATGGACGAGAAGAGATTAATAGCCCAGCAGAATCTTGAGATATATCAAGCAAAAATGGCAAGGGCTTATGACAAAATGGCGCGAGTCAGGGCATTCCAACAAGGGGAGCTTGTTCTTGTCCTTAAGAGGCCAATCATTGGCCGGCACATCAACCCAAAATTTTCTCCAAATTGGGAGGGGCCATATGTAATTGAGAAGGTATACGGGGGCGGCGCATACCAACTCATAGACCATGAAGGTGAAAGGCCCAGGCCACCAATTAATGGGCGATATCTGAAGAAGTACTACACATAGCCCAGAGCGGGGCCGATCGAGTAGTATTTATTGTAAATAAATAAGGAGGGAATAAGTGTTCGCTTACACACACGTGCACGAAACATGAACCCATGTCTAACCTCCACTTTTGTATAAAAATCCCAAAAACCTTACTTGTGCATTTGTAAATAGAATGCATCCAAAAATCCAAAACCACACAAACATATTTAGCCCTACAACAAAATAAAAAATAGAATAAGAGAATTCAATGCCAAAACCACGCGAGAATGTAAGGCGAGAACTTTGGTGTTTGGGCTCACAATACAAATACCACTGGGTTTGTCCATTTGATACAGAATAAACACAAAAATGGGCAGGGTTTGCAGTTTGTCCCTCAAACCATCTGTCGCCCAATGACGAAAGTTGCTCATATTGGTCGCCCGCGGCGCAAGCCAAGGGATAGGTCGAGCAAATTGGTGGCTAGTAAATAGTCGCTTCCGAGGGCATGTAAATAAATAACTCTCGTACTATTAGTAATATGTATCACTAATAATAAAAAAGTCTGCTCTCTTCTAATAAAATAAAAGGATATCTAAGTAAAATAATAAAAACCTATTTTCCTTACTCATCAATTAAAAAAATAAAAAAATAATAAAAATAATAAAATCTTTTTAATAAGGGGTTGCCACCTTTGTCCCCGACACCACGAGTGTTATACAAAGCCAGGTTGGGTGCATTCATCCGTAAAAGCACCACACGCCCAAAGAAATGACGTGTCATAATCCCACGGCGCATCATGGAGGGGTCAGATCAAGGGTTTATGCTTGTATCCGATATTTTATGTTAAACAAAGCGGCTCGCTTAAAGAAGTGACTCTAGTCATGGAGAGCGGACTTACCCGATGAAAGCCTGTCTCGCAGGGATGCGTGATGGATGTTTGAGGGTAGCCAAAATGTATAAAACTTGGTTGGGTACGTTCATCCGTAAAAGTACCACACGCCCAAGGAGGTGATCTGTTTCAAATCCCAAAATAGATCATGGAGGGGTCAGATTAAGGGTTTACGCTTTTGCCCGACATTTAGTGTCAAATAAAGTAATTCGCTTAAAGAAGTGACTCAGGTCATGGAAAGCGAACCTACCCGATGAAAGCCT
The DNA here is from genome assembly GCA_037127355.1 of Schoenoplectus tabernaemontani. Lineage (NCBI taxonomy): Eukaryota > Viridiplantae > Streptophyta > Magnoliopsida > Poales > Cyperaceae > Schoenoplectus > Schoenoplectus tabernaemontani. Next base: position 10,352,945 of record CM073757.1, read on the forward strand.
GTCTCGCAGGGATGCGTGATGGATGTTTGAGGGTAGGACCCCCACAAAACAAATTGAGTGGAGATGAGGGAATGTGAGTTTCCACTTCAGCACGCAACGGTGCGCAAACGAGGGGAGAGTGGGTGAGCTTCCACAAATAAATATCAATCAAGTATACAAGGAGCATCCACAAAATGGTGTTATCAATTGCATCCATAATCCAATTGATACTGGTTAGTTTATCCATCAGTAATAAAGGGATAAACGGGTTTATTCTGTTACCGGCCTAGAGGTCAATACCAGACAGGTTCGGTATCCGTAAAATACCACGGTTACTTAAGTTCTGTATTGTAATAAATAAAGAGAAGTCATGTATAGAATAAGTGCGATAGGGTGCTGTTGTGCGACCCTTTTTCGCGCGCTCCGCACCGCCGCTGGGCGATGGGTTGCGGAAGAAGGACACGGAGATCCCTCCCGAACGTGCATCTGCTGGGTGTCGGCCGATTCTGCCGTTTAGAGATTATTTGGATGCACATTCGGGGGTTTTTAGTGATTGTGAGTTCTTGTAGATTCGGTGGGCGCAAGCCCCCACCGTTAATTACCCTGGGCTACTAACCTCGAGGCACCTCTGAATCTTTGAAAGAGAGAAGCAAATAGTATAGTTAAAAGATGGTCAAGTGGTCGTCTAGGTTCATAAAAGGGGTCCATGGAAGACGAACCTACAAACGAGATCGGTTCAATCCATGGAAGACAAACCTACAAACGGATCGGTTTGCCCTATGGAGGACGAATCTACAAACAGATCGGTTCAATCTATGGAAGACAAACCTACAAACAGATCGGTTTTGTCCTATGGAAGACGAACCTACAAACGGATCGGTTCGATCTATGCCACCTCGAGATGTAACCCGACCGGTTAGTCTCTTCGAGAGGGCTTGAGGTGAGTCTACATACGAACGACTCGACCTCCGTTGATCTAGAAGATAAACCTACAAACAGATCGGTTCAATCTTAACTAGTCAACAACCAATCACACAAAATACAACTCGAAGCGCTGGCGGTTGATCTTGAGGTTGGTGAATCGGGAGAAGGGTGGATATGGCCCACGTGTTTCTTCTCACCGATCTTCTAGATCATGAATTCGAAGCACTAAGCCGATTCATAAACCTAGGAAACACAATTACGCACAATGTCAAACCCGAAGCACCGAGCCGCTCAACATTGAGGCATGTGTTAGTGAAGGAACCTACCTACAGAACGGTTCACATTCACTATTTTGTGGATGAATCTACTACAGAACGATTCAATCTCACAATCTCGGGAGATGAGCCAGAAGACAAACTCATCGACGGGTGAGTTCAGTCTTGCTAGCTCAAATGGTCATGAATTACTTGTTCATGACACCGAGTCATTAAGATGTCGCTTCGCTCGGACATCGTAATGTTCTTCTTCTTCAAAGTCGACATATCTCTCCATGCTGATGTCGTAGCTTTGGTCATTCTTCATCAAACGTCAAGATGTTCCTGTCTTGACATATTCCCTCATGTTGCTATCAAAGCCTTAGTCATTCTACGTCAAGATGTTCTTGTCTTGACATATCTTATTATTCTTCATCAAGTGTCGAGATGTTCTTGTCTCGACATATCTTCTCATGTTGCTATCAAAGCCTTCATCATTCTACGTCAAGATGTTCTTGTCTTGACATATCTTCTTCATATTGCTATCGAAGCCTTAATCATCCTACGTCAAAATATTCCTGTCTCAACGCATCTTTTCGTGTTGTCGTTGCAACCTTATTTATCCTCCGTCAAGATGTTCTCGTCTTGACTGATCATTCTAAATGTTGTATCATGTGTGCAAATATTCTTATGTGGCTCTACACTCCTTGTGTAAGCTTATTTCTTCATTTTTAAAATGCACAAAGTCTATTATATAATATCTTCCATTACCATTCTCTATTATAAGGATGTATTTACTTATTATTATTATTATTATTATTATTAATATTCTTATTATATTCTTTATTATTATTATTATTGTTTATTATTTTTTTTTACTCACAAAAAAAAATAATAGGAAAAGGGGTTAGCTATTAACTAGAATTTTATTTATATTTTTGGGATTTTTATAATAGCTAAAATAGTAGAATTTTATTTTTATTATTTCTAAACTCTATTTATTTTGTAGAAAATCACTTATAAAAATAATAGAAAATAAAATGGTTATGACTTTATTTATATTTTTAAAATAGCCAAAGTAATAGAATTTTATTATTATATTCTATTATGTTGAAACACTATTCATTATGTAAGAATTATTTACAAAATCAAAAAGATGGTTAGCTATATTATTTTTTATTATCATTATTATTATTATTTTTTTTATTTTTAATATCTATAATAGCTAAAAAGAAATCATTATCAATATTCTATCTTATTCATTATACTATTTATTATTATTATTATTTTTTTATTATTTCCATTTATTATCTATAGAAAATATAAGATTTTTTATTATTACTATTATTATTAGTTGAAAAATAGCCATGAGAGATGAAATTCATTATATTTTCATTACAACTATTATTTTTATTGCATTTTATCCATCAAAATGTTTTTATTGTATATTTGTATAGAAATAACAAAAGAAATGCAATTCATTTTATTATAAAATTATATTATCATTCTTTATTATAGAAGAAAATGTATTTACTATCTATTATCATGGTAGTATATATTTTTGTATATTTTTTACTATTTATTTTTATTATTCTTTTTACAGAAAATATCAACATAATATCTATTTTTATTTATTATTTTTTTTATTTATCAAAGAATATAGCTACTCTCATCATTTATTATGGCATATTACTATTATCATTATTATTTCATGAAGAATCACTTGAAAAATCAGTAAAATATATCTAGTTATTATTTATGATTTTTATTTGAATTTTTGGGATTTTTATAGTATTTAAAATGACAAGTCAAAGCTAAGTCAAATATATCAATATATGTAATATCTTTTGCTTTTAAATTGTTTCAACATGATTATATTTTTAAAACTAGAATATTATCATATAGAAAAATAGTATGAAGAATGAGGAAATTTTAGAAATAAATTTGAGTTAATTTGGAGTTCAGGAGCATTTCCAAATGCTTTATTTACTATATATAATCAATGTTCTGTTATTAATTGATTAATGGGCTTAATCTGGGCCTTCGGATTTGTATCAAGATTAGCACGACTCTTTATTTAACTCTCATATTTACTTGGGCCGCCAGATTAGATTAAGATTTGCACTAGACGGATTAAAGGCCCAGATTGATTCATACTTTAATTTTCTAAATGTTCAATAGCCCAGATCCTTTGGATTCATCTCAATATTCGTGCGGCCTTTCAAGATTAGTGCGGAGAGCGTCCCCTTCTATCTTCCTTCTCCGTGCTTTGAGATGCGCACTGGATAAACGATCTTGATGCTCCGGCGACCTGATCGGAGATCGGCTATTACCTACAGCGTCGCCTTGGTATGAAGAGCTAGTCTGTACCCTCGGATCATACATCGGTGCGGTGGATCATCGGCGTCACCATGATCAATGGACTGACTCGTACCGTTTTGGTACCGAATTCATTTCCAATCGAATTAAGTCGATTCCAGATCAATCTCTAGCGTTTCTTGATTTGTCTATGCAATTCTAAACCGCAATTAACATCATTGATGATTTACCCACTGTAATTACCTCTATTCTTTCTTGATTCATCACAGATGCTGACTCATGGTTGATACCGATCGGCAGTTCAATACTATATTCTATATTTCCAGTCAATTGCCAAGAATTACTTGATCTTGTTGATATGAAACTCATCGCCTATGTAATGCATTTCAATTGAAGCATATAACTTGATCAATTGGGGCGTTTTCGAGTGTTTTGCATTACTGGTTTTGAGTTCCAGCGATTAGTTCCGAAATTTCCATCAATTACTCGATTGAAAAGTTGAATTCTTGGAACAATTGCTTGAAAATACAGTGACTAAGAGGTCAGTGACCTTCGATTAGTCTATCTTCCATGATTAGTGCTAGGAGATTGTATAATCTTCGACTAGCTTCTCTGGCAGATTAATTCAAACTCTTGATCACTTGATTAATCAAGATAAAGGCAAGAAAACAAAACAAGGAGGATCTAAATAGTAAGGCGACAGCTTAAAGGAAAGATTCAATCAAGAAAATTGAGAAATTCAATTGAATTGAAAAGGAAATTTGCGAAAATGCAAGTAACAGTACTAAAATTCTGAAATTACTCAAAATTGAGCACAATTACAACTCAAACTCTCTATTTACAATAAGTACACTCACCTTCCCTTCTTTTCTGTAGCTCTGAGCTCTTGGATTGATTGTTAATAGTGGAAAAAGGTGACTGTTTTGCCAAGTTCTCAACACTTGTTGAGATCAATTGGCTTTCTAGCTTCTCACTTGCTCTCTAAGCTTCTCAAGGATCTTACAAATGCTCTAAGGGTCGTGTGTATGCCTCCCGTTTTTTTTTATTCACTGGCTAAGGGTTTATATAGAAATCCATTGGTTTGACCGATTTTGACCATCTCAATTCAATTGCACATGGTGTATTATACTCTTCACTCCAACTGCTTCCTTGTATGCCTTATGGTCCACTGAACCGAGTCTCCATTGCCTAGCTCATGTGTAACTGCCTAGAGGCAGTTACAAGTTCATTTAATTTGCTGATTTGCCACTATTCGGTTCCCATACTCTTGCAAGCCTCTCTAGCCCCTTCTAGATCCTTCCAGACCTCATACCATGTCTATATAAGTGCTAGCATGCTCCCTTGACTCCATTTTACGAAATTGATCTCAATTCACATCTTCTCTTCCATTACAAGCTATAATCAAGTCTCAAGCTTTCATTCCAATTCCTTGCTTGTTTCTTCTGTCTCAAAGCTTCACCATCATCAACTCAGTGTCAGGCAACTCCCAGTGCTCTTATCTAGTCGATTTGCAAGCTCCATCACAGTGTTTGATCAACTCACTTCTAGGCCGAATTATGAATTGGTACAACTCCTACATCCAGCATTCACCTCCTCTCAATTGTCACTCTAACACCATCGCCTAAGGTCTTAGAAGCTCTCCCAGCCATTAATTGCAAGTTTCAAGCTTCAATTGGCAAGTTCAAAGTTTTGACCCGAGATATTATTCCCTCGCCATTTCTTTCTCTCGTGCTTTATCAATTTAAAATCTAATTAGATGCATATGCTCTCCTTTGTATGCTGTAGTTGAGGCTAGGAGCAATTGATTCAAAGTTCAACCTTTCACTCGATCTCCATTGATGATGCCTTCGAGTTCTTCTGTCACATGTCGAGGGAAGAAGAAGAGAGAAGGAGAAGGGAGGAAGTAATCCCTTGTCGCTGCGCCGGTGCACATGAGCCAAGGCAAAGAAGAAGGAGGGTGCAGCGACAGTGCGCATGAACCAGGTACATATTCTCTTTTATTCTCGTTTTAAATCTCGCTTAGTATTGTTGTGTAGACTTGGTCCTTTGCGCCTCGGACTCATAAGTCGACTAGTAGGTCCCACTTTTGTAAGTTTTCTATTCTTAGGCTCACAGTGTGTTGTTAGCAAATGTTTAGTGCATGATTAGGGTTAATTAATATGACATGGCATGCTATGATTGGCCCATTAGTTTAATCACCTTCCTTTCATCTCTGGTTATTCATTAACCGATGCTGAGGTGGCCTTATGATATGGTGCCATGTGGCACAGGGCTGGGTGAAGTGGCCCTGTGGTGTGATGCCATGTGGCAATAGGGTGATGAGGTGGCCCACTGGCTGTCTGCCACGTGGCACTAAGGTGGGGCCCACCTGTCAGTGACTCATACCAGGGTGGGGCCCACTTGCTGACATGGACCAATGGGAGGCTGCCACGTGGCACTCGGCTGCTGAGTTGGTCCAGTCTGGTGCTGCCACGTGGCACACCCTCTCTCTTCATCTATTTTCTATTTTCTGTGTTTATTACACCCAATTTGTACCCGGAGCTGCCATCATCTCCAAGTTGTACCCAGAATTGCCTTGATCAAATCTCAGCCTTTGATTAATCCATTTATTCTGCTTTTATCTTCCCTGAATTTATTTTAATAGCTTCACTTATCCAAAAATCATGAAAATTTCACCAAAAATCCCTAAAATCATGATGATCATCCCTGTAATTTTTAATTCCATTTTTACCCCTGTCTCTCTGAATTAAAAATTCTTTTGTCAAATAAACCCTATTATTTCTTCCGAATTAATCCCAGATTTCACTTGTAGCTCAATGTCTCTGCCAATTATCTCTCTCTTGCAGAAACCACCCTAACTAAATACTAATTAGACTTATATTGATATTCATTAGGGCTTAATCCGATCAACAGATTGATTACATGTCAACGGTTGATACAGATCTAGACTTGATCGAGATGGTTGCTCAGCTTTGCACTGATCGGTCTTGTGAAATTGACTTTCAATCCCTTAACATGAGGGTGACTTGGTCAAAGAACCGACTACTTATCGATTGACACAAATCAAAGCATGGTTAGGTGGTTGCTCACAAACTTTGGCACCGTGTCGACCTTGAAAGCAAAATCACATTTGAAATTTCTCATGACTAGTTGTATCAGAATACTAACTTGGCATTGACATCATTTCATGTAGCATAGGGATTATACTGCTTCAGCTCTTTTCTAGGGTTAGCTCCAAGGGCAGATTTTTAGGGTTTAACTCTGACTCCTATAATAGGTCACTGAGGTGTGGGGTCCACCTGTCAGTGAAAATGGTCACATGGGTGACTCATCAGATAGGCTATGTTGTTAGATTCATCTACAAGGGACCGCAGTGGGTCCCACCCGTCGAGAAAAATATAATCAAATGGTCGACCCATCGGAGATTTTCTCTCTCGAAATCTCCCGAGGGTCGACCACCTCGAATGAGTAGGAGGTGGTGGGGTATTTATACTCTTCACTTCATGCCCAAGATTCCATTGTGGGACTAATGAATTCATTCCGGGTTAAGCGGCGACCTCTTCCGATCAAAGTGGGCCATCTTTTCATTGCTTTCTCTCCTTCCCTCTTCTTATGATTTGTCATTAATCATCAATTTATTTTCATTTATTCATTTACTCATCCTTGAAATTTTTCAAGGGTAAACAGCTGTAAAGTCTTCCCTTTTTCTATTTTTGTACTTAGATGTTATACAAAAATAAAAACAGTTGTATTAGGCACTTTTGCAATTAAGATTGAGAGTGTAAAATGTAAAGAGTTTGTGAAATATTTTTCCATACTGCGAAAGAAGAGATGAGGAAGTAGCAAAGAAGGCAATCAGTATCCCCAACAATGAAAGAAAAGAGAAATAAAGTGAAAGAAGGTGGCCGAGAGACGCTATCTTTATCTATCCCCATGGTGGCTGAAGCGGGTGGCTCGGCAGGTGGCTGAGTACATGCACCACTATCCCACGAGCGAGAGGCCGAGAGGACAGACCCCATCATGTTGCGCTCATAAGAAGAATCTGATTACAGAAAAATCTATCGAAGTCTAACCTGAACCTAAGAAGGAGAGAGGTGTGTCGAATATGTGCACCAAAGCAGGCCCTTCAATTTGCCAAATTCTTCAGGACCCGCTTTGGTGGGTGGCTCTTTGTTTACCCCTGAAAAGTCGAAGGAAGAAATATAAGAAAAAAAAGCCAAGATCAAACTCTATGAACTGAACCAATACAATCCCTATACTATATAGAATAGTGTCAATGCCAAGCCAGTATTTTGATACAACAAATCATGAGAAATCTCAATATGATTTTGCTTTCAAGGCTGACCTGGTGCCAAAGCTGTGAGCAACCACCTAACCATGCTTTAATTTGTGTCAATTGCTGATAAGTAGTCAGCTCTTTGACCAAATTACCCTCATGTTAAGGGATTGAAAGTCAATTTCACAAGACTGATCAGGTGCCAAAGCTGGGAGCAACCACCTGATCAAGTCTAGATTTGTATTAATTGCTGATAAGTAGTCAGCAATTGATCAAATTAAACCCTAATAAGCATTATTATTGGTGTTAATTGGGGAAGAGTTTCTGCAAGGAGAGATATTTGGCAGAAACACTGAGCTACAATTGAAGTCTGGGATTAATTCAGAAGAAGAAACAGGGTTTTCTTGACAAAAGAATTTTTAATTCAAAGAAGCAGGGGTAAAAATGGAATTAAAAATTACAGGGATGATCATCATGAATTTAGGGATTTTTGGTAAAAAAATCATGAATTTTGGAGAAGTAGAGATATTTTTAAAAATTCATGAAACAATTCAGATTGAAAAGAAATTCCCTGATTGGTTGGAAGGTGCTCATGGGTACAACTTGGGGACCAGGGATGTTCTGTGTGCAAATGGGAGACACTAAGCATAAAAAAGATGAGTTTGGCGCTGAAAATGATTTTTGAAGGAGTAGATATTTGTGTGAACCCGATGCACCATCTCTGTCTCTCATTAAACCTTACATGTGGGGCCGGACCACACGCACCTAGTCCACCCGAAACCGCACCATCTCCTCCCTTGTGCTTCCCACTGACGTCGGGGCCCCACAGGACAGAAATCACCCCCTTCTTCCCTGCTGGCTGTTCTTCCTCTGCTGAACCCGATTTTAAATGGAATCCAATCGAAAAATTGGAAAAGGGGTCAAACGATAACGAAAATTGGCAAATTATATACCGTTGGAAAGCTCTCGGTGAGGAGAACATGTTAGAGCAATTATTTTCTAGTTTTGTTTACTGTACATCACTCGCATCAAGGAATAAAGAACTCGGTTGTGGAAGTGAATTGGCCAATGAGAGTCATGACAGGATAAATTAACAAGCTAGGGAGTGTTATGAGGGTCCCACGAAGTTAATCAAAGCCCTTGACCAGCCTTCAAAGGTTCCCTACCTAGTGCTTCACCAACTTGCCAATTAGGTTCGGTACCGAGTTGCTCTAACTGACACTAGAACATGCCAGTAGTAAAACAGTCATGTGAAATCGACTCAAGGGATTCATATGATGATAGTAGAGCCTTAATTCAGAGAAATCAGTGAACAGATGAATGAGATTGCGATTGAGGGTTTTAATTCGGTTTGAACTCAACTGAAAGCATCCAGACAGTTACACCCTTACAAAACACCTAAACTCGGTTCACAGGACCTGAAGCAATAAAAAGAAAATGGTGCAGGGGTGTTTGAAGAAAAGAAGGGTAGTGGAATAAACTAAGAGGATTCGGTTATAACTGCTGCCATGTCATCAATCCGAATTTTAAGCCATTCCCTTCAGAAAAACACAGCAAGATTGATTTCTACCGTCCAAAACACAGATGGAAGATTGAGATGAAGCCACCTCAGCGATCCATGGACTCAAAGAAGCACAAATTGTGTAAGAGAAAGCACAATTGGACTCTAATCAATTCCTATATAAACCTCTAACAGCAAAGAAAAAAAGGACAACCTCTGGTTCCATTTCTTCATCCCTGGTACACAGAACCTATAATAGAGAGATACCGAACCTATACACTGCACCCTGGGCTGATTGATCTCGATCTAAGACCTGAGAACTCAGCAAGATCAACAAAAAAACTCAGCAATGGGCAATCAAGATCCTAGAGGAGACAAGAAGGTTGATTCAGAGGAGACAAGAAGGTTGATTCAATCAATTGATAGTAGATTCAACTCTCACACTTGAACCTCTCAATTAGGTTGAATTAAAGCACCACAAGCCTTACCCATTGCATCCGCATTCTGAGGTAAATGACGTTCACTTTTCAAAATATAAATCTTGAAAGAATTGGTTTGATTTCTGAGCAAAGAAATAAAATTCGTTTCCTTTTCACTTCCTGCACCTTTTGCTGTTTTGCAATTTTCTCTTGAGAATTTCCTTTGAACATTCGGTTTCTTGATTTATTCTTCTTCTTTCATTGAAAATTACAAACACTGCATGGAATTGATCTCATCCAGTGAGCCACTGGCCCAAACACAAGGTGTTTGGTGTGCCTTTAGGCCTGGATTGTTAATCAAGGCAAATTAATGGAAGTCCATAGTATTTCTTTCATTGCTTCTTCAAACAGACTTGGTTCATGTTTTGTTTTCTTACTTCTAAGCAAACAGTGAGAGAATTAGAAGCTTGCAACTCCTAATAAATTCAATGAGACAGGAATGAGCGACAAGAGTGGTCCAAATTGTGTAAATTTCTCTTGTAAAATGCTAATTCAAGGAAAGAACAAAGTTTCTTTTGTCTATTGTTTTTAAATTGTCAAAAGTGCAATTCAATCAGTATTGATAATAACTCAGCGAGCCACTGGCCCTAGCTAAGACTAGGTGAGCCTTTAGGCCTGAGAGATATCACTTGCAGTTTGTGAAATAAACACAATTGATTAATCTCAAATCAGCATTGTTATGCTGATCAAATTAGACTAGACGAATTAGCAAGCTTTACACAGTAGGAATTCCAACGATTAAATGAGCACAATGACTAATGAGAAGAGATTAGCAAAGGTTAATGAACAATTCGTGCTAAGAAGGAAAAGCAAAACTCTCTCGATATTAAGACTGTGTCATACAGCAAAACGGTACCGAGTGCTATAGCCCTTTCCTTCGAGATCTGGAGAGGCCTTGATGGATATGCATTACATCAACCTGATAAGCATTCAAAAGTGATGCGCTGTGAAGCAAGAATCACAAGAATTGGTGATCAATGGAATTCAATTTGGTACCAAGCTATTTCGGTACCGGAATATGCAAGCTGAGGCCAAATGGTTCTGGCTCTCATCGTCCACTACTGTAGCGATCTTCAATCAGAGGCCACCGTCGATTTCAGGGAGGTAAGGAGATCGTCGACGCAACTCGTCGGAGGAAGCGGGAGCGTACGATATAACAACACGATCATTGGAGTGATTTGTGTAAATCTCAGTCTGATTGCACGAATCTAAAGGATGTCAGGTGGTATCCGAAGAAAGGAACTCAGTGTGAATATCTTGACCTTTCATCTCCGTTTGAAGCACATCCAACGGCTAGAAGGAGAGTCGATTAATAAAAGGAAAAAATCGGCCCATCACAGGATGGAAGCCCATCTATAAATAAAATCCTAGCCCAGGCAACAAGTTATAATAAGAAATAAATATGTAACTGGGCCTAATTCGCAAGAAAAAAAAAGGAGAAAGTCAAAGTTGGCCCAATCAATTAAGCCCAACTCAGTAAATAACAGAAAATTAAAAATAAAGGGTAAATAAATCATTTGGAGGCTTTCCCAAACTCCAAATTGACTCAAATTTATTCCTAAAAATTCTTTGTTTTTCATAGTATTTTTCTATATAAAAACATTTTAAGAATTTTACAGTACTGAAACAATTTAAAAGCAAAATGACATTGTTTGCTTTTCCCTATTTGACCAACCTTTGAATTGCTATTTTGGCTATTATAAAAATCCTAAAAATCCAAATAAAATCATAAATAATAGCCAACTTATTTCCTATTATTTTTGTAAGTAATTTTCTACAAAAATAAATAGAGTTCAAAAATAATAAAAATCCTACTACTTTGGCTATTATAAAAATTCTAAAAATTCAAATAAAATCATAGCCAATTTATTTTCTATTATTTTTGTAAGTGATTTTCTACAAAAATAAATAGAGTTTAGAAATAATAAAAATAAAATTCTATTACTTTAGCTATTATAAAATCCCAAAAATATAAATAAAATTCTAGTTAATAGCTAACCCATTTCCTATTATTTTTGTAAATAATTTTCTACAGAAATAAATATAGTTTAAAAATAAAAATAAATTCACCTTTATAATAGAGATAATAATGAAAGGTATTATCTTAATAATAAAAATCAATAAAAATGTAATAATCTTTTTACATTTTAGAGGTGAACAAATATGCTCACACAAAGGGGTGTAGAGTAACACAGTGATTTTGCACACATAATGCAACATTTAGAATGATTAGTCGGGACAAGAACATCTTGACGAATAATAACCAAGGCTGCGACATCAACATGAGGAGATATGTCGAGACAAGAACATCTTGACGCTCGTTGAAGAATAACCAAGGCTGCGACATCAACATGAGGAGATATGTCGAGACAAGAACATCTTGACGCTCGTTGAAGAATAACCAAGGCTGCGACATCAATATGAAGAGATATGTCGACTCCAAGAGATAAGAACATTACGATGTCCGAGAGAAGTGACATCTTAATGACTCGGTGTCATGAACAAGTAATTCATGACCATTTTAGCTAGTAAGGCTGAACTCATCCGTCGATAAGTTTGTCTTCTGGTTCATCTCCCGAGATTGTGAGATTGAATCGTTCGTAGTAGATTCATCCACAAAACAAGAATGTGAACCGTTCGTAGTAGGTTCCTTCACTAACACATGCCTCAATGTCAAGGCGGCTTAGTGCTTCGTGTTTGACTTTGTGCGCGAGTTGTGTTCCTAGGTTTATGAATCGGCTTAGTGCTTCGAATTCATAATCTAGAAGATCAGAGAAGAAACACGTGGGCCAAATCCACCCTTCTCCCGATTCACCAACCTCAAGATCAACCGCTCGGTGCTTCGAGTTGTATTTTGTGTGATTGGTTGTTGACTAGTTAAGATTGAACCGTTCGTAGTAGGTTTATCTTCTAGATCAACTGAGGTTGAGTCGTTCTGTAGTAGACTCACCTCAAACCCCTCTGAAGAGATTAATCTGATCTGTAGTAAGGTTATCTCTCGAGGCGGTATAGACTGAACCGATCTATAGTAGGTTCGTCTTTCATAGGATTAACTGTGAACCGTTCTGAAGTAGGTTCATTTTCTAGATGAACTGAGGTTGAGTCGTTCTGTAGTAGACTCACCTCGAACTCCTTCGAAGAGATTAATCTGATCTGTAGTAAGGTTATCTCTCGAGGCGGTAAAGACTGAACCGATCTGTAGTAGGTTCGTCTTCCACGGGATCAACCTCTCGGTGAATCCAGACGACCACTTGACCATCATTTAACTATACTATTTGCTTCTCCCTTTTAAAGATCCAGAGGTGCCTCGAGGTTAATAGCCCAGGGTAATTAACGGTGGGGGCTTGCGCCCACCGGAATCTATAAGAACTCACAATCACTAAAAACCCCCTAAATGTGCATCCAAATCGTTCTAAACGGCAGAACCAGCCGGCGCTAAACAGATGCACGCTTGGGAGGGATCTCCGTGTCCTTCTTCCGCATCCCATCGCCCAGCGGCGGTGCGGAGCGCGCGAAAAAGGGTCGCACACTTAGGTTTGAAGATCTAGGTAGTGTCGTGGAGGTTCAGAGATACTCCCCAAGGCATTAATTCGAGTGATTAAGCTTTAAATTGCCTCAATTGAATTTTGGCCGAGTTGGTTTCACCTCCAGTGCGAGTGTAATACAAGGCCCTTCTTAACAAACGAATTACCAATCCATATACTCCTTCTCATAGGCTTTCGATTGATGTATATTGAGGAGGTCTTCCTACACAAATCGCTTGGACACCATTTTCATCTTAACGTCAGAGAGGAGTCGGGCAAAAGGAAAGAAATCGAGAGGGAGAGACTTGAATCTAATCTCCCATCTACTTGAACCTGGTGCGCATAGGCCAAGGTAAGAGAAGGAAATAATTTCTTACAGGTGGGACCCGTGTGTAAATGGGAGAATGTGGAGTGGGGAGCGATCGCATTTTGGACAGACTTGGCGCACGTAAACCGACCCCACATGTCGGATTTAGTGAGACACAAGTAGCATGGACCGAGCTCTCCTTCTTATTTTCATTGAGTTCTTCCCAGCGTCAATGGTTGATGTTTATTGCTTTGTATCTCCAATTTACACCCAATCAGCTCTTTGCCTTCAAACTGTACCCATAAAGGCCCATGATTAAATCACAGCCCTCTAATTTGCTCTGATTTTTTCTCTCAATTTATTTTAATAGATCCCTTCATCTAAAAATCATGAAATTTTCACCAAAAATCCCTAAATTCATGATGATCACTCCTGTAATTTTTAATTCCACTTTTACCCCTGTTTGCTTGTGCTAAAAATTTCATGATCAAGAAACCCTACTTTCTTCTGAATAAATCCCAATTTTATCAGTGGTAGCTCAGTGTCTCTGCCAAATAAATTCTCCTTGCAGAAACTCCACCCCAATTAACACCAATAATGATGCTTATTAGGGTTTGATTTGATCAAATGCTGACTACTTATCAGCAATTAATACAAATCTAAACTTGATCAGGTGGTTGCTCCCGCTTTGCACTGATCGTCCTTGTGAAATTGACCTTCAATCCCTTAACATGAGGGTAATTTGGTCAAAGAGCTGACTACTTATCAGCAATTGACACAAATTAAAGCATGGTTAGATGGTTGCTCACAGCTTTGGCACCAGGTTAGCCTTGAAAGCAAAATCACATTGAGATTTCTTATGATTGGTTGTATCAAAATACTGGCTTGGCATTGACATCATTCCTTGTTGCACAGGGATTGTATTGGTTCAGCTCATGGGGTTTGATCTTGACTTTTCTCTTATATTTCTTCCTTCGACCTTTCAGGGGTAAACAAAGAGCCACCCACCAAAGCGGGTCCTGAAGAATTTGGCAAATTGAAGGGCCTGCTTTGGTGCACATATCCGACACACCTCTCTCCTTCTTAGGTTTAGGCTAGACTTTGATAGGTTTTCTTTTGATCAGATTCTTCTTATGAGCGCAACATGGTGGGGCCCGACCTCTCGGCCTCTCGCTCGTAGGATAGTGGTGCATGTACTCAGCCACCTGCCGAGCCACCCGCTTCAGCCACCATGGAGATAGATAAAGATAGCATCTCTCGGCCACCTTCTTTCACTTTATTTTTTCTTCTTCCCTCATTTCTCTTTTCTTTCACTATTGGGGATGCTGATCGCCTTCTTTGCTACTTCCTCATCACTTCCTCCACAGCATGGGAAAATATTTTACAAACTCTTTACATTTTACACTCTCAATCTTAATTGCAAAAGTGCTTAATACAACTGCTTTTATTTTCATATAACATCTAAGTACAAAAATAGAAAAAAAGGAAAACTTTACAGCACCCTATTGCACTTATTCTATACATGGCTTCTCTTTATTTATTACAATACAGAACTTAAGTAACCGTGGTATTTTACGGATACTGAACCCGTCTCGTATTGACCTCTAGTCGGGTACAGAATAAACTCGTTTATCCCTTTATTACCGATGGATAAACTTACCGATCATCAATTGGATTGTGGATGCAATTGATAACACCATTTTGTGGATGCTCCTTGTATACTTGATTGACGTTTATTTGTGGAAGCTCACCCACTCTCCCCTCATTTGTGCACCGTTGCGTCTTTGAAGTGGAAACTCACATTCACTCATCTCCACTCAATTTGTTTTGTGGGGATCCTACCCTCAAACATCCATCACGCATCCCCGCGCGAGACAAGCTTTCATCGGTAGGTCCGCTCTCCATGACCCGAGTCACTTCTTTAAGCGAATTACTTTATTTGACACCGAATGTCGGCAAAAAAGCGTAAACCTTTAGTCTGACCCCTCCATGACCTATTTTGGGATTTGAAACAGATCACCTCCTTGGGCGTGTGGTACTTTTGCGGATGAATATACCCAACCTGGTTTTTATGTTTTTGCTACCCTCAAACATCCATCACGCATCCCTACGAGACAGGCTTTCATCGGGTAGGTCCGCTCTCCATGACTAGAGTCACTTCTTTAAGCGAGCCACTTTGTTTAACATAAAATGCCGGGTACAAGCGTAAACCCTTGATCTGACCCCTCCATGATGCGTCGTGGGATTATGACACACCATTTCTTCGGGCGTGTGGTGCTTTTACGGATGAATGCACCCAACCTGGCTTTGTACAACACACATGGTGTCGGGGACAAAGGTGGCAACCCCTTATTGAAAAAATTTCTATTTTTTTTATTTTTTTATTGATGAGTAAGGAAAATAGATTTTTATTGTTTTACTTAGATATCTTTTTATTTTATTGGAGGAGAGCAGATTTTTTTATTAGTGATACATGTTACTAATAGTACGAGAGTTATTTATTTACATGCCCTCGGAAGCGACTACTTACTAGTCACCAATTTGCTCGACCTATCCCTTGGCTTGCGCCGCGGGCGACCAATATGAGCAACTTTCGTCATTGGGCGACAGATAGTTTGAGGGACAAACTGCAAACCCTGCCCATTTTTATGTTTATTCTGTATCAAATGGACAAACCCAGTGGTATTTGTACTGTGAGCCCAAACACCAAAGCTCTCGCCTTTCACTCTCGCGTGGTTTTGGCATTGAATTCTCTTATTCTTATTATTTTTATTTTGTTGTAGGGCTAAATGTGTTTGTGTGGTTTTGGATTTTTGGATGCATTTTATTTACAAATGCACAAGTAAGGTTTTTTTGATTTTTATGCAAAAGTGGAGGCTAGACATGGGTTTGTGTTTTGTGCGCGTGTGTGTAAGCGAACACTTATTTCCTCCTTATTTATTTACAACGAATACTACTCGATCGGCCCCGCTCTGGGCTATGTGTAGTACTTCTTCAGATATCGTCCATTGATCGGTGGCATAGAACTTTCACCTTCATGGTCTATGAGTTGGTATGCGCCGCCCCCGTACACCTTCTCAATCACGTATGGCCCCTCCCAATTCGGAGAAAATTTTGGGCCGATGTGCCGGCCAATGATCGGCCTCTTAAGGACAAGAACAAGCTCTCCTTGTTGGAATGCCCTAACTCGCGCCATTTTATCATAAGCCCTTGCCATTTTTGCCTGGTATATTTCGAGATTCTGCTGGGCTATTAATCTCTTTTCGTCCATGGCATCCAATTTGTCCAATCTGAGTTGTTGGCATTCATCCATGGTCATATCATTTTGCATAGCTACCTGTAATGACGGTAATTCTACCTCAAGAGGGAGAACGGCTTCAACCCCAAAAGCCAGAGAATATGGGGTAGCTTGCGTAGGCGTTCGGTACGTGGTTCGATAAGCCCACAACGCCTCTTGTAGACGATTATCCCAGTCTCGTTGGTTGCCGTCCACGGTCTTCTTGATGATATTGATTAGGGTTTTGTTAAAGGCTTCGGCCAGACCGTTGGCTCTTGGGTTGTAAATGGATGAGAATCTCCAATCAATATTGAATTGCTCCGCCAAGGCATAGACTTTAGAGCTTTTGAAAGCCGTCCCGTTATCGGATATTATCCGTTATGGGGTGCCGAATCGGTAAAGGATGTGCGTCTTAAAGAACTTAACCACATCAGACGCTTTAACTTCTTTAAGTGGAACGGCTTCGGCCCATTTAGTAAAATAATCCGTTGCCGCCAAGATGAACCGATGACCTCTTGACGTAGGAGGGTCTATGGGCCCCACTATGTCTGTGCCCCACATATTAAATGGCCAGGATGCTATTGTAGGGTGCAACGGGTTTGGCGCTTGATGTATGAAAGGGCCGTGTATCTGGCACATGTGGCACTTCTTTGCGTGAGCTTCACAATCAGCCACCATTGTGGGCCAATAATACCCCATTCGCTTGATCTTTAACTTCATCTTTGGCCCAGACTGATGCGCTCCACATAGTCCGGAATGAATTTCTTTCATAACCCGCTTCGCTTCGAGGCCCCGATACACATCTCAGCCATAATCGATCATAAGACCTACGGTATAGCGTATTGCCCACATACGCATACCGTAGTACCCGCTTTCTTAGTTGATCAATGTTCTTTTTTTGTCTTTGGGGAGAGTACCATGCCGGAAATATTCGACGAACGGTTGTCTCCAATCATCATCTTCTTCGCTATCATTGTTTCTTGGCATTCTACCTTTTCTAATCTAATATCTTTATTGTTTGCATCATTCATTGTCTGACACAATGATAATGGCCTCCTATTGCGGACGATGATGTGGATTTCCGGCTCTGTTGGTTCACCCAGCTCCTTGGCGAGTTTGGCCAATGCATCTGCTTCACCATTCACAGCCCTCGTGACCTTCTCAATGGACACATACGGGATTTTCTTCATTAGTTCTATGGCCTTCTGGTGATATTGTATTAATTCTGGCTTTAGGACCTTGTATTCGCCAATTATTTGATTTATGATCAGCTGTGAGTCTCCAAAGATGCGCACAACCTTGATCTCTAGCTCCAGTGATAGCTCTAGTCCGGCGATAAGCGCTTCATACTCTGCTTCATTATTCGTGCATGGTTCAGTTAAATCTAGAGAATGTCGTATTATCCCACCTTCCGGGGTCACGAAGACTAGTCCCGCGCCAGCTCGCATAGTTGGAACTCCCGGGCCCGCGATCGGCTTGATTGACGAAGCGCCATCGAAGTACAACTCCCATATAGGATTTCCTTCTTCAATATGTAGAGTTTCCTCGTCGGGAAAGTCACATCTTAATGGAGAGTCGTCTTGAATCGGGTGTGCAGCTAAGAAGTCTGTCAGCGCCTGCCCCTTGATCGCCTTTTGTGGTGTGTAGGTGATGTCAAACTCAGTAAGAATGATAGCCCACTTGGCCAGCCTACCCGTCAGCATTGGCCGGGTCATAAGGTATTTGAGAGGATCTACCTTGGATATTAAGATGATTTTATGGGTTAGCATGTAGTGCCTTAATTTCTTCACCACGAAGATTAGGGCTAAATAATGCTTTTCAATCGGCGAATACCCGTGTTCTGCCCCTACCATCATGCGGCTTAAGTAATATAGCACATTTTGGTTACCATCCTGGTTTTCTTGTGCCAACAGGGCTCCCAAGGATCCATCTAGGGCGGTCGTATATAGAATGAGTTCTTTCCCGGGTATGGGTGCCGCCAACACTGGAGGGTTGATTAGATAAGCCTTGATCTCTTCAAAGGCTCGCTGGCACTCGCCATCCCATTTAAACGGGATATTCTTTTTAGTCAACCGGGTGAAGGGTTGGATTTTACCCGATAGGTTGGCTATAAACCGCCTGATATACGCCAATTGTCCTTGTAAGGATCGCAATTGTTTTAAATTCTTCGGCGGGGATAGTTCAGTTATTGCTTTGATCTTGCCCGGGTCTATTTTGATTCCCCTGTGGCGTACCACAAACCCTAGAAATTTTCCTGATGATACCATGAATGCGCATTTCAACGGGTTTAACTTGAGCGCATGTTCTCTTAGGCGATTGAAAACAACCTCAAGATATTGGAGGTGTTCTTCATATGACATGGCTTTGATGACTAGGTCGTCCACATAGCACTCCACTATCTTGTGGATCAGATCGTCAAATATCTTTGTCATCGCCCGTTGGTAAGTGGCACCCGCATTTTTCAGCCCAAACGGCATGACTTTGTAACAATAGATACCAATCGGCGTGCGGAATGTTGTGTGTCTTTCATCTTCTGGCGCCATTTTGATTTGATTATAACCCGCATAACCGTCCATGAAGGAGAAAACTTCATAAGATGATGTGTGATCAATTATGATTTCGGTTACTGGGAGCGGAAAATCATCTTTAGGGCACGCCTTGTTTAAATCCCGAAAATCTACGCAGATGCGAATCTGCCCATTTTTCTTTTTAACCGGGACGATGATAGCCACCCATTCTGGCGTCTCTTCTTTCCGTATAAAGCCTGCGTCGATGAGTTTCTTCGTTTCTTCCACGACCTTTTCTTCCAGTTCTATTCTCATTTGCCTTGGCGCTTGCTTGATTGGCTTGACGGTTGGATCAAATTTTAAGTAATGAACCGCTACGTTGGGATCTAATCCAGGCATTTCCTTATAACTCCAAGCGAAACAGTCCATGTAGCTTTTAAGGAATGTCTTCAACCTGTCAGCCACCTCTTCTGGCAATGATGCGCTTATGAAAGTTGGTCGTGGGTCTTCTTCCGTCCCCAGATTGATTTCAGCTAACTCATCGACCGTATTAGGCTCCTTTTCTAGCTGTTTCAAAGCATTTTTCAGGACTGGGGTACTGTCCTCTTCTGTTTTATCGTCTGGCATTTCAACAGAAGTCATGCAACAGCTTTCTTCTATATGGCGCTCGTTGAGGGACCCCTCGAAACATGCTGCGTCATCGCAGTTATACCCTAACCCTCGGGTATATTTTGTTTTACCATCCAGGTTCATAACCTTATTCTGGCCGCCATTCCAGAGTTCATCGAAGCGCTTGGCCTCGGCCTTGGATATGTCTCTTAAACATTTTGCCCTTTTTGCTAGTTTATATAGCTCCTTTCCAAAGGGATGAGATGCAGCGTCACCGCTCGTTGCATTCTCCGACTCTTGTTCTATCACCCACTTCTTCCAAGTATTGTGGTCAGGGTTCTTCAGAGACTGAGTTGAATCGCTCTGATAGAAAATTATAGCCTTATGGATGATAGTTCTCCTTTTGACGCGCTCTACCTTTGCCGGCACAACAAAGGTCTTTAGAGTCTGGATGTGGTTCACTTTCCCTTGGCGTGAGGTCTTTAAAATGCCTTTCGGGAACCACGGTGATCTCTAGCGCTGCCATCTCCTCTTCTATCTCAATATTCATGACTGAGTTGGAGCGGTAGATTTCTTTAATTGGCTTTCGTCTCGCAACTTTAGGTTTGCTAGGTACGGGAGTGTGCGAGATCGTATAGGCAACCCCTTTGCCTTTGTTATTCGAGCTATGCGGAGCTGGGTCTTGTTGAAAGCTTTTCGGGAGTTGAATTGTTCCGTCTCTGTGCCCTTCTTCTATAAGGTCTTTGAATACCCAGCATTCTTCAATTGTGTGACCCAGTATGCGATGATAAGGGCAAAATTCACCTTCGCTGGCCCTCTCTATGTCCGCGGGTCTTTTACAAGCGGGAAGTATCAATCCGCTTTTTAGGGCCTGCTCAAATATCCGAGCTGTTTTATTTTTCAGGAAAGAATAAGGTTTACTCTTCTTGGCCTTGAGGGTTTGCATGACGGCTGATTGTTTAACTTTTGTTTCTTCTTTCCCTGGTTCATCTACTATGACAATTACCCGTTTGCCACTATCGGGTGCTTGTCTTTCGGGGGTCCCGGAACGGGGTTCGCTCGCCATTTCTTTGAGTAGCTCGGAATTATAGATCGCGGTTTGCAGGTTTTCAATCATTATCATAATTTCATTGTGTTGCACTTTGATATCCTGCATCACTTCCCATTGCTCTGACACTTCCCTTCTATTATTTTCAACCTGATGCCTCATTTCATCGATTACGTTCCAGACGCGAGCTTCAAAATTCTCCCGCCACGAGCGTTCTTCGCCACAGCCTTGGCCTAACCGGTTATCCCTTCCGTCGCTGGGATACCAAGTTGATCATAAATGACTCCTCACTTTCATTATCCGTGTTTCAGCCCTTTGTATGGCTTCTTGAGGATGTGATAGATGATCTCTTCATCAGATTCTTCTTCCCAGGGTTGACGACCATGGCCAGATTCTTCTCCCGAGGTAATGTCGCCCGAGTCGTTGGAATTTTCAGAATCTTCTCCTGAAGTTGCCTCTGTGATATGAATTTGAGGGATATTGGTGGGTTTAAAGTTGAAAATGACTTCCTCCTCAGAATCACTTGGATTGATTTCGCTCGGCTTTGTTTGGGCTTTATATGTAGCCACCTGTTTGAAACGGAAGGTTGCTTCCTCACCCGACTTTCTTCCGGGTCTTTGAGTTCGAACACCTCGGGGTTTAATATTAAATTTGACCTCTTCTTCTTCTCCGGACGAGGTATCAAATTTAGGGCTTTTATTGAAAGGTTTCTGACCTGCTTTTGTTATTGGTTGGCTTGGCGCCGTAGCGGATTTAGGCAAAAAATATTGGGCGTCATTGAATTTAATCTCATGCACCCCGAATGGTTTGACGTCTCCGTAAATTCTCTTTTGTTTACCATTCTCAATATATTTCAGGCACTGGTGCAGAGTAGAGGGTATGACCTGATTGCTGTGAAGCCACGGGCGACCCAGCAACGCCCGATAAGAAGTTTCAGCGTCAATGACATAGAATTTGGTAGGCGCTTTTAGGCTTCCACATTGCAGTGTTCGAGTTATAGCTCCTGTGGCCTTTTGGGAGTTTTGATTGAAGCCATGAATGATCACCTTTTCATCGATAGGTTCTTCACATCTAAGGTGATGGTCTTCAAGGTTTTGAGCGGCATGATATTGATCGAGGACCCCGCGTCGACCAGGATGCGCAATCTTTTGTCCACCGCAATTTCCGGTGATGTACAACGGCGGTTGATCGATCGACGTGCCTATTAAGAGGTCGTCATCTATGAAATTTATGCGTGCGGCCCGCTTGGCGGTGAATAGGGCTTCCCGCATATTTTGCTCGATGAAGTATGACTTGTACTTCTCAGATCTTGCAAGGCCTGGATTAGTACCTCCCTTAGGTCTTGCGACATCATCAATGCGTCGAATATGCTTAATAGCGCCGAATCTTACGCAGATGTGCCAACACATTATATTCTTCGCCGTCGACCGGTCTTTTCTCGGTTCTTGCTTAGGCTCTCGCCTCTTTGCTTTTATTCTCGACTTTGTCCTTTCCCTTATCTAATCCTTGGGAGCTTGTCTCTCGGTACATAAGTCCCGGACCGGAGCACAGCTTTGCATTCTTCGTTTTTGGTCCCAGAGGTGCTTGTCTCCCCTTCGTCGTTTGGGAAGAACATCTCCTCTAATGTTGGCATATCTTCGTCGTGAGAAGAATATACCATGTTGCACGAAGCACCCCGCATTTCTTCGCTTTCTTCTTTATTCACTTCTTCATCTATATCTTCTTTCTTTTGACCTAGGGTTAACTTCTCCCGCCTTTCTTTGGAGATGAAGTGTTGAAGGGTAATCGCCTCGGATCGTCCCCGCTCGCATTCTTCAATTTTATTCTTTCTCGGACTTGTTGCTTCTATGCTTCTTTCTTTTCTTAAGAACTCCGGTCTTGGCTCGGTCCACCTTATAGTATACCCCGGGTTTTGGTGGGACCACTAGCGTGATGTCGTCTTTCCATCTCATGCCGGTTCTTTCTTAAGAGTTTTAAGCATTTTAATTGACTTCTTCGATAAGTGCGTAGTCCATTGTTCCTCTTGATTTTCGCTTAACTGGCCCGGGATCTTCTCTTCTTCGTGAGAGATCATATTTGTTTGTTCATGGGCTGATGGGCTTTGCAAGAACCCTTTAGGTAAAGTAATTTCACCGTTTTTGTACGCCTTTTCAACCCAATCTTTGAAGACCCAGCAATCTTCAATTGAGTGCCCTAGTACTCTATGGTATGGGCAGAAGTTGGGTTCGTCCGATTTATCGGCATCTTCTCAAGGCGTTCTATCGGCCTCTGTAGGGCTAGACCGTTCTTTAGTGCCCCTCTGAAGATTTGGGCAACTTTATCTTTCCTGAAGGAGTACGGTTTAGTCTTCTTTTGTTTAAGAGTTTCAAAGCTCCGTGAACTCCCTCCCGGATTGGGTCTAGGTCCTTTATTGTAATTGTTGCCATTCGTGCCACCGTTGCCGCTTTGAGTATCTCGTGTTAGCGACCATTTTATCTTTTAACGAGGTGAATGCCACCTTGGTTTCAGCTCGGCTCCTCGTTGCGCCTATTGTTCATGAAGTTCGGCACGGCAGTGCGGTGACATCCTTTCCATATTGGATACCGATCCGAGCAAGTCTTTGAACGTGTTGACCTTTGTCACACCAAGCAAGATGCCCATACACCCGTCAATGTTTTTCATGATTAGGTTGACTACCTCATCTTCTGCTAGTGTGCGGTCACATTTGATGCCGAGGTTCCGCCATCTATTGATAAAATCTATCATTGACTCCCTTTCTTGGGTTTAGTGCTTGCCAGACGGCTATGTTTATTTTGTCGACACCATGACAAATCGTGCCCCGAACGAGTCCGCCATCTCGTCCCAGTCCCGATGTCGTTGTTTTCCAAATAATAATACCATTGGAAAGCGGTTCCCACCAAGCTTTGAGGGAATTGTCTTAACAACAAGCAGCATCATTACCGCCTGTGTTGCCACACGAGGCTACAAAGTGGGCCAGGTGTTGTTCGGGATTCAAGTCTTTATTGCCCTCCCCGGAAAAGGTCCTGAAGCGGGGGATCACATACCCTTTAGGATATTCTTCTAAATCGTATATGGCAGGGTATGGATGTCCACAGCTTTTAACGGAGGGATAGCGTATCCACCTCCCGCCTATTTGCATTTGTCGGGCAATCAAGGTTGAATCTCTTTCCGGATATTCCCGTTGGTTCACCTCTCCACTTCTATTGTTCTATGTGGATGGGGTTTAGAATTGACGGTTGTTTTCCTTATGATTGCTTTTGGTACTATGGACCCCTTCTTGACGGGAGCTACCGCTTTGAAATTGGCGTCCCGTGATTCTTGCAACGATTTGACCGCCTTAATCAATTCTTCATTTTGTTTCAAAGATGGTAGCGATTAGCTCCCGTTGCCTAATTAGCTCTTCGTCCCGTGCCTCGATGTGGCCTTTTAATATTTCAATTTCATCGACGGCACTTCGGGACGTGTTTCAACGTCATCTTCATTATCGAAGAAGTCGTGGTTTTCCGACCCTTTTTCGCGCGCTCCGCTCCGCACGCCGCTGGGGCGATGGGTTGCGGAAGAAGGACACGGAGATCCCCCCCTAAATATGCATCCAAAATCTTATGTTCCCCGAGTTTGTTTTGATAGTCCCACCGGCGTGCCGATCCCGTGCGACCCTTTTTCGCGCGCTCCGCACCGCCGCCGGGCGATGGGTTGCGGAAGAAGGACACGGAGATCCCCCTAAATATGCATCCAAAATCTTATGTTCCCCGAGTTTGTTTTGATAGTCCCACCGGCGTGCCGCATCCCGTGCGACCCTTTTTCGCGCGCTCCGCACCGCCGCCGGGCGATGGGTTGCGAAGAAGGACACGGAGATCCCTCCCGAGCGTGCATCTCGCCGGGTGTCGCCGATTCTCGCCGTTTAGAGATTATTTGGATGCACATTCGTGGGGTTTTTAGTGATCGTGAGTTCTTGAGATTCCGGCGGGCGCAAGCCCCCACCGTTAATTACCCCGGGGGCTACTAACCTCGAGGCACCTCCGGATCTTTGAAAGAGAGAAGCAAATAGTATAGTTAAAAGATGGTCAAGTGGTCGTCTAGGTTCATAAAAAGGGGTTCAGTGGAAGACGAACCTACAAACAGACGGCTCAATCTATGGAAGACAAACCTACAAACAGACGGCTTTATCCTATGGAAGACGAACCTACAAACAGACGGTTCAGCCTATGCCACCTCGAGATGTAACCTTACCTACGCACTGTGTTAATCTCTTTAGAGGGGCTTGAGGTGAGTCTACATACGTATCGACTCGACCTCCGTTGATCTAGAAGATAAACCTACAAACAGACGGCTCAATCTTAACTAGTCAACAACCAATCACACAAAATACAACTCGAAGCGCCGAGCCGGCTGATCTCGAGGTTGGTGAATCAGAGAAGGGTGGATATGGCCCACGTGTTTCTTCTCACCGATCTTCTAGATCATGAATTCAAGCACTAAGCCGATTCATAAACCTAGGAAACACAATTGCACACAATGTCAAACCCGAAGCGCCGGGCCGCTTCAACATCGAGGCATGTGTTAGTGAAGGAACCTACCTACGTAACGGTTCACATTCACCGTTTTGTGGATGAATCTACCTACGTAACGATTCAATCTCACAAATTTCGAAAATGAACTGTGAGACGAACTTATCGACGATGAGTTCAATCTTGCTAGCTCAAATGGTCATGAATTACTTGTTCATGACACCGAGTCATTAAGATGTCGCTTCGTTCGACATCTTAATGTTCTTCTTCTTCAAAGTCGACATATCTCTCCATGCCGATGTCGTAGTTTTGGTCATTCTTCACGAGCGTCAAGATGTTCTTGTCTCGACTAATCATTCTACGTGTTGCATTACTTGTGCAAAATTACTATGTTGCCCTACACCCCCGGTGTGAGCGTATTCAATCATGAGTTACTTGCTCATGGCAAATGAGTCATTAAGATGTCACCTATCTAGGACATCGTAATGTTTTTTTCTTCCTCGTAGTTGACATGTATCTCCATGTTGATGTCGCAGCTCTCCGGTTATTCTTCATTAAGCGTCAAGATGTTCCCTGTCTCGACATATCTCTTCATACCGCTATCAAGCCTTAATCATTCTACGTCAGGATGTTCCTGTCTTGACGTATCTTATTATTCTTCATCAAGTGTCAAGATGTTCTTGTCTCGACATATTCACTCATGTTGCTATCAAAACCTTATTCATCTCACGTCAAGATGTTCCTATCTCGACGTATCTTATTATTCTTCATCAAGTGTCAAGATGTTCTTGTCTCGACATTCTTGTCTCGACATATCTTCTCGTATTGCTATTAAAGCCTTAATCATCTCACGTCAAGATGTTTTTGTCTCAACGTATCTTCTTCATATTGCTATCGAAGCCTTAATCATCCTACGTCGAGATGTTCCTGTCTCAACGCATCTTTTCATATTGTCATTGCAACCTTATTTACCCTCCGTCAAGGTGTTCTCGTCTTGACTCATCATTCTAAATGTTATATCATGTGTGCAAATATTCTTATGTGGCTCTACACTTCTTATGTGAGCATATTTATTCATCTTCTAAAATGCACGAAATCTATTATATAATATCTTCCATTATCATTCCTATTATGAAGATGCATTTATTTATTATTATTATTATTATTATTATTATTATTATTATTATTATTATTATATTATATTTTTTTATTTCTTAAACTCTATTTATCTATGTAGAAAAATTACTCACAAAAACAATAGGAAAAGGGGTTAGCTAGTAACTAGAATCTTATTTATATTTTTGGGATTTTTTTTTATAATAGCTAAAATAGTAGAATTTTTATTTTTACTATTTCTAAACTCTATTTATTTTGTAGAAAATCACTTTACAAAAATAATAGAAAATAAAATGGCTATGTTTTTTATTTATATTTTAAAAATGTTTATAATAGCCAAAGTAATAGAATTTTGTTATTATATTCTATTATATTGAAATACTATTCATTATGTAAAAATTATTTACAAAATCAAAAGATGGTTAGCTATACTATTTTATTATTATTATTTTTTTATTATTATTATTATTTTTTTTATTTTTAATATCTATAATAGCTAAAAAGAACTCATTACTAATATTCTATCCTATTTATTATACTATTCATTATTTTTTTATTATTTCTATTTATTATCTATAGAAAAGTATAAGATTTTTTTATTATAGCCATAAGAGATGAAATTCATTATGTTTTTATTACAACTATTATTTTTATTGCATTTTATTCATCAAAAGTATTTTTATTGTATATATTTGTATAGAAATAACAAAAGAAATACAATTCATATTATAAAACTATATTATCATTCTTTATTATAAAAGAAAATGTATTTACTATTTATTATTATGGTAGTATATTTTTGTATATTTTGTGCTATTTATATTTTTTATTATTCTTATTATTCTTTTTACAGAAAATATCAATATAATATCTATTATTTTTTTTATTTATCAAAGAATATAGCTAATCTCATAGCATATTACTATCATCATTATTATTTCATGGAAAATCACTTGAAAAGTCACTAAAATATATCTAGTTATTATTTATGATTTTTATTTGTATTTTTGGAATTTTTATAGTATATAAAATGACAAGTCAAAGCTAAGTCAAACATATCAATATAGTAATATCTTTTGCTTTTAAATTGTTTTATTATGATTATATTTTCAAAACTAGAATATTATCATATAGAAAAATAATATGAAAAATAAGAAAATTTTAGAAACAAATTTGAGTCAATTTGGAGTTCAGAGTATTTTCAAATCATTTATTTACTCTATATTATCACTATTCTCGTTATTATTTAATCACTGGCCTAATCTGGGCCGCCGATCTATACCAAGATCAAGTGCACATCTTTTATAACTTCATTCTTCATTTGGGCCGTTTGATATGTTTTAAGATTGATTATATTAGATGAGGGGCCCAGATTCAATCATTATCCTTTTTAGAACTCGCAATTCATCGTGACATTCGATCTATTCCAAGATTCGCATGTGCGCTTCAATACTGTGTCTGCGTCAATATTCGTGTTGATGCATTCTATTGATTCTCCGATCGGTAAAGTCTTTAATATTCGTGTTCCCGGTGCAAGCGCCGCGATCGGACCACCTTCTTGTTGATCGGACGATCGCTTTAGCATCGCTTCTTCTGGGAGTAGTTCTATGGTGTTTGATTAGCAATCCATATGGTGAATAGCACTTCATGCCGATATTGAGTGTAATGATTGGTACCACTTGGTACCGAGTCTCAATTCTTGTGAATTCAATGAAATTAATCAATATTTCGACAATTTTCTACTCAATTCGTATCGCCTATGTGTGTTAATGCGAGTTACCATGATTAATACGATCTAAATTGATTCATGACCCGATATGATTCAACATATGGTAGTATCGTACAGATCCATTGGTACCTGGCCATTGCCATGTCAAAATTCACAATCTTTATCCACCTTTCGTGTGATCTATGCTTCTATCATTATATATGCTAGCAAGATCTAGTAGAATGTATTTAATCTATGCACAATTCATCTCTCTATTAGTCTATAGCTTTGATTCTCAGAGGCTCTCGCCACTTTAACCGAGATATAACCCATACCGAGTTCTCAAGGCTTAATTGAGATCAATCGGCTCATAAAGCGATCCTATTAATCTTATCACATGCTCTATGAGTGATAAGTAGATGCATTCTATGATGTTTGAACAAAGGATCAAGGCAATTGAACGATACCGTGTCGAAGTTCTCGTGTTTCGCCGAGATCAATCGACACGTTGATCTAATCACCCGTTTTAATCAAAATTCAATGAAGATTTCAGATGATTCATGCATACTAAGTTTGTAACTCATGAGAAAAGATGAAATTGCAAAAGAAAATCGACAGAATCAGAAATAACAATACTGTTATTTACAAGAAAAACATAATTACACTCTTCAAGCTTCGATTTTCAAGAATCAAGTTTGCAAACTTCCAATTAATCAAAGACAGAGTTTAGAACTCACCTTCAAGCAAGCAATTGAAAGGAGTAAATCGAGTTCTCAAAGGAATTACTGAGATCAATCGATTACACCAACTTCTTTTCCTTATTTCTTGCTTTCTATCGCTTCTCAATATCTAATGTCTCTATTTATTGCTATTAATCTCAAAAATATGAATGAATCCCTATCTCTTTGTCGTTAATGGGTTTATATAGGTTATGAAAATGGTCCATCCAAGGAATTAGAGCTATACACCATCTAAAACACCATCAATCGAGTTAGCTTGGTCCATGAACATGGTTCTCCAATTCTATTATCCCTTCGTTGCGACGCTGGGCCCCGTTTTAAAGAATCCAAAGTTCAATCTTTGATCGTTGACCCAATTGAATCTTCCTCTCACTTCTCTTCAATCAATAGAAACTTCTGACATTTTTATATGCTATATATACCCACCACATAGCACCAAAGTCACTTCTTCCTTTTCTCGCCATCAGTAATTCACTTCTCAAGTTCTAATTCATTCTCTCGAGCTCAAGCAATCGGTCAACACCATACTTCCCTTATTCAATTGCTAGTCTTCATCATTCCATCGCATCGTATGAGTTCATGAGAGCTACAAACACCGCCAATTCGAATTAGGAGTGTAAGGTTTCGTGTTTTCCTCATTTGCCCGATTTCATTATCTTAATTCAATCGCTCCAGCTTCACCTTATAATTCTTGTTTCTTTCTTCATATACAAAGGTCGCCTAGGTGAGTAGAAGGGATTTGCATCACCAATTTTAGATCTTGAGGCTAGAATTGAAGTGTTTCATTGATCGTCCGAGGTATCCATCTCTTTCAATCACCCTATCCG
Source organism: Schoenoplectus tabernaemontani (assembly GCA_037127355.1). Lineage (NCBI taxonomy): Eukaryota > Viridiplantae > Streptophyta > Magnoliopsida > Poales > Cyperaceae > Schoenoplectus > Schoenoplectus tabernaemontani. The sequence goes on from CM073757.1 coordinate 10,382,848, forward strand.
TTTATTACTTTTCAATTTTGATCATTTACACATCTTCTCTCATGTACAAAGCTAACTCTAACCGAAAGGAATTGGAGTTGTGATATTTAGAGAGCTTGATTGCTTCTAATGGCACCCTCGGCTTCGTCGAGAAGAAGGAGAAAGAGAGGGAAGGGAGAAGGAGAAGCTCTCCGGGGGGGTCGAACTCTACGCACTAATCCACAAAGCAAAAGGGCCCACCGTCGAGAAATAATACGCATGATCCGTGTACACACTTGCCTCATCTTCCTCGATTTAAATCTTCTCGTCTAATACTATATAGACTTGGTGCATGGATGAGTGAATGAACCGCTCGCTTAAATTCCTGACATGTGGGCCCTAGATGTAAGTGTTATGACTCTAGGTCCACAGATCCACTCACCAATTGATTAGTTTATTGCTTAGTGTTAATGAAGCTGATCTGGCACACTCTGATAGGGTCACTTGCTTAATCATCCCATTAATCATCTGTGGTAGTTTTAATGTATGCTGAGGTGGCTTTGTAGTGTAGTGCCATGTGTCACCTCTGGGGTCTGTGTTACCTAGTTGGACCAATAGCATGCAGCCATGTGGCAATAGGTTTAGTATGATCTGCTGAGGTGTTTTGTTAACACGCCGCCACGCGGCACATGGGGAGCGAGGTGTGTTGTCGTGGGTATTGCCATGTGGCATGTGAAGGGTGAGGTGGACTCGTCGTAGCTTGCCACGTGGCATGCCGCGGGGGGCCCACATGTCGTCAAGATGGCGCGGGGGGCCCACATGGTCGAGTGGACCACCTGGTGTCCGACACGTGGTACGAGGTGGCCCAAGTGAGATACCGACACGTGTCACACTCTCTCTCCCTCTCGATTCTCGTGTATATGTTTGGGATCCCCGCTTGCACCCGCATGTGTCTCTCGTCCCCAAGTTGCACCTGCATGAACCCTCGATTGAATCTCACCTTTGATTAATCCATTTATTCTCGCCTTTATTTTCCCCGAATTTATTTTAATAGCTCCACTTATCCAAAAATTATGAAAATTTCACCAAAAATCCCTAAATTCATGATGATCATCCCTGTAATTTTTAATTCCATTTTTACCCCTCCTTCTCTGAATTAAAAATTCTTTATCCATAAAACCCTATTATTCCTTCTGAATTAATCCCTGATCTCATTTGTAGCTCAATGTCTCTCGCCAATTATCTTCCTCTTGCAGTAAACCACCCTAACTAAATACCAATTAGACTTATATTGATATTCATTAGGGCTTGATTTGATCAAATGCCGACTACTTATCAAGAATTAATACAAATCTAGACTTGATCAAAGTGGTCGCTCCCAAATTTTGCACCCGATCGCCTTATGAAATTGACTTTCAATCCCTTAACATGAGGGTGACTTGGTCAAAGAACCGACTACTTATCAAGAATTGACACAAATCAAAGCATGGTTAGGTGGTTGCTCGCAGCTTTGCACTGTGTCACCTTTGAAAGCAAAATCACATTTGAAATTTCTCATGACTAGTCAGCATCAAAATGCTAGCTTGGCATTGACATCATTTCATGTAGCATAGGGATTATACCGTTCACCTCCTTTCTAGTGGTTAGCTCCAAAGGCAGATTTCTAGTGGTTCAACTCGGGTCCCTATAGCAGTCACCGAGGTGCTGGGGTCCACCGTGTCGCTGAAAATGGTCACATGGGTGACTCATCGATAGGCTATGTTGTTAGATTCATCTACAAGGGACCGCCAGTGGGTCCCACTTGTCGAGAAAATGTAATCAAATGGTCGACCCATCGAGATTTTCTCTCTCCCAAATCTCCCGAGGGTCGCCCACCTCGAATGAGTAGGAGGTGGTGGGGTATTTATACTCTTCACTTCATGCCCAAGATTCCATCGCGGGACTAATGAATTCATTCCGGGTTAAGCAAATGACCTTTTCCGATCAAAGGGCCATCTTTTCATCGCTTTCTCTCCTTCCCTCTTCTTATGATTTGTCATTAATCATCAATTTATTTTCATTTATTCATTTACTCATCCTTGAAATTTTTCAAGGGTAAACAAAGAGCCACCCACCAAGACGAGTCTTGAATGCTCGAAAGGCTTGTCTTGGTGCATTATTCCTTATTATTCATCACTTCATTTCTCATGACGTCTTCTCTTCTTCGGTATTGTAGTTTCATCTCATGACGCCATTCCGCATCGCCCCTCGAGTCATTATCATTCTTTTTATGAGGATCCTAGCGATTGACTCCTCTCGTCTCGCCCATCCGAGCGACTCCTGTCTACCCGCGAGGCGGCGGTTTATTCTTCGTGGATGATCACCCTCATGACATCATGCCCTTCGCCCTCTAGCGTTGCCTCTACTTCGGCCTCCTTTGACACATCTCCTGTGCAAGGAGATTATCGACGGGGAGGCTCACGCGTATGGACCACTCGCTCCCTTCATCACTCCCTTGAGTGCCATGGATATCGCCTAGAGCGGACCCGTATATGCTCATGCGGGAGGGGACTCGCTCAAAGTAGTCGGGATATATGACTCTGGTTTTCTTGTCGATGTTTCATTATCATATCGACACACCCCGGCTACGGCCTTTTGTGAGAGGTGGAACTATTCCACCAACACTCGTTTATCGACGATCGGAGCCGACTCCGACCCTCCTAGAGATACAAAGAAGCTGACCGGCCGCCGATCTTCGGCCATTTCTATGACGAGTTCATGGTCTCACCCGCCGACTCAGAGATTTCACTCGATTCCCGCCTTCTTTGCATAGGATTTATGAGATTTATCATCATTTACGAGGGGGCATCCCGAGTTCCGTTCGTACATTGATCGCCTATTTCACCGATCGGTCCATACTCGCCCTACGGCTTGGCTTCCACCGAGATCCATTTGGTACAGTCGCTCGAGATTCATCATGACGCCCTATCCCTTCTCAGATACCCCGTGTTCACACGACGTGGATCGGGAGACTTATTTGACCGCCTTCATTTCTTGGTGGATCTCGTTATTTCTTATTGCCTAGCTCCCCGCATACACCATTCGCTTCTCTGTTCATTATGGCGAGCCCGATCGCGCGTGGCGATAGGATTTCTTTGGCCGTGCCCGTACCGGCCAACATTTATAGTGCCTCCGCGTCCGACTTCATCTCGTAGTCCTTCACAAGCCAGCCGTGAGCCGATCCCGTGGCATCCGATTAGCGGATGGCTCCATTTGCATCGTCCGGCTCATATGATCCCGGCATGGCGGTCACGCTACGAGATCGTCTATCCTTATCGAGTGACTTAGTCGGGGTGCAAATGCCTTTCATTGACTCCGAGGTCGCTTCGATAGATTCTTCAGAGTCGAGACCATCTCGCGCTTTTCTCGAGATAGATCGGTGGCCCGGGCAAGCCTAGGATTGCCGACAGATGGTGATCGACAAAGCAGGTTCCCTCTTCCGACTCTTCTAGCATTCGAGCCAGTGCCTATCGATTTGGAGTACCCGATCGCATTCGTCGTGGCTTTCTTCCTCTCGATTGGGCGATCATATGTTCATCGAGCCCTATTCGCCACATCGATGCGCACATCGCTTGGCTTGATCAGATATTCCCAAATACTCTTCTCCGCCCCCCATCATCGGCGGCCGATTTGGAGGGTATCGGATGGTGCTACACTCACCTCTTCCGACCGGGCACGGCACTCGCTATCGATGGTATCCACCTCTAGGACTTCCACCTTCACGAGGCGTTATCGCAGCGGGTATTATGAGACCATTCGCTCTTACCGCTCCGTATACTCCTCCGGTCGTCCGAGTACATGTCCGCGAGATGGCCACCTCTATTAGATGGCACCGTTTCGCGTGATCGCAGCCTTTCCCGCCCTTGCCGCAGAGCCCGTCGACTTTCGTGGTTTAGACATACCGATTTTCTCGTGTTCCCGTTAGGACCATTCTTACAGTGTACACTTCATTATCCCTTTAGGTTATTTTCTTTTGATAAGCCCTATCTCATTTCGACCAATTCTCTTTTGATTCGTAGTTGGCTTACGAGTATGATCACGCGGAGCCCGGTTCTCGTCCCTCGTCCACGAGTAGCTCGGCGTTCATTCTCGCCATATGTCGAGCCACCGCCCACCGCCATGGGGAGAGATCGAGACGGCGCACCTCTCACCCGCCTTCCCCGTCTTCTTTTCCTTCTCCCACTCCGGTGATTTTCTTTACCGACTCGCCTATCCTTATTCGGCGCACTTTATTTACATCTCTCGATTAGGGTTTATTTTTCAGCTCGTGGGACATCTCCCGGAGGCCGCCCGAGATGACATCATAGTAGATTTATCTGCGCTCGCGAGCACTACTATTCCGTGTTTTGCACCGACCTTGCCGTCGCAGTTCGTGTGCTTCATTTAATACCTAGTTGCCGCATGCACTAGTATTTTCATTCTTACATGTATATTTTACAGCCCCGAGGCCGATGACATGGCATCTCCACACCGCCGAGCCTTTCTTTCATGACGCCCCGCTTCTCCGTCGATCTTGCCGGTACCCACCGGAGACGGTGACTCATTTGATGTGGTTCTCGGGACCGTGCTCACTCTTGTACGATCGTAGGAGGCTTCTTTAGAGCAGGGGAGTCCATCGGCGTCGAGCCCGCAGCGACGAGCCATTACCGATCGAGGGAGGCCATCTCATGCTTCTTCATCTCCCGACGGCACCTCTCATGGCCACAGATGGCGTAGTCTCGACCGAGCGGTTGCGCCGATTACGACTCGTAGTTGGATGAGAGTTGGCCGTGGTGGAGCAACCTATTCCACACCCCGTAGACGGGTTTCCGCCAATGAGGGTCTCGCCGAGCCTCATGCTTCTCCCGCACCTTATATTTCCTTTATCATTTGCCCGTATTTTATTTTTCATGTATTTATGCTTTCCATTTTATTTTGTAGCCGGTCTCGGTACACCGCGGTCCTCCCGAGGCGACCGACATCCCCGCCCGATTCACCCCGCCTGTCCTCAAAGCGACGAGGCGATAGGTTAGATCTTCCTTCCTTCTATTTCTTCTTTGGTTATAACAATTTGTCTAACCCATTTATTTTACTTGCGTATGTTTCATCGAGGGATGTGCACGCCTTGGCCGCGCCGGGCGATGCACTCCGAGATACCTTCTTCTGGGGCTATCCACTAGATTTCGACATCCCGGACTCTCTCGCCCAAAGGGATTCTCTTTCGATTGGTATAGGCCGACGCGGATACCATCGCGCCACCTCTACTCATTGCACCTCGTCTCGAGAGCACTTTCATTTCCAGGAGGTGCGAGGAGTCGCTCAGTGGCTTACCAGATGCGAGCTCTCTCGTATATCAAGACGAGTTAGAGATTCATGAGCTACGCAGCATTTGGAGGTCGCTCGACTCCGCTATCTTCAGCGCTCTCTTCTTGTGCCACTCTCCGCTCCATGGGAGTCGGGGCAGGGCCCGCCGACCGCTCGTGCAGAGCTAGAGGACCACAGATTATCGCAGAGGGCTTCTCTCGACATTTGGCGGACGTCTCCCGAGTTGCGCATTCATTCGAGCGCCCGGATAGTGCCTTCGCTCGCTTCTTGACTTCGAGGCAGCTTCGAGAGAGGATAGGCACTCCCTCCATACTCATTTAGAGACTATTAGTACCGTGCTATTAGAGTTGGAGTCCCGCTTTTTGGGCCCATAGATCGCACTTTTCATTTCTTTTTTCTCCTTTTCTTTTACCATACTTGATATAGGATGCTTTGACACTTATCATTTGGATCTCTTGTCATGGATGATGCTTCCCTATTATTATTCTTTCATCGCTTCCTTCATAGCCACGAGGAAATATTTTATTGATTTCATGCTATGCACCTCCAATCTTATTTGCAAAAGCGCCTATTACAACCGCTTCATTCTTTCGCAAATATGTCTAAACATAATAAAGAAAAATCTTACAACATCCTATTACATTCATTCTATACATGTTTCTCTTTATTTATGGCAATACAAAACTCAAGTAACCGTGGTATTTTACTTGATACCGAACCCGTCCGTATTGACCTCTAGGCCGGCATTAATAAACCCGTTTATCCCTTTATTACCGATGGATAAACTTACCAAGATCAATTGGATTATGGATGCAACCGATAACACCATTTTGTGGATGCTCCTTGTATATTTAGTTGACATTTAGTTGTGGAAGCTCACCCACTCTCCCCTCATTTGTGCACCGTTGCGTGCGTGGAAACTCACCTTCACTCATCTCCACTCAATTTGTTCTCATGGGGGTACTACCCTCAAACATCCATCACGCATCCCCGCGAGACAAGCCATCGGTAGGTTCGCTCTCCATGACCCGAGTCACTTCTCTAAGCGAATTACTTTATTTGACACCGAATGTCCGGCAAAAGCATAAACCCTTAGTCCGACCCCTCCATGATCTATTTTGGGATTAGAAACAGACCACCTCCTTGGGCGTGTGGTACTTTTGCGATGAATGTACCCAACCTAGTTTTTTATATTTTAGCTACCCTCAAACATCCATCACGCATCCCCGCGAGACAAGCTTTCATCGGTAGGTCCGCTCTCCATGACCCGAGTCACTTCTTTAAGCGAGCCGCTTTGTTTAACATGAAATGTCTGGTACAAGCGTAAACCCTTGTCCGACCCCTCCATGATATGTCGTGGGATTATGACACACCATTTCTTCGGCGTGTGGTGCTTTTACTGATGAATGCACCCAACTCGGCTTTGTATAACACTCATGGTGTCGGGGACAAAGATGGCAACCCCTTATTGAAAAGATTTTATTATTTTTATTATCATTTCATTTTTTTCATTTTCATTTTTTTTTTTTTTATGAGTAGAAAAATAGGTTTTTATTGTTTTACTTATATATCCTTTTTATTTTATTAGAAGAAGGCAGATTTTTGGTTATTAGTGATACATGTTACTAATAATACGAGAGTTATTTATTTACATGCCCTCGGAAGCGACTATTTACTAGCCACCAATTTGCTCGACCTATCCCTTGGCTTGCGCCACGGCGACCAATATGAGCAACTTTCGTCATCGGGCAAATGTATGGTTTGAGGGACAAACCGCAAACCCCGCCCATTTTTGTGTTTATTCTCGTATCAAATGGACAAACCCAAAGTGGTATTTGTATTATGAGCCCAAACACCAAGGCTCTCGCCTTACATTCTCGCGTGGTTTTGGCTTTGAATTCTCTTATTCTATATATTTTTTTTATTTTTATAGGGCTATACGTGTTTGTGTGGTTTTGGATTTTTGGATGCATTCTATTTACGATGCATAAGTAGGGTTTTTGGGATTTTATGCAAAAGTGGAGGTTAGACATGGGTTTGTGTTTCGTGCACGTGTGTGTAAACGAACACTTATTTCCTCCTCATTTATTTACAATAGATACTACTCTGGTTGGCCCCTCTCGGGCTAGGTGTAGTACTTCTTCGATATCGCCCATTAATCGGTGGCATGGGCCTTTCACTTTCATGGTCTATGAGTTGGTATGCGCCGCCCCCGTATACCTTCTCAATTACGTATGGCCCTTCCCACCCGGGAGAATTTTGGACCGATGTGCCGCCAATGATCGGCCTCTTAAGGACAAGAACAAGCTCCCCTTGTTGAAATGCCCCGACTCGCGCCATCTTATCATATGCCCTTGCCATTTTTGCCTGATATATTTCAAGGTTCTGCTGGGCTATCAGCCTCTTCTCGTCCATGGCATCCAACTCGTCCAGTCTAAGTTGTTGGCATTCGTCCATGGTCATATCATTTTGCATAGCCACCCGCAATGACGGTAATTCCACCTCAAGAGGGAGAACGGCTTCAACCCCAAAAGCCAAAGAATACGGGGTAGCTGCGTAGGCGTTCGGTATGTGGTTCGATAAGCCCATAATGCCTCCCGTAGACGATTATCCCGGGCTCGTTGGTTGCCGTCCACTTCGTCTTCTTCATGATATTTATTAGGGTTTTATTAAAGGCTTCGGCCAGTGCCGTTGGCTCTCGGTTATAAATGGACGAGAATCTCCAATCAATATTGAATTGCTCCGCCAGGGCATAGACTTTGGAGCTCTTGAAGGCCGTTCCATTATCAGATATTATTCGTTGCGGTGTGCCGAATCGGTAAAGGATGTGCGTCTTGAAGAACTTAACCACATCGGATGCTTTAACTTCTTTGAGTGGGATGGCTTCAGCCCATTTTGTAAAGTAATCTGTCGCCGCCAGGATGAACCGGTGACCTCTCGACGTCGGAGGGTCTATGGGCCCCACATTAATTTCCGCTAACTCATCGACCGTGTTAGGCTCCTTTTCTAGCTGTTTCAAAGCATTTTTCAGGACCGGGGTATTGTCCTCTTCTGTTTCATTATCTGGCATTTCGACAGAAGTCATGCAACAGCTTTCTTCCATACGGCGCTCGTTGAGAGACCCTCAAGACACGCTGCGTCATCGCAGTTATACCCTAACCCCGGTGTATTTTATTTTACCATCCAGGCCCAGGACCTTATTCTCGCCGCCATTCCAGAGTTCATCGAAGCACTTGGCCTCGCCTTGGATATGTCTCTCGGACATTTTGCCCTTTTTGCCAATTTATACAGCTTCCTTTCCAAAGGGATGAGACGCAATGTCACCGCTCGTTGCATTCTCCGATTCTTGTTCTATCACCCACTTCTTCCAAGTGTTGTGATCGGGGTTCTTCGAGACTGGGTTGAATCGCTCTGATAGAAAATTATGGCCTTGTGAATGATAGTTTTCCCTTTGATGCGTTCCACCTTTGCCGGCACAATAAAGGTTTTCATGGTTTGGATGTGGTTCACTTCCCTTGGCATGAGGTCTTTAAAATGCCTTTCGGAACCACAAGAATCTCTAGCGCTGCCATCTCCTCTTCTATTTCAATATTCATGACTGAGTTGGAGCGATAGATCTCTTTGATCGGCTTACGTCTTGCAACCTTAGGTTTGCTAGGTACAGGAGTATGCGAGATCGTATAAGCCACCCCTTTGCCCTTGTTGTTCAAGTTATGCGGAGCCGGGTCTTGTTGAAAGCTCTTCGGGAGTTGGATTGTCCCGTTTCTATGCCCTTCTTCTATGAGGTCCTTGAATACCCAAAGATTCTTCGATTGTATGGCCCAATATGCGATGATAAGGGCGTAATTCTCCTTCACCGCTCTTTCTATGTCGGCGGGTCTTTTGCAAACGGAAGTGTCAATCCACTTTTTAAGGCTTGCTCAAATATCCGAACGTTTTATTTTTCAGAAAGAGTATGGTTTACTCTTCTTGACCTTGAGGGTTTGCATGACGGTCAATTGCTTAGCTTTCATTTCTTCCCCCTTTGATTCATCTACTATTACAATTACCCGTTTGCCGCTATCGGGTGCTTGTCTTTCGGGGTCCCGGCGCGGGGTTCGCTCGCCATTTCTTTGAGTAGCTCGAATTATAAATCGCGGTTTGCGGTGTTTTCAATCATTATCATGATTTCATTGTGTTGCGTCTTGATGTCCCGCATCACCTCCCATTGTTCGACACCTCTCTTCTATTATTTTCAACTTGGTGCCTTATTTCGTCGATCGCATTCCGTACGCGACCTTCAAAATTTTCCCGCCATGAGCGTTCTTCATTTATAGACCTCGGCCCTAACCGGTTATCCCTTCCGCCACCGGATCCCGTGTTGATCATATATGACTCCTCACTTTCATTATCTGTTTCAGGCCCTTTGTATGGCTTTTTGAGGATGTGATAGATGATCTCTTCGTCAGATTCTTCTTCCCAGGGTTGACGATCATGGCCAGATTCTTCTCCTGAGGTGATGTCGCCCGAGTCGTCAGACTCTTCAGAGCCTTCACCTGAAGTTGCCTCTGTGATCTGAATTTGAGGGGTATCGGCAGGCTTAAAATTGAAAATGACCTCCTCTTCAGAATCACTTGCATTGATTTCGCTCGGTTTTATTTGGGCTTTATATGTAGCCACCTGTTTGAGGCGGAAGGTTGCTTCCTCACCCGACTTTCTTCCGGGTCTTTGGGCTCGAGCACCTCGGGGTTTAATATTAAATTTGACCTCTTCTTCTTCTCCGGACGAGGTATCAAATTTAGGGCCTTTATTGAAAGATTTCTGACCTGTTTTTATCATAGGCCGACTCGGCGCCACGGCAGATTTAGGCAGAAAATATTGGGCGTCATTGAATTTAATCTCATGCACCCCGAATGGTTTGACATCTCCGTCAATTCTCTTTTGCTTACCATTCTCAATATATTTCGGGCATTGGTGCGAGTAGAAGGTATGACCCGATTTATGATGAAGCCACGGCGACCCAAAGAACGCCCGTAAGAGGTTTCAAAGATCAATGACATAGAATTTAGTAGGCGCTTTTAGACTTCCGCATTGCAGGTTCAGAGTTATAGCTCCCAGGGCCTTTTGGGAGTTTTGATTAAAGCCATGAATAATCACCTTTTCGTCCGATAGGTTCTTCACATCTAAGGTGATGGTCTTTAGAGTTTTGAGCGGCATAATATTGATCGAAGACCCTGCGTCGACCAAGATGCGGCCAATCTTCTGCCCTCCGCAGTTTCCAGTAATGTATAGCGGGCGGTTATGGTCGACGGTGCCTATTAGGAGGTCATCGTCTGTGAAATTTATACAGGCGGCCCGCTTGGCGGTGAATAGGGCTTCTTGCATATTTTGCTCTATGAAGTATGACTTGTACTTCTCAGGATCTTGCAAGGCCTGAATTAGAACCTCCCTTAGGTCTTGTGACATCATCAACGCGTCAAATATGCTTAATAGTGCTGGGATCTTACGCAGATGTGCCAACACATTGTATTCTTCGCCCATCGACCGGGTCCTTTCTGGGTTCTTGCTTGGATTCTCAGCCTCTTTACCTTTATTCTGGGCCTTATCCTTTCCCTTATCGGAATTCTTGGGAGCTTGTCTCTCAGGTATGTAAGTCCCGGACCGGAGCACGGCTTTGCATTCTTCATTTTTGGTCCCAGAGGTGCTTGCTTCTCCTTCATCATTTGGGAAGAACATCTCCTCTAATGTTGGCATATCTTCGTCGTGAGAAGAATATACCATGTTGCACGAAGCACCCCAGATCTCTTCGCTTTCTTCTTTATTTATTTCTTCATCCACATTTTATTTCTTTTGACCTAGGGTTAGCTTCTCCCAGTCTTCTTTGGAGATGAAATGTTGGAGGGTGATCGCCTCGGGACTGCCTTGCTCATATTCTTCAATTTTGTTCTTTCTGGACTTGTTATTTCTATGCTTCTTTCTCTTCTTAAGAACCTGGTCTTGGCTCTGGTCCACCTTATAATATACCCTGGGCTTTGGTGGGACCACTGGCGTGATGTCGTCTTTCCATCTCATGCCGGGTTTTTTCTTAAGAGCTTTAAGCATTTTAATCGACTTCTTCGATAAATGCGTAGTCCATTGCTCTTCCTGGTCTTCACTTAATTGGTCCGGGATCTTCTCTTCCTCGTGAGAGATCATATTGGCCTGTTCATGGGCTGATGGGCTTTGCAAGAACCCTTTAGGTAAAGTAATTTCACCATTTTTGTACGCCTTCTCGACCCAATCTTTGAAGACCCAGCAATCTTCAATTGAGTGCCCTAGTACTCTGTGATATGGGCAGAAGTTGGGTTCGTCCGATTTATCGGCATCTTCCGGGCGTTCACTGGCCGGTAGGGTTAGACCATTCTTTAGTGCCCCCCTGAAGATCTGAGCAACTTTATCTTTCCTGAAGGAGTACGGTTTAGTCTTCTTTTGTCTGAGGGACTCAAAACTCCGTGAACTCCTCCCGGTTGGGCCCGGGTCCCTTGTTGTAATTATTGCCATTTGTGCCACCGCTCGCCACCTTGGGTGTCTCGTTGGCAACCATCTTATCTTTTAGCGAGGTGAATGCCACCTTGGTCTCACTCGGCTCCTCGTTGCGCGCCTATTATTCATGAAGTTCGGCACGGTGTGCGGTGACATTCTTTCCATATTGGATACCGATCCGAGCAAGTCTTTGAATGTGTTGACCTTTGTCACACCAAGAAGCATGCCCATCCACCCGTCAATGTTTTTCATGATTAGGTTGACGGCCTCATCTTCGCTTAATGTGCGGTCGCATTTGATGCCGAGGTTCCGCCATCTATTGATAAAATCATCATTGACTCCCTTTTCTTGGGTTTAGTGCTTGCCGACGGCTATGTTTATCTTGTCGACACCATGACAAATCGCGCCCTGAACGAATCCGCCATCTCATCCCAGGTCCTGATGCTGTTGTTTTCTAATGAATAGTACCATTGGAAAGCGGTTCCCACCAAACTTTGAGGGAATTGTCTTAACAACAATGCAGATCATTGCCGCCCGTGTTTCCGCATGAGGCTACAAAGTGGGCCGTGTGTTGCTCGGGATTTAGGTCTTTATTGCCTTCCCGGAGAAGGTCCCGAAGCGGGGGATCACATACCCTTTAGGATATTCTTCTAAGTCGTATATGGCGGGGTATGGATGTCCACAGCTTTTAACGGGAGGGATAGCGTATCCACCTCCAAATATTTGCATTTGTCGCGGCAATCATGGCTTGAATCTCCTTCCGGGATATCCCCGTTGGTTCAAATTTCTCCACTTCTATGGTTCTATGTGGATGAGGTTTAGAATTAACAGGTTGTTTTCCCTTATGATTGCTTTTGGTACCGTGGACCCTTCTTCGACGGAACTACCACTTTGAAATTGGCGTCTTGTGATTCTTGCAATGACTTGACCGCCTTAATCGCTTCTTCGTTCGCTTCAAAGATGGTAGCGATTAGCTCCCGTTGCCTAATCGCTCCTCGTCCCGTGCCTCGATGTGGCCTTTTAATATCTCAATTTCATCGATGGGCACTTCGGGACGTGTTTCAACGTCATCTTCATTATCGAAGAGATCAGGGTTTTCGTTGTGGTCTTCCCCTTCCTCGCTATTGCCCTCGGAGTTGACTCTCTTGGGGGGTCTCCCTTTTCTACCATTATTTTTATTGGTATTGGTGACGTGAGCTTGATTAGGCGGGGACTGGTCATCCTGGACCATGTTCACCTCACCATCAGTATCCGGATCAGTATCGTAGCTTATACTGATGGTATTGACCGAGAAGTGCTCTTCATAACGAGCGGTTCTTCTCTTCTTCTTTGTTTGGTCAGGGGCAGTTATTTTCAGGTTATTGAGTGGTATTCTCGAGCCTAACCGGCTGAATACACTCTTCTGGCCTAGGCGGCTGAACACACTCTCGGGCGGAGCGTTGAATTTGACGGCCTTGCTGGGTTGGGCTTGAGACTGGGGTTTTGTTGGCTGGGAACCCTTTGGGACCCACACCTGCCGGGTGCTAGGTATTGCCTTTGGTGTAAACCTCCTCGGGTGCGGAGTTGAGACAATGGCTTGCGGCCGAGCCATGTCTTGAGATTGACCGAGCGGGAGACGTATTGTCTCGACCTAGCGTTCTTGACGCTCTTCCTCTGTTTGAGGGCCCTGCGAGCCTTGTAGATGGCTTCTGCAGGGGTTTGAGACTTGTCCTGGCGGCGCTGAGGCCTTTGAGTTGGGCAAGATGTGGGCTTAGGCACCTCCCATGCCTGGCGGAGCTGGCCTGTGGCCGAGTTCTTGGCCACTATTCGGAGAGAGCCGTGAATTTGTTAGAGATCGGGACAATGGGCCTAGCCACCACCAGCCTCGGTATGCATCCAGGGCCCTCTTCCCGGACGCTTGAGAGTTACGGGTAGTTTGGGGCCGCGTCGTTGGGGCCGTCTTCTTAGACGGTCGCCTTCTCCTCTTTGGGGAAGTAGTAGGAGAGGCCATTACATTGTTGGAGATACCCTTAGGAGTCGTGGTGATCGAGTCCTCCTCCTCGTCCGGGATGGAGATCCGACGGTTGCGGGAGTGATCGTGGCCACCGGAGCCGGGCCATAGACAAGTGAGTTCTTGCGGGATGGTCCCGAAGAACATGAACAATTTGCCCTCCGGGCTCTTTGCGGGAGTGACGGTGTAGGGAGCGAGGTTGAAGTTTCCGAAGAATGCCATTTCTACAAAAACAAAAACACTTGAAAATTATTAGTCATTTTAGCACATAGAAGACCACTTGTATCTCTTAACTATTCTATTTACCTTTTTCTTTCGTAGATAAGAGGAGAATCTAGGTCCCACCGGCGTGCCGATCCCGTGCGACCCTTTTTCGCGCGCTCCGCACCGCCGCCGGGGCGATGGGTTGCGGAAGAAGGACACGGAGATCCCCCTAAATATGCATCCAAAATCTTATGTTCCCCGAGTTTGTTTTGATAGTCCCACCGGCGTGCCGATCTGTGCGACCCTTTTCGCGCGCTCCGCACCGCCGGCCGGGCGATGGGTTGCGGAAGAAGGACACGGAGATCCCCCTAAATATGCATCCAAAATCTTATGTTCCACGAGTTTGTTTTGATAGTCCCACCGTCGTGCCGATCTGTGCGACCCTTTTTCGCGCGCTCCGCACCGCCGCCGTTGGGCGATGGGTTGCGGAAGAAGGACACGGAGATCCCTCCCGAGCGTGCATCTGTTTGGGTGTCGGCCGATTCTGCCGTTTAGAGATTATTTGGATGCACATTCAGGGGGTTTTTAGTGATTGTGAGTTCTTGTAGATTCCGGTGGGCGCAAGCCCCCACCGTTAATTACCCTGGGCTACTAACCTCGAGGCACCTCTGGATCTTTGAAAGAGAGAAGCAAATAGTATAGTTAAAAGATGGTCAAGTGGTCGTCTAGGTTCATAAAAAGGGGTTCAGGGAAGACGAACCTACAAACAGATCGGTTCAATCTATGGAAGACAAACCTACAAACGGATCGGTTTTATCCTATGGAAGACGAACCTACAAACGGATCGGTTCGCCCTATGCCACCTCGAGATGTAACCTTACCTACGGACCGGGTTAATCTCTTTAGAGGGGCTTGAGGTGAGTCTACATACGGATCGACTCGACCTCCGTTGATCTAGAAGATAAACCTACAAACGATCGGTTCAATCTTAACTAGTCAACAACCAATCACACAAAATACAACTCGAAGCGCTGAGCCGGTTGATCTTGAGGTTGGTGAATCAGGAGAAGGGTGGATATGGCCCACGTGTTTCTTCTCACCGATCTTCTAGATCATGAATTCGAAGCACTAAGCCGATTCATAAACCTAGGAAACACAATTGCACACAATGTCAAACCTGAAGCGCTGGGCCAGTTCAACATTGAGGCATGTGTTAGTGAAGGAACCTACTGCTACGAACGGTTCACATTCACTTTGTTTTGTGGATGAATCTACCTACGAACGATTCAATCTCACGGTCTCGGAAAATGAACCGGGAGACGAACTTATCGACGGATGAGTTCAATCTTGCTAGCTCAAATGGTCATGAATTACTTGTTCATGACAGAGTCATTAAGATGTCGCTTCGTTCGGACATCTTAATGTTCTTCTTCTTCAAAGTCGACATATCTCTCCATGCTGATGTCGTAGTTTTGGTCATTCTTCAGCGAGCGTCAAGATGTTCTTGTCTCGACTAATCATTCTACGTGTTGCATTACTTGTGCAAAATTACTATGTTGCCCTACACCCCCTGGTGTGAGCGTATTCAATCATGAGTTACTTGCTCATGGCAGCGAGTCATTAAGATGTCACCTATCTAGGACATCGTAATGTTTTTTTCTTCCTCAGAGTTGACATGTATCTCCATGTTGATGTCGCAGCTCTGGTTATTCTTCATTAAGCGTCAAGATGTTCCTGTCTCGACATATCTCTTCATACTGCTATTGAAGCCTTAATCATTCTACGTCAGGATGTTCCTGTCTTGACGTATCTTATTATTCTTCATCAAGTGTCAAGATGTTCTTGTCTCGACATATTCACTCATGTTGCTATCAAAACCTTATTCATCTCACGTCAAGATGTTCCTATCTCGACGTATCTTATTATTCTTCATCAAGTGTCAAGATGTTCTTGTCTCGACATATCTTCTCGTATTGCTATTAAAGCCTTAATCATCTCACGTCAAGATGTTTTTGTCTCAACGTATCTTCTTCATATTGCTATCGAAGCCTTAATCATCCTACGTCGAGATGTTCCTGTCTCAACGCATCTTTTCATATTGTCATTGCAACCTTATTTACCCTCCGTCAAGGTGTTCTCGTCTTGACTCATCATTCTAAATGTTATATCATGTGTGCAAATATTCTTATGTGGCTCTACACTTCTTATGTGAGCATATTTATTCATCTTCTAAAATGCACGAAATCTATTATATAATATCTTCCATTATCATTCCTATTATGAAGATGCATTTATTTATTATTATTATTATTATTATTATTATTATTGTTATTATTATTATTATATTATATTTTTTTATTTCTTAAACTCTATTTATCTATGTAGAAAAATTACTCACAAAAACAATAGGAAAAGGGGTTAGCTAGTAACTAGAATCTTATTTATATTTTTGGGATTTTTTTTTATAATAGCTAAAATAGTAGAATTTTTATTTTTACTATTTCTAAACTCTATTTATTTTGTAGAAAATCACTTTACAAAAATAATAGAAAATAAAATGGCTATGTTTTTTATTTATATTTTAAAAATGTTTATAATAGCCAAAGTAATAGAATTTTGTTATTATATTCTATTATATTGAAATACTATTCATTATGTAAAAATTATTTACAAAATCAAAAGATGGTTAGCTATACTATTTTATTATTATTATTATTTTATTATTATTATTATTTTTTTATTTTTAATATCTATAATAGCTAAAAAGAACTCATTACTAATATTCTATCCTATTTATTATACTATTCATTATTTTTTTATTATTTCTATTTATTATCTATAGAAAAGTATAAGATTTTTTTATTATAGCCATAAGAGATGAAATTCATTATGTTTTTATTACAACTATTATCTTTATTGCATTTTATTCATCAAAAGTATTTTTATTGTATATATTTGTATAGAAATAACAAAAGAAATACAATTCATATTATAAAACTATATTATCATTCTTTATTATAAAAGAAAATGTATTTACTATTTATTATTATGGTAGTATATTTTTGTATATTTTGTGCTATTTATATTTTTTATTATTCTTATTATTCTTTTTACAGAAAATATCAATATAATATCTATTATTTTTTTTATTTATCAAAGAATATAGCTAATCTCATAGCATATTACTATCATCATTATTATTTCATGGAAAATCACTTGAAAAGTCACTAAAATATATCTAGTTATTATTTATGATTTTTATTTGTATTTTTGGAATTTTTATAGTATATAAAATGACAAGTCAAAGCTAAGTCAAACATATCAATATAGGTAATATCTTTTGCTTTTAAATTGTTTTATTATGATTATATTTTCAAAACTAGAATATTATCATATAGAAAAATAATATGAAAAATAAGAAAATTTTAGAAACAAATTTGAGTCAATTTGGAGTTCAGGAGTATTTTCAAATCATTTATTTACTCTATATTATCACTATTCAGTTATTATTTAATCACTGGGCCTAATCTGGGCCGCCAGATCTATACCAAGATCAGTGCACATCTTTTATAACTTCATTCTTCATTTGGGCCGTCGGATATGTTTTAAGATTGGATTATATTAGATGAGGGGCCCAGATTCAATCATTATCCTTTTTAGAACTGCAATTCATCAGGGACATTCGATCTATTCCAAGATTCGCATGTGCGCTTCAATACTCGTGCCCGTGCGTCAATATTCGTGTTGATGCATTCTATTGATTCTCCGATCGGTAAAGTCTTTAATATTCGTGCTCCCGGTGGCGCCGGCGACTGGGACCACCTCTTGTTGATCGGACGACTGCCTTAGCATCGCCTCTCTTCGGGGAGTAGTTCTATGGTGTTTGATTAGCAATCCATATGGTGAATAGCACTTCATGCCGATATTGAGTGTAACAGATTGGTACCACTTGGTACCGAGTCTCAATTCTTATGAATTCAATGAAATTAATCAATATTTCTGACAATTTTCTACTCAATTCGTATCGCCTATGTGTGTTAATGCGAGTTACCATGATTAATACGATCTAAATTGATTCATGACCCAGATATGATTCAACATATGGTAGTATCGTGCGGTATCCATTGGTACCGGTCATTGCCATGTCAAAATTCACAATCTTTATCCACCTTTCGTGTGATCTATGCTTCTATCATTATATATGCTAGCAGTATCTAGTAGAATGTATTTAATCTATGCACAATTCATCTCTCTATTAGTCTATAGCTTTGATTCTGTCAGAGGCTCTCGGCCACGGAACTGAGATATAACCTGTCACACCCCAAGATAAATGAATCGGGTTAGGGGTGCTTAATCCCGCCACGTACGCACGACGAGACGTGCGTACGAAAGGCTAAAAATGAATAAAATAAGGCAATCACGAAATAAACAAAATAATAATAATAAGAATACATGACCCTACAGTCCAGAATGAACAAAGAGAATACAACGCCCACATAGGCGGGGGCTAGCTCCATCGGAATGGGCAGCAATCTCTCAAATAAAAACCCAAAAGAAGAAAATAAGACTCAAAAACCCGATGGATCCTAATCGACTACCCACATTTCACATGCGATGCGGCGAAGCATCCTACGTCATCGCGCAGACCGTCCCTAGCACTCGCACTAGCCAAAAATCGAACTCGAAAATACCGGATCCCACAACCACCGTGGAAACGTGAGTAATTTTATAAATTACTCGGTACGGATTAGATCCGACCTTAAGATTCGATCTTCTTTCCTAGACGGACCCAAAAACCGATACGATGTAAATGCAATATATAATATTGATGAATAAATATAGTAATTGTTATTATGCACATTTAACCTACATGTTATGATATGATATGGTAAAGAAACCCGAAATAGAAAATTCATGGAAATAATAATATAATATAAAGTATACGATACGAGAGTCAAACACCCGAATAATTACCCGGTTTGTAAATTTACCGGATTCATCCCGAGCGGGCACAACCGGGGCCCGACTTACTAACTCGGGCCTTGCCTAAGCGGGCGCAACCGGGCCCAACTTACTAACTTAGGACTTTATGTTTGTGCGGCGACAACGCCGCACAAACGACAATCGGGCTCCCGGGGCGATATCGCCCTAGGAGAGTGACGGCTATGAGCACGTACTCTGGTCTGCTAAATCTGGTAATTCACCTTACAAAATATAAACAAATGGATATAATATGTCTTCAGTTGCCATATCGTAAAAGGAGATAACTACCCGTGAATTAACAAATCGGAAACAAATGGGAGCCTACACTTTGTACCAACCAAGGGTCGAGAGGACGCATCCGTAAAAGTATCAAAACGAAATATAACAAAGGGAGCCTACACTGTACCCACTAAGGCCGGTGGACCGCATCCCGACTTTCTCTGTACCAACTATGGGCCAAAGGAGAAAGCCCTTCGGACAATATTAGGATCCTAAATACGCGGATAAATATAATAATATAGTATCACGATATAGATTCCGAGTCTCGGATATGGCGCCCGCACTAAATCTTGAAGTACACGGTATCTAAATCACTCAAATTTGGATTGAAAATTTAATCATATAAAGAATAATAATAAGATATATAATAAAGATCAAAAGAAAACACTCGACACAGTAGAACCCGCCAAATGACGGGATCGGTGGATAACCCGACAGAACGAGGATGCGCGTGCATATACGAGACCGGTGGGTCCCACGGCCTATGGGTCACCGTACGTAACCACAACATCTGCAGTTATGCAAGGCAACTCCGACCGCCCGAGAATTACCGGTCGCCTCTCAAAGACTCCCATGCATTTAATGCATGATTAACTACGACTTAATTAATAATTAGTGATAGTAATAATATTTTCCTAATAATTATAATCTACAACTTAAATTATTTAAATCTATCTGATTCCTATCTCGGGACTATTTCCGAGATCCTACTCTATCACTGTCTACGTGCGGTATGACATGATATGACATGTAAATGCGGGTATGTCTCAAATATCTTTGGTCAATTTACGGATGCAAATGACAAGTCGATTTAGTCTCTAGTTAATTTGGACAAAACACCGCAATTGATTTATTTTAAAAACATTTTATTTTCGGTTTGGGTTCCTAATTCTAAGAAAGAAGATGAATCCCGAAACCGTACACGAGAATAATTCGATCAGGTCGGTAGCGTCACGATCTCGTCAGATGAGCCGTCTCATCTTGAGTGCATTCGTTTGTCGGCTCGTCAAGATATTTTTTTTGAAAACCTATGAAGTAAGAAATAAATTAAATTGGCGAGTATCCCAATCATATTGGAGTCAGGTTTGGTCGGGGTATCTTACGGACGCTCAATGGAAATTATCATTATTTTAGTTCGTATTTTAAGATTATATTTATTTGGATTTAATATAATTGATTTAAATTTTATTTTGATTAATTAAGATAACTAGTTATTATCACTTAATTAAATTAAATTTATAATTAGGATAATTTATTATTTAGGATTAGAGAAATTGATTAATATAATATATTTTATGTTTAATATTTTTAGTATTATTCTTATTAATTTAAAATCGAGAATTAAATTAATATACATATATATATATTATAATATTATTATTCTTATCAATTAAAAATAGAGAAATTGATTAATATATACTTTAAAATCTAAATTATCATTATATTTTAAATTATTATTTTATATCTCTTAATTATTTATAATATATTCTTTAATTATGTTTTATTTTATTTATACTAGTATTATTTTTATAATGTAGAGATTATATTAATAAAGTAAAAGAGATTAAGGAAACTTAATTAAATGAACTGAATTTAATTAAACGAGTTTGTTTTAATTAAGTTTGTGTTGGTGTTTTGAGGTTATATTTATTTCGATTAACGTATATAACTTAATTTATTTAGATTAATTAAGTTGACTTAATGTTATCACTTAATTAATTTAATTATAATTAGGATAATTAATTATTTAAAAATAGAAAAATTGATTAATATATAATATTATATAATTAATATTGTTCTTATTAAAACTAGAGAAATTGATTAATTAATAATATATATATATATATATATATTAAAATATTTATTAATATTATTCCATTATTAAATAGAGAAATTGATTAATAGGTATTTATATATATTAATTAATGTTATTTATTTATTATTATTAAAATAGAGAAATTAATTAATATATATATTTTATATTATAAATTGATATTATACTTTAGTTATTATTTTATAAATCCCTAATTATTTTTATCATATTCTTTAATTATATCTCATTTCATATTTTAATATTATTTTCATTAATTAGAATTCATATTATATAAAACTAGAATTAAAAATAAAAATCAAATTAAAAGAAAAGAAATTCAATTAAACTTAAATTTAATTACTATTTTTATTTAATTAAATGTGTTGGTGTTTTAATGTGTTTGGGATCATAGGTTTCCTCCGAAACCACCGTATACTGTTCGGATTTTTCATTATTGAGGCGAGATCATTTAATCATCTCCCAATTTTTGAGTTTACGTGATTAGTCCATGGATACCGCCGAACCTTTCGGGGCGGCCTCCAATTAATTACGCACTTTTTTAATAAATCCCCTTTTAATTTTCTTGAAAATTTATAAATATTAGGCCATATTTATTTAGTACAACTTCTCCATTATATCTTAATCAATTTGAATCCATTAATCAGTCTAATAAAATTTCTAATCATATCATAAGTTCTTATTATTTGGTTTGGGCCCAATCTCTAATCTATTTTCCTTAACATAAATTCTTGGCCTATTCACAGCCCACATTTATATTCTTACAGCCTAGAATCGACAGAGGCACCAAGAACAAGCGACGGCCACAACGGTAACAAACTAAAGCACACAAGGCAACGAATAGCACAGGCCACAAGGGCAAAGGGGCAACTTAGTAAGCAAGAACGGTGGGGTGGCATAAGTTGGGACAAGCCGATACCAAACAAAGATAGGATCTTCAAGGCAACAAGGGACCAACAAAAACGATCGAGTTACCAAAGAAAGCCATATAACAAGGCCCTATCAAGATTAACAAAACCACATGAGTAACAAGGCGACAAAAGGGCAAGGTTGGCACAAGCCGGACCCACAAACAAGGACAAGAATAAGCCACCCATGACGAGAGAAATCAATAGTTCGGGGCGGAGACCTCGCTTCACTGGTACCGAGTGGTACCAGTGTACCAAGGCGCGTTCTTGAGATATTGGTAATACACAACCACCACAACAAGCAAAGAGGGCAACAAACAACACACATGTCAGCAATGACCTCAAGGTGCAAGTCTGTTCTCATCAGAGATATACCAAATCAACCAAAGGCGCAATCGACAAAATTGCACAAAAATAACCGACAACACAGTACAAGGGAACACGGGGCTCAGCCACCGGTTCAAGGCCTACTCGGCCAAAAGAGAAAGGAGCAATATTACCCATTTTAGTTCAAGGCAGCAAGGAAGAGGGTCGCGTCGACGCCCCCGCTTCACTGTACCAGACGGTACTAGTGTACCGGGGGACAAAAATCGGGTTCTCGGGAATCGGCACAAAAGCAACGAGAAGAATGACGAGCGGCAAGGAAAAGGGGTGAAACGAGGCGGCACTAGGGGCGCCAAGAGAGTGGGGTCTCGGTCCGGCCGTCCGGGGGTGTAGTGCGGTGAGTGTGAGGAAATGAGCGGACGGTGGCAGGTGGTGGTGAGTGGCGTCGCCGTCACTGAGCCGAGGAGGGGCTTCCCCTTTTGGAGTTGGGGGATTGAGAGATAATGGATCGGAAGGGAGGGGAAAGGGAAAAAGAGAGGGGAGAGGATCTGTCGCCGATCGAGAGTGAGAGAGAGGTTGGCAAGAGGGGGGTTCGGTGAGTCTCTCGTCTGAGAGCAAGAGAGAGAAAGGGTTGGTGTCGGCAGCAAAAGAGGAGAAAGAAAAATACGGAATGGTTCATCTCCCCTTCGGTTCCGAAAAAGAAAAAGAAGAGGGGGGGGAGGGGGTAAAGGGAGAGAGTTGCCAGCAATTAACGCGGGTCAGGGAGTGAGAGAGAGATGGGAACATTGACGGGATTGACGTGATGGAGGCAGAGAAAAATAGCACTTGGAGTGATAGCTCCGATCCCGATTTTATGCGGCTAAACTACACATACAATCATATGACAATGGTTGCATCTAATTCACATCGATTGATTTCATTAATTTACTATTAATTTGTTTATTAAGTCATGCTACGTTTAATAAATTTTATTCCTAGTTTAGCCCTCAATTGGTGCTCCATTTGTTTGACATTCCTTATATATTTTATACTTATTTGTGTTCGATTATTTACTCATTTAGAATTACGTCATTTTAATTATTCGCTTAGTCGTTCAAAATTTGTAAGTTATTAATGTTTATGATTTATTTATTTTCATTTTAGCTTTCTTTTCATTTGATTATGAATTAGAATCGTAAATAAGTTTTATCCATATTTATTTATAAATCATAACATAATTAAATTAGATTATTATATTTAAGGTTTGTTAATTATTGTGTTACGTTATTTCTTAATTGATAATTAAGATTTACGATTACTACTTTAATCATTATTAATATTTAAGTTTTAATTTCAAATATTAACATTTTAGATTTACATCTGGCACTTCGTTAATTTCAATAATTGATCCCTCCTTAATTAATTTTTTTTTTTTTTTTTTTTGTTATTTATTAATTTACGTTAAATCATTATAATTACTATCTTAGTTATCATTATTTCTGAATTAAATTTCACGGTTTGACATTTCACCCCCCCTTAAAGAATGTTTCGTCCTCGAAACAAACTTCTAAGTGGGAGTGATTATATTTGTTCCTGCGTAATTGGTTTTATTTTTTTGTTTGTTTTTTTTTTTTTTGTTTTCTGTACCTTTTATTGATTTTTTTTTTTTTTTTTTGTATTTACTTTAATCTAATCATTTCACGATGCTTAACTTATATAGGTTTCAATATTCTAATATTCTCTTAATTAATCAATTCTTATTGTTATTATCGTTATTTCCTTTATCAAATTTTATTAAAGCAAATGCATTCTTTTTTTTTTCTCTAGAATTGGGAGTTAACATATTTTAGTTTCAATTTGTGAAGTTAATTTTAATTAATTATTTTAAATTTTATGTTAAAATATATGTACTCCCTTCATGTGTACATATTACTGTTATCGTATGTCATTATCAATAATTTTTTTTTTTTTTTTTTTTTATTATTTTTTTAAAACCAGTAGCATAGTATAAGGAGTTCATTAATTGTACAAGAAACTTACATTAGTCATATTCATGTGTTATTTCATTTCGTTATGGTATCGGCCTTAATAACGTTTTATGTCAACAATCATTTTATGTTACTATTAACATTATCACTATACTTATTTTATCCCTTGGAGATTTTTAATTTGAGATGTCAAAATTAAGAATTTGGTTGTATGTGCAATATAAATCACGCTCTACTTATTTGCTAAAGATTTTCAAAGTCAGTTTGAACTAAAATACTAAATAAAATATATACCGTAAAACATAATTCAATGGATCATACTAACATAATTAGATCAGCGTTCTGAATAAAGTCATGCAGGACATGCGGAAGCGAAATTTGTTTAAAGAGAATTTTTCCTCAAACTTAAGCTGGTTTGGACCTATGATAGTCATGCATATCATTAAAATTAAAAATAACGATCTGACATACAACGATCATCCAGGAATGGCTCAAATATAAGGTCGAATATCAGGTAGATACAACTCCTTTGAAATCCCGTGCAGTTGAAAGATAAAATGTTTAGATGATTCCCAATCATGGTTGAATTAAATTTTACGCAATAGAACATCTAGTCAAAGTCAAGCGTGATAGCGAAATTTATTGGCTGATTAGATATTAAGCATTTCCCGTATCTAGAATGAGGATTTATTTCTGCGTCCCAAACCGAGTATGCTGATACAAAATCCATTAAGGTTAACTCAAATAGACAATTCTGTGGGAGCGCATAAAATTATCATTAATTAAAGAAGCTATAGCTTATGTTTATACTTCAATTTAAAATTTTATATTCTTATTAGTTTTATCAATTTTATAATATTATTTTATTATATACATATATATATAATTATGTTGCTGTTTTCGTTAGAAAATCGGGTCGAGGCGGAAAAATGAAAATCTGGGAAAAGTAAATGCAATTTAAGTTATCAAAATCTATATTATTAAACTGTTTGTAATGTATTTATTAAGTTTCATCACGATCAAGTAGTGGGATCCCAAAGGATAGCGAAGTCACGCGTATATAAGCGTGCAACGCTAGCCCCAATACTCCTAGACATACCCCTCACAGACCTATGTCAAGTACATATTACTGTTTTGTTTATTTATTCATATTTTCGGGATCTTCTAGATGTTACCCTAGCATGATTTATATGAAATCGGATTATAAATTCATGCTCTGATACCACCGAAGGATGTCACACCCCAAGATAAATGAATCGGGTTAGGGGTGCTTAATCCCGCCACGTACGCACGACGAGACGTGCGTACGAAAGGCTAAATGAATAAAATAAGGCAATCACAGAATAAACAAAATAATAATAATAAGAATACATGACCCTACAAATCCGAATGAACAAAGAGAATACAACGCCCACATAGGCGGGGGCTAGCTCCATCGAATGGGCGAAATCTCTCAAATAAAAACCCAAAAGAAGAAAATAAGACTCAAAAACCCGATGGATCCTAATCCGACTACCCGGCTCACATGCCAATGCAAATAAGCATCCCTGTCATCGCGCAGACCGTGTCCCTAGCACTCGCACTAGCCAAAATCCCGAACCCGAAAATACCCGGATCCCACAACCACCGTGGAAACGTGAGTAATTTTATAAATTACTCGGACGGATTTAGATCCACCTTAAGATTCGATCTTCTTTCCTAGACGGACCCAAAAACCGATACGATGTCCGAAATGCAATATAATATTGATGAATAAATATAGTAATTGTTATTATGCACATTTAACCTACATGTTATGATATGATACGGTAAAGAAACCCGAAATAGAAAATTACGTGGGAAATAATAATATAATATAAAGTATACGATACGAGAGTCAAACACCCGAAATAATTACCCAATTTGTAAATTTACCGATTCATCCCGAGCGGGCACAACCGGGGCCCAACTTACTAACTCGGGCCTTGCCTAAGCGGGCACAACCAGGCCCAACTTACTAACTTAGGACTTTATGTTTGTGCGGCGACAACGCCGCACAAACGACAATTCGCTCTCCGGGCGATATCGCCCTAGGAGAGTGACGGCTATGAGCACGTACTGTCTCGCTTTGAACCTGGTAATTCACCTTACAAAATATAAACAAATGGATATAATATGTCTTCAGTTGCCATATCGTAAAAGGAGATAACTACCCGTGAATTAACAAATCGGAAACAAATGGGAGCCTACACTGTACCAACCAAGGGTCAGAGGACCGCATCCCGTAAAAGTATCAAAACGAAATATAACAAAGGGGAGCCTACACTGTACCCACTAAGGCCAGTGGACCGCATCCCGACTTTCTCTGTACCAACTATGGGCCAAAGGAGAAAGCCCTTCGGACAATATTAGGATCCTAAATACGCCGGATAAATATAATAATATAGTATCACGATATAGATTCCAGTCTCGGATATGGCCGCCCACACTAAATACTGAAGTACACGGTATCCTAAATCACTCAAATTTGGATTGAAAATTTAATCATATAAAGAATAATAATAAGATATATAATAAAGATCAAAAGAAAACACTCGACACAAAAACCCGCCAAATGACGGGATCGGTGGATAACCCGACAAAGCGAGGATGCGCGTGTGCATATACGGACCAGGTGGGTCCCACGGCCTATGGGTCACCGTACGTAACCACAACGGTCTGTTATGCAAGGCAACTCCGAGATCGAGAATTACCCGTCCGCCTCTCAGCACTCCCATGCATTTAATGCATGATTAACTACCTGACTTAATTAATAATTAGTGATAGTAATAATATTTTCCTAATAATTATAATCTACAACTTAAATTATTTAAATCTATCTGTTCCTATCTCGGGACTATTTCCCGAGATCCTACTCCTATCCTGTCTACGTGCAGATGACATGATATGACATGTAAATGCGGGTATGTCTCAAATATGCTGGTCAATTTACCGGATGCAAATGACAGGTCAGATTTAGTCTCTAGTTAATTTGGACAAAACACCGCAATTCAGATTTATTTTAAAAACATTTTATTTTCGGTTTGGGTTCCTAATTCTGAAGAAAGAAGATGAATCCCAGGAAACCGTACCTGAGAATAATTCGATCAGGTCGGTAGCGTCACGATCTCGTCAGATGAGCCGTCTCATCTTGAGTGCATTCGTTTGTCGGCTCGTCAAGATATTTTTTTTGAAAACCTATGAAGTAAGAAATAAATTAAATTGGCGAGTATCCCAATCATATTGGGTCTGGTTTGGTCAGGGTATACCGGACGCTCAATGGAAATTATCATTATTTTAGTTCGTATTTTAAGATTATATTTATTTGGATTTAATATAATTGATTTAAATTTTATTTTGATTAATTAAGATAACTAGTTATTATCACTTAATTAAATTAAATTTATAATTAGGATAATTTATTATTTAGGATTAGAGAAATTGATTAATATAATATATTTTATGTTTAATATTTTTAGTATTATTCTTATTAATTTAAAATCGAGAATTAAATTAATATACATATATATATATTATAATATTATTATTTTTATCAATTAAAAATAGAGAAATTGATTAATATATACTTTAAAATCTAAATTATCATTATATTTTAAATTATTATTTTATATCTCTTAATTATTTATAATATATTCTTTAATTATGTTTTATTTTATTTATACTAGTATTATTTTTATAATGTAGAGATTATATTAATAAAGTAAAAGAGATTAAGGAAACTTAATTAAATGAACTGAATTTAATTAAACGAGTTTGTTTTAATTAAGTCGTGTTGGTGTTTTGAGGTTATATTTATTTCGATTAACGTATATAACTTAATTTATTTAGATTAATTAAGTTGACTTAATGTTATCACTTAATTAATTTAATTATAATTAGGATAATTAATTATTTAAAAATAGAAAAATTGATTAATATATAATATTATATAATTAATATTGTTCTTATTAAAATTAGAGAAATTGATTAATTAATAATATATATATATATATATATATATTAAAATATTTATTAATATTATTCCATTATTAAATAGAGAAATTGATTAATAGGTATTTATATATATTAATTAATGTTATTTATTTATTATTATTAAAATAGAGAAATTAATTAATATATATATTTTATATTATAAATTGTTATTATACTTTAGTTATTATTTTATAAATCCCTAATTATTTTTATCATATTCTTTAATTATATCTCATTTCATATTTTAATATTATTTTCATTAATTAGAATTCATATTATATAAAACTAGAATTAAAAATAAAAATCAAATTAAAAGAAAAGAAATTCAATTAAACTTAAATTTAATTACTATTTTTATTTAATTAAATGTGTTGGTGTTTTAATGTGTTTGGGATCATAGGCTGCCTCCGAAACCACCGTATCTGTTCGGATTTTTCATTATTGAGGCAGATCATTTAATCATCTCCCAATTTTTGAGTTTACGTGATTAGTCCATGGATACCGCCGAACCTTTCGGGGCGGCCTCCAATTAATTACGCACTTTTTTAATAAATCCCCTTTTAATTTTCTTGAAAATTTATAAATATTAGGCCATATTTATTTAGTACAACTTCTCCATTATATCTTAATCAATTTGAATCCATTAATCGGTCTAATAAAATTTCTAATCATATCATAAGTTCTTATTATTTGGTTTGGGCCCAATCTCTAATCTATTTTCCTTAACATAAATTCTTGGCCCATTCACAGCCCACATTTATATTCTTACAGCCTAGAATCGACAGAGGCACCAAGAACAAGCAGCAGCCCACAACAGTAACAAACTAAAGCACACAAGGCAACAGAATAGCACAGCCACAAGGGCAAAGGGGCAACTTAGTAAGCAAGAACAGTGGGCTGGCATAAGTTGGGACAAGCCAGTACCAAACAAAGATAGGATCTTCAAGGCAACAAGGGACCAACAAAAACAGTCAGAGTTACCAGCAAGCCATATAACAAGGCCCTATCAAGATTAACAAAACCACATGAGTAACAAGGCAGCAAAAGGGGCAAGGTTGGCACAAGCCAGACCCACAAACAAGGACAAGAATAAGCCACCCATGACAGAGAAATCAATAGTTCGGGGCAGAGACCTCGCTTCACTGGTACCGAGTGGTACCAGTGTACCAAGGCGCGTTCTTGAGATATTGGTAATACACAACCACCACAACAAGCAAAGAGGGCAACAAACAACACACATGTCAGCAATGACCTCAAGGTGCAAGTCTGTTCTCATCAGAGATATACCAAATCAACCAAAGGCGCAATCGACAAAATTGCACAACAATAACCGACAACACAGTACAAGGGAACACGGGGCTCAGCCACCGGTTCAAGGCCTACTCGGCCAAAAGAGAAAGGAGCAATATTACCCATTTTAGTTCAAGGCAGCAAGGAAGAGGGTCGCGTCGACGCCCCCGCTTCACTGTACCAGACGGTACTAGTGTACCAGGGGACAAAAATCAGGTTCTCAGAATCAGCACAAAAGCAACAGAAGAATGACAGAGGCAGCAAGGAAAAGGGGTGAAACGAGGCAGCACTAGGGGCGCCAAGAGAGTGGGGTCTCGGTCCAGCCCGTCCCGGGGGTGTAGTGCGGTGAGTGTGAGGAAATGAGCGGACAGGCTGCGGTGGTGGTGAGTGGCGTCGCCGTCACTGAGCCGAGGAGGGGGCTTCCCCTTTTGGAGTTGGGGGATTGAGAGATAATGGATCGGAAGGGAGGGGAAAGGGAAAAAGAGAGGGGAGAGGATCTGTCGCCGATCGAGAGTGAGAGAGAGGTTGGCAAGAGGGGGGTTCGGTGAGTCTCTCGTCTGAGAGCAAGAGAGAGAAAGGGTTGGTGTCGGCAGCAAAAGAGGAGAAAGAAAAATACGGAATGGTTCATCTCCCCTTCGGTTCCGAAAAAGAAAAAGAAGAGGGGGGGGGAGGGGGTAAAGGGAGAGAGTTGCCAGCAATTAACGCGGGTCAGGGAGTGAGAGAGAGATGGGAACATTGACGGGATTGACGTGATGGAGGCAGAGAAAAAATAGCACTTGGAGTGATAGCTCCGATCTGATTTTATGCGGCTAAACTACACATACAATCATATGACAACTGGTTGCATCTAATTCACATCGATTGATTTCATTAATTTACTATTAATTTGTTTATTAAGTCATGCTACGTTTAATAAATTTTATTCCTAGTTTAGCCCTCAATTGGTGCTCCATTTGTTTGACATTCCTTATATATTTTATACTTATTTGTGTTCAGTTATTTACTCATTTAGAATTACGTCATTTTAATTATTCGCTTAGTCGTTCAAAATTTGTAAGTTATTAATGTTTATGATTTATTTATTTTCATTTTAGCTTTCTTTTCATTTGATTATGAATTAGAATCGTAAATAAGTTTTATCCATATTTATTTATAAATCATAACATAATTAAATTAGATTATTATATTTAAGGTTTGTTAATTATTGTGTTACGTTATTTCTTAATTGATAATTAAGATTTACGATTACTACTTTAATCATTATTAATATTTAAGTTTTAATTTCAAATATTAACATTTTAGATTTACATCTGGCACTTCGTTAATTTCAATAATTGATCCCTCCTTAATTAATTTTTTTTTTTTTTTTTTTTTTATTTATTAATTTACGTTAAATCATTATAATTACTATCTTAGTTATCATTATTTCTGAATTAAATTTCACGGTTTGACATAACCCATACCGAGTTCTCAAGGCTCAATTGAGATCAATCGGTTCATAGGCGATCCTATTAATCTTATCACATGCTCTATGAGTGATAGTAGATGCATTCTATGATGTTTGAACAAAGGATCAAGGCAATTGAACGATACTGTGTCGAGTTCTCAGGTTTCGGCCGAGATCAATCGACACAGTGATCTAATCACCCGTTTTAATCAAAATTCAATGAAGATTTCAGATGATTCATGCATACTAAGTTTGTAACTCATGAGAAAAGATGAAATTGCAAAAGAAAATCGACAGAATCAGAAATAACAATACTGTTATTTACAAGAAAAACATAATTACACTCTTCAAGCTTCGATTTTCAAGAATCAAGTTTGCAAACTTCCAATTAATCAAAGACAGAGTTTAGAACTCACCTTCAAGCAAGCAATTGAAAGGAGTAAATCGAGTTCTCAAAGGAATTACTGAGATCAATCGATTACACCAACTTCTTTTCCTTATTTCTTGCTTCTCTCTACTGCTCTCAATATCTAATGTCTCTATTTATTGCTATTAATCTCAAAAATATGAATGAATCCCTATCTCTTTGCTGTTAATGGGTTTATATAGGTTATGGAAATGGTCCATCCAAGGAATTAGAGCTATACACCATCTAAAACACCATCAATTGAGTTAGCTTGGTCCATGAACATGGTTCTCCAATTCTGTTATCCCTTCAGTTGCGATGTGGGCCCTGTTTTAAAGAATCCAAAGTTCAATCTTTGACTGTTGACCCAATTGAATCTTCCTCTCACTTCTCTTCAATCAATAGAAACTTCTGGACATTTTTATATGCTATATATACCCACCACATAGCACCAAAGTCACTTCTTCCTTTTCTGCCATTGTAATTCACTTCTCAAGTTCTAATTCATTCTCTCGAGCTCAAGCACTGGTCAACACCATACTTCCCTTATTCAATTGCTAGTCTTCATCATTCCATCGATCGTATGAGTTCATGAGAGCTACAAACACTCCAATTCGAATTAGGAGTGTAAGGTTTCAGGTTTTCCTCATTTGCCCGATTTCATTATCTTAATTCAATTGCTCCAGTTCACCTTATAATTCTTGTTTCTTTCTTCATATACAGTGTCGCCTAGGTGAGTAGAAGGGATTTGCATCACCAATTTTAGATCTTGAGGCTAGAATTGAAGTGTTTCATTGATTGGCGAGGTATCCATTTCTTTCAATCACCCTATCCGTTTATTACTTTTCAATTTTGATCATTTACACATCTTCTCTCATGTACAGGCTAACTCTAACCGAAAGGAATTGGAGTTGTGATATTTAGAGAGCTTGATTGCTTCTAATGGCACCCTCGGCTTCGTCGAGAAGAAGGAGAAAGAGAGGGAAGGGAGAAGGAGAAGCCTCCAGGGGGGCTGAACTCGGCGCACGGAATCCACAAAGCAAAAGGGCCCACTGTCAGAGAAATAATACGCATGATCCAGGTACACACTTGCCTCATCTTCCTCGATTTAAATCTTCTGTCTAATACTATATAGACTTGGTGCATGGATGAGTGAATGAACTGCCTGCTTAAATTCCTGACATGTGGGCCCTAGATGTAAGTGTTATGACTCTAGGTCCACAGATCCAGTCACCAATTGATTAGTTTATTGCTTAGTGTTAATGAAGCTGATCTGGCACACTCTGATAGGGTCACTTGCTTAATCATCCCATTAATCATCTGTGGTAGTTTTAATGTATGCTGAGGTGGCTTTGTAGTGTAGTGCCATGTGTCACCTCTGGGGTCTGTGTTACCTAGTTGGACCAATAGCATGCAGCCATGTGGCAATAGGTTTAGTATGATCTGCTGAGGTGTTTTGTTAACACGCTGCCATGTGGCACATGGGGAGTGAGGTGTGTTGCTGTGGTATTGCCATGTGGCATGTGAAGGGTGAGGTGGACCTGTCAGAGCTTGCCACGTGGCATGCTGGTGGGGCCCACATGTCAGGTCAGTATGGTGGTGGGGCCCACATGGCTGAGGTGGACCAATGGGGTGCTGACACGTGGCATGAGGTGGCCCAGTGAGATACTGACACGTGTCACACTCTCTCTCCCCTCTGATTCTGCGTGTATATGTTTGGGATCCCCAGTTTGCACCCAGATGTGTCTCTGTCCCCCAAGTTGCACCCAGATGAACCCTTGATTGAATCTCAGCCTTTGATTAATCCATTTATTCTGCCTTTATTTTCCCTGAATTTATTTTAATAGCTCCACTTATCCAAAAATTATGAAAATTTCACCAAAAATCCCTAAATTCATGATGATCATCCCTGTAATTTTTAATTCCATTTTTACCCCTCCTTCTCTGAATTAAAAATTCTTTATCCATAAAACCCTATTATTCCTTCTGAATTAATCCCTGATCTCATTTGTAGCTCAATGTCTCTGCCAATTATCTTCCTCTTGCAGAAACCACCCTAACTAAATACCAATTAGACTTATATTGATATTCATTAGGGCTTGATTTGATCAAATGCTGACTACTTATCAGCAATTAATACAAATCTAGACTTGATCAGGTGGTTGCTCCCAACTTTGGCACTTTTGATCGGTCTTATGAAATTGACTTTCAATCCCTTAACATGAGGGTGACTTGGTCAAAGAACTGACTACTTATCGATTAATTGACACAAATCAAAGCATGGTTAGGTGGTTGCTCGCGGCTTTGGCACCGGAGTCGGCCTTGAAAGCAAAATCACATTTGAAATTTCTCATGACTAGTTGCATCAAAATGCTAGCTTGGCATTGACATCATTTCATGTAGCATAGGGATTATACTTGCTTGACTCCTTTCTAGGGTTAGCTCCAAAGGCGATTTCTAGGGTTCAACTCGGTCCCTATAGCGAGTCGAGGTGTGGGGTCCACTGTCGGTGAAAAATGGTCACATGGGTGACTCATCGGATAGGCTATGTTGTTAGATTCATCTACAAGGGAGCGCAGTGGGTCCCACTTGTCGAGAGAAAATGTAATCAAATGGGCGACCCATCGGAGATTTTCTCTCTCCCAAATCTCCCGAGGGTCGGCCACCTCGAATGAGTAGGAGGTGGTGGGGTATTTATACTCTTCACTTCATGCCCGAGATTCCATTGTGGGACTAATGAATTCATTCGGGGTTAAGCGACGACCTCTTCGATCGGTGGGCCATCTTTTCATTGCTTTCTCTCCTTCCCTCTTCTTATGATTTGTCATTAATCATCAATTTATTTTCATTTATTCATTTACTCATCCTTGAAATTTTTCAAGGGTAAACAACTGGGGTTTTGTTGGTTGGGAACCCTTTGGGACCCACACCTGCTGGGTGCTAGGTGTTGCCTTTGAGGTAAACCTCCTTGGGTACGGAGTCGAGATAATGGCTTGCGGCTGAGCCATATCTTGAGAGTGATTGGGGTGGGAGACATATTGTCTCGACTTAGCATTTCTCACGCTCTTCCTCTATTTGAGGGCCCTGTGAGCCTTGTAGATGGCTTCTGCAGGGGCTTGAGACTTGTTCTGGCGGCGCTGAGGCTTTTGAGTTGGGCGAGGTGTGGGCTTAGGCACCTCCCATGCCTGGCGGAGCTGGCCGGTGGCTGAGTTCTTAGCCACTATACGGAGGGCAGTGAATTTGTTGGAGCCTGGGATAGCTGGCCTAGCCACCAGCTGGTTTTGATATGCATCCAGGGCCCTCTTTCTGGACGCTTGAGAGTTGCGGGTAATTTGGGCCGCGGCCGTTGGGGCTGTCTTCTTGGACGGTCGCCTTCTCCTCTTTGGGGAGGTAGTAGGAGAGGCCATGACGTTATTTGAAATACCCTTGGGAGTCAGGGTAATTGAGTCCTCTTCCTCGTCCGGGATGGAGATCCGGACGGTTGCGGGAGTGATCGTGGCCACTGGAGCTGGGCCGTAGAAAGTCAGTTCTTGCGGGATGGTCCCGAAGAACATGAATAGTTTGCCCTCTGGGCTCTGTGCAGGCGTGACGGTGTAAGGAGCGAGGTTGAAGTTCCCAAAGTATGCCATTTCCTGCAAAAACGAAAACACTTGAAAATTATTAGTCATTTTTAGCGCATAGAAGACCACTTGTATCTTTTAACTATTCTATTTGCTTCTCTCTTTCAAAGATGAGAGGAGAATCTAGGTCCCACCGGCGTGCCGATCTGTGCGACCCTTTTTTCGCGCGCTCCGCACGCCGTGGGCGATGGGATGCGGAAGAAGGACACGGAGATCCCTCCCAAGCGTGCATCCGTTTAATGCCACCGATTCTGCCGTTTAGAAAGATTTGGATGCACATTTAGGGGTTTTTAGTGATTGTGAGTTCTTGTAGATTCCGGTGAGCGCAAGCCCCCACCGTTAATTACCCTGGGCTGTTAACCTCGAGGCACCTCTGGATCTTTAAAAGGGAGAAGCAAATAGTATAGTTAAATGATGGTCAAGTGGTCATCTGGGATTCACCGAAAGGTTGATCCGTGAAAGACGAACCTACTACGGATCGGTTCGATCTTTACGCCTCGAGAGATAACCTTACTACGGATCGATTAATCTCTTCGAAGGGGTTCGAGGTGAGTCTACTACGAACGACTCAACCTCGGTTGATCTAGAAAATAAACCTATTACGAATGATTCGAAGTTGATCCCATGAAAGACGAACCTACTACGGATCGGTTCGGTCTTTACCGCCTCGAGAGATAACCTTACTACAGATCAGATTAATCTCTTCAGAGGGGTTTGAGGTGAGTCTACTACAGAACGACTCAACCTCGGTTGATCTAGAAGATAAACCTACTACGGAACGGTTCAATCTTAACTAGTCAATAACCAATCACACAAAATACAACTCGAAGCACTAAGCCGGTTGATCTTGAGGTTGGTGAATCAGGAGAAGGGTGGATTTGGCCCACGTGTTTCTTCTCACTGATCTTCTAGATCATGAATTCCAAGCACTAAGCCGATTCATAAACCTAGGAACACAATTGCGCACAAAGTCAAACCTGAAGCACTAAGCCAGCTTGACATTGAGGCATGTGTTAGTGAAGGAACTTACTACAGAACGGTTCACATTCATCTGTTTTGTGGATGAATCTACTACGAACGATTCAATCTCACATCTCGGGAATGAACTAGAAGACAAACTTATCGACGGATGAGTTCGGTCTTACTAGCTCAAATAGTCATGAATTACTTGTTCATGACACCGAGTCATTAAGATGTCACTTCTCTCGGACATCGTAATGTTCTTCTTCTTGAGTCGACATATATCTTCATGTTGATGTCACGGCCTTGGTTATTCTTCAACGAGCGTCAAGATGTTCTTGTCTCCGACTAATTATTCTAAATGTTGCATTACTTGTGCAAAATCACTTGTGTTGCTCTACACCCTTGTGTGAGCGTATTTGTTCACCTCTAAAATGTAAAAAGATTATTACATTTTTATTGATCTTTTTTATTATTAAGATAATATCCTTTCATTATTATCTCTATTACAAAGGTGAATTTATTTTTTTATTTTTAAACTCTATTTATTTCTGTAGAAGATTACTTACAAAGATAATAGGAAATGGGTCAGCTATTAACTATAATTTTATTTTAGATTTTGGGATTTTATAATAGCTAAAGTAATAGAATTGTATTTTTATTATTTCTAAACTCTATTTATTTTTGTAGAAAATCACTTACAAAAATAATAGGAAATAAATTGGCTATGATTTTATTGAACTTTTAGGATTTTTATAATAGCCAAAGTAATAAGATTTTATTATTATATTTTTATTATTTATTTTGTAGAAATTATTTACAAAACAAAAGATGAATTAGCTATATTATTTTTATTTTGATTTTTAGGATTTATAATAGCTAAAAGAATCATTATTATTATTTTATTCTATTTATGATAGTTTTTATTATATTTTTATTATTTCTATTTATTATTAGAAAAATATAAGATTTTGTTTTATTACCATTATTACTTGGATTTTACAATTATTATTTTATCATATTTTTATTTATCAAAATATTTTCATTATATTTCATTAATATTTTTAAGCAGAAAATAATAATAACACTTATTTCATTATTATTATATTTTTATTCAAATTTTAGAAATAACCAAAGGGATACAATTTATTTTATTATATGATTTTATTATTATATATTTTTTATTCTAGAATAAAATGTATTTATCATTTATTATTATGATTATTTATTTATATATTTTTTTATTTTTACAGAAAAGATTAACATAATATTTATTTGATATTATTATTTATTCCCTTTTTTATTTCTTATTAAATATTATTATTGTTTATTATTTTATGAAAATTATTCACAAAAATAATAAAAATATTTAATTATTATTCAGGATTTTATTTGAATTTTTGGGATTTTTATAATAGCCAAAGTAGTTAGTCAAAGCTTAGTCAAATAGAGAAAAGCAAACAATGTCATTTTGCTTTTAAATTGTTTCAGTATAGCAAAATTCTTATAATTGAAATATTTTTACATAGAAAAGTATTATGAAAAAACAAAGAAATTTTAGAAACAAATTTGAGTCAGTTTGGAATTTAGGAACATTTTCAAATGATTTATTTACTCTTTATTTTTAATATTCAGTTATTAAACTGAGTTGGGCCTAATTGATTCTTGGGCCTAGATTTTTTTACTTATTATTTTATTTTTAACTGCTGGGCCTAATTCTTTACTTCACAAGTTGGGCCAGATTTATTATATATTATTTTTTTACTTTTCTACAGTTGAACTCTAACAGCTCTTGGGCTGGTATTTTAATTTCTTTTCCTCTTGCAAATTGGGCCCAAGTTCTAATTTCTCTTTTCCCTTTACTGCTGGGCCTAGACCGAAACTTCATTTATAAGCAGGCCTCTTATCTTAAGATGGGCTATTCTTCCTCTTATTGATCGATTTTCTTTTAGCCGTTAGATTTACCTCAAGATTGATGTTAGTAGAGATGAAAGGTTATGATGTTCATACTGTCATCTAGTGCCCAGTAGAGTCGTGCGATTTCATCAAGATTTGCACAGGTCATTCTAATGACCGTTCTACTACATCCTACGGTCCCGTTTCCTCTGATGACTTACACCGATGATCAACACCTCCAGGGGGAGATCGGCCAATGAGGATAGAATCGCCATGGTTCGTAGAGCTCAGCGGTAGTCTCAGATTTAAGATCTGTACGGTCAATCGATGGGAGAGTCAGTACCGTTTCCTCTCTCGGTACCAATTCGGTACAGCCCAGAGTCTTAGCATCGGTTCCTGAAGTTTAATTGCTCAATTGAGTTAATTCTTCTCTGGATCTTACGATTTCAAAATCAATGCATGTGCTGAGAATTCCAATTAGAAGCAAAACATCGATTACAGAAGAAACAATTATACTAGTGACAGTACCGAACTCTGGTGCAGAGTGATCTCCCATTGATTCTTCGAGTTTCAATCTCTATTTCAAGCCTTGTTGCTTTCTTGATTACTGTCTTTACTCCATGGACTACTGTGTATGCTTATCTGATTTGGAATTCGGCCTCTCACAGCATATATCGTTGAGTTTCCAGTTATGATCTTCCAACTATAGCCTTCTTGTGACAGTTAGTACACAAGTAGCCTGATTACAAACTAAGACTGGGAGACTCTAGTCTTCGACCAGTCATGATGTTATTGTCACTTCACTTTTACTTTGTTCAAGTGGAGGTAGGAGTACATGAGCACTTCAACTACCCTTATTAGTTTGATTTCTTTCATTTAACATCTTATGAACAAGATCTCAGGAAAGAAAAGGGAAAAGAAAATAAAAGAGAGAAGGAGGTAAGCTAGATAGCAAGTCAAAGAATGCAAAGAAGAAAGGAAATTCATGTCTTGACTTGAAAAATAGTTGTAATACTCTCAACAAATTACACCTTGAAATTTATATAGTACTTAGCTCAAAATGGCAGCAAAGAACGGCTTGTTGAAGATGAATTTGATGTGATCTAGTTGAGAGATTTATATCTACTATCAACTGATCAAATCATCAGCTCTCTTGGATCCCTTCTTCACCTTACTGGTTCTTGATCAATTGACCTGGTCTTGATGCAATAGCTAAGTTCTCAGGTCCTTGACCGAGATCAATTAGCTTGAGGGGTGATGCATGAACAGCTTCAATGTCTCTCCAGCGAAGATCTTGTGTCTCAAGTGAGAAGAAATGTAAAGGAGTTATGGACTGGGGGTATGTAATTGCCTCTCACCTCTTTTCACCCCCCTTAATTTTGCTCTCCTAGGGGTTTATATAAGGATCAGTTGAAAGCTCAACCCTTCAATTGTGCTTTCTCCCCACACAATTTGTGTTTTTTTTTCTTGAGTCCATGGATCGATGGCATGGCACAATCTCAGCCCCTCTTCCACTAATCCAATGGTGTAGATCAATTCCAGTTGTGTTTTCTATGAGTAGGCTTTAGAACTCAGATTGCCAGCTTGGCAGTTGATGATTTTCTGTTTTAAATCACTTTCATTTCTCTTCTACCCATCTACACTTGGTTTCCTGATTTGCTAGTGTAAACATTCTCTTGATACACTCCATGATTTGCTGGACCAGTCTCAAACAGTTTCCTAGCTTGAAACAGATCAAAACAACAACAGTTTTCGGTTTGTTACACTTTGGTTGAATTTACAATTTTGCCATCCAACTACTAACTATGTGATCTCCTCCTTCTGGGATCTTCTAGAACCTTCTGGGCATCCACACACCACCTCAACACTCCCCTCAGTGGGTTTAGATGATAGAAGGACCCAATTAAGCATCCTAAACCCATATTTCCATTTTAAATCCGATTTAAACACTTGAATTAATTCTACTTGTCTCTTGACCAATCCTTCTAATTGAAAGCCCTACTAACATCACACTGGTCCCAGGAATGGGTTCAACTCACTTCCTTGGCCACTTGCACATCCTGGCACTGACTTTGGGCACTTCACCTCATGACCGATTGGCAAACTGGTGAGTCTCAGGTTTAGAGATGTCGAGGCTTAGGTTTGAAGATCTAGGTAGTGTCGTGGAGGTTCAGAGATACTCCCCAAGGCATTAATTCGAGTGATTAAGCTTTAAATTGCCTCAATTGAATTTTGGCCGAGTTGGTTTCACCTCCAGTGCGAGTGTAATACAAGGCCCTTCTTAACAAACGAGTTACCAATCCATATACTCCTTCTCATAGGCTTTCGATTGATGTATAATGAGGAGGTCTTCCTGCACAAATCGCTTGGACACCATTTTCATCTTAACGTCAGAGAGGAGTCGGGCAAAAGGAAAGAAATCGAGAGGGAGAGACTTGAATCTAATCTCCCATCTACCTGAACCTGGTGCGCATAGGCCAAGGTAAGAGAAGGAAATAATTTCTTACAGGTGGGACTCGTGTGTAAATGGGAGACTGTGGAGTGGGGAGCGATCGCATTTTGGACGACTTGGCGCACGTAAACCGACCCCACATGTCGGATTTAGTGAGACACAAGTAGCATGGACCGAGCTCTCCTTCTTATTTTCATTGAGTTCTTCCCAACGTCAATGGTTGATGTTTATTGCTTTGTATCTCCAATTTACACCCAATCAGCTCTTTGCCTTCAAACTGTACCCATAAAGGCCCATGATTAAATCACAGCCCTAATTTGCTCTGATTTTCTTCTCTCAATTTATTTTAATAGATCCCTTCATCTAAAAATCATGAAATTTTCACCAAAAATCCCTAAATTCATGATGATCACTCCTGTAATTTTTAATTCCACTTTTACCCCTGTTTGCTTGTGCTAAAAATTTCATGATCAAGAAACCCTACTTTCTTCTGAATAAATCCCAATTTTATCAGTGGTAGCTCAGTGTCTCTGCCAAATAAATTCTCCTTGCAGAAACTCCACCCCAATTAACACCAATAATGATGCTTATTAGGGTTTGATTTGATCAAATGCTGACTACTTATCAGCAATTAATACAAATCTAGACTTGATCAGGTGGTTGCTCCCAGCTTTGGCACCTGATCAGTCTTGTGAAATTGACCTTCAATCCCTTAACATGAGGGTAATTTGGTCAAAGAGCTGACTACTTATCAGCAATTGACACAAATTAAAGCATGGTTAGGTGGTTGCTCACAGCTTTGGCACCAGGTTAGCCTTGAAAGCAAAATCACATTGAGATTTCTTATGATTGGTTGTATCAAAATACTGGCTTGGCATTGACATCATTCCTTGTTGCACAGGGATTGTATTGGTTCAGCTCATGGGGTTTGATCTTGACTTTTCTCTTATATTTCTTCCTTCGACCTTTCAGGGGTAAACGGCCCGCTCGATTTGCTCGTGCGGGAGCTAGAGGATCATAGATTGTCGGTGAGAGGGCTTCTCTCGACATCCGGCGGGACGTCTCCGGAGCGCGATTCACTCGAGTGCCGGGATAGAGCCTTCTCTCAGTTTTTAGATTTTGAGGCAGCCTCAGAGGAGGATAGGCACTCCCTTCATACTTATTTGGAGACCATTAGTACTGTATTGTTAGAGCTGGAGTCCCGCTTCTTGGGCCCGTAGCTTGTACTCTTCATTTTTTCTTTTCTTCTTCTTTTGCCATGCTTGTTATTGTGTACAAGATATTTTAACGTTTGTTATACTTGATCTCTTTGTTGTGGATGATGCTTGCTTTTATTATTATCCCTTCGTCACTTCCTCTGCAGCGCGAGGAAGTACTTTGTTGATTTCATATTATGCACCTTCAGTCCTTTTTGTAAAAGCACCCGATTATAACTGCTTCATTTTCTCGCAGCGTCTACGTATAACAAAAGGAAAATCTTACAACATCCTATTACATTTATTCTATACACTTCTCTTTATTTACTGCAATACAAAGCCTTAAGTAACCATGGTATTTTGCGGATACCGAACCTGTCTGTATTGACCTCTAGGCCGGGTACAGAATAAACCCGTTTTGTTAAACCGTGAATTTTAATTAAGAAAATAACGATAATTAGGATAACAATTACATGATCTAACGTAACCTATTAAATTATAAAACTAAGACGTAATAATCTAATTTAATTATTTTATGTTGTGAATTATAATTAAATGAATAGAGATAAATATTAATCACAACTTTATCTAATGATCAAGAAATAAACGCTTAATATGAATTATAACCAAGCATTCAATTTGTTAAACGAATATAATCCGAATACTATTAACGATTTTTAGGTTTGACACAATTTGTGATTTTTTTTTGAAATAAATGATTTCCATAACCAAATATTCAAAAGTTCTTAATGAAATAACAAAATGAAAAAAAAAAAAAAAAAAAAAAGGATTACCACACCAATGGCCACAACACCCCGGCCACAGAAAATCCAAATCTTTTTCCCACTTTCTATTTCTCTCTCCCCATTTAATTCTTCTCTCTCCCCGTCCCCTCACCCTCTCTCTGCACTACCCTCTTATCCCTCTCTCTCTCCTCTCTCCCCAGCGCGAACCCGTCCCCTCACCATTAATCTCCCCGCTCCCGAGGTCTGTTTTCTCCGATTTTCACTCCACCATCACCCGATCTCTCTCTTTTGCCCCAGAACCCCTCGATCTCCCGTCTCTCTCTCTGTCGAGGTTGCGACGACCCCTCTCCCTATCACTCCGCCCTCCTACCAACCCGTACTTGTCGGCTTGGTTGTCGCCTCCTATGACCACTGCTCTCTCTCACCCAGTACCTACTCCACTACCTGTCACCTCCAACCCCTTACCCTTGCAGTCCCACTCCCTCACTTACAGGCCCTGTCGCCCTATATAGCTGTGCGTGCGCCTTCTCTCTCCCCCTCTTTGCCA
Source organism: Schoenoplectus tabernaemontani (assembly GCA_037127355.1). Lineage (NCBI taxonomy): Eukaryota > Viridiplantae > Streptophyta > Magnoliopsida > Poales > Cyperaceae > Schoenoplectus > Schoenoplectus tabernaemontani. Next base: position 10,425,707 of record CM073757.1, read on the forward strand.
CTCTCATGTGTTGAGATTTGAAAAGAAATCCCAAAAGTTTAAACTGATAAGAACAAGGTTCGACCCGAGAGGTTTGCAAGGGGAGAGAGGAGGTGGTGGCCGGATATAAGGGGTGACCTGTGCTTGCCTTGTTCCTTGCTTGCTGATCCGATTTTGTCTCTCCTTTATTTTACTGGTAAACCCTAGACCCTTGTTCCTGTTGTGCTCTTGCTGGTTTATTGTCTGTTCTGTGGGGTGTTGGTTGCTTGTTGCTCAGGGGCCATCGAGCCCTGTGGTTGCCTTACTCTGTGGGTTGTTTTCTATTTTTCTCTGTTGTTCCAGTTGTTTAAGCCTTTGTTCTAAGCCGGTACAGTGTAGGCAGTTCTTGTTGGCAGTACCAGTGACCCCTTGTTCTGATCTGTTACACCGCTGCCTTGTTTTTTGGTTCTGGTATGATGGGTTATTGTTGCCTCTGTGTTATTCCTAGTACAACCTGTGCTGGTACCTATTGGCCCCTCTATGTTGTACTGTCACTCAGCTTGTTTATTTAGTGTGCTAATACTGGCTTGAATTGTGTTGCTTGTGATTGTGTGTGGGAGTTTGCTGCCTTAGTTGGGTGAATTGCTGGTATTTCTTGTTGATGCTGGTTTGTGCTGCCTTGTTTGTCTATATCGCTCTATGAACTGTTTGTGGATCGTACCGCCATTCTTGGTACAAAGATGACCCTATGTTGACCTTCTGTTTGCCTTGTTGTGGTTTGTTTATCAGCCACCTTTATCGATTTTCTTTCCTGTTGGTGATTGGGTTGTTGTGGTGATACCTTATTGGGTTGTTTCTTCTGGTACTTACGGCTGGGCCATGATAATTTGGGCCAAAGGAATTATAACAGGGAATTTAGTTTTGTTACAAGGCCCACAATTTAAAACTTAAATAAATAGTTATTGGGCTAATGAATGAGCAACTTATTAACGATTAGGATTCATGGAATTTATGAAAGGCCCAAATAACTTAAAAGTACTAAGATAATAAAGGGATTAAATTAAAATATGACTAATTAATTGGAAGCCGCCCCGAAAGGTTTGGCGGTATCCATGGATTAATTACGTAAACCTAAAGAAAATCGGGAAATGATTATATTCCCTGATTGCCCCCGATTCGGGATATCGGTGCATTGGCACCAATGATTTGGTAGTCAGCGTATGATCCCGAACATTAAAACACCAACACGTTTTGAAATAAATAAAAATGTGTAATTTAAATTTAAATTTATTTTAAATTTAAATTTCTTTCAAATAAGTGTTATTTTATTTTTATTTTTATTTTTGATTTTTCATTTTTATTTTAAATTCTAGTTTTCTATAGTATATTTTCTAATTTATGAAAGATAACACTAACCTATGAAATAAAATGTAGTTAAAGAAGATAAAATAAATAATTAAGAATTTTAAAGTAATAAATAAAGTATAAAAATGATTTATCATATAAAAATATATATTAATCAATTTCTCTATCTTAATGATTAAATAACATTAATTAATATCAATATATATAAATACCTATTAATTAAACAATATATATATAAAATGATAATATCTATTAATTTAATCTTTCATTTTTAAATAAGTAAAAGAATATTAGAATAAAATATTGGATATATTATATATTATATATTAATCAATTTCTCTATTTTAAAATTAATTGATGTAAATACTTACATCCATGAACTCGAATTTAAAATAAAGAATGGACGTATAAAAGCGATCACGAACGATAAACACAATTTAACGGATCTCGAATACGGGCAACTAAAATTTCCGACACCGCGTAAATGCACCAGAAATGTTGCCGAAATTTTCAAGAAAAGACGACAAACCCGAACAAACGCTTAATTAAATTATCAATCCAATTTAAATTATTAATTGTGAAGTAAATCGAGTTAAAACTAATAAACATCTGATTTAAATTAAAATAGGTGATACAGTCGACTCGGATCCTCTCGCGGAGTACGAGGTCGTTCCCGACCCGACGTACGCGGACACCGACCCCGAGGCCGGTGTTCTACCTCCGGAGTAGAGCGACTCCACGATCCTCACCAGCACTCCCAGGTACGGTTTCCTGGGATTTAATCTTCTTTCTTTAGAATTAGGAACCCAAACCGAAAATAAAATGTTTTTAAAATAAATCTGAATTGCGGTGTTTTTGTCCAAATTAACTAGAGGTCGAATCGACCATCATTTGCATCCTAGAAATTGACCAAAGATATTTGAGACATACCCGCATTTACATGTCATATCATGTCATACTGCACGTAGACAGGATAGGAGTAGGATCCGGGAAATAGTCCCGAGATAGGATTAGATAGAAGGAAATAATTCAAGTTCTAGATTAAAATTATTAGGAAAATATTATTACTATCACTAATTATTAATTAAGTCAGGTAGTTGATCATGCATTAAATGCATGGGAGTGCTGAGAGGCGGACCGGGTAATTCTCAGTCGGAGTTGCCTTGCATAACCAGACCGTTGTGGTTACGTACGGTGACCCATAGGCCCGTGGGACCCACCGATGCAGTATATGCACTTTGCGCATCCTCGCTTTGTCGGGTTATCCACCGATCCCGTCATTTGGCGGGTTCGGCCGTGTCGAGTGTTTTCTTTTGATCTTTATTATATATCTTATTATTATTCTTTATATGATTAAATTTTCAATCCAAATTTGAGCGAATTAGGATACCGTGTACTTCAGTATTTAGTGTGGGCGGCCATATCCGAGACTCGGAATCTATTTCGTGATACTATATTATTATATTTATCCCAGGCGTATTTAGGATCCTAATATTGTCCGAAGGGCTTTCTCCTTTGGCCCGTAGTTGGTACAGAGAAAGTCGGGATGCGGTCCACTGGCCTTAGTGGGTACAGTGTAGGCTCCCATTTGTTTATATTTCGCTTTGATACTTTTACGGGATGCGGTCCTCTGACCCTTGGTTGGTCCAGTGTAGGCTCCCATTTGTTTCCATTTTGTTAATTCACGGGTAGTTATCTCCTTTTTACGATATGGCAACTGAAGACATAATTATCCGTTTGTTTTTATTTTGAAAGGTAAATTACCGTTCGTGCGGACAGTACGTGCTTTATAGCCGTTCACTCTCCTAGGGCGTTATCGCCCCGGGAGCCCGAATTGTCGTTTGTGCGGCGTTGTCGCTGCACAAACATAAAGTCCTAAGTTAGTAAGTTGGGCCCTGGTAGTGCCCGCTTAGGCAAGGCCCGAGTTAGTAAGTTGGGCCCTGGTAGTGCCCGCTCGGGATGAGTCTGGTAAATTTACAATCTGGGTATTTATTACGGGTGTTTGACTCTCGTATCTTATACTTTATATTATATTATTATTTTCACAGAATTTTCTATTTCGGGTTTCTTTACCATATCATATCATATCATGTAGGTCAATGTGCATAATAATATTATTATATTTACTCATCAATGTTATATTGCATTTCAAACATCAGTATCGGTTTTTGGGTCCAGTCTAGGAAAGAAGATTAAATCTTAAAAATTTGGATCTAAATCCGTACTGAGTAATTTATAAAATTACTCACGTTTCCACGGTGGATGTGGGATCCAGGTATTTTCAGGTACGGGATTTTTGGCTAGAGTGAGGGCTAGGGACAGTCCTGCGCGATGACAGGGATGCTTCGCTGCATTGGCATGTGGGCTGGGTAGTCAGTTAGGATCCATCGGGTTTTTGAGTCTTATTTCTTTCTTTTGGGTTTTTATTTTGAGAGATTGCTGCCCATTCCGATGGAGCTAGCCCCGCCTTTTTGTAGGCGTTGTATTCTCTTTGTTCATTCTGAATTTGTATGGTCATGTACTCTTATTATTATTATTTTGTTTATTCGTGATTGCCTTATTTTATTCATTTAGCCTTCCGTACGCACGTCTCGTCGTGCGTACGTGGCGGGATTATGCACCCCTAATCCGTTTTATTTATTTTGGGGTGTGACACGTTTATCCCTTTATTACTGATGGATAAACTTACCAGTATCACTTTCGTACGCACGTCTCGTCGTGTGTACGTGGCGGGATTAAGCACCCCTAATCCGATTTAATTATTCTGGGGTGTGACAAAGTCCATCGTTCTTCCTAATTAAAACCCGTTAAGTTCTAGTAAACCTAAACCTTTCAAAATTTAATTATTCACGGTTAGGTCCATCTAATTAATACTCTAAATGTTCAGAAAAGTCCCAACTAACCTAGACTTCACAGTTATGTCCATCACCTAGGGTTAGATACCGCTTTTGGAGGTCGGAGAACCGTCAGATTTTGGTTAGAAACCTAAACAATTCTCTAAGATATATGTGCAATTCTAATATCGTTTGCAGGTTATGAATCTATACTATCTAGGGTTTTTAATCTCAAACGGATTACTAATGCAAATGTACAACAATTCAATCAATGCACAGTAATACAATCACAAAAGCAATTCATAAAATAAAGCAATTAAAATAACAACAAGTACGATTAAACTTTAAGTTTCAAGTTACATGTCTAAACCCTCGAAAAATGACTACTCTTCCATAGAAGAGAAAGAATCATAGATAAAAGCAAGGAAAAACAGAAGGGAAATCATCAAGAGAATAAGAGTTACACCTAGTTTTTGATTTCTGTTCTTCTGCCTTCTTCTCTCTCCAAATCTCTCAAAGAAACTCAAACTCTCTTCTCAGATCTGTCCTAGGGCGGTTATGGCCTTTTGGAGACGTTCTCTACTATTTAAAATCGAATCTGGAGCCTTCTGGGGTGAAGGGACGCTTTCAGGAGAAAAATAATTACTCTGTACGGCCCGAAAAGAAAAAATTTTAACCCAAAAATTTCACGTGATTTCTTGGCAGAGAGTTCTGTTTACCCTTGAAAAATTCCAAAGATAAGCAGCTGAGTAAATAAAAATAAAATCAATTGTCAATAATAAAATATAAGAAGAGGAAAGAAAAGAGCAAGGAAGAGAGGGACCACCAGCCAGAAGAAGTCACTGCCGAATTCCGGAGCAATTTTATTTGTCCCACAAGAAAATTCTGGGCACAAAATAAAGAGTATAAATACCCCACCATCCTCTATCCACTCGGCATGAGTGACAGCCGAGAGGATCGAGAGAGAAGAGAGATCTCTCGGGTGTCACCATGTGATTATATTTCTTCGACAAGTGGGACCCACTGCGACCACCCCCTTGCAAACAAACTTCTAACAAGCATGAACCTAGCTTATCCAATGAGTCTAATCAATCCGAACAAGGGTTAAGTATTAATCCCACAAGGAAATCCTAAGTGCGAGCAAGGATATAAATACCCCGTCATCTCCTGTTCATTCGAGGTGGATGACCCTCAGGAGGTTCAGGAGAGAGAGATCTCCTGATGGGTCATCCATTTAAACTATTTTCACTGACAGGTGGGCCCCACACCTCAGTGACAAACATCAAAGGAGTCAAGATTAAACCCTAAGGATTTACCCTCAAAGCAAACCCTAAGAACTGAAATAGTATAATCCCTGTGCAACAAGGAATGGTGTCAATACCAAGCCAGTATTTTGATACAACCAATCACAAGAAATCTCAGTGTGATTTTGCTTTCAAGGCTGACCTGGTGCCAAAGCTGTGAGCAACCACCTAACCATGCTTCGATTTGTGTCAATTGCTTGATAAGTAGTCGCCTCTTTGACCAAATCACCCTCATGTTAAGGGATTGAAAGTCAATTTCACAAGATCGATGCAAAGCAAAGCCGGGAGCAACCATCGATCAAGTCTAGATTTGTATCAATTGTTGACAAGTAATCAACTGTTGATCAAATCAAACCCTAATAAATATCAATACAAGTCTAATTAGTATTTAGTTAGGGTGGTTTCTGCAAGAGAGAGATATTTGGCAGATACACTGAGCTACAATTGAAATCTGAGATTAATTCAAAGGAAGAAACAGGGTTTTCTTGACAAAAGAATTTTTAATTCAAAGAGACAGGGGCAAAAATGGAATTAAAAATTACAGGGGTGATCATCATGAATTTAGGGATTTCTGGTGAAAATTTCATGATTTTTGGATAAGTGGAGCTATTAAAATAAATTCAGAGAAGATAAAACAGATTAAATGGATTAATCAAGAGCTGAGATTTAATCAAGGCGACTCTGGGTACAACTTGGGGATAATAGCAGCTCTGGGTACAAACTGGGTACAAGAAACACAGAGGATATAAAACAGGTGAAGAGATAGGGTGTGCCACGTGGCGGACCAGAGAGTGGGCAGTGTCGGCAAGCACGCGCCACGTGTCACAACCCTATCGTCCATGTCAGTGTGGATATCTGACAGGTGGACCCTACATATGCCACGTGGCACTCACTCACTGGTCCACATCAACAGCCACCCCACCCAACCCTATGCTACATGGCAGCACCACACTCAGCCACATCAGACAGACAGTGCCACGTGGCACTGTCTCATTGGTCCATGTCGGCAAGTGGGCCCCACCACAGTCGAGACAGCCACCAAGTGGGTCCCACCAGAGTGCCACGTGGTAGTATGCTATTTGGCCACATCATCACCCCATGACACATGGCATCACCACATCAATGCACACCAGTGTGTTATATCTAGTGTAATTGTCATGTGTCAAGCTCTGATTCGACCATTATCACTTAAACCTATGACACCTCAGCATAATATGACACATGGCACTGCTCTATTAGTGCCATGTCAACTAATAACCAGATTAATTGAGGCTAATCCTGAGAGATAAACAAATTAATATCTGACAATGGGGCCCAGTATGCAGAGATATGAGTATAGGCGCATGATTGAAGTGGTATACCAAGTCTATTTTACTTACTCATTCTACTCAAAGCAATCAGATTTAAAAAGGAGATGAGAATAGAATGAACCTGGTTCTTGCAAGTTATCTCGCTGCATCCAATGCACCTTCTTCGTTGGTCTATGAACGCCAGGCGCAGCCACACGTGAAGAGGAGCTCTCTCCCTCCTCCTTCTTCTCGCCATTGCCCGATCCCAGCGAAGCTTGCGTCTTTCTCTTTCCTTGACGCCTCACCATAACTGAAGTTAATTCAAGAAGCGGCAGTAATTAGGCAACATGATAGCATGTGTTACCAGATCAATCGATGAAAAGAGATGAACAAAAGGCGAAGTCGAATTATTACCTGAAATCGAGTCAATGAGAGAAGATGAATTAGCTATCTAGAGATCAAATTGAGTAGCAAGACAGCTTCTTTGAGGCAAGGCGATGCTAGTTAACATGAATTGGTGAAGCAATTGGGTGTATGAGGTGCTAATTGTTCAAGAATTGAAACTGGGGCGGAAATGAGATCGGAGAAATTAGAACTGATAAATGAATGAAATAGTGTTCAAGCTAGCCATGAAGAGTTTAAATAGGTGTTAGCAACTCAGGGCCCACTCACCAATCGAAATACACTAGTAATTAAGAGTTGGAGTCAATCGAAGTAGCGGCACGGTCAAAGTACTAACAGAAAACGGTTAGGAAAGAAACACAAACCCATCACAGCCGTTCAAGCATGAAGAGTGAAAGGTGGAGATCTATCCAAGATGGCAATCCATGTGGAAAGCATCTAACCAATTAAAATCAAGAGAGTGGCCGGTTCTAGCCTATATAAGCCGACTAGAAAATCAATTAAAAAAAGAGGAGAGAGCAAGTAGAAGAGAAAAGAAGAGAGAAATTGAGATTGAGAACACACATATACACACATATACATCAATAGTAGACAGAGAGTGCGTGAGATTAGAAAGGAAATTACTCAATTCACTTTTCTGTCAAATATCAAAGGTAATTGATTATGTTCATTGATTCAATTAATGATTTTCTTTACATTTCTTTCTTTGGGATTGGGTTTTAAATATCCTATTCAAGTTTATTGAGTAATCAATTGAGTTCTTTTCTTTGTTCTTGCTGCTTTTCTTTTGAAATTTACTCCTTTCTTCCATTTCTTTACTGTTTCTCCTTTGAATAATCTCAATTAGCACTAATTGATTGAATCTAGTGAGCCACTGGCCCAATCACAAGGTGATTGGCGAGCCTTTAGGCCTAGATCAGTCACAAATATCAAGAATTTACGATTCAATCGTTATTACATCAATTGCTCTTGTAATTTTTCATTTTTCAATTGATTTTTCTGCTTATACTTGCATATTAGCTGAAAGATGATAGTTTCTATCCTTTAATCATCCTAATTGCATCAATTAGTTTAGTTAATCTCTGTAATTTTGAATAAAAACACCGATTTTGATATAAAACAGTATATTACTAAGTTTCATGAGTGAACTAACTCATATTATTGTAATTTGAGTGTGTCACTGGCTCTAGATGTGTTTGGGTGTACCTCTAAACCTAAAATATGCTAATCAAGTGTAGAAATTCAATGAATTATGGAAATCTAAACCAATGTCGATCAGTATTGAAAATCGTAACTGGTATTAAGCTTCAGCAACACTCAACTCAGTGAGCCACTGGCCCTAGCTAAAGCTGGGTGAGCCTTTAGGCCTGAGGGGTGTCAATTGAGTATGCAGACTCAATAAGCATCTCAGATAGGAAAGAATTGAGGCCGGTACCGATCGATACCGTGTACTTTCAAACCGTTGGTGCTTCAGTGCAATTGGTAGTAGTCCAGAACATTCAAATTTACCTTAGATCACATCCACATATTAAGACGATGCTTATTGATCTTGCAATTATCAATGACACTGATTAAATATATTGAATTTGGTAAAAATCCAACTCGGTACCAATCGGTACTACACGTTGCTGAGCAATGAAGTGGTCCAATGCTGCTAAGGACAAAGTAGAAGCCCTCAGCTTACCTCAGATCACATCTACGCATCGAGATGATACTCATCACCCTTGCAATCGACACAAATTTCGATCAATTCCGTTGAATTCGACAAAAGAAACATCTCGGTACCGATTTTAACTGATACATCAATTGGTACTATCATGTGGCATCAATCACCGTATGAATCTTCAATCAAGTACCACGAGTAGTTTACCAAGGTGAGACGATGCTAGGGCACCGATCGATCGGAGGAGAAGTGCTCACGGTCGCGGAGCGTGGTTTAGCACGAATCTTGACGCAAAGGCGAATTAGAAGAAGTAAAGGATTATCTGGCACTAACTTTGAAACACCTCACCAATCACGAGATTTATTGATGGGTGAGATCTGTTGGGACTTAAGAAAATTAAAGATCAATTCAATCTGGGTATTAAATCTATTAAACACATATCTCAATTGAATCTAACGGCCCAAGTACATTTGAATATTTGAATAAGAACTCTGCACTAATCTCAGCATGATCCAACGGGCTATATTAAATGCTGCATTTGATTACGGCCCAGAGTAAGAGCCGGCCCAACACAGAGAAAGTAAAAGGAAAAAATAAATTGGGCCCAACAGCAAAATTAAAAAGAATTAATTCGGCCCTATTCATTAAGCCCAACTGCCAATTAATAACAAAAAATTAAAAATAAATAGTAAATAAATCATTTGAAAATGTTCTTAAACTCCAAATTAACCCAAATTTGTTTCTAAAGATTCTTTGTTTTGCATAGTATTTTTCTGTATAAAAATATTATAATTACAGAAATATTATTATATAAAAATAATTTGAAAGTAAAGATACTATATTGCATTTTCCTATTTAATTTAGCTTTAACTTATCATTTTAGCTATTATAAAAATTCCAAAAATTCAAATAAAATATTAAATAATAATTAGATATATTTTACTGATTTTTTAAGTGATTTTTCATGAAATAATAATAACAATAGTAATATCCAATAAGAAATAATAGGATAAATTCTATTCTTTAGTTATTATAAAAAGAGAATAAATAACAATAAAATTAGCTAACAATAATTAAATATTATTTTCACTTTTTTTATATATAGAAATAAGATAAATAATAATAATAGATAATAAAAATATTTTCTTTTATTTTAAAACCCAAGTTAAAGCAAATCATATATTTTTTAATTATTATATAATATTATTATTTTTAGTTTTAAAATACTAATAAAAAATATAATAAAAGTTAAATCATTCCTAATATTTTTTTTTGAATAAAATACAATAAGGAAAATAATAATTATAATAAAGAATATAATAAATTTCATTCTTTTAGCTATTATAAGAATTCTAAACTTCAAAATAATAATAATGATAATAAAACAAAATCTTATTCAAAAAGGGCTAAAATTCAAATAAAATTCATTTTTCATTACTTTTCCCACATATAATAAATAAAATAAAAGTAATAAAAATAAAAGCCTAAAAATTCAAATAAAATTCATAAATAGAATAAAAGTAATAAAAGCCTAAAATTCAAATAAAATCATAAATAGAATAAAAAATAATAATAATTCTTTTTGCTATTATAAATCCTAAAACCAAAATAAAAATAGCTAATTCATCTTTTATTTTGTAAATAATTTTCTACAAAAATAAATAGAATTTAAAAATAATAAAAATAAAACCCCATTACTTTTGCTATTATAAAAATCCTAAAAATTCAAATAAAATCATAAATAATAGCCAACTTATTCCCTATTATTTTTGTAAGCGACTTTCTACAAAAATAAATAGAATTTAAAAATAATAAAAATAAAATTCTATTACTTTAGCTATTATAAAATCCCAAAAATCTAACAGCCCAGGGCAATTAACGGTGGGGGCTTGCGCCCATCGGAATCTACAAGAACTCACAATCACTAAAAACCCCCTAAATGAACATTCAAATTGGTCTAAATGGTAGAATCAACCGGCATTAAACAGATGCACGCTTGGGAGCGATCTCCGTGTCCTTCTTCCCCATCCCATCGCCAGAGGCGGTGCGGAGCGCGCGAAAAAGGGTCGCACAGGATCTGGCACGCCCGGTGGGACCTAGATTCTCCTTTGATCTTTGAAAGAGAGAAGCAAATAGAATAGTTAAAAGATACAAGTGGTCTTCTATGCGCTAAAAATGACTAATGATTTTCAAGTATTTTCGTTTTTGCAGGAAATGGCATACTTCGGAAACTTCAACCTTGCTCCTTACGCTGTCACACCTGCACAGAGCCCAGAGGGCAAGCTCTTCATGTTCTTCGGGACTATCCCACAAGAACTCACTTTCTACGGCCCCGCTCCAGTGGCTACGTTCACTCCCACAACCGTCCGGATCTCCATCCCGGACGAGGAAGAGGCCTCAATTACCCTGACTCCCAAGGGCATCTCAAACAATGTCATGGCATCTCCTACTACCTCTCCAAAGAGGAGAAGGCAACCGTCCAAGAAGACAGCCCCAACGGCCGTGGCCCAAGTTACCCGCAACTCTCAAGCGTCCAGGAAGAGGGCCCTGGATGCATACCAAAACCAACTAGTGGCTAGGCCACCATCCCGGCCCCCGAGAAGCCATTTACAAGGCTCACGGGATCCTCAAACGAGAGGAGAAGCGTCAAGAACGCTAGGTCGAGACAATACGTCTCCCACCCCAATCAAACTCAAGATATGGCTCAGCCGCAAGCCATTACCCCGACTCCGCACCCAAGAAGGTTTATATCTAAGGCAATACCTAGCGCCCAGCAGGTGTGGGTTCCAAAGGGTTCCCAGCCAACGAAACCCCAGTCTCAAACCCAGCTCAGCAAGGCCGACAAATCTAACGCCCCGCCTGAAAGCGTATTCAGCCGCTTAGGTCAGAAGAGTGTATTCAGCCGATTAGGCTCGAGAATACCACTCAACAGTTTAAAGATAACTGCCCCTGACCAATTGAAAAAGAAGAGAAGAACCGCCCGTTATGAGGAGCACTTCTCAGTCAACACCATCAGTATAAGCTATGATACCGATCCAAACACCGATACTGAGGTGAACATGGTCCAGGATGACCAATCCCCGCCTAATCAAGCTCACGTCACCAATACCAACAAAAATAATGGTAGGAAAGGGAGACCTCCTAAGAGGGTCAACCCCGAAGGTAACAGTAGGGAAGGGGAAGACCACAACGAAAATCCTGATCTCTTCGATAATGAAGATGACATTGAAACACGTCCCGAAGTGCCTATCGATGAAATCGAAATCTTGAAAGGCCACATCGAGGCACGGGATGAAGAGCTAATTAGGCAACGGGAGCTGATAGCTACCATGCTGAAATAAAATGAAGAATTGATTAAGGCGGTTAAATCATTGCAAGAGTCACAAGACGCCAATTTCAAAGCTGGTAGCTCCCGTCAAGAAGGGGTCCACAGCACCAAAAGCAATCACAAGGGAAAACAACCTGTCAATTCTAAACCCCACCCACATAGAACAATAGAAGTGGAGGCTGAACCAACGGGAATATCCCGGAAAGAGATTCAAGCCATGATTGCCTAGCAAATGCAAATAGATGGAGGTGGATACGCTATCCCTCCCGTTAAAAACTGTGGACATCCATACCCTGCTGTGTATGATTTAGAAGAATATCCTAAGGGGTATGTGATCCCCCGCTTCAGGACCTTCTCCGGGGAGGGCAATAAAGATCTAAACCCCGAACAACACCTGGCCCACTTTGTAGCCTCATACGGCAACACGGGCGGTAATGATGCACTGTTGTTAAGACAATTCCCTCAAAGCTTGGTGGGAACCGCCTTTCAATGGTATTATTCACTGGAAAATAACAGCATCAGGACCTGGGACGAGATGGCGGACTCGTTCAAGGCACGATTTGTCATGGTGTCTGACAAAATAAACATAGCCGATCTGGCAAGCACTAAACCCAAGAAAGGGGAGTCAATGACAGATTTTATCAACAGATGGCGGAACCTCAGTATCAAATGCGACCGCACATTAACCGAAGATGAGGCCGTCAACCTAATCATGAAAAACATTGACGGGTGGATGGGCATGCTACTTGGTGTGACAAAGGTCAACACGTTTAAAGACTTGCTCAGGTCGGTATCCAACATGGAGAGGATGTCACCGCACACAGTACCAAACTTTATGAACAACAGGCCACAACGAGGAGCCCGAGTCGAAGCCAAGGTGGCGTTCACCTCGTTAAAAGATAAGATGGTTGCTAACACAGATATTCAAAGCGGCAACAGCGGCACGAATGACAACAATTACAATAAAGGACCTAGGCCCAATCCAGCAGGGAGTTCACGGAGTTTTGAAACCCTTAAACAAAAGAAGACTAAACCGTACTCTTTCAGAAAAGATAAAGTTGCCCAAATCTTCAGAGGAGCATTAAAGAATGGTCTAGCCCTACCGGCCAGTGAACGTCCAGAAGATGCCGATAAATCGGACGAACCCAACTTCTGCCCATACCACAGAATACTAGGGCACTCAATTGAAGATTGCTGGGTCTTCAAAGATTGGGTTGAAAAGGCGTACAAAAACGGCGAAATCACCTTACCCAAATGGTTCCTACAAAGCCCATCTGCCCACGAACAGGACAATACAATCTCTCACGAAGAAGGGGAGAGCCTGGGCTAATTAAATGAAAACCAAGAAGAACAATGGACTACACACTTATCGAAGAAGTCGATTAAAATGCTTAAAGCTCTCAAGAAAGAACCCGGCATGAAATGGAAAGACGACATCACGCCAGTGGTCCCACCAAAACCCAGGGTATACTATAAGGTGGACCAGAGTCAAGACCAGGTTCTCAAGAAAAGAAAGAAGCATAGAAACAACAAATCTAGAAAGAACAAAATTGAAGAATGTGAGCAGGGCAGTCCCGAGGTGATTACCCTTCAACACTTCATCTCCAAAGAAGACTGGGAGAGGCTAACCGTAGGTCAAAAGAAAGAAGATATAGATGAAGAAGCAAATAAAGAAGAAAGCGAAGAGATCTGGGGTGCTTCGTGCAACATGGTATATTCTTCCCATGATGAAGATATGCCAACATTAGAAGAGATTTTCTTTCCAAACGATGAAGGGGAGGCAAGCACCTCTGGGACCAAAAGCGAAGAATGCAAAGCTGTGCTCCGGTCCGGGACTTACGTACCCGAGAGACAAGCTCCCAAAGATTTTGATAAGGGAAAAGATAAAGCCCAGAATAAAGGTAAAGAGGTTGAAAACCTAAGCAAGAACCCAGAAAAGACCCGGTCGACGGGTGAAGAATACAATGTGTTTGCACATCTGCGTAAGATTCCAGCATTATTAAGCATATTTGACGCATTGATGATGTCACAAGACCTAAGGGAGGTATTAATCCAAGCCTTGCAAGATCCCGAGAAGTACAAGTCATACTTCATCGAGCAAAATATGCAGGAAGCCCTATTCACCGCTAAGCGAGCCGCTTGCATAAATTTCACAGACGACGACCTCTTGATAGGTACCGTCGATCACAACCGCCCGTTGTACATCATCGGAAACTGCGGTGGGCAAAAGGTTGGTCGCATCTTGGTCGACGCTGGGTCCTCGATCAATATTATGCCGCTCAAAACCCTGAAGACCATCACCTTAGATGTGAAGAACTTATCTGATGAAAAGGTGATCATTCATGGCTTTAATCAAAACTCCCAAAAGGCCCTGGGAGCAATAACTTTGAACTTGCAATGTGGAAGCCTAAAAGCGCCCACTAAATTTTACGTCATTGATGCCGAGACCTCCTATCGGGCGTTATTGGGTCGCCCGTGGCTTCACAGCAATCAAGTTATACCCTCTACTCTGCACCAATGCCTGAAATACATTGAGAATGGCAAACAGAAGAGAATCGATGGAGACGTCAAGTCGTTCGGGGTGCACGAGATTAAGTTCAACGACGCCCAATATTTTCTGCCCAAATCTGTCACGGCGCCAAGCCGGCCAATAACAAAAGCAGGTCAGAAACCTTTCAATAAAGGCCCTAAATTTGATACCTCGTCTGGAGAAGAAGAAGAGGTCAAATTCAATCTTAACCCAGAAACATTCGAGCTCAAAGACCCAGAAGAAAGTCGGGTAAAGAAGCGGCCTTCCACTTCAAACAGGTGGCTACATCTAAAGTTCGAACAAAGCCGAGTGAAATCAATTCAAGTGATTCTGAGGAAGAAGTCATTTTCAACTTTAAACCTGCCAATGCACCTCAAATCCAAATTACAGAGGCAACTTCAGGAGAAGACTTTGAAGAGTCCGACGACTCGGACGACATCACCTCCGGAGAAGAATCTGGTCATGGTCGTCAACCCTGAGAAGAAGAATCTGATGAAGAGATCATTTATCACATCCTCAAAAGCCATACAAAGGGCCTGAAACAGATAATGAAAGTGAGGAGTCATTTATGATCAACATGGGATTCGGTAGCGGAAGGGATAACCCGGTTAGGCCAAGGCCTGTAAGCGAAAAACGCTCGTGGAGAGAAAATTTTGAAACTCGCGTCTGGAATGTAATCGATGAAATGAGGCACCAGATTGAAAATAACAGGAGGGAAGTATCCGAGTAATGGGAAGTGATGCAGGACATCAAAGTGCAACACAATGAGATTATGATAATGATTGAAAACCTGCAAACCGCGATCTATAATTCTGGGCTACTCAAAGAAATGACAAGCGAACCCCATTCTGGGACCCCTGAAAGACAAACACCCGATAGCGGCAAACGGGTAATTGTTATAGTGGATGAATCAGGGAAAGAAGAAACGAAAGTTAAACAATCGGCCATTATGCAAACCCTCAAAGCTAAGAAAAGTAGGCCATACTCTTTCCTGAAAAGTAAAACACCTCGGATATTCGAGCAGGCCCTAAAAAGCGGATTGACACTTCCCGCTTATAAACGACCCGCGGACATAGATAAAGCCAGCGAAGGCGAATTCTGCCCTTATCATCGCATACTGGGTCACACAATCGAAGAATGCTGGGTATTCAAGGACCTTATAGAAAAAGGGTACAAAGATGGAACAATCCAACTCCCGAAAAGCTTTCAACAAGACCCAGCTCCGCACAGCCCAAATAACAAAGGCAAAGGGGTTGCCTATACAATCTCGCACACTCTCGTACCTAACAAACCCAAAGTTGCGAGACGAAAACCAATCAAGGAAATCTATCGCTCCAACTCAGTCATGAATATTGAAATAGAAGAGGAGATGGCAGCGCTAGAAATCACCGTGATTCCCGAAAGGCATTTCAAAGACCTCACGCCAAGGGAAGTGAACCACATCCAGATTCTGAAAACCTTTGGTGTGCCGGCAAAGGTAGAGCGCATTAAAGGGAGAAATATCATCCACAAAGCTATAATCTTCTATCAAAGTGACTCGACCCAGTCCCTGAAAAACCCTAATCATGACACCTGGAAGAAGTGGGTGATAGAGCAAGAGCCGGGGAGTACAACGAGCGACGACGCTGCATCCCGTCCTTTTGGAAAGAAATTATATGAATTAGCTAAAAAGGCGAAATGCTTAAGGGACATGTCCAAGGCCGAGGCCAAGCGCTTCAATGACCTCTGGAACGACGGGCAGAATAAGATTTTAGGTCTGGATGGTAAAATAAAATACACCCGAGGGTTAGGTATAACTGTGATGATGCAGTATGCTTTGAGGGGTCCCTCAACGAGCGCCGTACAGAAGAAAGCTGTTGCATGACTGCTGTTGAGATGTCAGACGATAAGTCAGAAGAAGACAGTACCCCGGTCCTAAAAAATGCCTTGAAACAGCTAGAAAAGGAGCCTAATACGATCGACGAGTTAACCGAGATTAACTTGGGAACATAAGAAGACCCGTGACCAACTTTCATAAGCGCGTCATTACCAGAAGAAGCGGCTGACAGGTTGAAGATATTCCTTAAAAGCTACATGGATTGTTTCGCTTGGAGTTATAAAGAAATGCCCGGACTAGACCCCAACGTGGCGGTTCATTACTTGAAAATTGATCCCACCTTCAAGCCAATCAAGCAAGCGCCGAGACGAATGAGAATAGAACTCAAAGAAAAGGTCGTAGAGGAAACGAAGAAACTCATCGACGCAGGCTTTATACAGGAAGAAGAGACACCAGAATGGGTGGCTAGCATTGTCCCGGTTAAAAAGAAAAATGGGCAGATTTGCATCTGTGTGGACTTTCGGGACTTAAACAAGGCGTGCCCCAAAGATGATTTCCCACTCCCAGTAACCGAAATCATAATCGACCATACATCCTCCTATGAAGTCTTCTCCTTCATGGACGATTATGCGGGCTATAATCAAATTAAAATGGCGTCAGAAGATGAAAGGCACACAGCATTCCGCACGCCGATAGGCATTTATTGTTACAAAGTCATGCCGTTTGGGCTCAAAAATGCGGGTGCCACTTACCAACGGGCGATGACAAAGATATTTGACGATCTGATCCACAAGATAGTAGAGTGCTATGTGGATGACCTGGTCATCAAAGCCATGTCATATGAAGAATACCTCCAATATCTTGAGGTCGTTTTCAACCGCCTAAGAGAACATGCGCTCAAATTAAACCCATTGAAATGCGCATTCATGGTATCATCCGATAAATTTCTAGGGTTTGTGGTACGCCACAGGGGAATCAAAATAGACCCGGGAAAGATCAAAGCAATCACTGAACTATCCCCGCCAAAGAATTTAAAACAATTGCGATCCTTACAAGGACAATTGGCGTATATCAGGCGGTTCATAGCCAACCTATCGGGTAAAATCCAACCCTTCACTCGGTTGACTAAAAAGGACATCCCGTTTAAGTGGGATGGCGAGTGCCAGCGAGCCTTTGAAGAGATCAAAGCTTATCTACTTAACCCTCCAGTATTGGCGGCACCCATACCCGGGAAAAAACTCATTCTGTATACAACCGCCCTGGACGGATCCTTAGGAGCCTTATTGGCGCAAGAAAACCAGGATGGTAACCAAAATGCGCTATATTACTTAAGTCGCATGATGGTAGGGGCAGAACACGGATATTCGCCGATCGAAAAGTATTGTTTAGCCCTAATCTTTGCGGTAAAGAAATTAAGGCACTACATGCTAGCACATAAAATCATCTTAATTTCTAAAGTGGATCCACTCAAATACCTGATGACTTGGCCAATGCTAACGTGTAGACTAGCCAAGTAGGCGATCATTCTTACTGAGTTTGACATCACCTACACACCGCAAAAGGCGATCAAGGGGCAGGCATTGGCAGACTTCTTGGCTGCACACCCAATTCAAGATGACTCTCCACTAAAATGTGACTTTCCCGACGAGGAAACTCTACATATTGAAGAAGGAAAACCTGTATGGGAGTTGTACTTTGATGGTGCCTCGTCAATCAAGCCAATCGCGGGCCCGGGAGTTCCAACTGTGCGAGCTGGCGTTGGACTTGTTTTCGTAACCCCGGAAGGCGGGATAATACGACATTCTCTGGCTTTAACCGAGCCATGCACAAATAATGAAGCAGAGTATGAAGCGCTTATCGCCGGATTAGAACTATCACTTGAATTAGAAATCAAAGCTGTGCGCATTTTTGGGGACTCACAGCTGATCATAAATCAAATAATTGGCTAATACAAGGTCCTAAAGCCGGATCTAATACAATATCATCAAAAGGCCATAGAACTAATGAAGAAAATCCCGTATGTGTCCATTGAGAAGGTCACGAGGGCTATAAACGGTGAAGCAGATGCGTTAGCCAAACTCGCTAAGGAGCTGGGTGAACCAACAGAGCCGGAAATCCATATCATCGTCCGCAATAGAAGGCCATTATCATTGTGTCAGACAACAGATGATGCAAACAATGAAGATATTGGACCAGAAAGGGTAGAATGTCAAGAAGCAATGATAACTGAAGAAGACGATGATTGGAGACAGCCGTTCATCGAATATTTCCGGCATGGTACCCTCCCCAAAGATAAAAGAACAGCTGATCAACTAAGGAAGCGGGTACTACGGTATGCGTATGTGGGCAATACACTATACCGTAGGTCTTATGATCAATTATGGTTGAGATGTGTATCAGGGTCTGAAGCCGAGCAGGTTATGAAAGAAATTCACTCTGGGCTATGTGGAGCGCATCAGTCTGGGCCAAAGATGAAGTTAAAGATCAAGCGAATGGGGTATTATTGGCCCACAATGGTGGCTGATTGTGAAGCTCACGCAAAGAAGTGCCGCATGTGCCAGATACATGGTCCTTTCATACATCAAGCGC
The DNA here is from genome assembly GCA_037127355.1 of Schoenoplectus tabernaemontani. NCBI lineage: Eukaryota > Viridiplantae > Streptophyta > Magnoliopsida > Poales > Cyperaceae > Schoenoplectus > Schoenoplectus tabernaemontani. The sequence goes on from CM073757.1 coordinate 10,444,785, forward strand.
CAAGCCCGTTACACCCCACAATAGCATCCTGGCCATTCAATATGTGGGGCACAGACATAGTGGGGCCCATAGACCCTCCTACGTCAAGAGGCCACCGGTTCATTTTGGCGGCAACGGATTACTTTACTAAATGGGCCGAAGCCGTTCCACTTAAAGAAGTTAAAGCATCCGATGTGGTTAAGTTCTTTAAAACGCACATTCTTTACCGATTCGGCACCCCACAACGAATAATATCCGATAACGGGATGGCCTTCAAAAGTTCTAAAGTCTATGCCCTGGCGGAGCAATTCAACATTGATTGGAGATTCTCGTCCATTTACAACCCGAGAGCCAACGGTCTAGCTGAAGCCTTCAACAAAACCCTAATCAATATCATGAAGAAGACCGTGGACGGCAACCAACGAGACTGGGATAATCGTCTACAGGAAGCATTATGGGCTTATCGAACCACGTACCGAACACCTACGCAAGCCACACTGTACTCTCTGGCTTTTGGGGTTGAAGTTGTTCTCCCTCTTGAAGTAGAATTACCGTCGTTGCGGGTGGCTATGCAAAATGACATGACCATGGATGAATGCCAACAACTCAGATTGGACGAATTGGATGCCATGGACGAAAAGAGACTGATATCCCAGCAGAATCTCGAAATATATCAAGCGAAAATGGCAAGGGCTTATGACAAAATGGCACGAGTCAGGACATTTCAACAAGGAGAGCTTGTTCTTATCCTTAAGAGGCCGATCATTGGCCGGCACATCGGCCCAAAATTTTCTCCGAATTGGAAGGGGCCATACGTAATTGAGAAGGTATACAGGGGCGGCGCATACCAACTCATAGACCATGAAAGTGAAAGGCCCATGCCACCAATTAATGGGCGATATCTGAAGAAATACTACACATAGCCCAGAGCGGAGCCGATCGAGTAGTATTCATGGTAAATAAATAAAGTAGGGAATAAGTGTTCGCTTACACACACGTACACGAAACACAAACCCATGTCTAACATCCACTTTTGCATAAAAATCCCAAAAACCTTACTTATGCATTTGTAAATAGAATGCATCCCAAAAATCCAAAACCACACAAACACATCTAACCCTAAAACAAAATTAAAAAAAAAGAAGAATAAAAGAGTTCAATGCCAAAACTACGCGAAAATGTGATGAACGATATTTATATCTATAATTTCATGCATTGTTAAGCCAAAAACTAAATTCAATCATATTGTTTTATTGTATTTTTATTTATTTATAGTTAGTTTCTTGCAATTTCTATCAAGAGTCGGTTACTGCGCATTTTATATTTTTATTACAGATTTTGGGAGCAAACTTAAAGAGATTCAATTGTTGACCCGCTTCACAACCCGCCACACTATTGCTGCCCCATTGGTCATTGACCTCTCTTAGTAGCAATCCATTCTATGAACTAAATGGAGATTTATCTCCGTTGGCGTTGAAGACATTCCAAAAGAAAATACACAACTGGACATAATTGGCATATTCAATTCATAAAGACAAATCAAATTTCATGTGAAGCTTTAATCATTCCTCATCTGGCGCCACTTTTCCTGGGCCGTGCAAATCAAAGGAGCAAACAATTACTTAATTACTCCATGCGCATTAATTAATGAATTGGTGAATTAAAGACTAGATATTTAATTGGCATCATCTCATGGCCTGCGCAAATACAAACATATCATCCATTCAAATAACTTTATGCGCTAGAGCAAATCAAGGCTGAATGCATTGCTAATTAATGTGAGATTTTGATCCGGTCTCAATTGTTTTAGTCCCACAATCTCAAATTGTTTAACCTCTGCTCCTTAATTCTCCTATATAAACCTTGTCAAACCTCTCATTCAAGGCATCTCATTCTTCATCCTTCTCTTCTTCCACCTTGGACTAGCATTCGTGCTGGACCGAGACAAATCTATTTTTGTTCTTTCTTCCTCCATTGGCAAGGTTTCCAGAAGCAAGCAAGGTGCTCGGGTGCAAGGCAGTGTCTCTTCTCGAGTTGCAAGAAACGGGTTGTATTTTCTCTTTTCTTTTAATTTTATTAGAGATGTTTATTTTTGCATTTGTAGTTTCTAGCTTGTTTAGTATGGAAGGCTAAGTCCTCCGTCTAGGGATATGGATGTAGCCTGAATATTTTATGTTATGCATGTTTGAGTTATTTATATGGTTTATGTGTTGATTTATTTCATATGATTAAACTGCTTGTGATGTTATGAGAATAGCTTAGTAATCTTGCTGGTAATATACAACAAATTGAAAGGGTGAGTGTATTGCTGACGGGCACAAAGGGGTTACATAAAGTTAGGATTATAATATTATAAGCATATTTTAGGCAAGTAAATCATGATACTGTTACGGTGACGTTGAAAGCCGGACTGAAATGAAATAAACTTAGGCACCTTGTACACGACAGTGTATTAGAAACTAAGGGAACCCAAGATATATCACAGAAATTAACGGACTTAAGCCAAAGTGGTATGGTGCGACGGTATCCTGTCATATTTGGACTAGGTACGGTATAATTAGCTATAGACATATAGTTAATTATCAAAAATAGGATATATCCCTCAACTATATAAACCAACAAATATGATATAAATAATCAAGCATGTATAACTGAAATATGATGGTGAACCCATATACCTAGATACTTCATATTCATAAGAAAAATCAGTTTTACCCCCGAGTTATTAGTGCAGCCCGCATTCCTTTCGATACAGACTGCATTCAGTGACTCAATCCAAATTCCTAGGATTTGACCTGCATTAGTGGATTCAGGGTGCATTCCTGGACACAGGCTGCATCTCTCCTCTTTTTAGGTTGCATTTCTAGGATACAAACATCATTTTTATTATTTATTTTAGTTTTAAGATTGAACCAACTCAGTTTTGATCGGTCTAGATTACCAAAGGTTAGTTAACCAGTACTTCTTAGCTCCTCCCTGTGGATCGATAACCCAAAGTACTATACGATTAGGTCGTGCGCTTGCGACCGATTGTATTAATACTAGGGCTTAATTTGTTAAGCTACATAGACACCATCAAGCTTTTCTGGCGCCGTTGCCGGGGAAAAGACAATAGAATATTGGTATAATTTACATATAGGTAAGACTAGACCACTTTTATTTATTTTTCTTATTTCTTGTTCACTTCTTTCACTTCTCTCTTCCTTCTCTCTTTTTAGAAATTACACTGGCCGTTGCTCCCTCACGGCCAATCACACGTGCATACTTGAGGCAACATCCTGAAGTGGAGAACGACACTGATCAAGTGATTCGACCGAACGAAGATCCACCAATGGCGAACGAACGACCCAAACTATTGAAGGACTTCGTTGTTCCAAATGCAACATCAATCAGAACAAGCATTGTTGCACCCGCAGTGGGGGCAAATAATTTTGAACTCAAACCTGCTCTAATAAATATGGTCCAACAACATCCGTTCAATGGTTTACCAAATGAGGACCCAAATTTGCACCTGTCTGTTTTTCTCGAAATCTGTAATACCCTTAAGGTTAATGGTGTGACTGATGATGCCATTAGACTTAGGTTATTCCCATTCTCATTGGCAGGTAAAGCAAGAGCATGGTTGCAGTCCTTAACTATTGGCACCATCACCACTTGGGACCAGTTAGCTTAGGCATTTTTGGCAAAATATTTTCCACCTACAAAGACAGCCCTCCTCAGAACTCAAATCAACTCTTTTCAACAAAAAGAGGGTGAATCTTTGTATGATGCATGGGAAAGATTTAAAGACTTACTTAGAAGTTGTCCACATCATGGTCTAGAGAAATGGATCGTAATTCATATATTTTATAATGGATTGAATTACAATACTAAATTGACCGTAAATGCAGCTGCAGGTGGGTCATTTATGAATCTGAACGTAGAAGATGGATATACACTATTGGAAGATATAGCTTTGAACCATCAACAATGGAATCCAGAGAGACCCGCTCCTAAAGCTGGCATCTTTCAAGTCGACAACTCAACTCTTCTCTCAGCTCAGATGGATGCACTCACAAGGCAGTTGGCTCAGATGAATTCAGGTGCAAGTGCAGCCAATACAGCTAAAGCAGTCAATGCAGGTAACATCTTTTCATGTGAGCATTGTGGAGGTATGGATCATACAACTCTCGAGTGTCAACTTGGCATACAAGAGTCCGGCCTTGATCAAGTTAATGCATTAAATAATTTTGGTAGGCCTCAAAATGACCCATACTCAAATACATACAATCCTGGTTGGAGGAACCACCCGAACTTTTCCTATAAAAATAATCAAAATATGGTTCCCCAACAAAATAACCAGAATCCTCCAGGTTTTCCTCAAAGACAATTCAATTCCCAACCAACTCCACAAAAGTCAAATTTGGAGATCATGATGGAAAATTTCATGACCCAACAACAAAAGACGACACAAGACTTAAGAGACGTAGTTCGAGATCTAACAACAAAGGTTGATAGTTTAACAACACAAAATAAAATGTTAGAAACTCAAATTGCGCAACAAGCTAGTTCGTCTAGGGCTCTGGGGAAGTTACCAAGTCAGCCTGAACTTAACCCGAGAGAGCAACACATCAAGGCTCTGACTTTGCGAAGTGGAAAACAAATTGGAGATTCAAGTTCGACAACGCAGCCTACAACGCTTGAGAGCGCCCCAGTTGAACGAGATGTAGACGACATTAACTCAGACGCGAGCAATACTAAGGATGATGCAGACGACATTAACTCAGACAGAAGTGAAGAACCAAAGTATGTGGTACCATCAAAGTACAGACCTCCACTCCCTTTCCCACAAAGAGTTGTCCGGGCCAAACTTGACAAACAATTCAGTAAATTTTTGGAGTTGTTGAAAACTTTGAAAATCGAGATGCCATTTACTGATGTTTTGACACAGATGCCCTCTTATGCTAAGTTCTTGAAAGAGATCTTATCCAATAAGAGAAAGCTAGAGGAGCATCAAACAGTGGCACTGACAACTGAGTGCAGCGCGGTACTTCAGAATAATTTGCCCCAAAAATTAGAAGATCCAGTACATTATGCAATCCCTTGTTTAATTGGCAATTTTCATATTAACAAGGCATTGTGTGATCTAGGGGCAAGTGTCGGTCGATGCGCTAAGTATTTTCGAAAAGATAGGTTTTGGTGAATTGAGGTCAGCCGCATTCCGTTACAATTGGCTGACCGATCTGTTAGGTACTCCACTGGCATTCTAGAGGATGTACCTATTCGAGTTGGAAAACTCATTGTCCCTGTGGAATTTGTGGTTGTCGAAATGGAAGAAGATCCACAATCCCCATCATTTTGGGTAGGGCTTTCCTCAGAACTGGCGGCGCATTCATCGACGTTAAGAATGGCAGACTTACCCTAAATGTGGGAGATGAGAAGGTGGAATTCAATTTCTCAAAAACAATCAAACGTCCTTCTCATGATGACTCTTGTTTGAGAATTGATTATTTTGACACTTAGAGAAGAGAAATCCTTGACGAGCATATCATTTCGATTCATTCGGGCATAACCCTTTGCTTGATGATTGGAGTGATAGTGATGAGGAAGACGATGTATGTGAGAATCAAGAGTTTGAACCGCTTGCATCAGCAAATGCGATGACTACTGAAGATGCAGGCTGCATCAAAGATAATTCAGGCCGCATTGGAGAATGTGACCAGCCTGCATCAGACGATGCACCTAAGGTAGAGCTCAAACCTCTCCCCTCTAACCTTAGGTATGCATTTCTCGGGCCAAATGATACGTACCCAGTGATCATAAATGCCAACCTCAGCGAATCAAGAGACTCATTCTCTACTCGCAGAGCTTCGAGTACACAGAAAGGCCATTGGATACACAATAGATGATATCAAGGGGATCAGCCCCTCGGTTTGCATGCACAGGATTTTGATGGAAGACGACCACAAACCATCCATTGAGTCTCAAAGAAGGTTGAATCCTAATTTGAAGGATGTGGTCAAGAAAGAAATCCTTAAGTTGCTAGATGCGGGCATCATTTACCCCATCTCTGACAGTAACTGGGTGAGTCCAATTCATGTAGTGCCAAAGAAAGGCGGAACCATTGTAATCAGAAATGATAACAATGAATTGATCCCAACTCGAGTGGTTACTGGCTGGCGCATGTGTATTGACTACAGAAAATTGAACAAGGCTACCCGAAAGGATCACTTTCCCTTGCCTTTCATTGATCAAATGTTGGAACGGTTAGCAAAGCACACTCATTTTTGCTACTTAGATGGATACTCAGGATTCTTTCAAATTCCTATCCATCCAAGTGATCAGGAGAAGACCACATTCACTTGTCCTTATGGCACATTTGCCTATAGGAGAATGCCTTTTGGTCTTTGCAATGCTCTTGCTACCTTTCAACGAGCGATGATGGCAATTTTCTCTGAATTCATCGAAGACATCATGGAAGTATTTATGGATGATTTTTCTGTATATGGAACAAGCTTCGATGAGTGTCTGGCAAACCTTTCAAAGGTCTTGCAGCGTTGTGAAGAAGTCAACTTGGTTCTGAATTGGGAGAAATGTCATTTCATGGTTCAAGAAGGAGTTGTTCTTGGACATGTAGTGTCATCTCGTGGTTTAGAAGTTGACAAAGCAAAAGTGGAGGTGATTGAGAAGTTGCCACCTCCAACTAATGTCAAAGAAGTTAGAAGTTTTCTAGGACATGCTGGATTTTACAGGAGATATATCAAAGACTTCTCTGGCATTGCGAGGCCCTTGTCCAATCTCACAATTAAGGACATTCCTTTTAATTTTGATCGGAAATGCCATGATGCATTCTGTAAAATAAAAGAATCCTTAACTTCGGCCCCGATCTTACAACCACCTGACTGGAGTTTACCATTTGAGCTCATGTGCGATGCAAGTGATTATGCAGTAGGTGCTGTATTGGGACGAGAGGAAGGACAAGAGAGCCTACGCGATCTACTATGCAAGTAAAGTTCTGGATGAGGCTCAAGCAAATTATGCCACAACAGAGAAAGAACTTCTTGCTATAGTGTTCGCGGTGAACAAGTTCAGATCATATCTCATTGGATCGAAGGTTATCGTCTATACTGATCATGCAGCAATCAAATTCTTATTGAGCAAGAAAGATGCAAAACCTCGTCTCATTCGATGGGTCCTGCTTTTGCAGGAATTCGATCTTGAAATTCGGGATAAAAAGGACACAGAAAATCTTGTTGCAGATCATTTATCTCGACTTAGACACAAGCCTGAGTTTAAGGAGGATGACATTCCAATTGATGACTCATTTCCAGATGAGCATCTCCTTGCGATCTCGAATTTCGGGCTCGTGGTATGCGATTATGTGAATTTTCTCGCATGCGGCGTTCTTCCACCGGATCTCTCGTATCGGCAAAAGAAGAAATTCTTTGCGATCGAAGTACCTACTATTGGGATGAGCCATTGCTCTTTAAATTGGGTGTGGATGGAGTATACCGTCGCTGCATTCCAGAAGATGAGGTACAAGATATTCTACTCCATTGTCATTCAATGTCCTATGGTGGTCATGCAAGTGCCTCAAAAATCGTTGCTAAAATCATTCAATCTGGATTTTTCTGGCCTTCCATGTTCAAAGATGCCCGAAAATTTGTTCTCTCATGTGATGCTTGCCAAAGGACAGGGAACATTTCAAAGAGAAATGAAATGCCTCTCAACAACATCCAAGAAGTTGAAGTTTTTGATGTTTGGGGAATCGACTTCATGGGACCATTTCCATCCTCATGTGGCAACAAGTTCATTCTGGTCGCGGTTGACTATGTCTCAAAATGGGTGGAGGCAATTCCGAGCCCAACAGCTGATGCAAAGACAGTGACACGACTTTTCAAGAAAATCATTTTCCCTAGGTTTGGTACACCAAGGGCTGTGATCAGTGACGGCGGTACTCACTTTGTCAATCGCCAACTTGAGTCTCTTTTGACTAAGTATGGTGTCACTCACAAAATCGCCACCCCATATCACCCACAGACAAGTGGACAAGTTGAAATCTCTAATCGAGAGATCAAGAGCATTCTTGAGAAAACTGTCTCTCGCACTCGAAAGGATTGGTCGCTTAAACTTGATGATGCTCTATGGGCGTACCGTACCGCCTTCAAGACACCAATCGGTATGACTCCTTTTAAATTGGTGTACGGTCGTCCATGTCATCTCCCTGTAGAGCTAGAGCATAAGGCGCATTGGGCAATCAAGGTCCTGAATTTTGATCTGAAAACTGCCGGTGAAAAGAGATTGATGGAACTACATGAGTTAGAAGAGCTGCGACTAGACGCCTATGAAAACACTCGGATTTATAAAGAGCGCACCAAACGTTGGCACGACAGAAAAATCACACGTCGTGAGTTTCATGAAGGAGATATGGTTCTCTTGTTCAACTCCCGTCTCAAACTCTTTCCTGGAAAGTTGAAGTCCAGATGGTCTGGACCATTTAAAGTGCTACGTGCTTTTCCGTATGGTGCAGTTGAGATTTTCAGTGAAAATTCAGGTGCATTCAAGGTGAATGGACAGAGGTTGAAACATTACCTCGCTGGTGATCCTTTGGAAAAGAAGATTTCATTTGATCTTCTTGACGCTCCATCGACTGAATAGAAGAATTTGGTCAGGCTCGAGACCTAAAACAAGCGCTTCTTGGGAGGCAACCCAAGACCCAAAAGTTCTTTTATTTTGCATCATTTTATTTTCTTGTTTGGATATTCTACTTGTTTCATGGTCAAAGAAGTGCAGGAAATTTTCAAAAAGACGAGTGCAAGATCTAGAAGAAGAAGTCACATGTCACAAATGCAACCTTCATTTTCAAAGATGCAAGTCGCATTCAAGATAGCACAGTATGAGAAAGTACATGAGCAATCAATTTTCTCCTCCACGATCAAGGTCAGGTTGTTTTCATTTCTCTCCTCCTCATTTTATTTTTCTTGTTTAGTTGCACTGAGGTCAGTGCACGATCTTAAGCTTGGGGGAATTTTGAATTTCTGGAACCTGCATTTGCATTCATGTAGACAACATTATTAAGTTAGTTTAAGTGCATGTAGGGCTTGCATTTTTAATTCATATAGATGTCATTTTAGGTTAGGATTAAAGGAGAAAATTTTGAGAAATTACAAAGTTGAAAACTTAAAAGAGAGAATGTGTGATTTTTGTGCTTTTTCTTTGTTAAAGGCTTATTGTGCATTTTTATGATTTTGGCTAACCACATGGTGATCGAACCTGCTTATTGTGCGTTTCATAAATCAAATACCGGTGGAATCAAGTTTCTCAGGGATTAAACGGATTGAAAGGGACTTTCTCATTTTAAACCTGCCCTATACTTCTTTTCTATCCATAAAAAAAAACACATTTTTCCTCCGTCTCTTTTAGTACCTTATTTCATCTAAGGGTGTATCTAGCATGTTTTGAGCATATTCAGTCTTCATCGGTGCACAATTCGAGATGATAAAATATGGAGGTCATCAATTACCTCCACTGATCTTCTAGTGTCAATGTCATCCCGAAAGAAATATATGGAACATTAAATGTCCATATCAGTTTTGATCTCTAAAAAAAAAAAAAATGGTCACCAAATATCTCTATTGATCTTCAAGTACAAAAGTGCAGTGGTCACCAATTGCTTCTATCTCATATAAGCACTATTAATTTTCAAAGAGGTTACCAAATATGCGGTCTTCAATGTAAACTCGGAGTTTCAGTAAAAAAAAAAAATTGATGAAAAATAAAAAAAAAAAAAAAACTGAAACATCCGAAACAATTCAAGCCGTCTGAGACAATCTACAAGCAGTCCATGAGGATGTTCGAATCGATTCATCTATTGAAGCTTCACGCCATGTGTCAGAAATTTTTTTCTTCAAGTCGTTCGATTTGTTCGTCCGCTGGGATTGTGTGTGCTCGGTACATGCTAGTTTCTTTTTCCTTTTTTCTTGTCTTTTCCTTATTTTTCTCTCCACAAAACCTCCAAGAAGCGAACTGGGATTTTTAGTATGAGGAATTTATACATTTTCTACTTTTTAACCCCTGAGATTCATGAAATCCTTGCCAGTCGGTTATATTTTTGCATTAAGCTAACTCTTTTCATTTGTGAGGTGAATAAAAATTATCTAGATGCCCTAAGAATTTTTGCAGAGTGATTCTACAAAAATTTTATATTGCTCCTGTTAAGATTTCGGCAAAGTATATTTCACAAAATTTATGTCCGAACTTTTAGGTCTTGTCTTTGGTTTAGATTCGAGCTTACCTCCATAAATTGCTTGAGGGCAAGCAAAAGTTCAAGTTTGGGGGAATTTGATGAACGATATTTATATCTATAATTTCATGCATTGTTAAGCCAAAAACTAAATTCAATCATATTGTTTTATTGTATTTTTATTTATTTTTAGTTAGTTTCTTGCAATTTCTATCAAGAGTCGGTTACTGCGTATTTTGTATTTTTATTACAGATTTTGGAGCAAACTTAAAGAGATTCAATTGTTGACCCGCTTCACAACCCGCCACACTGTTGCTGCCCCATTGGTCATTGACCTCTCTTGGTAGCAATCCATTCTATGAAATAAATGGAGATTTATCTCCGTTGGCGTTGAAGACATTCCAAAAGTAAAATACACAATTTGGACATAATTGGCATATTCAATTCATAAAGACAAATCAAATTTCATGTGGAGCTTTAATCATTCCTCATCTGGCGCCACTTTTCCCGGGCCGTGCAAATCAAAGGAGCAAACAATTAATTACTCCATGCGCATTAATTAATGAATTGGTGAATTAAAGACTAGATATTGATTCTTAATTGGCATCATCTCATGGCCTGCGCAAATACAAACATATCATCCATTCAATAACTTTATGCGCTAGAGCAAATCAAGGCTGAATGCATTGCTAATTAATGTGAGATTTGATCCGGTCTCAATTGTTTTAGTCCCACAATCTCAAATTGTTTAACCTCTGCTCCTTAGTTCTCCTATATAAACCTTGTCAATCTACACATTCAAGGCATCCCATTCTTCATCCTTCTCTTCTTCCACCTTGGACTAGCATTCGTGCTGGACCGAGACAAATCTATTTTTGTTCTTTCTTCCTCCATTGGCAAGGTTTCCAGAAGCAAGCAAGGTGCTCGGGTGCAAGGCAACGTCTCTTTTCAAGTTGCAAGAAACAGGTTGTATTTTCTCTTTTCTTTTAATTTTATTAGAGATGTTTATTTTTGCATTTGTAGTTTCTAGCTTGTTTAGTATGGAAGGCTAAGTCCTCCGTCTAGGGATATGGATGTAGCCTGAATATTTTATGTTATGCATGTTTGAGTTATTTATATGGTTTATGTGTTGATTTATTTCATATGATTAAACTGCTTGTGATATTATGAGAATAGCTTAGTAATCTTGCTGGTAATATACAACAAAGTGAAAGGGTGAGTGTATTGCTGACGGGCACAAAAAGGGTTACATAAAGTTAGGATTATAATATTATAAGCATATTTTAGGCAAGTAAATCATGATACTGTTACGGTGACGTTGAAAGCCAGACTGAAATGAAATAAACTTAGGCACCTTGTACACGACAGTGTATTAGAAACTAAGGGAACCCAAGATATATCACAGAAATTAACGGACTTAAGCCAAAGTGGTATGGTGCGACGGTATCCTGTCATATTTGGACTAGGTACGGTATAATTAGCTATAGACATATAGTTAATTATCAAAAATAGGATATATCCCTCAACTATATAAACCAACAAATATGATATAAATAATCAAGCATGTATAACTAAAATATGATGGTGAACCCATATACCTAGATACTTCATATTCATAAGAAAAATCAGTTTTACCCCCGAGTTATTAGTGCAGCCCGCATTCCTTTCGATACAGACTGCATTCAGTGACTCAATCCAAATTCCTAGGATTTGACCTGCATTAGTGGATTCAGGGTGCATTCCTGGACACAGGCTGCATCTCTCCTCTTTTTAGGTTGCATTTCTAGGATACAAACATCATTTTTATTATTTATTTTAGTTTTAAGATTGAACCAACTCAGTTTTGATCGGTCTAGATTACCAAAGGTTAGTTAACCAGTACTTCTTAGCTCCTCCCTGTGGATCGATAACCCAAAGTACTATACGATTAGGTCGTGCGCTTGCGACCGATTGTATTAATACTAGGGCTTAATTTGTTAAGCTACATAGACACCATCAACAAAGCCAGGTTGGGTGCATTCATCCGCAAAAGCACCACACGCCCGAAGAGATGGTGTGTCATAATCCCACGGCACATCATGGAGGGGTCAGATTAAGGGTTTACGCTTTTGCCCGACATTCAGTGTTAAATAAGGTGACCCGCTTAAAGAAGTGATTATGGTCATGGAGAGCGAACCTACCCGATGAAAGCCTGTCTCGCAGGGATACGTGATGGATGTTTAAGGGTAGCAAAAACATAATAAACCAGGTTGGGTACATTCATCCACAAAAGTACCACACGCCCAAGGAGGTGATCTGTTTCAAATCTCAAAATAGGTCATGGAGGGGTCAGACTAAGGGTTTGCGCTTTTGCCCGACACTCAGTGTCAAATAAGGTGACTCTAGTCACGGAGAGCGGACCTACCCGATGAAAGCCTATCTCGCAGGGATGCGTGATGGATGTTTGAGGGTAGGATCCCCACAAGATAAATTGAGTGGAGAAGAGTGAATGTGAATTTCCACTTCAGCACGCAACGATGCACAAATGAGGGGAGAGTGGGTGAGCTTCCATAAATAAATGTCAATCAAATATACAAGAAACATCCACAAAATGGTGTTGTCAATTGCATCCATAATCCAATTGACACTGGTAAGTTTATCCATCAGTAATAAAGGGATAAACGGGTTTATTCTGTACCCGACCTAGAGGTCAATACAGACAGGTTCGGTATCCGCAAAATACCACGGTTACTTAGGTTTCGTATTGCAATAAACAAAAGAGGTGATGTATAGAATAAATGTAATGGGATGCTGTAAAGTTTTCTTTTGTTGTTATATTTAGACGTTGCAAGAAAATGAAGCAGTTGTAATCAGGTACTTTTACAAATAAGATTGAAGGTGCGTAATGTGAAATCAATAAAGTACTTCCCCGTGCTGCAGAGGAAATAACGAAGGGATAACAATAAAAGCAAGCATCATCTACAACAAAGAGATCAAGTATAACACGTGTCAAGGTATCCTGTATACAATAACAAGTATAGTAAAAAAAAAAAAAAAAAAAAAAAAGAAGAAATGAAGAGTACAATCTATGGGCCCAAGAAGCGGGACTCCAACTCTAATAACACAGTACTAATGGTCTCCAAATGAGCATGGAGAGTGCGCTTATCCTCCTTTGAAGCTGCCTCAAAATCCAAGAACTGAGAGAAGGCTCTATCCCAGGCACTCGAACGAATCTGCAGATCCGGGAGACGTCCCGCCAAATGTCTGAAAAAACCCTCTATCGATAATCTGCAGTCCTCTAGCACCTGCACAAGCAGTCGAGCGGGCCCGCCACTGACTCCCATGGAGCGGAGAGTGGCACAAGAAGAAAACCGCTGAAGGTAGCGGAGTCGAGCGGCCTCCAAATGCCTGCGTAGCTCATGGATCTCTAACTCGTGCTGGTATACGAGAGAGCTCGCATCCTGGTAAGCCCCGAGCAGCTCCTCACACCTCCTAGAAATGAAGGTACTCTCAAGATGAGGTGCAGTAAGTAGAGCTGGCGCGATGACATCCCACATCAGCCCATACCAGTCAAAGGAGAAATCATCGGGCAGGGAATCCAAAATCTCAAAATCTAGCGGGTAGTCTCCGAAGAAGGTGTCTCAAAGTGAATCCGCCAACTCGGTCAGGGCGAGCCTCACATCCCTCAGTGAAACATCTGCAACAAAGTAAATGAGTCAGACGAATTATCACAATCAAAGAAGAAATAAAAAGAAGAGAAGATCCAACCTATCGCCTCGTCGCATGAGACCGGCGGGACTGGATCAGGGATAGGTGTATCGGCCACCTCGGGAGGACTCGCAGGTACACTAGACCCAACTACAAAATAAAATAAAAGGCATAAGTACATGAGAAAGTAAGCTACAAGCAAAAGATAAAGGAAATAAGGGGCACCAGGAGAGACATGAGCCTCAGCGAGACCCTCACTAGTCGGGACCTCCGCCTCTGGACTGTCAAAAAGCTGCTTCACTAGCCAACTCTCATCCAGCTCATAGTCATAATCGACCGCAGCCTGCTCAGTCGAGTTCTCCACCTGACTATCTGTGAGCCCAGATGAGACTGCACCATCTGTAGCCACGAGAGGCGGCCTGTCAGGAGATGAAGAGACGTGGGATGGCCCTCCCTCAATCAATAATGGCTCGTCGCCTACGGGCTCGACAGCCAATGGACTCTCCTGCTCAAAAGAAGCCTCCTCTGATCTCGCAAGAGTGAGTACCGGCCCCAGAACCACATTAAATGAGTCACCATCCCCGATGGGCACTAGCAAGATCGACGGTGAGGCAGGACCGTCATGAAAGAAGGACTCTAAGCGGTGTGGAGATGCCATATCATCAGCCTCGGGGCCTGTAAAATCTACATGTAAGGATGAAAATACTAATACATACTGGCAACCAAGTATTAAATGATGCACACGAACCTGCGACGGCAAGGTCGGTGCAAAATCCCGAGAGAATAGTGCTCGCTGGCACCGGTGAATCTGCTACGGTATCATCTCGGGCTGCCTTTAAAGGAGATGTCCCGTGAGCTGGAAAATAAACCCTAATCAGAGCTGTAAATAAAGTGTGCCCGAGTAAGGGTAGGCAAGTTAGTAAAGAAAATCACCCGAATAGGAGAAGGGAAAGAAAATGGGGAAGGCGACCGAGAAATGCCATCTCGATCTCCCCCCATGGCGGCTGAAGCCGGTGGCTCGACGGGTGGCTGAGAATAGACGCCAATAACTCGTGGGCGAGGGACTGAGAACCCGGGCTCCGCATGATCATACTCATAAGCCAGCCCTAAAATCAAAAGAGAATCGATCGAGATGCGGACGAGACTTACCAAAAGAAAAATAACCTAAAAGGATGATGAAATGTACCTGTAAGGGTAGTCCTAACGGGAGCACGAGGAAATCGGCAGTCTAAACCCTGAAAATCGACAGGCTCTACGGCAATGTCTGGAAAAAGGCTGCGATCACGCGAGACAGTACCGTCTAATAGAGGTTGTCCATCTCATGGGCACGTACTCCGGACGACCACCAGAGAGTATATGACTGATAAGAGCGAATAGCCTCGTAGTACCACTGTTGATAACGCCTTGAGAAGGTAGAAGCCCTAGAAGTGGATACCATCTAGTAACGAGTGCTTGTGCCTAATCGGAAAAGATGAGTGTAGCACCATCCGATATCCTCCAAATCGGCTGCCAAAGATATAGGGCGGAAAAGAGGTGCTGGAATGTCCCGATCCAAGCCGAACTGATGTGCGCATCGATGCGGCGAATAAGGCTCAATGAACATATAACTGCCCAATCTGAGGGGAAGGAAACCCTGACGGATACTAATAAGGTACTCCAAGTCAGTAGGCCTAGCTCGGATGCTAGAAGGGTCGGAAGAAGGGACTCTACTATCAATCACCATCCTGTCAGCAAATCTAGCTACTCCACGAGCCGCTAGCCTATCTCGAGAGAAGCGTAAGTGGTCCCGACTCCTGAAGAATCTATACCTAGCAGCCTCCGGGGTCAATGAAGCTGGCTGCACCCCAGCCAAGTCACTCAACAAAGGTAGGCGGTCCCGCAGCGCAACCGCCATGCTGAGGTCATATGAGCCAGACCAGTGCAGATGGAGCCATCCACTAATCAAATGCCACAGAATCAACTCCTGGCACTGCGAAGGACTACGAGATGAAGTCAAACCACGAAGACATCTATAAATGTTGGCCAGTACGGGCACGGCCAAAGAAATCCTGTCGCCACGCGCAATCAGGCTCGCCATGACGAACACCGAAGGTCGAATGGTGTATGCCGGAGAACTAGGCAACAAGAAATAGCAAATCCACCAGGAGATGAAAGCAGTCAAGTAAGTCTCTCGGTCCACGTCATGAGAACACAGGGTATCCTGAGAAGGGATAGGACCATCATGGTGAATCTCGAGTCTACCTGTACCAAA
This sequence comes from Schoenoplectus tabernaemontani, assembly GCA_037127355.1. Classification (NCBI taxonomy): domain Eukaryota; kingdom Viridiplantae; phylum Streptophyta; class Magnoliopsida; order Poales; family Cyperaceae; genus Schoenoplectus; species Schoenoplectus tabernaemontani. Next base: position 10,460,924 of record CM073757.1, read on the forward strand.
TGGATCCCGAGTGGAAGCCAAGCCCGCAGGACGGGTATGAATCCAATCGGTGAAATAGGCAATCCAATGCCTGAATGGGACTCCGGGATGCCCCCTCCGTAGATGATGATAAGTATCATAAGTCCTCTGCAAAGAAGGTGGAAATCGAGTGAAGTCTCCCGAATCAGCGGATGAGACCATGAACTCGTCATAAAAGTGACCAAAGATCGGCAGCCCAGTCAACTGCTGTATCTCCAGGAGGGTCGGAGTCAGCTCCCGGTCATCAATGAACAAAGTATTGGTGGAATAGTTCCACCTCTCACAAAAGGCCCGTAGCCAAGGTGTGTCAATGTGATAATGAAACATCGACAAGAAGACCGAGTCATATATCCCGGCTCGCCTGAGCAGGGTCTCCTCCCGCATGAGCACGTATCGAGTCCACTCTAACTGATAACCGTGGCACTCTAAGGGAGTGATAAAAGGAGCAGTGGTACATCTGTGAGCCTCCCAGTCAATAATCTCCTTGCCCAGGAGATGTGTCAAAGGAGCTGTAGAGGCGACGCCTAAAGGCTGAAGGGGTATGATGTCATGAGGTTGTTCATCTCTGAAGAACAAACCACCGCCTCGCGGGTAGACAGGAGTCGCTTGAATGGCTGAGACGAGAGGAGTCCAATCACCAGGATCCTCGTACAAAAAATGGTAATGACTCAGAGGACGCCACGGAATGGCGTCATGAGAAGAAGCTACAACATCCGAAGAAGAGAAAACGTCATGAGAAGTAAGGAAATAAATGGTTGAAGAAATAATGCACCAAAACAAGCCTTTCAAACATTCAAGGCCCATCTTGGTGGGTGGCTCTTTGTTTACCCTTGAAAATTTCCAAAGATAAGCAGCTGAGTAAATGAAAATAAAATCAATTGTCAATAATAAAACATAAGAAGAGGAAAGAAAAGAGCAAGGAAGAGAGGGACCACCAGCCAGAAGAAGTCGCTGCCGAATTTCGGAGCAACTTTATTTATCCCACAAGGAAATTCTGGGCACAAAATAAAGAGTATAAATACCCCACCATCCTCTATCCACTCGGCATGAGTGACAGCCGAGAGGATCGAGAGAGAAGAGAGATCTCTCGGGTGTCACCATGTGATTATATTTCTTCTGACAAGTGGGACCCACCTGGCAGCCCCCTTGCAAACAGCTCTAACAGCATGAACCTAGCTTATCCAATGAGTCTAATCAATCCGGAACAAGGGTTAAGCATTAATCCCACAAGGAAATCCTAAGTGCAGAGCAAGGATATAAATACCCTGTCATCTCCTGTTCATTCGAGGTGGATGACCCTCAGGAGGTTCAGGAGAGAGAGATCTCCTGATGGGTCATCCATTTAAACTATTTTCACTGACATGTGGGCCCCACACCTCAGTGACAAACATCAAAAGAGTCAAGATTAAACCCTAAGGATTTACCCTCAAAGCAAACCCTAAGAACTGAAATAGTATAATCCCTGTGCAACAAGGAATGGTGTCAATACCAAGCCAGTATTTTGATACAACCAATCACAAGAAATCTCAGTGTGATTTTACTTTCAAGGCTGACCTGGTGCCAAAGCTGTGAGCAACCACCTAACCATGCTTCGATTTGTGTCAATTGCTGATAAGTAGTCAGCTCTTTGACCAAATCACCCTCATGTTAAGGGATTGAAAGTCAATTTCACAAGACTGATCAGGTGCCAAAGCTGGGAGCAACCATCTGATCAAGTCTAGATTTGTATCAATTGTTGACAAGTAATCAACTGTTGATCAAATCAAACCCTAATAAATATCAATACAAGTCTAATTAGTATTTAGTTAGGGTGGTTTCTGCAAGAGAGAGATATTTGGCAGATACATTGAGCTACAATTGAAATCTGAGATTAATTCAAAAGAAGAAACAGGGTTTTCTTGACAAAAGAATTTTTAATTCAAAGAGACAGGGGCAAAAGTGGAATTAAAAATTACAGGGGTGATCATCATGAATTTAGAGATTTTTGGTGAAAATTTCATGATTTTTGGATAAGTGGAGCTATTAAAATAAATTCAGAGAAGATAAAACAGATTAAATGGATTAATCAAGAGCTGAGATTTAATCAAGGCAACTCTGGGTACAACTTGGGGATAATAGCAGCTCTGGGTACAAACTGGGTACAAGAAACACAGAGGATATAAAACAGGTGAAGAGAGAGGGTGTGCCACGTGGCAGCACCAGAGTGGGTCAGGTCAGCAAGCACTGCCACGTGTCACAACCCTATTGGTCCATGTCAGTGTGGATATCTGACAGGTGGACCCCACATATGCCACGTGGCACTCACTCACTGGTCCACATCAAAAGCCACCCCACCCAACCCTATGCTACATGGCAGCACCACACTCAGCCACATCAGACAGACAGTGCCACGTGGCACTGTCTCATTGGTCCATGTCAGCAAGTGGGCCCCACCACAGCCGAGACAGCCACCAAGTGGGTCCCACCAGAGTGCCACGTGGCAGTCTGCTATTTGGCCACATCATCACCCCATGCCACATGGCATCACCACATCAATGCACACCAGTGTGTTATATCTAGTGTAATTGCCATGTGTCAAGCTCTAATTCGACCATTATCACTTAAACCTATGACACCTCAGCATAATATGACACATGGCACTGCTCTATTAGTGCCATGTCAACTAATAACCAGATTAATTGAGGCTAATTCTGAGAGATAAACAAATTAATATCTGACAATGGGGCCTAGTATGCAGAGATATGAGTATAGGCGCGTGATTGAAGTGGTATACCAAGTCTATTTTACTTACTCATTCTACTCAAAGCAATCAGATTTAAAAAGGAGATGAGAACAGAATGAAACTGGTTCTTGCAAGTTATCTCGCTGCATCCAATGCACCTTCTTCGTTGGTCTATGAACACCAGGCGCAGCCACACGTGAAGAGGAGCTCTCTCCCTCCTCCTTCTTCTCGCCATTGCCCGATCCCAGCGAAGCTTACGTCTTTCTCTTTCCTTGACGCCTCACCATAACTGAAGTTAATTCAAGAAGCGGCAGTGATTAGGCAACATGATAGCATGTGTTACCAGATCAATCGATGAAAAGAGATGAACAAAAGGCGAAGTCGAATTATTACCTGAAATTGAGTCAATGAGAGAAGATGAATTAGCTATCTAGAGATCAAATTGAGTAGCAAGACAGCTTCTTTGAGGCAAGGCGATGCTAGTTAACATGAATTGGTGAAGCAATTGGGTGTATGAGGTGCTAATTGTTCAAGAATTGAAACTGGGGCAAAAATGAGATCGGAGAAATTAGAACTGACAAATGAATGAAATAGTGTTCAAGCTAGCCGTGAAGAGTTTAAATAGGTGTTGGCAACTCAGGGCCCACTCACCAGTCGAAATACACTAGTAATTAAGAGTTGGAGTCAATCGAAGTAGCGGCACGGTCAAAGTACTAACAGAAAACAGTTAGGAAAGAAACAGAAACCCATCACAGCCGTTCAAGCATGAAGAGTGAAAGGTGGAGATCTATCCAAGTAGGCAATCCATGTGGAAAGCATCTAACCAATTAAAATTAAGAGAGTGGCGGTTCTAGCATATAAGCCGACTAGAAAATCAATTAAAAAAAGAGGAGAGAGCAAGTAGAAGAGAAAAGAAGAGAGAAATTGAGATTGAGAACACACATATACACACATATACATCAATAGTAGACAGAGAGTGCGTGAGATTAGAAAGGAAATTACTCAATTCACTTTTCTCAAAAGATCAAAGGTAATTGATTATGTTCATTGATTCAATTAATGATTTTCTTTACATTTCTTTCTTTGGGATTGGGTTTCAAATATCCTATTCAAGTTTATCAAGTAATCAATTGAGTTCTTTTCTTTGTTCTTGCTTTGCTTTTCTTTTGAAATTTACTCCTTTCTTCCATTTCTTTACTGTTTCTCCTTTGAATAATCTCAATTAGCACTAATTATTGAATCTAGTGAGCCACTGGCCCAATCACAAGGTGATTGGCGAGCCTTTAGGCCTAGATCAGTCACAAATATCAAGAATTTATGATTCAATCGTTATTACATCAATTTCTCTTGTAATTTTTCATTTTTCAATTGATTTTTCTGCTTATACTTGCATATTAGCTGAAAGATGATAGTTTCTATCCTTTAATCATCCTAATTGCATCAATTAGTTTAGTTAATCTCTGTAATTTTGAATAAAAACACCGATTTTGATATAAAATAGTATATTACTAAGTTTTATGAGTAAACTAACTCATATTATTGTAATTTGACTGTGTCACTGGCTCTAGATGTGTTTGGGTGTACCTCTAAACCTGAAATATGCTAATCAAGTGTAGAAATTCAATGAATTGTGGAAATCTAAACCAATGTCGATCAGTATTGAAAATCGTAACTGGTATTAAGCTTCAACAACACTCAACTCAGTGAGCCACTGGCCCTAGCTAAAGCTGGGTGAGCCTTTAGGCCTGAGGGATGTCAATTGAGTATGCAGACTCAATAAGCATCTCAGATAGGAAAGAATTGAGGCAGGTACCGATCGATACCGTGTACTTTCAAACCGTTGGTGCTTCAGTGCAATTGGTAATAGTCCAGAATATTCAAATTTACCTTAGATCACATCCACATATTAAGGCGATGCTTATTGATCTTGCAATTATCAATGACACTGATTAAATCTATTGAATTTGGTAAAAATCCAACTCGGTACCAATCGGTACTACACGTTGCTGAGCAATGAAGTGGTCCAATGCTGCTAAGGACAAAGTATAAGCCCTCAGCTTACCTCAGATCACATCTACGCATCGAGATGATACTCATCACCCTTGCAATCGACACAAATTTCGATCAATTCCGTTGAATTCGACAAAAGAAACATCTCGGTACCGATTTTAACTGATACATCAATTGGTACTATCATGTGGCATCAATCACCGTATGAATCTTCAATCAAGTACCACAGAGGAGTTTACCAAGGTGAGACGATGCTAGGGCACCGATCTGATCGGAGGAGAAGTGCTCCGGTCGCCGGGAGCGTGGTTTAGCACGAATCTTGACGCAAAGGCGAATTAGAAGAAGTAAAGGATTATCTGGCACTAACTTTGAAACACCTCACCAATCACGAGATTTATTGATGGGTGAGATCTGTTGGGACTTAAGAAAATTAAAGATCAATTCAATCTGGGCCTTAAATCTATTAAACACATATCTCAATTGAATCTAACGGCCCAAGTACATTTGAATATTTGAATAAGAACTCTGCACTAATCTCAGCATGATCCAACGGGCTATATTAAATGCTGCATTTGATTACGGCCCAGAGTAAGAGCCGGCCCAACACAGAGAAAGTAAAAGGAAAAAATAAATTGGGCCCAACAGCAAAATTAAAAAGAATTAATTCGGCCCTATTCATTAAGCCCAACTGCCAATTAATAACAAAAAATTAAAAATAAATAGTAAATAAATCATTTGAAAATGTTCTTAAACTCCAAATTAACCCAAATTTATTTCTAAAGATTTTTTGTTTTCCATAGTATTTTTATGTATAAAAATATTATAACTACAGAAATATTATTATATAAAAATAATTTGAAAGTAAAGATACTATATTGCATTTTCCTATTTAATTTAGCTTTAACTTATCATTTAGCTATTATAAAAATTCCAAAAATTCAAATAAAATATTAAATAATAATTAGATATATTTTACTGATTTTTTAAGTGATTTTTCATGAAATAATAATAACAATAGTAATATCCAATAAGAAATAGTAGGATAAATTATATTCTTTAGTTATTATAAAAAGAGAATAAATAACAATAAAATTTGCTAACAATAATTAAATATTATTTTCACTTTTTTTTATATATAGAAATAAGATAAATAATAATAATAGATAATAAAAATATTTTTTTTATTTTAAAACCCAAGATAAAGCAAATCATATTCTTTTTAATTATTATATAAAAATCTAAAACTCGAATAAAGAATAGAATAATAATAGAATAAATATTATTATTTTCAGTTTTAAAATACTAATAAAAAATATAATAAAAGTTAAATCATTCCTAATATTTTTTTTTTGAATAAAATGCAATAAGGAAAATAATAATTGTAATAAAGAATATAATAAATTTCATTCTTTTAGCTATTATAAGAATTCTAAACTTCAAAATAATAATAATGATAATAAAACAAAATCTTATTCAAAAAGGGCTAAAATTCAAATAAAATTCATTTTTCATTACTTTTCCCACATATAATAAATAAAATAAAAGTAATAAAAATAAAAGCCTAAAAATTCAAATAAAATTCATAAATAGAATAAAAGTAATAAAAGCCTAAAATTCAAATAAAATCATAAATAGAATAAAAAATAATAATAATTTTTTTTGCTATTATAAATCCTAAAACCAAAATAAAAATAGCTAATTCATCTTTTATTTTGTAAATAATTTTCTACAAAAATAAATAGAATTTAAAAATAATAAAAATAAAACCCCATTACTTTTGCTATTATAAAAATCCTAAAAATTCAAATAAAATCAAAAATAAAGATAAATTTACCTTTGTAATAGAGATAATAATGAAAGGTATTATCTTAATAATAAAAAAAATCAATAAAAATGTAATAATCTTTTTACATTTTAGAGGTGAATAAATACGCTCACACAAGGGGTGTAGAGTAACACAGTGATCTTGCACAAGTAATGCAACATTCAGGACAATTAGTCGGGACAAGAACATCTTGACGCTCGTTGAAGAATAACCAAGACTGCGACATCAACATGAAGAGATATGTCGACTTTAAGAGAGAAGAACATTACGATGTCCGAAAGAAGTGACATCTTAATGACTCGGTGTCATGAACAAGTAATTCAGACTAGTTGAGCTAGTAAGACCGAACTCATCCGTCGATAAGTTTGTCTTACGGTTCATCTCCCGAGATTGTGAGATTGAATCGTTACGTAGTAGATTCATCCACAAAACAAGCGTGAATGTGAACCGTTACGTAGTAGGTTCCTTCAACGACACACGCCTCGATGTCAAGGCGGCTTAGTGCTTCAAGTTTGACTTTGTGTGCAGTTGTGTTCCTAGGTTTATGAATCGGCTTAGTGCTTGGAATTCATGATCTAGAAGATCAGTGAGAAGAAACACGTGGGCCAAATCCACCCTTCTCTGATTCACCAACCTCAAGATCAACCGGCTTAGTGCTTCGAGTTGTATTTTGTGTGATTGGTTGTTGACTAGTTAAGATTGAACCGTTATGTAGTAGGTTTATCTTCTAGATCAACTGAGGTTGAGTCGTTCTGTAGTAGACTCACCTCGAACCCCTCGAAGAGATTAATCGATCGGTAGTAAGGTTATCTCTCGAGGCGGTAAACGAACCGATCTGTAGTAGGTTCGTCTTTCATTTGGATTAACCTTCGGTGAATCCGGGGTGCTCTAATGATTCCCGATCATAAGGGCACACGACCACTTGACCATCATTTAACTATACTATTTGCTTCTCCCTTTTAAAGATCCAGAGGTGCCTCGAGGTTAACAGCCCAGGGCAATTAACGGTGGGGGCTTGCGCCCATCGGAATCTACAAGAACTCACAATCACTAAAAACCCCCTAAATGTGCATTCAAATTGGTCTAAACGGTAGAATCATCCAGCATTAAACAGATGCACGCTTGGGAGGGATCTTCGTGTCCTTCTTCTGCATCCCATCGCCCGAGGCGGTGCGGAGCGTGTGAAAAAGGGTCACACAAGTTCTTTTCGACCCGAAAAGATAACTTTTTGGGTCAAAAGGTTCATGCAGTTGTTCAAGTTGCACCTAGCTTACTCCATTTTCATCCAAATATTTCCAAAATGCTCCAAAAGTCCTAAAATCAAAGAAACCATGACAATATCTCAAATTTTGTGCAATATCTAAACTAAATCAACTAATTGAACTAAAAAGTGCATAAAAGGGTAAAATGGTATAATTTTAGATACCAAGTCCTATCAAAATATATGTGTGATTTTGGCTTATCAGCGATGTAATAGAATTCGGCTATAACGAGTCTAAGTCTTCGGGACCCGCAATCACTAATAGTCAATTGCGTTGAGCCATTAGAACAAATAATTCTTACAATTGTGAATCTCCAGTCCCTTATACCAAGTAAACAGACATCCGTCGGCCAACTTAAAGAAGAAAAAGTGAAGACATAAGGCTCACAAATAAACAAACAAAAAACTAGTTTATCTCACTCCAATAGAAGTATTGCAAAATAATCTTCAGATTAAGTCACAATAGATCCGAAGATTTTGCTCTTAGGTAAGTGACAACTAGGTATAGAATGGACCAGGCTATCAAAAATGTTAGGATTGGAGAGAAATAAATATGTATATATAGAGATGCATCAAAATTGGTGAGAAATCACACATATCCATTGCAACGGTTAGCTAACCATTGTAATTGTTAGGCAATTTTAACCCTAGTGAGGTTAGCCATTGCAACAAATAAAAGATCTGTTATAACGAATGTAAGAGCGAATTTCACTAGAGATTTTTGGATAAAATTTGTACACAAATGATTTATTTCGTTACAACGGATATCGGGATATGTTATAACGGTTAGAGGCTAAATTTTGTCTCGAGGTTAGTCGTTACAACAGATGTGAGATATGTTGTAACGGTTATGTAGTGAAAATATTCTCGAGCTATTTGAATAAAATTTTATACATGATTAATTTATTTTGTTACAACGGTTAGGACATATTGCCTTTATTTTGACAAGTTTAATCTCAAAATTTTCTGGTTACCTTTATTTCTTACAATTCTAACCTAACCTTTTTTTAAGATCTTCATATATATTTTTCTGCTCATGTTTTATATCTATATATCAAATGAACTCTTATGTGATTATTTTGTAAATGAGCAAATATAATTTTATATAATTTTGAGAATTATTTACAACAACATAGGACAACTTATTTATTTACACAGATGTTAAATGGTCTAGCAAAGGACAAAAATTCAATTAAATGGCGTTATTGCAAAGCTAAATGTTATGAAAAATGTTATCACAAAAGAAACTCGATACTGACTATTAAATAAATTATTATATTGATGATTTTATTATAGTTACATGAGTAGACAACATTTATTTCTTCAATAAATAATTTTATCATACTTATATTGTACTTATATTATTTTATTTAGATATCTTTAATAATAACTCATTTTAAAATAATAATAATAATAATAATATAATCAATTATATAATAACATCATTAATATAAATAATAACTTATTCAACATCAGTCATAGGTTTGTATAAATTTTAATATTGATTGTAGTGTGTATGTATCAGCTCCCGATCTCAAATCTCATTCTCCGAAGGGCTCGAGTTTTTTTTTAATAAGTATGAAATAAATTTTAATATTAAATTTTGATGATAAAACATATTTAGAAGAAATTCTCCGGTCGTATTGGAGCCTTGATCATTAGAGGGGAAGATGCCGGTTTCAGTGGCAGAGCCACTCTCACAAATGTGGTGTCAATTGATACCACTGAAATTTATAAATTTATTATATGATTTATGAAAATATGATATATTTATAATAATATTTATCATTTTAATATTAATTTGAACCTAGTAAAATTTATTTTAGTTTTCTACTATTGATCCCATTAATTTTTTAAACTCATGAGAAATAAATTTTTAATATGAATTTATATTCACTTTGAATTTAAAATTATTATTAGTATCGTAAAATATAAATAATTATTTATATAATATTAATTGACATCACTTATGTAAAATTTGTCTTCACTGCTAGCCAGTCCGCTTGCTTTTGATTCATTTTTATGTCTGAGAGGATGGATCGCTGCAGGAGAAGTGCTGAAATGAATTTTTTTTCAATGAGATTTGCTAAAGGGTAACTATATTTATATAAATATATAAGATATATGACATAAAGTAATATTATAAAATCGATAAGAGTTATCACTATTCATAGTGATAACCCTTATCAATTTTATAACATTATTTTATATCATATATCTTCTATATTCATATAAATATTCATATAAATATGGTTATCTTAGTAACGGGATTGTCCGCCATTACTATGGGCTAACCATATAAGTCTTTCTCGAAGGTAATCGAGATTGTGAATCAGATGCGGACCAGATATCTCCGATCAAAAAGTGGAATAGGAAACCGTTTGCCAGTACCAGTATATTGTCGCTGCAATTGAAGAGTCGAAAGATCTGCCGACACTCTAAATTCCACATGCTTTCCAGTCAAAGTTGAGGTTTAGAGCCAAAAATCCTCGAAGAATCAAGCAAGGGAATTTGCAGAGAAAAGGTGGCTCTCGTACTTTATAGATAGAACTTCCTAACATTCGTATTTTTTTCGTTATATAGCGGCTCAAATTTCCCATTCATCCGTTAGTGATTCCTTGCTTGCACTGGCATGGAATATTATAGTGTAGTGACGAAAGGAGCTTCCATAGGGGTGGCCAGATCCCTCCTGCACTGCACGCCCTTCTGGGTTGAAGATTTCTGATTCGGTATACCCGTGGCAAAATGGCTTGTGAAAGAGCAAGGCCACTTGATTCTGAGTCATCTTCCCCTATACCATTGGCTAGCTCTACCCGTGAAGTTAAGGAAGGCCAACTTGGTTTTGAATTGTTCATTAACCTGATAAAGCCCGAAATAATATTGGCTCTTCATAAGCCAGTCGCATGGGTCTGAACCATCAAATATTGGAAAGTCGGTTCTTGATAATGACATGGTGATATTTTTAGATTCCTTTTTACTAGTATTCAAGTCTACTATTTGAATTTGACGGCCAGGGTTGTGGTTCTTTGCTTTCAGCAAGGATGAGGAAGGAGGAGTTCCCAGGGTGCTCCTTTCAGCGGAGCATATGCTTTAGAAGAGAGGTTACCTCACGTGAGAAGAGAATAGGCGAAGTAAAGCTGACGGAATTGGGGAACTCGCCGGAAGCAGCATAAGCTTATGACGTATTACTTTAGTCGAATAATCCTGGCCTTTTCGTCGGAGGAGGAGCTCACTCATCGGAGAAGGTTGCTTGCAAACTGAACAAGCTGTAGTCGGACGAGTAGTTGATTGAGGATCTACTGTAGTTGATAGAGCTAGTGTGACATAAATAGATCACAAGAAAGGGCGCGTTGCATAGCACCTGAGGTGAGCTATTCTTTGAAAATTCTAGTTGCTTCTCTCAATTGTCACGAAGTCGTTTCCCAAATGATAATTGATCTGACACACACAAATACCATTACTTATGTCAGATTCTTTCACTGACGTATAGGCTATGTGCGTTTTTCCAAAGGATTTTGGTCCACATGAATTGCCTTTACAGGATATTGTTTATTTATATATTGTGAAAAATATCATCGACGCGTTTTAAATAAGGTGTAATTTGTATTTAAGAAAATATTAGCGGATAAAGATACGATTTGACTATTATTTACTAATATTTGATCATTTATTTATTATCCATCTGATCATTTAGTTGTTATCCATCAATATCCGGCACTATTGAAAAGTATCTTATTCGATATTATCCGATTTTATCCGAATACATATCCGAAAATTTTTATTATATATTTTTATTAGATTTCAGCTTAAATTACAAATCTAATTAATTTTATATCTAATTTATACTCATGTATCATATTTTATTATAATTCATTATATATTTGAACTACTAATATAATAAAAATTAGTATTAATTAGTGATTCTATCAAAAAAAATAACATGTAATTATTTTCAATGATACGTATATATTTTTATTTAATATATGAAATATATCCATATTCATATTCATATTCATATTCGTCCGATATTTGATATATCTCCGGATATCCGTCAAATATCCTATTCATATCCGTTTCTGAAAAATTATAATGGATATAGATACAATAAAATTATTATCCATTTGTATCTGATTCATTTATACTCCTAGTTTTAAATACACAACCTTACCTTACATGTCATATTTATTATTAAAATTTTAATTAATTAATGATTATTATTAAAATTATGATTATTTCATACTTATTAAAAATCACGGTCAAAGGGCGTGCTCTCTCCTTGCACCCTCAACCCCTTTTATTCTTCTTTGCTTCTGAAACAGAAAAGGCATAATTATAAAAGCACAACAGGCCTTATAAATTGTTTTTTTTAGACAGCCCGTAGGCTATACGCACACACACTACACAACCTATCCCTCTTATCCGCCCAAGCGGGATTCGAACTAGTCACCTCTTGGAGGCCAACGTCACTACAAGCTGCGCTATGCAGCGGTGACATAAAAAATATGTAACACAGAGACTTTTTAGGAAGTCACTCATTCTAATACTACTCCTACCCAAGCACACTTAACTGCGGAGTTCTTATGAGATCCGATGCTTTAGTGCTGGTATAATCAACGTCTTTGTATTTTCTCTGGTTCAAAAACAGAAAGCTAAAAATAAATTGACAATTCCACATTGCATCGAATTTTGGTCCGCTCTAACCATTTATATATTTACCCTCTAACCAATCCACCATTTCAAATTTCATAGGCACAATAATCGACCTTCACGATGAAAACCATTTAGAAGGTCACAAATTAATTTTTCAACCATCATGACGACAATTACCATTAAAAAAAACAAATATGAGAGAAATAGACCAACAAAAACAAGGTCAGCTTTGAATGCTTGGATGGAACTAGATATGCTGAAACTGTACCTTGACGTTTCCAAAAAAAAGAAAAGAAAAAGAAAATAGGGACTAATGGTTCTTGCAATTTAGAAACATGTACTCATAAGTAAAAACGCTCAGTTAATGAACAATTTAATTGTCTTGTACAATTTTTCCAATTAGCATAATAATACAGTCCAATCGACCTCGTAAGCATGATCTACTTGAGTATGTATCAACTTGGCAAAAATATTACTAATCAGTGCTGTAACTCAAAATTCGCTCCAATAATATAATTTCAAATAAATAATTAATAATATAAAATTTTAAATATATTTAATAAAATTTCATATTAAAGAAAATTTAGACATAATATTTTTAAATACTAAGTAATATTGATAATTATTATAATAATAAACAATATAATTAAACACATAATAATCTATAAATGATCATATAAAAAATTAGATCATTTTAAAAATTAAATTTCACCTTAAATATTATTTTAAATGAGAAGAGAAACTATTTTATATAAGCTCTTGACTGAAGATGATGAAAAAAATTATACAAAATCAATATGAAAAAAATAATAATGTGATATATTTGAAACACTTAAATTTTTTTTTTAATGTATTAAGAATTAAGGCCCAAAAATTTGTAATTTATCCTTTGAGACGAAAAGTATATTGGGCCTTCTTACAGACCAGCTCATGGATATTATCACCTGTTCATTCCTCTGTTCCAAGTACACTCTCTCTCTCTCTCTCAAGATAAAATCCTTCGCGGTCTCCTCAGTCCTCACTGCGCTAGCTCACTGGACTCGGGGGAGTTCTCAAATCCTCCACATCACTCATGGCTTTTACACTCCATCCGCTGTCACCCCGACCCGTACAGATTCGCAAGAAGGTTCCATTCGGTTCTTCTCTTTCTCGTAGCCCCGCTCTCCCCGCCTCTTGCAGGTAAGTCCACTTCTCTCTTCTTTGTGGAATTTTTTTTCTTTTTAATTTTGAAAAGACTGCACTTGTTTATTGATGTTTGTGAAGAATTATTTAACAGAAACAATTAGGCTTTATCCTTCTCTTGGAAGAAGGAATGCCTGCTTCATTTATGAAAAAAATATTTAAGAGGAACCATTTTGCAGTGTCAGGAAGAGACAATCCGGGGCTCTGGTGGTTACATGTAGAGCTATAAAGTCAAGAGACTTGCCTTCCACCAAACCAGCATCTCTAATAAAGGAGGCACACAAATATTTTGATCATGCAATGATAACCATGCGATCTGGTGATGGGGGCCATGGTGCTGTATTGACCATGCCTAGTGAATCTAATAGCAGTTCAAAAGACAAAAAGAAGAGGAGTTTTACTTCTTCTTTCAAGAGGGAGCCAGACGGGTCACTGATTTTGCCAATGGGGGGACACGGGGGAGATGCCATAATTTATGCAGATGAGAGCCTCGACTCACTCTTGGAGTTCCATAACAAAAATCGGTACAGTGCAAAAAGAGGGGGAAATGTGGATGCCATGGGCGCTTTAAATTCTCAGATTCATGATGGTTTTCCTGCGCCCGCTTTAAGGATTCCTGTCCCTGTAGGTTTGTGTGTTTCTTCTTATGTGGATCTTTTTCTCTGTCGATAGATAAAATTTACGGCAATTCTGTCGTTAATTCCCTTTTATTCCCTTTTCATCGTAAGCTAACATGCCTGAGTTCAAATGACAGGTACAGTTGTGAAACGCAAGAAAGGAAAGGTGCTTGCTGATTTGGCTAACCCAGGTGATGAAGTTCTTGTTGCCAGAGGTGGTCAAGGCGGGGTAACTGCTACTTCTATTTCTGTACCTGTTAGGTTTTTTATGGCAATTGGTAATATAAGTTTAATCTGAGAAATTATCTGGAACGTAGGTACTAAGTAGATGCCTCATGTTGTTTGAGTTCAGTGTTATGTTGGAACCTTTGTGTTTAAAACATAAATCACTGTAGTCTAACAAAAACAACAAAATGGGGGGAGGTGAAGGTTTACCATTTTGATTGTAATTACTGATGCATGTGTGCAAGTACCAAATAAAATGGAACTTCTCCTCCAAAAATTGTTTAAGTATGTATCAGCACTTATCAACCAGATTATGCTGGGATCTGATCGATTGAAGAGTTAATACAATCTGAGTTCTCATGCTCGCCTGTATGCAGTCAACCCTGTTCTGGTGTTATTGTTACAGGCAGTTTTTTTGCCAGTATTGTGGATTGCTACTGCAGTTCCTGATCCAGTGCTGTATTGGCTGATCATCTACTAATTACATATAGAGGATAAGAATTCATTTTTTTTTTTCACTCTTACTGTTTTTAATCCTTAATATTCCCTTCTTTACAATTCACAGATAAGCTTGTTGGAGATGCCTCCAAACCAAAGGAAAAAGATGATGACCCTCTCAACTAATGTCATGCGAGATCCAAGCGACAAGGTCAGCTCAACGGGGTTTCAGTTTTTTTTTTTTTTTTTTGAGATGTTTACAAATGGGAGCTAATTATTAGATCAATATATTTTAGATGTATGCTATGTTAACTGAGGACAGTTTTGCATTTGATTCTAATAACTGCTTAATAATCTCAAATCACATTAATATAAATAGGAGTTGGAAATATTCAGCTTATTTGAATGAAAGAAATTTCTCCAGTTAATAAAGACTGGAGAAATATAACACTGGGTTTAAATTGTAACTGTGATCAGTTGTGGTTAAATTCGCAAGATATTCTACTTTATTATGGTTTGATCACTTTTGAAGTTTTGATTCATGACTTTAAAAGTTACTATTAGGGAGTGGTTAACTATGTAAAAGCAGCATTGTGCATGTTTTCCCTGATTCTTTGTGCATATGTTTTTTAGGTATTACTTGTATGTCAAGTATTTTTCTGTGTAAAAGTGGGTGTAAATCATGAATGTGATAAAGTTATGGGTTTAATCTGCAGTAAGACAATAATGCCTATAATTCTGTTGTACATCTCAATTGACGCTCAACTACCCCATACTTACATTAGAGAGCAGATAACTACGTATCAGCTCTTTGTATGTGCCCACTAAACTTTTAGTACATTGTTTTTTAGGTTCTAATTCTTGGTCAACCTGGTCAGGAAATCAGCTTAGAGCTGATTTTAAGAGTAGTTGCTGACGTTGGTCTTGTGGTATGAGCTTTTTCTTACTTTCTTTCATTTACATTATCACTACAAACTTGAAATGTTGGATAAATGCTTCTGCTGACTTAATTTTATAACAAAATGACTTGAATGCCTAGCTATATATATTTTTTTTTTAAGTAGCAGGTGAGTAGCCTACTATATAGTTTCATTAAATCAAATTAAAAAAGAGTTACAGGTAGAGTAGAAGAAAAGTGAAAAGAAGAGAAAATGAAATGAAAACAAGGATAGCCATAAAAAAAGTTAAAAGAAAAATGAGAAATAAAATAAATTAGTCTTGGTGTGTCCCGTTGATCAGCGACCCATTGTATCTCACCACGACAACACCGGAGCAGGAAGGAGGAGACAACTGGGATGGACTTGATATGCTATGGCGCATCACACCATGTGAGTAACCACATAGGCCCCATCTCACTAATAACACATCGTGCACTATGTCATATCTCGATTCGAAGATAGATAACCTGAGAGAGTGAGAGAGAGAGGTAGGAGGGAGGGAGGAGATCCACACTCGATCTATCGACAACTTTGTGTGCCAAGGCCAATACCATCGATAGTTAACCCGAGAGAGAGAGGGAGGGAGGGAGGGAGGGAGAGAGCATATCACAACTTTGTCGACAACAACATCTACCACAATAGAACCATATCTGGATGCCAACACTAGATCTGTTTTCAGACAACCCGAGAGAGAGGAGAACAGACCATTACCCGATGGAGGGAGAGATGTAAAGGAAGTAGAAGAAAGGGCTTGAGGCAGTGCCATCGTCATTGTCGTCGTCTGTGGAGAGGATCAGAGCGAGATCCGTTGTTGCGGTCGCAATCAGAGGTAGCGCCAACACCAAATCTGCCATCGCGATTGCCGGTGGAGGAGAGACTCGTACCCGGCGGAGAAAAGTCATCGTTAGTGGCCGTCCATGTCGAGTAGTAGTTACCGACTCATACCCGAAGAAAAGGTTAGATTTTGCTTGTATTTCATGGTGAGAAGAAGAGAGGAAGGGAGGAGAGGAAAAGACAAAAGGGGAGGACGGAGAGATGAGAGGACCTCCTCGCTTAGGGTTTGCTTCGTGTTTTTTTCCACTTGTGACTTCCTTTTTTTTGCTCGTCCAATGTCTAGCTATTCAAACAGGTCTTTTTTTTTGAAGTAGTAGGCGAAGGGCCTACTATTTTGTTTTCATTAAATAAAACAAGAAGAGTTTCACAGTGGGAGAATTATAGTGGCAGTGTTACATCAATAAGAGAGAGTGAGTAGTCTATATGCCTATTACATCATCTAGATATACACCCTAATTATTTCCTGCACAATGGTGTTGACATTCGATGGAGCAGTTCGTGTTTGTGAGTGGGAGATTTGTTCCCATTGTCACTATTGGTCTCTGGCTTGGCTTAGCAGCAACGCAGGGCGGCGGCGTGTGCCTTGGAATATTTTGCTGTTCTGTTCCTTCCAGATTTCCCACGTGCAAGCTGCGTCCCATCCTAGCACACCTTGATCCAAGTTTGTATGATTGTTTGTATTATGGGAGATGTGTTGGGGGTAGGTAGGTTGTTCGGGTTGGAGTGAACTATCCGTGTATAGTTGCAGGTAAGGAATAGGTGCCGAGCATCTTCTGGCGTGTTAGTCACACATAATATGCACGATTGAATCGTTGGCCAACCCTTTTTAATTAGGTTGTCTGCGGTATTTAGTTTGTTGTGCAGCAGGAGCCAGAGGAAGTATTTAATCTTTGGGAGGGGGCTCGGGTTTCCCAGATTTTGTCAAAGTGGGTTAGATGGACTCCAGGGTTGTTGCATATGTTGTATATTGTTTTAGTTGTGAAGCTGGTTGCCCATTGAAAGGTTGTATGTCCCGATGGGTCGGTTTGCGAGGCGATGAAAATGGGTTGTAGCTTGGCTAAGTCTTTGATGAAGAAGGTTGCTTTGGTCGATTCGGGAATGGAGATGGCCAAGGATGCTAGTGTGCGGGTCCATAGACACTGGGTGTCTGTGTGCGCTAGCCATAACCATTTTATGATTAGGGATTTGTTTTGAAGCTCTAGGTTAATAATGGCTAGACCTCCGCTACTTTTGGCAGCGTCACTTTTGGCCATGCTACAAGGCAGTGCCCACCGGAGAATGTTTCGTTGTTGCCACGTCAAAGGAACCGTCGGGTGATTTTGACAATAGTTGATAGCACCCACCACGGCAGTATGAAGGCCTGCATGTGGTGTAGCAGGGAGGCATTCGGCACGGAGTTGGTGAGGGTCGCACGACCAGGCATTGATAGATGCTGACCCTGCCACTTCTCACATCGCTTTTGGACAGCCGTGATGAGTGGGAGGAACGCTGAGTTCGGGGGTTTGTTGATTGTGAGCGGGAGATCGAGGTAATGGATTGGCATGGTCAGGATGGGACATCCGATTAGGAGGCAATGGTTGTATTTAGGGCAGATGGCAAGGCAATCGGGAAGAACTCGCTTTTCTGCAAATTGATTTTTAACCCAGATATTGCCCCAAAGGCGTGGAGCGTCGCCATTGTTAGCTTAATGTTGTGGGTGTGGGCGGGGGTGATGATAACAGTGTCGTCTGCAAATTGCAGTAGTGTGGTGGAGGTTGTCGGCAGTTGGACGAGCGATTCCTGCAATTTTTGGAACATAGATTGCAATGCGTTCGTTGTTAGAATAAAGAGGAGTGGGGAGAGCAGGTCGTCTTGGCGGAGACCTTTCATATGGTAGAAAGTGTCCCCTCTCATGCCATTGACTTTGACGAATGATGTGGATGAGATTAGAAGGCTTCGTATCCAGATCAGCCACAGAGGGGGGAAGCCGTGCGCAGGAGTACCTCTAGTAGGAAATCCCATGATACAGAGTCAAATGCTTTTTGGAAGTCCACTTTGATGAACACCGATGGGATTTTATTTTTGGCTAGGTGTGTCATGGTTTCTCTCGCCGATAGGAATGTCTGCATCAATTGTCGGCCCTTTATGAAAGCTGTTTGGTTGGCGTGAATTAGGTCAGGGAGGTAGGGTTGTAGGCAGGATGCGAGGATTTTGGTGATAATTTGGGGATGACAGAGAGGACGCTGATCGGTCTGTAGTCAGAGGTCGTGTAGGATTGTGTTTTTTCAGGATTAGGGAGATGTATGCCGTATTCAGGCGCCATAGGTCAAGCTTGTTGAGGTAGAATGCAGTGATCGCTCTGTACAGGTCACCCAAGACAATATTCCAGTATTGCTGAAAGAACTCGATTGGGAAACCGTATGGGCTCGCTGCTTTATCTTTAGGCAATTCGAAGACTGCTTTTTTTACTTCAGCCAGGGTGATCGGATCTGCAAGGGGTCTTAGGTGGTCAGTGTTTATTATGCAAACAGGTCTTTTTTAACAGTGATGTCTCCAATTAATATGTTTACTAAATCTGGATAATGTATGCTTGATAGTTTCATTCACATACATTATTCCATGATTAAGTATGAACTTTTTCTCATTATTGCTTTATAAGTCTTATTAATCATCTAAATTTTGCGTTTTGATTTCACCGCTCTCAGCTCTCAACTAAATATGAATCTCTCATCTGATCTTTAAGTCTCTCTTGGAGTCAGCTAAAATTCAATTCAATTATCATTTTTTGTTGTTGTTGTGGTTGATTATTTTTATTTTTGTACCTTAGGGTCTTCCAAATGCTGGGAAATCAACACTTCTTGCATCTATTACCTTTGCAAAACCAGATATTGCTGATTATCCATTTACAACGTTGATGCCAAACCTTGGCCGACTCAATGGGGACCCAAGCTTAGGGCCATTGCAATTCTCTACTGAAGCAACTTTGGCTGATTTGCCGGGTCTAATTGAGGGCGCTCATTTGGGAAAGGTATTTGTTACCTGTTAGTGCTCTTGACTTTGACTGGTATTGTACAATGGTAGATACCAGAACCATACTTGTTATATTACTCTGTCAAGTGAGTAGTGTTTGTTAAACTTAATGTGTTATAACTTATCATGCAGGTTTTGTGGTCAGAAAAATTGTAGTTTTTACAGACATAATATTTGTTTTATAAAAACATTCAAGTAATTTACACAACTTGCATATTCTTTTGCTGTTGTTGGTTGTTCTATACTACAAAACCTATATATGTTATATGAAAAGTGAGATGAATCAAGCAAATTTATGAATCACATAGTGAAATGGTGCAGGCAGTGCTGCTGTGAATTTTATATAGCCCTAAATAGCTAGCTTCTATATTCACATTTTTTATTGTATTTAACATGTATGATAAAATTTCAGGGTCTTGGTCGTAATTTTCTTAGGCATCTTAGAAGAACTAGGTTGCTTGTTCATGTTGTTGATGCAGCGGCTGTGAATCCCGTGAAAGATTATAGGACAGTTAGAGAGGTAATATCTTTTGTATTTGTTCCTTTTAATCAAGTCCTTCAAGGATAGATCTTTTATGGTTACAACTCATTCTGCGGACTGTTACTTTTGAATTTTGATTTCCTCGATTCCTTTATGATTGTGACCTTACTTTTCATTCATTTTCTTTTTTGTGGCTTTTTGTTTGTCAGGAATTAAGGATGTACAACCCCAGTTACCTTGAGCGACCATATATTGTTGTGTTAAACAAGATTGATGTCCCTGAGGTATATTAAAGAGGATCTTGCTTATCAACTTACCATTTAATTCTGTGAAAAACCTCAATCTTTTGTGACCTTAGCAATAATGTTTTAATGAAATATTTGAGGTTTTGCACGGTACAGATTGAAATATCCTACACATTTATTATTTACAATTTATTTGGGAAGGCTTTGTTGTTGACTTGTCGTCGTTGTTGTTGTTGTATTTGTTATGTAACAAAAAGCAATTTGGACTCTTGATCTCTCAGGCATATGGGAGGTTACAATCACTACATGAAGAAATATCGGCTATTGGTTCTAGCAATTCTTCCAATTTTGATTTAAGAGCAGATACACAGATTGAAAATTCTGAGCACGAAGAAAAGAAAGAGAAGGAATTGGAGGACTATCCACGGCCTTTGGCAGTTGTCGGCACTAGCTTCCTGTAATATATTCCCCATATCTAATTATAGCTTGTACTCTTCTCACATTTTTGCAGCCACATTGCAATTTCCCAGTCGTCATTGATCCTCAAATACTAATGGATTGCGGTAAAAATGTATTGGTTTTAGTGTTGTATTTTATTAACTTGACCCAAACCAGGGAGGGCAAGCCTCGGCAGGTGCCCAGGCTTAAGTTTCAAAATGACTATATAATCCTTAATTTTGCTCCATTTGATTGGGATAAGCTAAGTATAAATTTTAAAGAGTGCCCAGACTTGTTTCGATGGCTAGATCCGCCACTGACACAAACTGTGAAACAGTGAAAGTATATTTGTAAATATCAGTATTTATGGTAATCTTTGATTTATTTCTGGTAGTTGTTACATGTACTTGTCATCATATTCATTGTCACTATTGTTAATGCATTTATATTGCTACTCTAACTAGTAATAATATGATGATAATTTCTTTGCAGGGAACGAGTTGGCATTGATGAGCTGCTTAGAGAGATAAGAGCTGGTCTTCAAAAGTGTACTGATCTGACAAAATTGTCCGGCCAAGAAATTACACCAACTTTGCAATGACTGATCAGTTGTAATAGTGATATGTGACAGTTTGACATATGTGACAGTTTGACAGGTAATAGAGCATGTAGATTATCTTTCTTTTGGACAATGGTTGGGTGCCTCGTATCTCATGTAGATCACTCTGCTCAATGGGCATGTTAGGTATCTGTCTAGTTTATGACTCCTTTGCTCTTTTTCCCCACCTAAGCTGTTAGTCCTTTTGCCAGAACCATGCTCCATGCAGAACTGCAGAACTGGAGTGCACACATGTTAACAGGCCTTTATTCATGCCTCCAATTAAAATATGTTCATATAAAGATGAAATATAGAAAACTCATGTATCACTGTTCAGACAGAAGCAAATAGTTGGTGAAAGTGTAATTATTTTCTCACGAGTTTATGCAGAGTGAAGATGCATTACTGTAACTCAACAATTTTGAGTTGTATTCAGAAATTTTGTTGGTAGTCAGTTTGTCCTTTGGAGATAGCACAGACGCACAACAGAATAATCATGTATGTAAAATCAAACTTTTCAGATTGATGTCTTGTTGTGAAATCATGTTCAATCGTCATGGGATCTTCATCTTTGAGAATTTTCAGAGGGTAAAGTAAATACAAATTTTCTAAAATGATTATCATTGCCTTTCGTTTTGATTTAATTACGCTTTGGTTTCTTAAATTTGCTTTATGTCATACATGACTTGTTTTGGGTCAAAATTATACTTTTCGGCTCTTAAAATAAATTTAGAGATGAAAAAACTGAACTATACATGCTTAAAAGGAAGGGCCAATAAAATATAAATACAATGGAAGTTGTTACCAACAATGCAACATATCTCGGCTGAAGAAAACCTTATACAAGTTGTCCTGATTGGAACAACTTGATAAAATAACGCGGAGAACTAGGAATAGGTTTATGATCACACGGAATCCAAACGCTTACCAAGTTTAACATCAGGATTAGATAGGGAACCAATTGAGAGATCAATTAAAAATGTTTTGATTTACAGTTGAACTATTCTCTTGATTTTTCTAAAAATTCTACTTCCGTTGCTCTACCTTCGCTCCAGTCAGATTTCCTTTTATCTTCCACGCTTTCTATTCATACAACAAAAACATGCACTATTCTCCGTATCGTTAAGAAGTTTCAGCATTTTACCAAGTTCTACATGAATAGGGGTACCTCATAAGATGGGAATAAGGGCTTTAAGCAATCACCTACAGGTAGGTGGTAAGCAGGTCGAATCAGATCAATTGGTTCTTCACAAGAAATTGAGTCGGATCAAATCGGGTCAATTTATATATTTTTTCACATCTTTAATTGAATTAAATTAAATTGTGAGTTATTTGATCTCGATCGAGTCAGATCAGGTTGAGTCAGATTAGTTGCTCTTTCAGAAGAAATTGAATTGGATTAGATCGGATCAATTTACATTTTTTTTAGACCTTAAATGATTTAAATTAAATTGTGAGTTATTTGATTCGGATCGGATAGAATTAGGTCAAATCAGTTTAATTTAAAAAAAAAATCAAATTGGGTCGAATTAAGTCAGAATCAGTTTGATTTTTTTTTTAAAAAAATCAAATTAAGATAGAAAACATATATACTGTGGGTCCAACCTCCTATGTGCTCCCCAAGTCTTTTCCATCCAATTTGAATTTGGAATGGACTAAGTTTAGATCAATACTACCAAGTGCAATTAATTGGGATTCTGATTTGTGACTAGAGAACCTGATCTGAACCTCAACATCAAAATATGTTGGTCGAAAACCCCTATTATAATAGTGTAAAAAATAATTCCTAAGAATTCAAGAAAAGAAAGCTCAAGTCCTCAGGCCTATGGTGGAGCCCCCGAATCAGTTCACAAACAAACATGTATCCTATCATGTATACCCAAGAAAGCCTAATTTCTTCAATATTAGGAATGCTGCTGCAGCCTGCATGGCCTAAGAACTCAGTTTAACAGTAATTAAAATCCAGTACATTGTAAGATGTAAGTCTCTTGGATTTCAGACACCTGTTAATTAACTTGGTTTTGAGGGAAAGGGAACCTCCTAATGCATTAGCGCCTAATTTTTAGGCGTACTGCTGAATTAATGCTGTTACCATTTAAAAAGCATGTGTTGTTTTACTTTGGTGTACATATGGGTAATGTTTAGCTTGGAGCATATGTTAAATACAGTTATGGAAGATATTAACCAAAATTGCTGAATCTGGAGAATTTTGAAGACCGCAAATTTTAGTTTGTGGGTAGCAAATTGTTAATTGGTGAAATTCTGGTGAATAAAACAAGCATTTTTGTGGGCCTCAAAGAGTTTTTTGCTGGCTGCAAAAAGTGAGAGTTGCATTCTCTTCTTAATCCTTATTGTATGTATAATAAGATGGTTTATGTGTGACTAAGAGGTGCATAAACACTGTCCTGAGAGAGAGAGCAACACAATTAGAAAGAGAATCAGAGAGATCAAAGACATCCAGTTTATGGATTTGCAGTGCAGGCTCAACTTAGATTGCGCTTTACATCCAGCTAACGAAGGGTTCTGACATGAGAGAAAATATCAGAAAAAAGAAGAAAGCTTTGAAACTAAAATAAAGGGCTCGTCACGATCAAATTATTTTTCGCTGCGGTATATGTTGTGCTTGATCTGTCTTTAATTTCTTACAAAAGCAAGCAGGATAGGTTGATTGCTTTCGCCTAATATGCAGAGCATACATATATTGTTGCATTGCATCGCTGAAAAAACATAAGCAGGTGACGAAAAACATGTAGAAAAAGCTAACGCTTTTAGGCACGCAATTGCAACCATTTTTCTTTCAACCATAAAAGAACCCATCTGATAGTCAAGATCTGCACTTGAGAATAAGAGGTCTGGACATAACATTCTGAAACCAACTTCCACCTCCGTTACAATGCTAATGAGTAATTAATTATATTTGAAATAACATTACAGATATGATGCCGAACAAAATCAAAATCATTTATTAGCTCGAAACTGCAGATACAGAAAGACGACAAATATTAGCAAGATACATGATGTAATCCATGGAAATAAATAAATTATTATTCGCTTGAAGAAAAACGTGAGAGAATATAATATCATACAATTTATCATATCCAATAGTAGATAAACCTAAAGATAAAAAGAATAATAGATACAACATCTCCATTGATACAAGTCATTTCATGGCCACAACCAAACCCCATAAAAATGTTGACCCCTTTAAAACATGAGATATCTGCTGTACTTTGCTTTCCCCTCCACACCTCTTTAAAGTGCCCACAATGTTACCTCAAAAAAAGAAAAGTGTCTACAATGTTCCTTCTCCACATTTCTCCGCAATTCATTAAAGGGCATCAAGCAGTAATTTGGGCGGATTCTTCAAAGATATCGGCGGATGGAATAAAAAAAAATGCTGGTTCCCACCTAACAACAATTCACACTCCTCCAGGGCACATTGATATTTTGAGGTTTTACCAATTAAACATATAATCTCTTTCTAAAGATGAAAAACACACAATCTTATCTAGTATCAATTCCATAAGACATCTCAACTAGTAACGACCATAATTTGCTCGACCACCCCTTGGACGATATGGCCTGGGACGATCACGATAATTACCATCTCCTTCATACCTCATGGGCCCACCAGCCATGCGGGGAGGTGCTACATTCCTTTCATACCCACCGCCACTCCGTGGGGCATCTCTGTAGTATGCACCGGTGCCTCCACCACGGTCAAAATCTCTATCATAGCCCCTCCCTTTACCATACCCATCTTGAGGGTACCTATCCGGTACACCACCATACCTTTCCCTAGCAAAATGGTCCCCAACCAATGGAGGAGACCCATATTGGTCAACCACATAGCGACCACGTGGGTCACGACCACCACCACCATACCGATCCATACGATCCCAATCATTGTAAGGACCTGAATCATACCTATTTTAAGATGGGACAAGGTTAGAAAACTCTGCAATTTTCTTATGCAAGTTTTTCATTCAATTGGCACACATTACCCTCACTTGGCATGGAGCAGCTACTCCCAACTCGGTACTAAACATGAGAAATCTGGTTTTTCATTTCCCCTCTTTTTGCTTATTAATTTAATTAAAATGTGATTCTTGAACAATTATTTACTATATTCAAATGAAGAAACTCCATGGGAGTAATTATGCTCTGACATAACTACTATGATAAATCCTAGCATTCACTATGAAAATGGATTTAATCGGCAATAATTAAATGAAGGGACTACATTCCACTGGCATGCTCAAATTACCTATCATCAAAGAAGCGGTCAGCGCCATACCGTTCTGGTCTGCCACCAAATCGGTCCTCCCGTGTACCACGGCTGACACCTCCACCACTATACCTAGCCGACGGAGGGGTGTACCTCCCACCTCGGCCACCTCCTCCCCCAGCATTCGAACTGGGGCAATCACGGGCCCAATGGCCAGAGTGGCCACACTTGAAGCATTCATCCCTGTCGTGATCCCGATCCTGATCTCGGTCCCGTCCACCAGGAAGCCCACGGGGCACATTATCATGGAACCCTCCTCCCCTGGGTGCAGTTCGACCATGGTATCCATAGCTCTCATCAGTGCTGGGCTTGGGTTCAGCTCGGTTGACAGAGATGATGCGGCCATCCAGCTCAACATTATTCATCTCAGCAATTGCAGCTTCCACTGCCGACCAGTCAGTGTATGTCACAAATCCAAATCCACGTGGACGACCAGTGTCTCTTTCTGTGATTATCTGTTTCACATAGGGAAAGACAAAAGGATGTTTGGAATTTGGATTCACAAAAGAAAGAAAAAAAACTATAATTACAATGGAATATTACAGAACCAAAAGCATTAGTTTCCAGTGAAATCCGAAAGCTCAAAATTTCTAACAAAAAAGCAAGTTAGCTGAAAATATGTATGCATCAGGAATAAATAAACACATAATAAGTTGAATCAAACCAATACATGAAAACAGCATAACAGTATAGGAGGAAAATTTAATATCCTATTTGTAAAATGAGAGGTAAGATATACAATGTTTGAGACAATTCTTCTCTTGAATTAATATAGTGGAAAATATGGTGAATGTATAGGGTTCAAAATCATCATTTATGCTAATGATTAGTTCTACAGGCACATAAAAACATACTGATTTCTACAGTTGATAAAGATTTTAAACTTTCAGAAAACATGAGGAGAAGGTACATCACTTACCCATAGAGATATGCAGAAGAGAATCTCAAGAGGAACAAAACATCGGAAAAACTAAATTCACAAGCACAGAACGTCTTTATGTATTCTGCTATATAAACTGATGATTTTGAATCTGATAAAATTTCAACAATGGACATCTAGGTACACAAACAAAATTATTTCCCTCTAGTTGGAATGTTGCCTGTGAGCTAAATTCTGTAGTCTTTCTAGTCTTCTTCTATAGAAGCAACCAAATTTGCCGAGAGAGAAGATCTTGATGGGAGTGCTTCAATGGTACCTTGAGCACCTTCATGTCAATCTTCCATTTACGACAACTACTAACTAACCTTAATACTAATCAAATGAATCGCTTCTGACAGAAGATCACACAGCATTGAAAGTAAGATTGAGTCTGATCTAATTTTCACTTCACTGATATGCCCTCAATTGCTCAAAAGTTACAAAAGACTTCAAACTCCTCAAACCATTAAGATACCATCTGCCAATTATTATTTCATGAACCACATAAATACAAAAAGTAGATACTGATTGCAAGGGATTTGATAAGCAATGGGTTTTACGCTGCTCACAGTTGAATAAATTGTAACGCTCCAGCATAACAAAGGAACTCAAACAACTAGGGGAAGGACGGAAAGGACTAACAGAACTATAATTTTACTAACTAGAATGATAATGGAAACATTTTTGGGAAAGATAAAAGTTTTCTCCAACCTCTTGATTCTCCAAAACAAAATAACAGAATTGACCGTACTTTTACAATCCACTCCCATAGTACTATTGCATGATATGATCAAGAAGACAAACTAATGCCGAGTTTTTAATTTTTCATAATAGCAAGACGGTAGAAGGTCTAATACCAATTGGACATCTCCAATATTACAGTGGCCCTTTCAGTACTCAAGACAACATGATAAGTACCATGCACAAGAAGGTATGGATTACGACCCAAAGTTACTGAAATAAATCAATAAAGCACAGAGTGTCATGGTTATCTGGCAGTTATGTAGTGCCCAATATGAACTACTAATATTGCCTTAGCACATGTACTTCTTTCAGATAGCTCTTTCTATTATTATCAACCACTTGCATCTGCCCATAACATGCTCACCATTCACCTTAATGCATCTCAGTTTCTTACAATTCATAATTCATGGCAGCTTAAATTTTAAATTTGGTAATTAGTGAAGTTCAGAACAGCAACTACAAAGTAGAAGTTCAACTCCGCCATCTCCATTTGGAATCCATGTAAATAATATTCTCTGCCATGATAGTAATATCTTTTCTGGTCCTTTTGTAATAGATAAGGTTTAGGGTTCAGGCATGAATAATGGGGAGAAACCTCAACTGGAAGACAAATTCAATAAAAATCACTTTAGGAGGTCAGCAGCAGCTGTGAAGCAAAATCAAGACTGGTGTTCTGAAATGAAGTCCTATAGAGGACTCTCCAAATACGAAGGCTATCACGCAAACAGAAATAATACTGATCTTAAAGCATCCAATCCAAAAAGCTTACTGCAATGATGCACACAGCAAAAGGATCGATACCAACCATATGTAACCAATTTAGATTCAGATATACTATGGAACCAATTCAAGCCACATATTTGCAGTCTCATTCCTTGGAAGGAATATGCCTGTCTCTAAGTTATCGTCTTTGACCCAAAATTTCATCATCAAATTAGAAGAGGATTGGCTCCTTTTGCACAACACATTGAAGCTTTCCCGCTCAACTCATCAGGAAAAGACAAATCAAATAATCAAGAGTCCAAATGCAACATTTAGATCGAGGTGCTATGACTACTCTCCAAACGTGTGTCCACTAGACAACAATCTAAATGTCCTATTATATCCTTGTTTCATGTCAAGGCATTCAATCGATAGCTCAAAAGAAACGTAAATCAACAAGCAACTAACTGATCAGGAAGTTCATCTGAAAGGCAACCCTAATACAGAGGATAGGATTTCTAAAAGGTAATTAGGGAGTTATGGGTATCCATATTTACACTGATACATACATACCAACAAAGGAATAGGCTTTCTAATTTAGAAAATTAATCAAGTACAATAATCTAGAAATGCAGCACCCCCTATCAAATATCAAATAGCCACGCTAATATAAACTGCTCCATGAAGATCAAGCTTGCATCAAGATACACCCTTTCAGCCAAGTGTTTCACTGTCTGTGTCAAGTAACTGCATAATTCTGATCAAACCAATAAACCAATACCCACAGCAATGGCAACAAAACCAAGTTAAATTTATGTGAAACTGTAAGCAAAGCACCTGACAAGTGGTTCCAGTCTCTTTTAAATTTAAAGTTTGCACTTAAATCTGTTTGAGAACCTTGAATATCAAGTCATCTTATCAAGAAATACAGTAGCAAATTCAGTAACTGCAAGTTCTTTCCTAAAAAAGGCGATCACTATCATGTAACCTCGAAACAAGGGATTAAGTATAATACAGAATCAGTAACCCTGCAATGTTACAAACTTCAGTTATTAAATATAAAGATAGAGAAAATTCATGAGATAACATTAAATTCAATTTCATTTTTATCGTCCTTCAAATTATAAGATTAATTCTCGAAAAGGAGGGACCAACACAAAAATTTACAAATTCTGCTGGTTTTTACAAACAATGTAGCATTCAAGAATTACAGATTCATCAAATCTTTACTTGAAATGATTAGTTCTAGAAAAATAATCTACAGACAACGAAAAAAGAAAATCTAAAAAAATGATGTTTTGAACAGTGAGACTCTACAAGGAAAATGAAGAAATTTTGGAGGAAGAAACAGCACCTGAGCCTCGATAACCTTCCCGAAGCGACCAAAGACTCTTTCGAGTACCCGATCGTTGGTTTCATACGCCAATCCACCAACGAAAATTCTGCAATCATTCTTACCGGCCATCTTGTATCAAATCGCCACCGCCTCAGAAAGAATTGGGAAAAACAACACAAAACTAGATCAAAGAGAGAGAGATAATAAGTAATAACCGGCTGCAGATGGAAAGACCTAGGTTTAGACTTCGGAAGTTCGCAGTCTACAAGGGAAATATCTAAGAAACAGTGTATAAGAAATGAAAGTGACCTGCTTTTGACTTAATTTCTCCTCTCCAATGGTACGGGTTCGATTCGAGGGTCCGGACTTATCTGGTCAGTTCATTTGAGAACGAACAGTTAAGATCAACACCAACCATTACTTGTCTATTCGGCCGGAAAAGTTATGTTGGTATACTAACAAGATTAACGAGTTACTCAAAAATTATTCGCGAATAATTCATCTATAATAAAATGTTTTATAAATAATTCATCAGTTTAATAAATAATATATTTTTTCGTTAAAAATTATTTTATTTATAAATTATTCGAAAAAACACACTATATATTATTTTATATGAAAATTTATAGTTTTTAATATATTTTTAATATTTTATCATTATAATATATATATTTTTTATATTATATGAAACAAACTATTTCTGAATTATATCTCTATTATACCTGAACATCGAATTTTTGATCTTACCGAATATTTCTCAAATCACAAACTTATTATTGAATCTACAATGGCCGGTTCATATTAAGGGGAAAAAAATCCAATCGAACCCTATTGGAACTTTGGATTTTGGATTATCAAAGTAATCCTCGAAACTGTTGTATTAGAAATTTGAACTATGAGAGCTCTATTTAATTTAAAAAATTAATCATAAAGTTTAGAGACCGAAGCCTCATTTTCCCCTTGAATCTACCATCTCAAAAATAAAAAAAAAATTGTTAGTTTACATTATAATTAAAGTGAGGGAGGTCTTTAACGATATATTTTTTTCTTCGAAAAAAAATAAGAAAAACAAAAAGAACATTTTGATTCAACAAGAATATATGTATTTTCTTTTACTTCGGGGATTTTAAAGAATGAGAATGAATTACATTATACAATTAATTTCAATTCTCTTGAATCAGAGAAATGTGACGTGTTTGTTCTATGTACACGTTTATCTGTCAACACACTGTACAACGTCCTTAACGATTTACTCCGGCAGAAGGGGCAGCCGAGAAACACTGGCACCACCTTTTGCATCTGACAAATAGTCAAAATCGACTTTCTTCTTGGTCCGGGTCTCAACTATTGGCTTGTTAATGGAGTTTTTTGTATTTATTCTCACAGGAAGAATCTGTAACCAGGACTCGAACTCAGTTCCAGATGTCTCAGCCACCAGTTGGTAGCTCTCCACAAGCTCTAGCTGACGAGCTACAATTTCAGAGCACCTTGGGAGAAGCTCCACAGGTTCTCCCCCTGGGATTACAATATATTCTATTGCTAATCTTGCCTCCTGTTAAAAGCAAACAATTAAATTATACTGACTCACTAGATGGGTAAAATTATATAAATATTTCAGAATCTAAAGGTAGCTTTGGTAAGTTCAAATGGTGTAGGAACCTCTAAAGCATCAATCTCCTCCAAGGAAGGTTTTTGCCTGGGTGCATCATCCCCGATCTCTATATCTTTCCATTTTGGTGGTTTTTCTTTTGCCAGACACAGTCTCTGTCTCCCTTGTGGAACCTGATTTGTTCTTTGCAAGAATCATCTTAACAGCCTTCACCAGTTGCGCCATGGTATCCGACTACAGCAGATGACACCCAAAAAGTTAGTTAGTTTTCTTGTCACAAACAGCAGTCACTTCCTTTGTTAACAACAATTGCAATACCAGTTATGTATTCATTCTTTGCAATTATTATTTACATCATTTGTAATAAGTTGGGTTTCAACACTTGCAATGTTCGCCCATGACAACCGACAACTGAAATTACAATTCTTTGATAGTAACAACCTTATATTTTGATCAATGGAAACTACCTTAACAACATAAATAGGGATCCTGTGGAATCTGGCAACCCCACGGGTTGATGGGGCATGCGTCAATTCAGAATGTGTAACCAGCATGGCGTTCGCTGTTCTTATATCATCAGTCACTCCAAACTCTTGTTCATATCCCATCACTTTTGCTACTCGCAACAGATCAGCTTGCAATTTCTGATTCAGAAACATACAATTCAGAGAATAAGGATCAAACCTATGTGTTTAGTTTTCTCAACTCTAATTTGGTAAAAAAAGACTATACATGACATCAAATCTCATACTGATAAGCCTATCTGATCTCATACTGATAGGTCTATCTCATACATGACATCAAATCTCATACTTTTAAGAGCAATCATTATTATTTTATTTCTTCTTGTCATATCAATGGTTGTTGGTTAAGGTTTTGAGTAGAAAGCAAGGAATGACTCAGGCCTAAATTGGAAGGTCACTCATCTAGCAATTAAAAAGAAAAATGAAAACAGAAACAAAATAAAATGAACTGATGAAAGGTTTCTTGATTACCTCATTAGTATAAACCCTGACAAATGAAGATCTTAATAATGACCTCCTATCTTTTCTCATAAATCTAGAACTGGACTCATTCTTGTGCTCCATGCGTAGAGTACTTCCTCTTATATCGTCTCGAGTGAATGTTTGATTTTGTACATTTGATGAAGATGGCATCTCTTCTTTGTCATTGTTGTATACCGACAAAGATTGACTAAACTCACTTGAATTGTCATCTGCATTTCTAATGACAAATTTTGGGGCCTTTCCTGTATTTAAGAAAACAGAAGCAATATAATCAAATACAAATGGGAGATGTAGAAATAACAAATTGTGCAAAATGGCATATGCTAAAAAAGAAAGAAAACAAACACTTCAAATATAAGAAACTCAAGATGAATTACCATAAAAAAATGAAACCATAAGAATTCGAGGATCCACAACCATTATAGGCCTGATGATATAACTAAAGCTTGTAAATTGTTTATCTTAGGTACCTGCTAAGATATTATCCACAGTAACATCTAGTCTACGGTGAACTCTATATTCGGTCTTTGATATCATCTCAACTGCACAGGTAAATGTTGGAGGTCCCTTTCTCTCAAGGATCGTCTTCTGGACATTTCTCTTTTTGGCTACCTCATCACTTAGTGTGACACTCTGAAAATGAAGTCCATTTTCAGCATGTATCAGAAAAAAATTGCGTATATCATAAAAGGTCCTTTGGTAACTGCCCAAATAAGGTCTAGATGCAGGTGTTGTTGCTTTATTCTTCTTAGTAATTGAAAATCATGCCAGCATTGCAAATAGCTCTATAATGCGGTCATTTATAATAAAATGTTGTTATGTTTCCCCATTTTATTCCAAGTATAAAGGCACTTACTTTCTGTTTGTTTTTTGTTCCCCTTGCATGACAATTATTTCATCTTTTTGACCGAGTTATAGATGAGAATAAAAAATATATTTTTACCTCTATCCCTCCAACAAGGATCTGTAGACAAGGATTTTTTGTTAAGCTCTCAATTGTCACACCATGTGCTGTTCCAACAAGCTGAACACCTCTTTGAGCAATCGTGCTTGCAGCCAATGCCTCTAGTTCTGTGCCAATCTCATCTATTACTATCACTTCTGGCATGTGATTTTCAACCGCTTCAATCATAATCTACCAAAGCATTAAACAATATACTTAACCTGCTTAGCCAGTCAAAATAAAGGAAAAACAAGTATGCTGTCTGTAATATCATGCAATTTCTTTAGTGAAATTGTCCCCTGCAAGCTATGATGCTAATAAAGTATTTGAAAGTAACATAGAAACATTCACACTAAAGACACACACGTGCAATTTTATTGAATGCAAAATTCAAATTTTAACAATTGGCTCCAATTTTATTGTTATTAACCCTAAAAATATAGTCAAACCTCAATGCAAATTTCAAGTCGAGTGAACCGCATCACGAAAAAGACCAAAAAAAAAAAAAAAATCAAATCAATGTGCACATATAGAAGGATTTGGCTTACATCATGCTGCATGGTAACTTTGGGTACTTGCATTCTTCTGGCATGGCCTATACCCGAGTGAGGCACATCACCGTCACCTCCTATCTCATTTGAGGTGTCTACTATGATAACACGTTTCTCACGCTCGTCTGCTAATATCCTTGCTATTTCTCTGTAATCAGGGATGAATTTATTCTTGCTATTAGTGTAAATCACTGTAGTCACACAAGAACAATGTTTTACACGGTATCACAGTGGGGTGTATCAAATCTTTGGAATTTGACAAAGACCATATCACTGTAGGTGTATCTAATCTGACAGAATAACCTTATCCATAAATCTGCAAAATAGTTTTCTATGTAAATGAAAGTTAAGGTCCAATGGAGGTGTTATTTCCAATAAGGAGAGAGATATGGGCATAGGCAATGTTTCCAATGTTCTTAGAGAACCGGACAAAGAGATGCAATTTTTGGGAAATATTCAGGTCACTTGAACATTTAAAAAAAAAGAAACTATTTATCTATAATACCTTATCAAGGTTGTCTTGCCGACACCAGGAGGTCCAATGACCAAAATGGAATCCCCACTTTCAACCAAATCCCTAATCATCTCTGCACTTCCTGAGATAGCACGGCCTACACGACAAGTGAGCCCAATTATTTGCATTTTGCGGTTTCTAATTGCACTTATGCGGTGAAGGGACCTATTTATCCCAGATCGGTTATCCTCAGCAAAGTCACCAACCTACAAACAGCACAACTGCACAAATTAGTTAAAAGATATGAAATCATAATAATGGAGATGTTAACATACTAGAAAATGTACAGCTTGGAAATTGGATAATAAATTCTTGCAGTGATCTTCCAGCTGCTGTCACAGTGCCACTTGAGTGATTGCAAACAATACAATTGGGGAACTTATTGTAATCAGATCATGGTATTAACCTTGCAAGCCTGATCAATACAAAATACTCAAATTCTGTAATAGCAAAAAGCCAATCTAAATGTCAAAGCACTCACAGAATCACAGTAATACAGTGTCACTTAATTCTTTTAAATGACATCAAGTGACC
The DNA here is from genome assembly GCA_037127355.1 of Schoenoplectus tabernaemontani. Classification (NCBI taxonomy): domain Eukaryota; kingdom Viridiplantae; phylum Streptophyta; class Magnoliopsida; order Poales; family Cyperaceae; genus Schoenoplectus; species Schoenoplectus tabernaemontani. Next base: position 10,495,562 of record CM073757.1, read on the forward strand.
CTCTGATCTGAAAAGTTATGCAACTAACAACAGACTCAGGTACGTGCCCCCACAATTTACCTTAGAAATGGCATGTGCCAGATCATCAGGACCCACGGGCTCACTTGACATAACCCAATCACCTGAGGGAAAACGAGCCACGGGCTCTCTTCCCAAATCAAGCACCACCTCCACCAATTCCTTGATCTCTTCATGCCTAGCCAGATCCTTTCTCATCCTAGCTGGTACCAGCTCAAGAAACATCTCCAATTCGCCCCCAGCTCCTTGACCCGCACCTCCCCCAATCATCTCATCCAGCTTCCTCCCTGAGCTCCCCAGCCCCAATTGGCTCTGACTCATTCCTACATCGTTCCATGGGGCGCATATTTCATTGTTTGGTCGCCGAACAGATGGGGTGGAAATCGCCTTGCGTGGACCGGGAATCCGGCGGAGAGAGGCAGTGACTACAAGGCCAGAAACAGGATTTTGGAGAGAGATCGGAGTTAATGCTTTTAGCATGTTGATCTGGTGTTTTTGTGTTGTGTTTGTAGAGTATGTCTATATATGTGCTTAATGCGCTATGTTTATGTTATATTGGTTCAGTCAGATACTTCGTCGAATGGGTGGGGGGTGCAATTGGAGAAGAGGAGAGGGGAACCGGAATCTGGAAAGAGTAGATTCTACGGTGTCGTGATGAAAGTAATTCCTGCACATATAGTATCGTACGCAATCTACTAATATTGACGTGGCTCGACCTTACTGATTTGTAATCCTCGTGAAGAACAAATAAATTGCGCCACGTGGTGAAATTCGGGAAGTAGGTAAAGTTTTGTGCGTGGAATATAAATACTTAATAGGACAAAAAGAGAAAGAAAGAAATTGAGGAACTCTCTCCGCCACGCGACGAGAGGAGACCGAGATATATTTAGCTGCCCCAGGTGCACCAATCCTGCAAGACTTTTAATGTGATTAAAAGTGGGTTCACGTGCCAATTTCTACTGATATTGATGCACCAGGAGCAAAGAGGATAATCACCGGTAGGTGGGGTCGGGGGCATCAGCCCAAGGGCTGCGGTCCACATGTTGGGAGGGAAGATTAGAGTTTGTTTCTTTCTGCTGTTTCGTGGGGTGAAGAAAAAGGTAGAATATTTAAAGGGGAGGGATCTATTAATTAACGATTTATTTTGATAATTTCGAAAATAACTTTTTAAATAAATATGAAATAAATTTTAAAAATAAAAAATTATAGATTGATACTAATTTAAATTCTATGTAATTTTATTATGTTTAATAGTCCATTAAAGACCATTAAAATTTTATATAATTTATAACAGTTCTAATTTAACGGTTTTTAATGGACTGTCAAATATTAATGAAATTACATTAAATTTGAGTCATTATCAATTTATAAGCAGTGCTGTAAATAAAGGAATGTATTTAACGGACATATGAGGTAATGTTAAGCGATTAATTTTTATACGACCGATTAATCGGATTTTTGCCGATAATTTGACGTTCATATTTTTAATATAAATAATATTAATAATTTCAATAAAATTCAGTTGTTTATACACTTAATAATATTTTTGTTTATTGGATCTATTTCTAAAATTATAAACAGAAATTAACTTACGGAATCTATGATCTTTTTCATCATTTTGAAAAAAAATAATTTCATGAATATCCGATTAAGTAAAAAAATAAAATCAAATTAAAATTAATGAAGTCTAGTTTTTATAAATTTTTAATTATCAAAATTAGATTTCAAATGAAATATATATGATTTAAATATAGAGTTGAGCTATATTGCTATACATAGCACGGATCGTCCTTGTGCTACGAATCGATTCTTTATTTTCAAAATCAAAATGATCGATCCGAACCATTCAAAATGATTTTCATATAAATATCTAGTTATAGATCAAATTTTATACTTCTTAAGAAAATTTTAACTTTTTTAAAGATTGTTTGAAAATAACTTATTTCGGTTGGCTCATAATAATTAAATCAAGTGATTTTCAAACTATCTAAAATATAATTAAAATTTTCTAAAAAAATATATAAAATTTAATTTATAAATAGATATTTATATGAAAATCATTTTGACGGTTCGGGTCGATCATATTAATTTTGAAAATGAAGAACTAATTCATAACACGTGTGATTTATGCTATACATAGCATGATAGCACAATTCTTTAAATATATAACACTATATAGGCCGAAAAAATAATCGGTCAAATATAAAACGTGACGGTTTATCCACTGATTATGATTAGTCGGCCGACTAATCAGTCTTGACGTTCATTTTTTTACACTGTCAATAAGTAAAAAGAATGTATCTTTTTATTTTTAACATTTTTTTGAACTTATTTAAATATTAATTGTCAAGTTTGTTAAAATAGCAATTCTCAATTGATGCCTCCCATATACTAAATTTCTAGTTGGCTCTTCCTAGTTTGCTATGGTAACTTGAATGGTTAATTTGTTGAGACTTGAGCACCTGCAAGCTATCGGCTGTCCCAGAGTTCTGGGTTTCATAGAAAAGGTTTTTCTCAAAATATATATTTGAAAATTTAAGTTAGAAAATATATTTTTTAAAATATTTATATCTAACATTAAATATAAATATGAATCGTAGACAAGAGATATAGTTGTCGTTCCTCCTAATTATCGTTTTCTTAACCTACTTATAGAATTTATTATAAATTCATATCATCTTAATGGACACGGAAAAAAATCTTTAATATCATTTAATGCTCACAAGTTGAGTGTCCAAATTTCTCAACCACATACTAAATACAGAAAAAATAAAATAAAATTTAGTTATATTTATTTTATTGAAAGAGATATTCTTGCTTTTCCGTCTTCTTGCAGACCAAATTTATTCTCCAGTTTTTGTTGTATTAATATTCTCTATAGTAATGTAGTGAATAGCCTGAATCGAAAGAAAGAGAGACGACAAAGGAAAAAAAAAGAGACGGTCTTTAAAAAAAAAAAAGCAGGGCAGTGTACAGAGGATGTTCACAATTTACTGGTCGCAGTACAGTGATTCCATGAGGTCTCTTGTGGTCGGAGTTGCGCCAGAGGAGCACATTTGATCAAAGACGTTGTCGAGGATATGAGAGACTAAACTAGAGAAATCAAAACAAAATAAGGGCGCACGTTGAAATCAGTGGTAGATGATTGAGATATCTAACAGCACATGCATATTCAAAATACGAGCAATTTAAAAGTTTATGGACACACGTCTATAATTAAACATGTATTACTCTCCTCCGAGAGAAAAATACCCAAAAAGAAAAATTAAGCATGCATGTATCTCTGCCCTCTGTTGTCACTTGTGATTGCTGATTAGTGACAATTTTTTAATGAAATTCAAAGAATATGAGAAAAATACAATCGGCCTCAGTGGGAAAAAGAAATAAAAAAGGCTCCTGATTACACGCAGTTTTTTTTTCTTACAAGGGAAAAATAAAAGGAAACAAAAAAAATACAACGGCGGTTAGGTGTTGAGGACAGGTGGGCGTGAAAACAAAAAACAAATAAGCACAATCTTTGTCTCCGTTTATGCTGTTAGCAAATCAGATCATCTAACAACCTTGAAGACACCAAATAATGAACACAACTCAAGAAAAATCAATGTAAAACACTACAACTCATCAAGAAACTCAGAATCATCTATAAACATGGATTCTGGGTTTTGACGGTGTGGATGTTTCTGCAGCCTCCAAGCTGCAAGCTGATCTCTCCCAAGGGGAAAATTCCAGAAGGAATCCGAGTTTCTGTAAAAAATATACATCAAAAAGGCTGACACCATGAAGAGTCCCAACAACACTAGTGATGCTTGCCACACTGCACGAAGTAAAAAAGCAAACAGATGTTATATATCTGATGGAAGAATAAATAGAACAATATCCTATCTATAGATATTGCCTTTCTGACTGATTTGTGCTCAGTTTGTCTGTTTAGTTTAATTGATAGTGGTTCCATTCTATTAAAAGAGTTTAGAAAAACAATTAAAAACAGAAAAAAAAAATGAAATTGAGGTACACTGAAATACATAAGAATAGCAGCATATGTTCCTTTTGTTCCCTTGAACCCACTTCCAGCATGCCTAATTTTCTTTCCTTTTTTTTAATAAAAAAGATGGAGGTCTTTGTCTCCAAATTTCATCAGCGCGTCCAATTTTCAATGTGTCATGTTGGAGAAGGCCTTAGTATGTCATTTTTAAAGTAGCAAGTAACATGAGATGGCAAGCTAGCATGGTAGTTCTGCAGGTGCATCATCTGTGAGTATGAATGAGAGAGAGAGAGAGAGAGAGAGTAAATACCTTTCCAATCTCCTGGCACAGTCAGCTTGGTGACCACAACTCCCCATCTTTCCGAATTGGAGAGAACAACTCTACAAGAAATGTATTGGGGATATTATCAACTTAAGTTTATCCCACTGTAAATAAATAAGTTGCATGCTTGCATGATCAATTCAATATGTTCTTTAAAACAGGATTTTATATAGTCTACCTTTCAGTAGGACAGAAATGGATTGCAGAAATGGATGCACCAAGATGGACCTTCCTACTCCAGTGAGCAACCTCCATCTTCTTTACATTTACCACACAGAAGTCACCATCAGTGCTCCCTCTACAACAAAATTTATACAAGGAAAATAAATGAATAAAGAAATAAGTGATGTAAGGTAGGCCTGAATTACTGTTGACTGTTTACCGGAGACCAAAATTCTTAATTCCTTAACATAAACAGAACTTACAATACTGTTAATGACAGAGATTATTAATTATTAATCAATTAGTTTGTTTTAGTAGAAAAGTCAAATAATGTAACTGTCAATTTCAGTACTGGTATACCAGTGGCATTAACAAGCAATACTGGATGTTATGGCCAAATAGATGTTGAAGTGATACATTTTAGCAATGGTGCTAGGTTGGCTGGTACAGATTGGGATCTTAATTAACACTGGTACATCAAAAGTGATATATTAAATAACTTTAATTCAGAATTAAGCTAAAGGATTTACAGTTTTTGTAATGAACACATTAAAACACTGATATGTGAAGTAAAGTTTCAAAGAGGTAGTACTTACAACACAAGGTACTTTCCATCCAAACTAACAGAAAGAACAGAAATAGGTTTTCTTAATAATCTTTTGAATCCAAGCCTCTTCCATGTCGCCATATCCCAAACAACAGTTACCACATCCTTTCCTCCTTTTCATGCAAAACAATCAAATAAAACATAAATTAGTTTGCTCGCAACTGGAAGCCAACATTCTCATATAGTTGTTACAACCAGAACCGAGTCAATCAAATGTACCAAACTTTTTTCAATGATACTGAACCATTTCATAGAGAACTTGAACAAAATTTCATCTAATATCTACATCCTTTTGTGCAGTATCTAATATCCAATGGGTGAGGGTCGATTAAAAATGTTTCAGTTTAGCTGGTGCAAATATAAAAAAACAAAAATGAAGGCTCTATTGTAATTTCAAAATTTTAATAGAATTTGGGTTGCAGGAAGCTTACTTTTCTCTACTGTGCAAAACAAGAAGGGCCTCATGCCATCTCTTGAAAAGCGACAACACTGAATCTTCTCCTCCTACAGAGTTTGAAAAGAAAAGAATGCCACTATACTTAATCCACATTGACATTTGTACTGACAAAGTACTATGACCACAACACAAGTAATCCAGTGCATTCAATACCAACTGAAAAGGGTGCATCTACAAACCACAAATATGTAATTAACACCTCCCGCCTTCTCTATAACCAAGACAAATATTAATCCTTTGCCATTACCAAAAAATAAATAACAAAATAGAAAAAGCAAGTGTACCGCAGATCGATCCAAATTCATCAATGGTGTACCATCAGTCAACTTCCAGAGTCTAGCTGAACCATCAAATGATGTTGACACTAAGAACTCTGAATCTAAGCTGTAGCAAAGCAAATAAAAAAGCTTCAGTATGCTTCTCGTTTGTCTCGACACCCTTTTAAATAAGAACGATAAGTATGCTTAAAAATCTTATCATCCAGTCTTCACTACTGGAATAAAATCCAGGGTTTTGTAGCTACAAGCAAAGTTAATATACTTGGAAAAAGAAAAAAAGTGAAAGGAAAATTGAGAGGTCGGAGTTGTTTTGCATATCTTACCTAATATCCATATCTTTAAAAGATATATGTGCTTTAGGTTCATCAATGAAAATCTCCTGACTAGGCCAATGAAACACCCTGAGATGTCCATCCTATAAAACAAAATAACATAACGATGTCAGATAGGTCTGAATCTTACTAGTATACGCCTATGAACATCAAACCTGTAGGGTTTATGTGCGATATCTTGGCTTGATAATTTGGGATGTTTTCGGCCTCTTGTTCTCTAGAGTTGGTACATTATAAACCAGTATGAAGCAAATAAAGAAGCGCTAAAAGAATGTAAGAAGTACCTCGCCTCCAATAGCAAATTTGGACCCATCAGTACTGAAAGCCAAGCAGTTCTGGTGGCCAACAGATTCAAGTTGTGGTTCATCCTTAGCTATAAGTTTGTATGCAAATTCTTGATAAACCAACTTGTACAATCTGGAAAAGAAGCGAACATTTGTCACTGTGACAATCGTTAAAAAAAAAAAGGAAAAACAATGTAGATCAAAAACCAAGGTTAGAAGAAAGTAAAAGAAAGGGGATTTATTTCCAAAATGTTAATTTAGAACCTATAAAATAAATGTAACTATCAAATCACAAAAAAAGTGTAACAATGGGTGACTCAGTTCTCCATACAGCTGCTTATATAACATCAATTGCATTCACTGTATCTAAACACTTACTTGCATCCTTTAGTTGTGGCACAGACAAATTCATCCCCACTTGGATGCACTGCAAAACAAATTGGATTGGCTTCCTCTTCCCGAATAACAAATTTCTAACGGTAAATGGTAAAATTATAATTAGAAATAAAGATATGCCAACAACTATTAAATAAGATGAATGGAAGCAAGAATTACATTATGGAAGATCCTTTTAAGTAGAATAAAACTTTAATAGAAGTTAGACAAGCTGGAGCTTGTTTATGTATTTATTTATGTCAAAAGGATCACCGAAAAAAATGCCAACAAGAAAAAAACTCACTCGAACTGTAAATGATTAAACTGCCCCCCTTTGGTACTTTTTGTCAAAAAGAAATGATACCGCCTCTCAAATCTCAAACAACAACCTTTAACCTTAGTATATTTTTTCACGAATTATCAGAGAGCGAGAGAGAGAGAGAGAGAGAGAGAGAGAGAGTTGAAAGGGAGAGTGAGAGTACCCAGGGATCCGAGGAGAGGGAAGAGGCTTTGGGGTCAAAAGTGTAAAGTTCGAGCATCGCTGGTGTGATTAAGGTGGAGTTTCGTCCCATGATCACCAGCAGCTTGTTATCGCTGTTCTTCCCCTCCTTCCTCCGAATCCACGCTGAGCATGTCACCTGCCCCACCACCGTTTCCACCTGCGTCTCCTCTAGTATTGCCATTGACGCTCTTTTATCTCGTTGCCTCTCTCTTTCCGCTGGAACCGGGAGAGATCGAAAGAGGGAGGAGAAGGAAGAGGAAGAGCTGAACTGAAATAGCTTCCTTCTCTGCTCTTGCTTGTACGGTGCTTCGAATCCTTCGATTGAATTTGGCGCAAGATAATTGTATTTGTGCGGGAGGAGTGGGAACAGCAGATATGATGAGATATGTTTGTAATCGGAATTGCCGAGCAAATTTTAAATAGTCCTATAAAAGAATTTTATTGCAGAAATAGGAAGTTTTGTAAATAACTATTTGTTTTGAAGAATTCTAATTTATTATTTTAGATCTTATGTTGTTGAAATTTTGCATATACTGTATAGTATAAGAAACAGTCTATCTTGTAACAAAGATATCTGTGTCATTCACAGAGTCTATATTAAATAACAAATATCATATAATTAGCTAATATATTTATACTTAATATGTTATTCATTCTTCACGACTTTCATTATTTAATTAATTTTATTTTGATGTAGAAAAAGAAACATAAATATTATCTATGTGAAAATAACTTTATATCCAAACACATTTACAATTTTTAAGAAACTTTGATATTTATTTTTTTATAGACACAATTAGAACTTTAAAAAATATATATATAGCACTAGCACCGAACAAGTTATGCAAAAAAATTTCAGTTTTGATTTGAACTAGAGGGTTGAGAAATTTTAAACCAATAATCATCTTCCTAAGAAAAGCGTGTTAAAAATTCTTATAAAATGAAAAACTTAGCCTCTTATTAAAATTTAAATATTTGGATTGATTATTTGAATCACACAAAATTGATATATTTAACTTCCTAAGTCTTGTAGGTATTATTTTGCATCTGTTTAAAAATATATATCAGTAGTAATCACTAGAGCACATGAGTAATAACTTAGTGACTTGTTGTTACATTATTTATTGTTAAATGAAATCTAAATAGCAAAATGCAGAACATAAATGTGTAACTTCCCGATCGAGATGCTATAAAAACAATATCTTTTTTATCCATCTATCTGCCATCAATTTACGTCACCAACAAATAAATAAAAACACAAGAGATAAAAATACAAAACGTAGTCAACTCTAAATCTCAGTAACTAATTATTTAATGACATAACTTCTCTTTAACATGATTATAAATAATTCAATCCAAATCATTTAAATTAGAATAATTCATTCTTAATATGCAATTAAAATCATTAAGCACATACTCAACAATTATATATATACATGAAGATCATAAATCAGATTTGATGGTACAAAAGAGCTATATCTTATTCATTTGCAGATAAGCAGGGCATCACATAACTTAGTATCACGCATAATCTTTTATAAATTGTGCGAACCACCCTTTAGAGTTAACGAAAGGGTCGCTTATGATATGTACATCTTTGTATAATTCAATAAATTTCATTTATCAATGTTTATTCAGTTTATCGACTCATATCTCAAGTTAAAGATCAACCAACACAATTCATATCAATTCAAAAATCCAAACAACGAATAATAGTCATATATAAATTATAAAGAAGCTTGATTACCTTATGAAAATATGATTCTGATTTATAACTTGATCATTTTGATTCATCGTGACATCTTTGATTCAGAATCCAATTCAAGTCACCTACTTAAATTATGATGATAGTGATTACTATATTTTTCTTCTATTTTTCCTTTATTTATTTTCTTTACATTTTTGATGGAGATGGCCTTGTAAATATTTCCTTGTTTATTAACGATCTCTAATGACTTTCCCAGCTTAATTGATTTGTCATTTCTTGCATTTGGCCATATAATCAATTCAACAAATTAAACTTATTAATAAAACATGTTTAATGAAATAATTTATCAAACTAATTTCAACTAGTTATTATGAAAATGCAATCATAGATATCACTAGAGTTTTGAAATGGACCGGACGGTCCAACACGTCCCGGATCGGACTGTGACCGTGGACCGTCCCATGCCCTACCACGGTCCGGTCCAACGGTGGGTCGGTCTTCCCTTCACCCGAAAATGGACCGTGCCGACCCATAGACCAGACCAGACCAGACCATGGATCGTGGACCAGACCGTCCCGGACCGGACCCCCTCCCACCCAGCTCCCCTCCAAACCCTTTTATTTAAATAAAAGGTGCTAGCCCCTAGCCCCCCCCCCCCCACAAAAAAATACCCCCAACTACTAAAAATAAAAAAAAAAACATTTTTTTTTACCTTTGCAGAAAATTTTGAAAAAAATCACAACGACTTCTAGAGTTTGATATTTCTTACCATATCAATCTTTTTTATATCTATTTTTAATTATTTCAATTATTTTTTTAAAGAATATTACTAACAAAAAAATTATAACTCTGTCTATGTTATTTTTACATAGCTGGTCTCAAGCCCGGATTAAAGGAGGGGGGTAACTCAAAATATTATCCAAATTTTATTTTATAACTTTTTATAATTTTTTAGTATTATTTAATTTTTGAAATTATTAAAAAAGATGTAATTAATTAGATGAAAATTATTATTTAAAAATTGATAAATTTATTTTTGAACTTTTATTATTTTTTATAATTTTCTGAAATTTTTTTTTTTTTTGGAATTTTTTAGTACTATTAGATTTTTAAACAATTAAATATAATAATTCGAATTAGTTAAAATTTATTATTAAAAAAATATGATAAATTATTATTTTTCCCAATTCATAAAAAAAATCGGACCGGACCGTGCTCGTCCCGTGGGGGTCCGGCCCCGGAGGCCAACGGTGGGATTGTGCCCGCGTAGACCGTGGACCGTGCGGGACCGCGGACCGTGGACCGTCCGAATTTGAACCGAACCGGACCGTTTTCAAATCACTAGATATCACTATGTGCCCCATATAATCCAAACTCATAAAAACATTAACTATATACTAAACTAAGGCACAGTTGATCAAACTTCATCATCAAATAATTTATCATCAAAGATAAATTAATACCTGTAATCAGCAACTCCTATCAGTGGTCAACTCCTCGCTTGTTGTTTGGAAATTACACGGTCCTTCTCTATTCATTTCCCTTTTTCTCTTCCATCAGCTTTTTATATATTTTTATTTGTTTTTCTCCTGTTTGGATTAGCTCCCCCCATTCGTGACTTCATTTTTTTTTTCAGTTTTCTTTTTTCCGATTCCTTGTCTAGTTCTTTATCTATGTTTTTTTTTCTTCTTTTATTTAACTGACGAGAGAAGAATACCTAGAGTGATAAGGGAGAGGCCACCGCCATTTTAATTGTCAGGCGTCAACAAAATAATCAGTGACGTGTTTCTTCCTATTTATTTTATTTTAATTTTTTTTATATAACCCCGTAAAGTTTATATAATTTATGAAATGATCCACAATAAATAAATTTATATTTTGGGATATTACAAAATGTAATAGGGGAAAAAAAATCCTCTCGGGCTAATACGAGAATCATCAACACAGGAGAGTGGAGACGATGTGAGAAAAACAAATAAATTATAAGAAGGGACAAAAGGTATAATTCTTCAGAAGATACCGAGATTGCGTTGTGTGTGTGGTGGTACCGACCGTTTTGAGATTTGACTTGGAATTTTAACTCTTTCAATGTCAACTATCCTTCCGTACGTTACGGGATGGAATTATCTGGAAATTATACGCGTTATGACAACTATACCTCTTTTTCTAGAATAAAGTTAAGAAATAAGAAGACATAATTATTTATGTAAAATTATGATATCATAAATTATTCTTATTTGATTTGTTTGAGCAAATGAAAGAATAAAAAGAGTTTATATCATTGTATTAAATAAAATATAATATATTATCAATAATTCAATAAAAATAAATATTATGATGAGGATGATGATGTCACAACATATTATAATATTAATACTAATTATTATTATTTTATTATTAATAATATTATTATAACTATATTATTATTTTATAATTGCTGCTTTTAATAATAATAATAATAATATAATAAAGAAAATTAACAATAATAGTTTGATAAAAATAATTATATAATCATATTAAAATATAATAAAGTTAATAATCACAATAATAATTTAAAATAATTAATTATCATAATAAACATCATGATGATTGTGATGATGATGCTATTTGTCAGCATATTGTGTTATTATTGTTGTCGTTAAGAAATTTATTGTAATAATAATAATAAAACAATAATTAATTGACAATAATAAATATGTAATAATATGAAATATAATATAATAAAATTAATAATCATAATTATATTTTAAAATAAATAATTATAATATATCAATATTTATAATTAAATAATTATAAAAATAATAATATATGATACTATCATTGAATAACAATGATATATAACTAAAAAACTAAAATTAATAATGATAATTTATTAATAATAATGTTAGTAAAATCATAATATTAATAATAATTATTATTATAATAAATAAGACTAATATAATACAATATTAGAATAATATTACTAAAATATTAAAAATATAATAATAATAATAATAATATTATTATTATTATTACAATACTAAAAATAATATTGTTATAATAATAATAATCAACAACATCATTAGTATGAATATGGGTCCTATGGAAGAATAACTTGGAGGAATAACTTAAAGAACCTCTCTAGACTCCTTAAATTATGGAGTTACAACCCATCATTATTCCTCTTTAGGTATCCAATAATTATTCATGTTTGACTCCTTAAATGAGGCATAAGTGATTTATTCTTTATTTGTTCCTCAACCAAATTTGGGTCTGAATTAGACCCATTGAGCTTATTGCTCATGTTTGAGAAACTATCCAATATACAATTTTTGCACCTCCGAAGTTCCCACCATGCAATAAAAACGAATGTTGAAAATCTCAGCTAAATTTTAACCGACTCGTCTCGGAGTTGCAGAAGTATGATTAGTGTTTATAAACTATATTTAGTACAGAATAAAGTAAACCGTTATATATAGGGTAAAAGGAATTAACACATCTGTAATATATAGAAGTACAACGATCAGTTCAGGAAAATATTTTTATTGGCATTATGTAAAGTAAAAGTTAACAACAAAATAATTGGCACTTGCATGGTTAATGCAGATATGCAATGTACAGTAGTTACATATCACTATGAGGTAGCAAATAAGAAATCTCTCAAGTGAAACTAAGAAAGAATAGGGATAAAGATGTGGTATCTGGGTGATAACACAATAGTCGAGAACAGATTAGTGACGACTAGAGTGCAAAATATCTTAAAGAAAACTAAGGTTCTGATAGACGTTATGTTACATGGTTACTCATTTATTCCTTGTATGGCGCGAGATCAATCTCTTTCCCTTGCTTATCCTCTTTAGCCAAGACAATAAAAACATATATTATAGATCTCAAATTCATATTGACTTCGGCAACAACGAGCTAGTGAAATGCATTAGAATGAGCTATTATGTTAGATAAATGCATGTGGCACACTGGGGAGGTAGTAAATTAGGGGGAAATAATCATATGTACAATATTTGATTTGTTTTATTGAAAAGATAAAACTGTGGTTATCGGGAGACAATAGAAAATTGTTGTCCAAGTTAGGTAAGAGTAACAGGTTTAGTTTTGTTTTATCGAGCCGTTGCTTAAGCTGTACGTGTTCAGGTCTGAAATCAATTCTTTTACGAATTGCACTTGACTAGTTTTAACGTCGGGCCCATGGAAGAAATAGATACAGGTCTCTCTCAAAATACCAGTAATACCAATAATTGAAGGCATCTTCTGATCGTTTAAAGACAAAAGTACGGAGGTATCCCAGCATTTGCATACTATAAGGTTGTTCCTCAAGATAATTTGTGGGCCCTACTCATCATCGACCCACCAATCAAGTTGATATGCGCATGGAAAGACCATGCAATATCAGGAGAAGTCCCAAATCGGGACATTGATGTGACAGTGAAAGCATGAACCAAACGAGAAGTGTTTATGGACCGTTATATTGATACTAACAATAAATAATATTGCACTCAGCATAACTACAGCGTTTTCTAATTTTTGAAAATTCTATGTCAAAACTGCCTCCTCTCTCACAAGGCTCAGGTAGTAGATGAACATACAAACAGTGCGATACTAATCTATTGAATGTTACAAGAATTAGTACAGAAACAGCTGCATCTAGTGGAAGTTCTAATATATATTGGAAACATTACAGATTTGAAGAACACATTCAGAGTCCCTCGATGGTCGTCATAAATAACACTCCTTGGAGAGCAGTCGTTCCCAAAAGAAAAGATTATTATGGAATTACTCCCTGTATGATTCTACCGGCGGTACCGGTGCCGTTTGAAGTTAAAATAGAGATGAAGAATGCCCCGTTCAAAGGTGCACTTGAAACCTTTCTTGTGAGAATATTCCCATTCTTTGTTTACAATTCGGAAAGCCTGCTCACCAAGAATATTGTAAATATTCAGTAAAGAGTACCCAACAATGGGGAAAAAAGGATTTTAATGGACAAGAAAATCCTACTTAAAACGTTGACAAGAAAATATATTTGAACGATGAACTTAAATATCATTGCCCTAAGGGCCCTTCTTGAAATACCCTAAAAGTATAAAAATGAACAATGTACAGTTTCTTCTCCAAATGACACCCAATTTTCTCAAATAACACAATGATTCTCATAAATATAGCAAACTCCTGATTGTTTGACATGTTTGAAATTTGACATATGTTACAATGGAAATGAAATGAGTGATGTAATTTCCATTGAAAAATTATTCAATTAAAGTTTTCTATTTGCCAAATGAACTAAATCAAGCTGTGGTGGGTTTGATTTCCTGTTATCAATTTCGCAACAAGCAAGTCACCAAGCCATCTAAAGTTGATAAGCACAAGCGAGGGACTATTTAGTCATTTTCCAAGCAGCCCCAAAAAATAGAGCGTTGGTTGTACAAATAAAAACTGTCATGTCATATGAAATTGTTGTAAATTACTTGGAGTAACTTAAAAGAGAGTAAATTACACAAATTGGAACTTAAAGTATCACCCTTTTACTGAATTAGTCAAGTTTAAAGTACTAATTTAATCCTTGAAGTATCACTTTGGTATCATTTTGGTTCTTAAAGTTTTGAAAGTGTTATTTTAATCGTCAATGTTTTTGATTTATACCAAATTGGTCCTACATTTTAAAAATAATTTAAAAAAATGATAATTTTCATTTATCATAACATTATTTTTAGTATTGAAATTAGTACAGATGTAGTAATTAAAACTGGAGAATCTCACTATAGTGGACCTTCTGAATAACCAAGTGTTAGTAACGGAGAAAAATATAAATACTACATTAATGTTTGTGCCATTGTAAATTAATTAAAATATTATAAATATTTTTTCCGTAAATATTATAAGATATTTTTCATAAATATAAACACAAAATTAATTTTTGCTATTGTAAATTAATTAAAATTAAATATTTTTTTCTAAATATTTTAAGATATTTCTTCATAAATATAAATACTACATTAATGTTTGTTCTATTGTAAATTAATTAAAATGCTATATTTTTTTTTTCATTTTTTTTACTATTAAGTATTAATAGTTATAGGGCTAACTTGTTACAAATAAAAAAAGGACAAACAGTATTGAAGTGATAATTTAACGATCAAATTGGTACTTCTGAAACTTTAAGGACAAAATTGTTAAAAGGATAATATTTTAGGGACCATTGTGTAATTTACTCTTTAAGAATAATAAGAACCCAATAGGAGAGAACAAAAGAACATACAATATCCTCATATGGAGGGCCTGCATGGAAGCGAATAAGGCAGGTCTCGCCATTGCTGCCATCCTTCTCGATGGTATAGGTGGGTGCCTTGGACTTGTCAACAAGGTCAGGATAGAATATATTAAACTTGTACCCCTGCACAATCTTGGGAGGTGGGTTGTCATGGTCATAGTGTGTCTGGTTGTACTTGTTCCACTCGTAACCTGTATGCACCCGGTTGAAGTACTTGGGCTTTCGCGGACGGTACTTGTCATGCCACCAATACACCTGGAAATGCAAATGATATAATGTTCATTATAGTTGGCTGTAATGGTTTAGTCATTTGTAATATTTATTCAGGTGGGTGAGAACTTTTGAAATCCGCTCAATGAAGTTGGTCTAAATTGTGCTCAAGGATGATAAGAACAATATTCTTGGTATTTGCAGCGGATAAGCCTTGATCAAATACTAAGATCACAATTGAACAGATCGAAACTAAAGAAGTTAATAACTTCAATTGCAGTGCTAAACTGGTACAATTCCACTGTATCCTGTAATTGCTCTTAACCAATCTACAGCACAAGGTTATACCATTGCAAATAATGTATGAATATTTCTAATATCACTGTTTTTCAATTTCTCATTTTGAGAGCAGAGAACCTGTGAATCTAGGTGGACTTCAGCACCAGAGCCCAAGACAGCATCACCTTCCTCCATCGCACCCATGGCTTTCATTGCCTTAAGCTCCATATCATCAGGTGCACTCGCCTTTTTGGCTGCCATTGCCTCCTTTATTTGCCTCTGATGCTCTGCTACAACTGCCTCTCGTTTCCTCTCCTATTGGATAGCAATCATTCAACAATACTTCTAATTATTAAAAAAAATGGTTCTTCTCTCAAGTTTCTTAGTGTGCACTGGCCTAATCTACCAAGTGTAGCAATAAATAATAAATTTTATCAAAAAAGCCCAGAAAAAGTACAGCATGAGAAATCAGGAACTAAAAACAGAAACATGTACCAATTCAGCCTTATCTTCCTCCGGATCAATTGCTTCTTCATCTCCACCATGCATCAGCACGGGTGAGAAAGAGCCTGCTTCCTCTTCATCAATTAGTTCAAGAGAGTGTTCTCTTTCTTCAACAATTGGTTCAAAGTGTTCTCTTGTATCTGTATTAAGCAGAAGATCATTTGGGATGTTACCGTGAAAATGATCTACAGTATCTCACATAATTGGTGGGAAAAAGAAAGAGCATAATCTTATGTACAAATTTCATGTGTTTCCATTTTCAGTGAATTAGATTTAAATGTATCCAATCGTGAACAAAAAGTTAGTAATTTCTTGCATCTATTTCATTCTTCTGACAACATTTGACTGAAATGCTAAAAGGCATGAGTTTTCTTTTTTCATAATCTTTTTCCAATGTTAAGTAAAATTAATGTGCAGCAACAGTTAACAAGCATTTGCAACACCAATGATAGATTGTAATGGCAAAACTTAATAGCACTAAAGATGGTAATTATGCCAAAAGGTGGACGTATTTAAAAAGCATGAAACTTGACTAAACTAATAAAGAAGATAAAATAGACTGACTGTCTATATCAGGAGTCATATCCTCTTTGTCAGGCTTAATTTCCTTCATAGGTAATGGGCCTTCTTTTGCTATGACTGTCCCTTGCTCTAACTGTTGGAGATACTTCCGCAAAAGAGATGTATGAATTTCTCTGAGACGTGCCTGATATGATGAGTTTCCACATGAATGAGTTCCAAATCATAAAAAATATCAGGATAAAAATGATAAGATATTTATTACTAAATGACTAGACAAATAGGTCAGTTAGTTTGCATGTTGACATCAGATGTAGTACCTAAACACAATATTTAACAATTGTATTTATTTTTATTACTAAATGACTTACAAAAGTACCATTTGTATTTGTACTAAACCCAATATAACAATTGTTTTTTTATTTTTAAAAAAAGGTAGCCCATTTGCACTGCCTGTCTTGTTTAAAGATAATAAAATAGGCTACAGAGTATTTAGCACATCAAATATCCCTTTTATCTAAAACCCAAGACATTTAACAAGCTTGATCTCTGTTTGCAGCTACTACTCAACTGTATTTAAAAACAAGACACCATTTGTCTTTAACAATAATTGTTGTAAGTTCAATGTAGTGATTGAAATTTGAAAATTCTATTTGATACGTTGAATGTTGACAACCCAAGTGTCAAACAAAACCTCTGCATAGTTGTCAAAATATTCACTGATGTTGTGGTCCCCTTTCTCTTTTTTTCTAGGAAGTCATCAACATATTTGCTACCCTCAATATGTTATTCCCCCCCTTGGAAATACAAAGTAGTAGTTTGATCAGCTTTTGGAATTAATGAAAGGCAATGAGAAATATTTCCCTGCAGACATGATATTTTAATATTCTAGATTCTCTTGGTATAGTTCTATGAACATCTGTTTCTATTGAAGTTGTCTGTCTATAAGGCCACCTTTTTCCCCCAAGAAATAGCCTTACAGAATACCTCCAGATAAATAAAGGACAAATAAGCTAGTGAGCAATTTTCAGCATATACAACAAAAAGAAGCGTTGGAGCACCCACAACATTATGACCTCTCTTTTGCATGAACATTATATACTTTTGAATTCATTTTGTACAAGATTACTTGACAAAAAATTGTAAAGTGTTGCAATCCGTTCATAGCCACTTGACCTTGTACAAAAACAAACAATATCATAAAATTTATCTGTATGCATTGTGCATTAAGAAAAATCAAGATCAATGGTGCACAGTTCCACCTAAATTTTGAAACTTCGAAACATTAATGCAAAATTTGGCAACTTCTAGCCCCAAAAATCAGTAGCAGTGTTACCCTCATTGCCTGCATAGGTCAGCAGATAATACCTTTGCTTTATAGATGTGCAGTCTCTTCAGAACAGCTTCCCAGTACTCAACTACCTTGGCATTTCCAGAGCGCATCTGGGACTCAATCTGGTGTTGCATCTTCTCGAGCTCAACCGATGACTTACCTTCTAAAAGCTCCTTCACGTCTGACTCAATAGTTGAATGAAGGCCTCTCTCCTCTGCCAAAAACTCAGGGGGTGGCTCTTCGCCCCGAACCCTGGCCCGGTCAAGGGCATCTCTCTTTCGTGCCTCCAGGAGTTCCCAGTCACAGATCACTATTAATGCCTAGAAATTATTACATTATCTGTTAGGAGTACAAAATAACTAACACCAACTCATATGTCAGTTTGAGATTTCAAGGCAATTGATGGCTATCTGTTACCTAAACAACCCGCTACACAAATTAAGTCCACAAATAACTTTTGGCATGCACTAATTTAAATGAAGTCTTACAGAATCACAACCCTTTAGTACTTGAGTACATTGAAAGATCAAGGGACTTTCGTACTTGCACAACCCCTTAGGAAGCTTTTGAAAATTTCAAAGAATATCTTAACCCTAACCAAAGTCCTTCAAAATGATTCAAGTACTAATGAGAAAACAAGGTTGACCATGAGTAGATGGCTTTTGTATTTTTAAGTAAACGATGATACCAGATCTGTGTAATTAAGGAGGAAACAAAGAGATATGATAAGATATATAATAAGTACTAAGACACATTCCACTGATATCATCAAATGTCTATCCAAAAAGATTTGGTAGCCAGTGAGGTCTTTGACCAAAATAATATGGCTGTTGCGTCACTTGGTTTGTGGATCACTAATAATGATTAATCATAAACACTTGACTTGTGGACTAATAATCATTATTAATCGACTTTAGGATGGATAAAAAAACCACCTCCCAGTATTCAACATTAATGGGGCTATCTGTGTCAAGATCGAGATGCATCTTTATGTCCTCTCGTAACTCTTCCATTTCTTTCACTGTAAGTCCCTAATTTGTTGAAGTACACTCAAATCAGCATAGCATTTAAATGATTTAAAAATAAAATAAATTCAGAATAACGAATAACCAAGGCTACCAAATATAGCATCCAATTGGCTGATTCCTGAACTTTGATGTGCAAGTCAAGTCCATTTAAAATACCAACACTATACTATACTAAAAGAGAGCTAAATACAGCATGTGCGCTTGTTATTTCATCTAAATCTGTAGTACTAACTTCAAATTATAAGTGAGGCATAGATTATGTACAGAATATTGCCAAAAAAATGAAAAACCAAAAAAACCATTGAATTGCGGAATCCAATAACAGCATTGAGTTGTAGACCATCTTCATTATAGAGTTGAAATTAAACTATAAAACGAGAAAAAGCACCAAAACAAAGGAAAAGAAAAATGAATGACACAAGTTATCGTACCTTGAACACAGTGTAAGGTTCATCCAACTCAATGTCAAATTCCTCTGTAAAATTGAGATTCTTCAAAAGAATATCAATTGGTTTTGTCCGACCTTCTTGCAACCTAATCTTAGACCGCACTTTGCTTTGATCGAAATGAAACTACATTCCAACAAAACGAAAATGAATAAGCAATACATGACTGCATATTTTACAAAGATCTTGTGTTGCTAACAGACATCAGAGTATCATAAACACCAATATCCTATTTCTCGCGGTTTCACCAAATCACTCAATTTATGCAGTGTTCTTCATCATTTACACAAATACAAATTTAACCAGGAAGAAAGGACATTACGTCATCTGCTAAACAAGCAACAGTGATAATTGGAGAAAACAATTATTCTTTGTACGGTATGCATGAAATCTCTAATTTCACAGAATTATGCACTGATAACATAATACTCTATATCTATAAATTAATAAAACATAGAGACAGAAAGAAACCTCTTCCTCTTTCTTCTCCCAATCTTGAAATTCAGCCTTAGCTCGCTCTCTTGCTAGCATGGCCTGACAATTAAAGAATTGTTATCAAGGATCAGGATTTAACATTACTTTGCAATGAAATCAATTAGCCACAGCACCAGTTAAATGTTATACATTTACCATTAGATCTTGTTTAATTGAAAGACTATTGTGGTAAAACATGATGTTACAAATACAAGACGACTAAAATTGTCAGCCTACCAATTCTTCTTCGCGCTGAGCCCTTTCAAGAGCTCTCTCTTCTCTCCTTTTCTTAACTTTCTCTATTTCAGCCTGAGTCAAAAGAAACAAATTAGAAGACATGAGTCTGGTAAAAGATTCAATAGCAATGAGGGAACAGTTATCTACAGCTGTACATACAGGGAACCAAAAATAATCCTATTTTGCTGTTTTTTAAACGAATATGTAAATCAAGAGAGCATTTGTCAAGAACACAAACTATTTCATTTTACTGGAATAGCACCAATTCCTGGTCATGAACCAGCTCCTAAGGCGAAACATATTCCTTACCAGACAGACAAAAGAAAAATTGAAATTTCGATGCCATGTTCCCTCCTTTTTCACAACAAACATTGATTTGAAGCACTTTTTTTATACAATAGATTATACAAATGGTCACTGAATATCAGCTAGCTCCATTTTGGTCTTGAAGTTCTAATTTAACCTTTTCAATTCATTTCTCTTTTAGGACACAAGTTTCGCAAAAATGCCAAATTGGCCCACCCACAAGCAGAGACAAAACCTACATGATATACTAAATCATTTTGAAGGAAAATGTTATAACTTATAACAGGTAATTACATTTCCACTGTGATTCATATTGTTACAACTATCATTATAATGATTTGAAACCTCAAACATGTAAGTAACAATGTCTTCACAATGGTCAATGAGGAGTGTTTATGTTTTTTTCTTAATTAGAGAGAACATTCCAGGTTATCAGTGTGATGTCCATGATAACGTAGACTTAGTATGAAGATAACAACAAGACCAGGACCAGCTTGACACAAATTGAAATTTTCCAGGCCCAACAATAGCAACTACAAACAATCAAGACCAAAACAGGATATTTTTGATAATTTAAGGACCGTTTGTGTAGTCTATGTTAATATTATAAAAGCAAGATAATTGTTTCATAAAACAAAACCAACTTTATACCATTCTTTCTTTTTGCTTCTTTCTTTCTGCTTTGACAGAAATCTCAAGATCATGGCCTTGAACAACTTCCCTCTCAATCTTCTTTCTCCATACAAATCTGAAATATAATTGAAGATGAAATTATGAAATTAATACAGTTAGAAGGACAAAATTTCAAGTAGGAAGTTAACTGCTAAATCACCATATTATAAAGTTATGAGTATTAATTTCAGAACAATATGAAACAATAGTATTACCTCCAAGAAATCATAATTTCAGATATGATGAGTTTACAATTCTACTGGTAAGACATGTAACTGATGTAAATTCCAGATTTCACAGGACCCTTTTAATTCTGCTATATTTCTAGATAAATTCCCAAGTAAAACATATCTCAAGCAAAATGATGCTATTTGGATCACACATTATTAGCATCTATGTTCCCAGATAAAGCCAAAAAATAGGTAGCATAGAAATAAATCAAAAACTAGTATCAATTGGTATTCAAATTCCCTGTCAATATTAATTTGCTCACAGATCAATTCCTTGTCCAAGATATAGTCAACCGTTTAAGAATAGTCACAAATAGTAATCTCTGATTTGCCAGAATAAAGAATGTATTGCTACCTCTCAGTAAGATTGGGATCTCCAAAAGGATTTGAGTCATTGCAGTAACCAGAAACTGAATTTGATTTAAGCTTCTTTGCCACCTTCAAAGCCTATCATATCCAGATAATAGAGAAATCAAAGTCCAAAAACTTGAAAAAGAGACATAGAAAGGCATGGCGGATTGTAGCCCCTTAAGGTATAAGAGTAGAGATAAAATAAGGTTTTCATGCATGTTATGCATGGGTACTAATTGTAAAATGATAATGGCAGACAACTGCTATTTATTCATTGTCTTTACTTGGTCTGTCTAAAGTTTACTTGAAAAGAAATTCTCACTCGATAAAGCTTAAATCAGAAACATCACAAGATAGAGGAATAGTGGTAGATAAAATGCAGCTTGGTGAACCCAATGTGATCACTGTTTGAACAAGGATCAACTGAACTCATTGAAGGAAAATCACATAACATGGAACCAGAAACTAGTACCACTATCAATTTTGTAAAAATTCTTCTGGTATTTATCCTAGCGAAACATGCTAAGTGTTGGGTTGGACTATAGTATAAGTAGCAACACAGAGGCCCACGCCAGAAGGGATAAAATAAAACTAATTTTATCTTCACCTGTCTTTATTATAAACAATCTTCTTGGATCCATTCACCTGAACTTATGCTTTGTGAAAATTTCTTTTGCCAGCAGTCTAATTATCAAACAACATATCCTCAACATTATCTCAGATACAATGCTGATATCTAATTGGTAATGGCTCTGGTGCCATAGCAGGGAGAAAGAACTCAAGCTTCTCCATAACATGTTTTGCTTCTGTTACAATGCTTTCAACATCCTTTTTTTTTCTGTGCGTCTAATTACTGACAGAATTTGATACGCAATTCAGATATTTTCCAAAGTTTCAGTAGAAACTGGCCAATAGAGTAACAGAACAGAACATACCTCCTTCTGAGCTTTCTTAGCTTTGTATTCTAATATCTCCTCCTCCGTAATCTCTCTCTTCCTCCTCCCTTTCTTTCGTCTATCCAATCCAGAATCGGACGAGTCTCCATCCGACCTCCCGCTCTCGCTCGCGCTCTCACTATCATTCCTCCTGCTGCGCCGCCTCCTTGATCCACCCCGGTCACGATGGCCGCGGCTTCGGTGGCTCCTTTTGCGGCGCCTTTCGTAGTCAGAATCCGAGTTGGAGTCGGTTTGTGGTGATTCGTCGGAAGGAGGAGTAGGGGAAGGGGTTAGTCGCCGTTTTTTCCTAGATGAGCTCTCCTTTTGTCTTCCCATGGAACAAATTGGCAATAGCTCTTCTGCTCAAACCCTGGAACAAATTCTTCACGGGCCGGAAGTAGAATCGGTATGCTCTGGACCGTTTTTCACGCTGTGGAGCACTTTTCTCAAAAGTTGGATCAACCATCAACAGATTTAACAATGATAAACAGAATGTTTAAACTTCCTTATAATCGTTCAGATTAACTTAGCTGTATAAATTAACTTTTATAATTTCTTCAGAGAAAAAGTGCTCCAGAGAATCTCCCTCCGCCGAAAGAATGCTTAGCTTAATCATGTTAAGTGACAACTGACGAAGCTTTTCAGGTCGGGAGCGTATTCTCAAAATTACAACCGTGGGGAAATCTAAAAATTAATTTTGATACATAAAATTATTTATTATTGTTAAATCAGAATCGTTGATAAATGATCCGATCATTCAAATCAAAAGAATCGTAGCTCCGCAGATGATGAGAATTCATTCAGGTCGGGATTCATCCAAAAATAATTTACAACTAGGCAGTCAGTAAATCAGATTCCGATCGAAGTTCAGAACGATTCAAACGCGCGTGAATCCATTTATATCTAATTATTCTTGATAATGATATTTTTAAAAATAAAAAATTATAGATATATTTTTTAAGTTATAAATTTATTCTAAATTTGATATGACTTAATATTATCTGATGGTCCATTAAATATCATCAAATTTTATATGATTTTTAATGATTATAACTTAATAATTTTGATGAACTAACAAACAATAATCAAATTGTATAAAACATAAAATACTATCAATCTATAAAGATTGATAAATTGAAAAGTATATCTATAATTTAATATTTTTAAAATTTTTATAGAATAAATAATCCATTGTACAGTATCCCTCCTTTTTAATAGTAGAGTCAAGTATCCCCATGCTTGTCAAATAAAGAAATAGTATGAAAATAGTGAAAAAGAATGAGTGTACGTTTGAGCTATTTGGAAAGATGAAAAATGTTATTTGGGAAAAAAATGACTATTCGACGCGTCTCATTAAGCACTAATTTGGATTAGATATTCTATTATTGAGTCGGAATATCGAATTAGACTCTCCTTTAAACTATTTCGATCTCTGTACAGTATTTGTACAGCACAGGGAGAGTTATGTAATGAGAAGTGATGTCAACTGATACCACTGAAATTTATAAATTTTTTATATGATCTTCAAATATATAAGGTATTTTTTTTATTAATATTGCTATTTTATTATCTATTTGAACGTACTAAAAATTATTTGAGATTTTCACTTTTGACACCAATATTATTTTGGACTAATAATAGAAGAAAAAAATGTGCTTTGTAATGATATAAAAATAACATCAAATTTTAAAATTTATAATTTAAGTTATAATGTTAATTTTATTTAGATTTTAACTTAATAGAAGATTTTAATGTAATAATTTATTTCATCCCTAAATATCTTATCAAGAAATCAATATCAACAATTTAGGAAAAACAAACAATGCTTAATTATTTTTCCTTTTGAAAAATTGCCTTATAATATGAAAATGGTAAATCACTTTTCATTTTTCAGAAAATTGGTTTAAACTTAACATAGAGTTTCAATATCATAATTTACTTGCTATATTTTTTTTCATATTTATCATGATTTACAAATTGACTTTGACACTTTGTCAAAAATTATTCCTTTTCATCTTTTTTTCGTAGACAAAAAAATGAAGAAGCTTCTAAATAAGGAATAAATAAATTTTATGATAAATAAATGAATATCTATTTTGGATATCTATGTAATGAAATAAAACTTGTACCATATTAGAAATACAACAATCACTTATATGTTTAATTAGCATATAGAAAAAAGTAGATATAAAATCTTGTATATGAAAAGAAATAGAATGTGTGAACTTTATATTCTTTTCTATTAAATTTAAAGCAAATTCAACTCTTTAGCAAAATTTAAATTCAGATAGATAATTGATAGAATATTGATATATTTGTATTTCTATTGATTTTTAAATTTTACATCCAAAACAGTAATCCATGTGGCTTAAAAATATTTTAGAATTAATTATTTTATAGAAAATCAATTGTTACTATTTGTAGTAACTTTATTATTTTTAAATATTTTTGAAGGAAGATAATGTTGAAGACACTACATTAATATATTTATTTAATATTTTTGGATAATTTTTAAATTGTAAAATAATAATACTTTTGTATTTTATCATATTTTGAAATTAAGTTTTTTTGTTAGCACACCATTCCATTGTCCCCACCATTTTAGAGGCAAAGACTTCTAATTTTGAATTATAATAAAATTTACATAAATATAAGAAATGAATTATTAATCTATTTTAATAGTAATACAGAGTTCTGGCTCTGCCATTATTGTACAGACTTTTCAGATGGATAACACACCATTCTATTGTCCCCACCATTTTCTGTGTGCTCTCAAATTGGATTGGGGAGTAGAAAATTTTGGTGAAAAAGGGAAAGAAAGAATAGAAAAGTTTTATCTTCTAAATTGGGGTTGCAAATGAATAGGACAGGTCGGGGTTCTTTTTGCGTGTAAGTTGCTGATTTGATTTATGATAGTTGGATTATAATTTTTTCATTTGTAACCGACTGATTAATAATAAAAATCATTAAACTGGGTTTTATATTAGTTGGTCGGATTTTACGAATTTAGTAGGTTTCATTTTAAGAATTATATTGTAAAAACTCTTAGTAAAACAAAAATATATGCAATAACATATTGAAAAATGCATACACTAACAAAAAAATTAGAAGAAAGCGTCATATTATATCTATAATATATTATTATTATAGTTAACAAAATAAACTATTTCAAAGAAAATAACATAACTTCCATCAGATTTTACCCAATATACAAATGTTTTTTTTTTGAAGTATAGCAATATTACAAATGTTATGCTATGTATAACAAAATCAAATTAAAAAAACTGGAAAATTTAGTCATATTGTTGTAAAGTTATAAAATATGTATTATACTATTATGTATATAAATGTTATACACAGGGTAAAGAAATTGGTGGCAGTAAATTTGTTTCAATCAATACAAGAATAGAGCACTGGAACCTTTGTTGTTATGTTATCATTTTTGTAGAGTTCTTTTTAAAATTATCAGAATTTAAAAAAAAGAATAAAATGTCACAGTAGAATTATAATGTAAGATATCAAAATAAAGATATATACTGCATATGAAAAATTAAAATCTAACTGATAGTAATTAAATAATAAATTAAAAAATAGTACACAAATTGAGCACAAGAGGGGGGGGGGGGGGAATTGTTTTACAGATTTCCTAAGTGAAACAAAAAGATTTTTACACTTTTTTTTGGGAAAATTCAAATAGGAGCTTATAAAAAATGTTCGACCTTCAAAGCAAAACTGAGACTTAATTATTAGACTAATCCTATTAAAAAAGAACTAACAATGAGTAACTTTAACTACTGGAGTACTAGTTCCAAGACAATAAATATAAAGAAACAAACACTAAACAACTCAACTTACGAAATAATCGAGACTATCCCTATATTAAAATTTATAATGTGCAAATTTAGTTAACAACTCGCTTTTTAGCCACAGCCAATGGGGCTGATATGTAGCTAGGATTTTCTAGCTCAATTAAGCGTACTGCATCATCAACCTTGGCTGGTACTAGCTCTGGGTTCTCCAATATCCCTACCAGCTCGGCATTATCCATTTTCATTAAATATTCCATTATCTTCGAAGAAAGCTCGGGCTACAATTTAGATAATATATATAAAATTTATTTACATTGAATGATATATTGAAGCTTTTTTATATAAATAAAAGTTGGTATTCAACTTCAGTTTGGTAGTAAACAGACTATCTGTCTCCAGCTTTTCAACTTTCTTTTCTTTTTTTTCTTTTTTAAACCAAATGATCATTTCTAATATACCTTGAACTTCTCAATGAGAGGGTAGAGACGGTCACGAAGTAGAACGCGTTGTTGGTCAATTGTACCAGCTGCATTGAGGATTGTGCACAGAGATTCTCCAACTTCCATAGAAGATGTGCGTGAAGCGGATGCCTCGGCTACTGACGTTGTCTCCCCATAGTTTGCATTGAATCGTCCGCATGGCACATACTTCATCGGCATATTTCTCTGTTTGTGGGTAAGAAGATAAAAAATGCATGTATGATTATTTTTATTCTGAAAGAACAATTTAAGTTGGTGTGATTTCGTTGTGTTAAAAGTATAGCACTCAATATAGAGGTTCATCTCAAGTTTTGAGCTTCAGAAATTCGGATCTTATACTGACAAGTGACAAGTAGTTTTGTACTAGACTATTCCCTCACAAAAGTTTACTAATTTTAGTATCTATTTGAGAAGTTCATTAATATTAGCAGTGGACAATGAAGTTCAATTTGATCCATAACAACTTATGAAAGTTAGATCTAATATTTGTATAATATAGAGGAACTACCACATTTTGTTGGTATGAGCGGGGTTGATAGCGGTGATTTCTTTGAGAATATGCTGTATTCCGATTCCGATTGTAGAGTCTCTGCCTTGGAGTGCTAGGTGCCTACAAACTCAATTTAGAGATAAAATAATTAAGAATCTCACTGGAAGATATAAAAATTAAAAACTCTCACCTTCTATATGGACATTTTTGTCAATATATCTAAAATGTTTGAAATCAGCTTTTAGATGTTATTTCTTGTATAGACCATTAATTAGATTATTAATTAGGATATTTTGTGTCATGTTGTGGAAGTTAATACACAGCAATCGTATCACTGGGTGTCCCTATTGACAAAAAAACGGACAATGGAGAGAATTTCATATCAAGGGATTTGAGATGTGTCTAGATTATATATAGTAATAATTATCTTGATATTTAAAATTTAATGAGAAATAAAAATATGAAAAGAACCATTACAACTGGAGAAGTCACTTGTCGGTATGTTGTGGGGCTAGTTGACGTAGGAAAGTAGGCGCCGGCAGATCTCCAAACAGTACCAATTGTGCCAACAGGCCCAAGAGGGAAGGATTGAGTCATGAGGCCCTGGTTGTAAGGCATTTGTGACACAACATTTGTGCGTGAAGGGGCATAGTATAGACCCATGTATGTGGTTGCATAACCACTTGAAGGAGATGTAGACGAGGGAGCTGGTATGGTTGCTGAAAATTGTTGCTGCAATTTGGCCTTACGAGCTTCTTTCCTCTCAGCTCGCGCAACATACAAGGGTTTACCATGAAAAAAATGTCCTGTTTGGAACATGCAGTATGCAAGTGATGAGTAAACAAAAGTCTTTGGTACTAATATTGTACTGTTTAATCTTTGTACTGATAATGTAGAGCCATTTAATGACCATGTGGAAAAATGACCTGCTTTATCATTCTTTTTATATTCTTCTTTGCTTTGATTATTCTTAAGTTTTAATTTTTTATTGCTCTATATATCTAGTATTTCCTCAAGTGAAGATTCAGTAATTTAATTTATCATTTGTTCTCTCTCTCTTCATATTAGACATACTAATATAAAACACCAGCGAGAATTATACTAACTCAAGTTTAGAAAGAAAAGGAAACTTAAAACATATGTGAATTTACGATTTAAGGCGGTGACAGCCTTCATAGCTTCTTCAGGTGCGTTGTAGCATACAAACCCAAAACCTTTGCTAACTCCTTGGTCATTGCGCATGACCTTGGCTGAGTTTATGGTACCACACTGGCTGAAATACTTTTTCAAGGCCATGTCATCAACGTCTTCTCTTAGATTCTTGACATATATATTAGCATCCTGAAGAAACAAGGAAAACAGTTTAATAATAAATAAATTGAAAACAATAAAGAATGCAGATTGCCATAAAAAAGTGAAAGAATATAGAGAAGTAAGAAGATGATGCTTGATGTACATTGTCTGTAATGTGATATAAATAGTACCAATTTGCTTCAGAGCAAGTTATTTTTATAGTTTGAAATACTCATTTTGTTTCAGCAGTATAATTTCCAAAGATGAAGTGGAAGGAGGGTTCAACACATCATACCATGGTTTTCATGTGCCATTCTCTGAGTCTTTCTTGTTTTTGAGAAAATAAGAATTGTTCACGCTCGGCCTTCTTCTGGGCCTTTGCGACATAGAGAGTTTTATTACCTATTGAGAGGAATACAAATAACAAAGTTCAAGAAAATAATATGAAAGTTATAATTAATTTATCCATAAAGTATCCTAAAAAATATAAATATCCTGATACACTTGCTTAAAAAAACTATTTAATCTGTGCCAAAATTAGAGAGAATGAGAGAATGATTGGTAACAAATTTAGGATGTGAATACAAAAGATATTTGGTCGTATGACTTTAATTTAACAATTACAATGAAATCGGCGATCCATCATACCACTTTTTCAAAAAAAAAAAAGGAATACGAAGATATAAAATTAACATTTCTTACAAATGGCCCCATAAAATTAATATCACTTTCGGTCCCAAAATGTAAAGTAAAAATTTCTTACCTAGTTGCAACCCATTCATGGCATCCACGGCCTTCTTAGCGCTGTCAGGATTCTCAAAGCATACAAATCCAAATCCTCTTGAGATTCCTTTGTCGTCTTTTGCTATCATGACACTATTTATTGTGCCGAACTGTGAGAATTTGAGCCGAATCAGCTCCTCATCGATGTCTTCATCGAGGTTCTTCATATAAAGATTTGTGAATCCATCTGGGCTGGTACCCTGGCGGTCACTCTTCTTGATGAAATGTGTTACTGACCTGAAATAACAACAGATCACCATACTGATTGTTTCTGAACTCAGCGTTTATGCTTGTCTTTGATTTTGACACCAGCTGATATGTGGTTGGTTCTTATTGAAGATTGAAAATTATAGTGGTATCATTGGTGCAATGTCAATTTGAATTGCTAACTCCTCCAGTTTTATTAGTTCTCCTTCAATGCAATTTGGTAAATAATCAGTTCATCTCAGTATAGTCTTTAAATAATAAATACTTTATGATACTTTGGATTTTGTATTTCAATGTAGTGTATTTAGCAGTTCATAATTCTTAATTTAATTATCATATGTTGTACATGAATTCAGTATTTACTAGCCAAATGTATTACAAGGATAATGCATTGACAAACATATGTTGTACATGATAGGATTAATGTATATAAATGTAGCTAGTAAATTGCCTTACATTTTCTTTCCATCAACTATTGTGTCATGGAAGGCATCTATAGCTGCATCAGCATTCTCCTTAGACTCGAACTGGATAAATCCGTAACCTCGACTCGACCCATCATTGTTTCTTGCTACTTTGGCTGACAAGATCTTGCCAACTTTTGAAAACATCCCATCAAGTTTTTCATCATCACAGGACAAGTTGAGGTTCTAGATAAAGCAAAGGATAATTAAACAGAATTCATAGAGGATCAATGACTAAAATAAGCTATATACAATATCAATCAAGCTATTTAATTACCTAATAAATGCATACCAGTCAATTCAGCTATATATGTTCTATATTTACTATATTTACGCAATGACTTGTCTGATAGAGTGTGTATATATTTTCTATTTTTCTTTGCTTGCACCTGACTGTTATGGTATGAAAAAAAACTGACTAGATCCAAATATATATATATATATATAGCCAATATACATATCCAAAATTAGAAAATAAATTAACTAAAGGAACGAAAAATGACACTTCTTAAATAAGAATAACATTATTAATAACAACATCAGAAAGGAACAAAATAAAAGTGTTGGTATTGAGTTTCTACCTTCACAAAAAGATTTCCAATGCCATTCTTACGAGCCTCCGAGTCACGTACTGACCACATAATCCTGATAGGTTTTGTATAGAATACTTTGTGGTTCAATTTATGTATAGCAAGTGCGGCTGCAAATAGGGTCGTGCAAAGAGTTAATCAAAACAAAATTAAAGTGAATACAAAAATAAATGCATACGGTTCTTACTTATTAATAGTGAAAGTCAATATGGAGTTGATTGATCACAAACTAATTATGCACTATTGTACTATATATGATAAAGTTTAAAAATTTACTGACAAATTAAATCCTATATATGAGTTCTCTACTTTAGTTAGAAATTGTAATTGATTACTAAATATATATCCTCTATGGAAGTAGTGAAACAGAAAGTAAAAAAAATGCAATAACCAATGTGCAGAACCACAGGGTAGAATTTTCTTATAGCAAGAAAAACAAACAATTCTAATTCAAAGTAATGGTAACCTAGCCATGATGTCAGATTAAGGAAAGCTTTTATACAAACCGACCATAATTAACATCAACTTGTAAATATATATTATATATATATATATATATATATCAATACCATCATCATGCGTGAGAAAATTGGCATAGCCATAGCCGAGTGAATCCCCAGTTTGCATGTCACGGCAAACCTTGACGGTCACGATCTTCAGATTCTCCTTCTGAAAGAACTCGAATAGGTTCTCGTCCTTGACCATCGTGCTCAAGTCCCCTACGTACAATGATACGTACTTCGTGTGAGGAGCTGCATTGGCACTTGCATTCCCATTTCCATTGCCAGTTTCGTTACCATTCTCTTTTTGTCCTTCGTTTGTATTTCCGTTCACATTTGAATCTGCGTTATGGCTGGTGTTGCCTCCATTGCCAGTGCTGCTGTTGCCGTTGCCGTTGATTGTGTCGATCCCCAAAGCGGCTGCTAGCATGTTTCTTGCCTCCTCTTGTGATGTAACTGCACCGTTTGATGATGGGGCGGTGGCAGTGCTGTTTGGAGAGATGGAGCCCATACGTTGGCCGATGGGACCCATGTTGGGCGCGGGAGGGATGAAATAGCCAGAAGGCGGGGAGGGGATAATGGTGCGGAGGGTTTCCATAAAAGGAGTCAGGTAATTGAAGAGAGAAAGGATGTATTCTTCTGCAATAAGAATAGAACTAGGCAGATTAATTTGAGGAAGATAATGGAGATAGAGACGGAGAGACAAAGACTTGTCAGGTGCTTTGATTGGCTAAACTTATATAGGAGAATTTGGAGGCCTATTTTTGTGGGGAGCCAATAAAATAATTTTAGATAGTGTATCTGTCTTTTTAAGAACGAGATTGTGCGCGATCATATATACATATCAATATGAAAATTGGAATTCTGTTAGTCTATAAATATAATATTATTTGATATTATCAGAAATAAACAATACCAAGTATTTTTCTTTGAATATATGATATGGGGTCATAAATATCAAATATAATTTAACATTTTTTTAGGGAATAAATAACCTTTTGATTTTATTGGAGATCAATTATATTTGAAAAAAAAATAAGATCACAATTAAGTGCGGTCAAAAGCATAAAAAACGCTCGTTTAATTGTAAAATTGCAACGCAAAAGTCATGTTCACTTTTTTAAATTGAGAGACGGACGTAGTTATAAAAAACAAGAGGTACAAGAAGTGCGTGCCTGATGATTTTTTTTTACTTTCATGTTTCATGTTTCATGTTCCATTTATTATAATATCTAAATATAATATGATTTGATATATAATTTTGATGAAATTTTAATGGAGATGGCAAAAAAATAAAAAGAAATAATATTAAAAATCCTACCATATCCTATTATAAATATTATGTACTATTTTAAATTAAAAAAATTTAAACTATCATAATATACTATGTACTAAATAATAATTAAATAATAAATTAATAAGAATTGATCATTATAATACCTAAATAAACTAACTTTATTTGTATAATCAAAGTTTAGTTATTTCTTTTGAGATTTTGGTATTAAATTGCAACATAAGCTTTCAATTGAATATTTTACATTCTTTAAAATGAAATTCAAGTATATTATATATGTTTTTGTGTTAAAATATTATTTAAAAATAAAAATAAAGTTAATGATAATGATAATGCATTTCAAATTATCAATTTTATTTTTATCAATCATTTCATTATGCTAATTATATCAAATAGAATTATGCATCTCATATCACTCAGGCACATAATTTTTTTGTGCGCTTTTGTATTTCAGATGATTTCATCCATTTGTGTTTTGACTATGTATTTCGCTTAGACTATTGACGATATATTTTCAATGTGAAACCTCTTAAAAATTTAAAATGATAAAAATAAAAAAATCATAAAAAATAAAGTATCATAAAAGATACACAACAATAATATAAAATTCAGATAAATAAATTCAATACATAAGAATAAGATCGAAATATCAAATTAAATTATTAAAATATAAATTATATGAATTATAATTAACTACACGAAACAAACATTATTTTAATAACTAAATTATTATGAGTATTATTTAATTAATTAACTAAACTTCGGAAAAGTTACGTAATTAACCATCCAGTTCACTGTGAGAAGATCAGGGCCGACCATTCTCTCTTTCCCTTTTTTCTTACTTTTTTTCCCTTAAGAATCGCTCTCTCATTTTTTTCTCCTCTGCTGCCACTAACCCAGATTTTTTATAGTAATTAAAAAAAGAAAATGACAAAATGATAAAAATACCATGAAAAATTACACCCCTAGTCTAGACTGTGTTTCAAACTCGATCTCAATTTTTTTTTATAATTATATATTTTGATTAATTATTTATTTATTACTTTTCTAGTTTTTATAGTTTAGTTGTATTATTATGTTTAATTATTTATGAAATGGTTTAGGAAAAAATATAGTTAGAAGTAAGATATTATTGTGTTTAATAATATGTTAAATATGATATTGTTGTATAACATTCAATAAAAATAATGAACTAAAATATATTTTTATTATTACATAATGTTACAATATTTAAAACATAATGTCAAATAATATATAAAATATTATAACAACAGCAAAAATAAATTTGTTATCTTTTTGCCAAAAAATTATAAAACTGTTCTATTTTGATTATTTTTTCTTTAATAGTTTGTTTATTATTTTTTAGTTTTAATAATTTATTTAGTTATTTTGTTATGTTGAATTATTTGTTCAATCATTTAGCTAATTGTTAATTAATTATTTAATTTTCATAACATTTATATTTCACCCGAAGCTTCTGATCGAACGAACTAAGATGAGATCGGAAGATATAATCGAAATCTGCGCACTTTATCTTCAAACGGTCATATCTTTTGATAGGAAACTCTGATCGAGACGTACTATACGATCACATAAAGCTCATAGCGAGATCTAGAGGGTTAATTATTTATGTCATTATGATAATTTTAGGGCAAAAAAATTTGTCTGAGTCCTCAAAAAAAGTATTTGAAGTTTTAGACATATATTTTTTCATTATTTTTTAGATTTGTAAGTAAAAATTATATATATTTTAGTTCATTATGTATCATATATAGTTATTATTGAACACATGATAAACATATATATATATATATATATATATATATATATATATATATTGTTCATTATTTTTTATTAAATATATATTTATTTTAGTTCTAATAAAAAATTATATTGAATACATAATAAAAAATATAAACATGTATATTTATTCTAGTATTTTTTATAATATTTCTTTTGTGATTTTTTTAATAATATATTATTATTAAATACACAATAATATCATATTTAATATATTATTAAACAGAACAATGTCATCTAACTATATTTTTTCTAAATCATTCGATAAATAATTAAGCATAATTAAATAACTAAACTAACTATTAAAAATTATAAAAGTAATAAACTAATAATTAATTTAAATATATAAATTTTATAAAAAAATAAAAAGATCGAGTTTAAAATTTAGTCCAAACTAGAGGTATAATTTTCCAAGATACTCTTACCATTTCATTATATTTTTTAAATACTACAAAAAAAAAATCTGATATTAACCCTCTCCCCCCATTTTTTCTCTACCCGTGATCCTCACTTCCTCACCACCACCACCCCCCTCTTTGGCTGGAGTCTGGAAATAAGAAAGCCTGAGAGAGAGTCAATCATACCTGACCGAGCAGATAAGATTTCAATTACTCAGTAATTACTTGCACGTAAATCGTTCCCACACAATTCCGATCATGGCTTCCTCTTTTGCTGCTGTAGATTCCGTATCCACAAACACCCCAATCAAGCCCGTGAAAAAAATTCCTTTCCGGACAAACCTGATATAATCTCTCTCAATGTAGTACCAAAACCCAACAAAACTGATACAAAAGCATCCATGAAAGCTCAAGCGCAAACCATCCCCAAAATAAATGGCACAAAGCCAGGTGTAAAACTCCCTTTTGAAAATATCTTCGTAGATGAAGAACCACATGAGAAAAATTCCTCTTCATTGGATACTCCAATCTCATCCTCTCCATTTTAGATGACACCTTCTAAGACCTACAATGCGCTGCCAGATTGGAGTGTCATGATGGCGGCCATGATGCCTTATATTTTCTGGCATCTGAGAAGCAATTTACATTATCTGATTCGAAACCAAGGAGACCTGATATGCTGGAAGATGCATTTGGGTTCAGACGCATGATTCAAGATGGGATAGACTTGATAAGATCGTATGAGATAGGTGTCGATCGAACTGCTTTGCTTGAGAACTTTATGAATTTTAAATTGAGAACCGTGTGTGTCGTACATATGATATATATATCAGTACGTGATATATTTAACATGAAATATATCAGTGTGAACGCATATATATTTATGTATTTAGATATATATTTTAACATGTCAAAATATTAAAATTTTGAATATATATTTAAAATACGTAATATGTCTAACACGTCGTGCAAAACGTATTCGTGTTTAACTGTGTTTGTTATATGTCGGCACTTATGTAACGCATATAAATTAAAAAAATATTAAAAATTAAAAAAACTCAGAATAATAAGTAAAATATAATAAAATTCAGAAAGAATAAGAAAAATCGTGAAGTGTTAGATGTGTCTTTGTATGTACTATACACGATGCATGTGTGTGTTCATGCTCAAACCTGCTAGACATACGTATTTAACCGTGTCAAAATTATTCAGATGAATACAAACATTAAGAATATAATATATCCGATATGTGAACACGTCCCATATATAGAGACTGTCATGTGAACTCCGCCTCTCTCATTCTCTGTCTCATCACTTTGTTCTCTCTTACCTCATCCCATAACCCACATTTCTTCCTCTCCTTATGTCCCAACTCACTTCCCTGTTGATCCCCTAATCCACTATTACTGAAGGTCTCTCTGTCATTTGATCTCCAAATCCTTCTCTTCCTCCTCCCCTAACAAAGAGTTTTAATCTGCCTTATAATCTGAAATTTTCCATGATAATGAATTCACAGCATCCAATCCTATATATATTGGTGTAAATAAGTACACCCTCTATAAATGGCTGACAATCATTTATATGGGTATACTTATAGCTACATATATCATACACCATCAAATATTCGTAGTATCTATTTTTTCATGTTCAAAAAATATCTTTTTTCACATTTTTTTCCAAAAATGTGAAAAAAAATAATTTTTTAACATAAAAAAATGGATATTATGATTTTTTATGGTGTAGAAAATATATAGGTGTAAATTAGTATCTTGTCCGTGTGTTATTACAGTGATATCTTTTAAAAATATAAAAATTCATATGTTTATATGAAAATAAATGAAATAAAAATGAAGATAATTTAGTAATTAATGTAAATTTTAATCATGAATACATAATTAATATAAAATAAATACAAAATTGAGAGAAAAATTGGCATTCAAAATTTAAGAAAAGTTAAAACTCATAATTGATGACAATCTAAAAAAAATAAAGTAGAGCAACTGCATTCCTAAATTATGCAATATTTCGTATAATAATTAAAATTCAGAGACAATTATAACTTTAACATAAATGGCCATAGAGAAAGTAATATTATTTGATGAATAATTCAATCTGATAACTGATATTAGCTTTAAAATTCAATGAAAAATTTAAACCATTAAAGAATCAGAATACTTACGTGTTTAATAATGAGTAAGATAAGTATATCCATACAAATGATTGTTAGCCATTTATAGATGATATACTAATTTACACCAATATATACATACTCTCTTGGATGAGTTTAAATCTGCTGTTATCCAACTAAATATAACAGGACTCTATTATCTCGAGCTGAATCGTTTATTTTTTATCTGGCGATCCACCTCGGGATAACAGAGTCCCGTCTTATTATCCTGAGACGATAACAATGGATGTGAATTCCTCTTGGACCACTTCTTACAATCGCTAGAATTGATCCCCATCATGACACTCCCCCCCTCCCCCCATTATTTCTGTTGAGTGATGATAATTAAGGTGCGACTATGGGAACATAGTTGTTTGATGTCACATCCATAGTTGATTTTTCCACTTCTAAGTTCTAAGATTTTTTTTTGCTACTCTAATTTCTGATTAAGCCTGAAGTACATCATCATTCTTTTTGGGAGTATATCTCATATTTTTTAAAAGACAACACGCAAAAAACAATTTTTCTTCTTCTTTCTATTTTTTCAACAAAAAAATAAGTCATCGAAAGCACACTTGGCTTTCCTGATATAGTTATATTTCTGAAGCTTTTTACTAAATACAACAGTTATATGGAAAAGAACAATACAAACTAATTGTTGGTCAGGGCATCTAAAAAGAATGTATCATATCAACAATAGCTTGAATGAGGGGAAACTTTGATGGACTTCTGAACAAAACAAAAATATCATAGCAAACTGCAAGCCATACCTGCATCACAATATTTATTAAAGATTTTGCCTATTAATGGGTTTAGCCAAACCTCAAACATAGGATTGATGTCATTATTTTCTCAATTAGTTTTGCTTTTTAATTCTCACTGTATGATAAACATTCAGTTGTGCAATCGATATCGGGTTTAATTAGGGCAGCCATATATTCTAAATCAAAATATGCGGTTATGTAAAATTTATGGTTGTTTCAGTATTTCTTGCCAAACTAATACTAACTGGCAAATTTCTGCTAAATTCAACTCCTCAGTTACTATTCTACAAAAAATATGAGCTTTTCTGCAATTTTTCAGTCTTTGTCCTATTCTTTGGGTACTAGTAAACTACTGCGTTCACGAGTTAGAGTCTAATAGTAGAGTTATAGACTTTATATTCTTAGATTTTTTAGGATTTTAGGATTTAGAATTTAGAAATAGATTTTAAAAATAGAGATTTAGATAAGATTTTAGAATTTAGAATTAGATTTTAAAATAGGATTTTAGGAAATAGAAATAGATTTTATAATAGAGTTTATTGTACTATTATTATTATTATTATTATTATTGCTACTATTATTAACATATTATCATTATCATCTTTATTTATATATTATTATTATTATTTTATTTATTTATTTTCTTTTTCTTCCATCATATTCATTATTATCACTGATATTTGAGATCTTTGATCTTATGTTTTCCGATTGGGTTTTATTTCTAGTCTACCCCAATTTATTTGGGATTAAAGGCTTTGTTGTTGTTGTAGTTATTTACTGGATCAGCAATTTATGTATGCTTTTATTTGTTTTGCAGAGCTTTTGACGACCCTATAATAGATGAAAAGGGCGAGGACACGCTAGCATTGGTAGTCCAAGTATAATAGATTGCCCTGTCCAAGAATTATCATAATAGAATACCTTGTAAAAGAACATATATAGTTTTCTTTTTGCCAAATATTATTGATGGATTTTCAAAGTTTAAATAATGAATTATATTAAAGAATAAGATCTTATTTAATTAACGTTTTTTAATTTTAAAGAGACTGTATAATGAAAAATAGAAATATATAATTAACATTACGCATATATTTAAACACAGAATTTATAGTCCATTTGTGGTTTTTTTTATAATGTTCTTTTAATCAATTTAAAGTACATTAAGATCTTGAACCATTACCAACAAATGGTCTATAATTTATGTCGTTTACATCTAAATATTTCGTTTTGCTAAATAAATAAAAAAATTCATTAAATTTTGCTTATATATATATATATAGAGAGAGAGAGAGAGACTATTCTGAAAACGATTGCATTTCAGCCGATATGCAAACGGATTAAAAATTATATTTTAAAATCTCAAAAATTTCAATTTATGGTTTCCATCAAATTCTTCATATGAAAACCTTGTGGGATACAAAAAATTGAAGTATTTTGATTTTTTTAAGTTACTCTTTTGAATTTTTGAAAAAATAACACAAACATTGAATATTTATTATTATTTTTAGAGCTGTTTTTTCAAAAATTCAAAAGAGTGGTTTAAAAAACTCAAAACACTCCAAATTTTTGTATTCCACAAGGTTTCATATGAAGAATTTAATGAAAATCATAAATTAAAATTTTTGAGATTTTAAAATATAATTTTTGATCCGTTTGTATATCGGCTGAAATGTAAATATTTTCACAATAGTCTATCTATATATATAGAGAGAGTAAGACTAGCATGATCCTAGGAGCACGGAACCCCTCCGTGATTCTAACTCAAAAAATATATCAAATGATCTCTAAACTTTGATTTATCACTCTCATTCAATTCTTCATATTAAAAATCTTATGGGGTTCAAATATTTGAGGTGTTTTGAGTTTTCTAAATCGCTCTTTTTTTATTTTTGAAAATAATATACAAATATTAAATATTTTATTATTATTTTTAGAGTTGATTTTCAAAAATTAAAAAGAGTGACTTAGAAAACTCAAAACATCCCAAATTTTTGTACCCTAAAAGATTTCAATATGAAGAATTTAATGAGATTGATAAATCAAAATTTAAAAATTATTTGATATATTTTATGAGCTAGGATCACGGAGGGGCTTCGTGCTCCGAGGAGCATATTAGTTTTACTCTCTCTCTCTATATATAATATTTACATTGTTGATGCGTGTATTAGGCGTGGAAGAAAAAAAATATAATTGTAATTTATGTTCGATTCGGTTTCAGCTCGAGTTCAGTCCGTTCGATTAGACTTTTTTATTAGTTCGGTTCGATAACTTTTTTAATGAATTAGTTCGAGTTCGATATGCAGTTATTTATATATTTTTTAATATTTAATCAATTATATGTGTAATAATATAATTATTTTATTATAAAATTAATAAGATATTTTTAATTTTTATTATATAATAAATATTAGTTATATTTTTCAAATTTAAAAAAAAAATTAAATATTAATTATTTTAGTTCGAATTTAATTTAGTTGAAATTAATTTAAAATCAAATTAACACAAAATCTAGTTCGATCGAATTTGATTTGTTTGCAACCTAGCGTATATATACAAGTTATGAATTAAATTAAACAATATTTAAAATCTTAAGCAATAATAGAACTTGGCTTCTTGAGCAAAATCGGGGCTTTATACCTTTTCAAAAAATAAATAGGCTCTCAAACTGGCGCAAATGGCCTATTTGGGTTGGGTGAACAATGAACATCTTTATACATCAAAATTGATGTTTAAATCTTCGACAGTCGTCCAAATTAAGTTTGACTGTTCTGTGAGGGTCTGTTTGGCAAATCAAGAAATAGATTTGGAAGAGTAGTAATTTTGGAATAGTGATAAAATAGTGTTTTTTTAGAAGAGTGGTAGAAGAGTGGTATTCTTGACTATTCGGAAGAGCAAAAATATCGTTTGGCAGTTGTTACTCAGAATAGTTAAAATATGAATAATTATGATATTAATAATGATTATGATGATAATAATAAAAATCATAATAGTAAGATAATAATAATAATAATAATAATAATAATAATAATAAAGTAATAAAAATAATCATAATAAATAATAATAATATAATAAAAATATAAACATAATCATAATATAGCAATATAATAATGAAAAATTATAATTACAATCATAATTATAATAATATAATAATAATAAGTAATCATAATTTTAATAATATAATCATAACATAATAATAATAATCATAATCATGATAATAATAATTATAGTCATAATCATAATAATATAACCATAATCATAATCATAATAATATAATAATAAAAATTTAATCATAATCATAAAAATA
The DNA here is from genome assembly GCA_037127355.1 of Schoenoplectus tabernaemontani. Taxonomy (NCBI): domain Eukaryota; kingdom Viridiplantae; phylum Streptophyta; class Magnoliopsida; order Poales; family Cyperaceae; genus Schoenoplectus; species Schoenoplectus tabernaemontani. Next base: position 10,536,714 of record CM073757.1, read on the forward strand.
ATTATAATAATATAATAATAAATTAATCATAACTATAATCAACATATAATAATATAATAAAGGATTATAAAATAATAATAAATAATAATAATCGTAGTCATAATCATCATAATATAATAATATAATAATAAATAATCTTGATCATAATAATATAATAATAAAATATTTATATTTATATTCATAATATAATAATATAATATTAAAATTATATTTATAATAATAATAAATAATATAATAATACTAATGGTAACGATAATATAATAACAATAATGATAATAATAATTTAATAATAATAATATAATGATAATAATAATAATAATAATAATAATAAATAATAATCATAATATTAATATAATAATAAATTATAATCAAATATATAATATAATAATATAGTAATACTAAATCTTAATCATAATCATAATATAATATAATCAAACAATAATCGCTATTCCGACGAGAGCTAATCTTTAATGTTTATTTTTAATCTTTCTTTCAGCCGTACGGATTTGATGTGGGCCAATCAGAATGAGGAAATGTATTTGTTAGGAATATAGGTTCGAGATATCATTCGGTGTATAATTGTGGAGATGATTAGTATTGTAACAAGGGTAGTTAGGAGATATTAGAGATGGATTAGTGTTGAAGATGTTTTGAATTAGTTAGTTAGATAAGTATCCTATAAATAGAGGCTTAAACATTGTAATCAATTCATTCAATATAATTAAATATTGTTCCCTCACTCTCTCATTCTATCAGTATTGAAAGGATTAGATCCTCTCTCATGACTAAAATAGAATAATTACAATTTCCAGAGATTGTTGATAGTTCCTCCAGAACCGGCTTATGGAAGCAGAGGTGTACAAGAAATCCCTCCAAATGCAACAATTGAGGTACACCTCTTGTATCTTGAAGTATGGAAATGATTCTGTCCGCCAGAGTAAACATAACAAAGCATCAAAGCATCTCTGATTTTATTTATTTGACATAAAAAAATTTGATGTATTTTTTTTATCCAATCATACTATCATCCTTTTTTCCATCTACCCCCAGTATAACTTGTAGATAGCTTGGAGTTCAGTCTAATTATTTGAGCAAGCCTTGTTCTTTTAGCGTCTGTTTAAGGCATAGTATGGTGAAGCTGAAGCATCAAATTTGAGGGGGAAATTATTTGGGGGGAGTGAACATATATTTTATGGTTTTCAGTGAAATCTTAACCCTCTAGGTGTATCTTTAGTTCTACTGCAGCTATAACTTGCATTTTTTTTATTTGGCTTAACAGGTGGATGTTGAACTACTATCTGTGAAGCAAACTCCATTTGGGTATGTGTAAATTTGCAAAAATTTCAATAATTACATTTAAGACTAAAATGACAATCTTCTCAGGTGAAATTTTATTGTTAATTTAGTGATAAGATTTATGTGTAAATCTGCAAGAAAATTTATGTGTAATTTTCTTGCAGGACACCTGTGAAGATTGTTGAAGGTTGAAACAGATACATGTTGAGAGAAATTTATGAGAATCCTATGCTGAGATTAGCTGCAAATGTAAGATCACTGTTTTCGGAAGAGTACTGACTATTGAAAAATCAAAAAGGAGGATTTGAAACGGGAATCTTAAAAAAAAAAACAAAGAAAAGGATGTAAATGTTGGGTACCTTTTATGAAGCTTCCTTTCGTAATAGTTTTCCTTCAAAGAAATTACTGTTTACAGTCAGCCACACAAGTCACAAAAATAACGCTAAAGAATATTATGAATTATGCAACGTCATGCAAATGAATTTTAGTTTGGACTGTAATTTTTTCAGCTTCAAACATTTTCTATGGCTACTAAGTTGCTCTGATAACGTGAAGGAAATGCTACAAATAGTAACTTGGAGGGACGACCAAGGAATATAGCAGAATTGTAACTAGGTAAACAAATATAGACTATATAATTTCCCAGCCTCGACAAGCAATTAAAGAAATACCTTACAATTTGAACTAACATCTTCTCAGAAATTAAGAATCATAGGTTAAGAGAGAGATTATGGGAAGAGAATCTAGCTAAACACCTGCTTCAAGGCAAAGAAAGGTAGAACAAAAAGGCATATCTTTGAATGATTCCTGCAATAAATTCTAAAATGGGAACCCAAAGTTGCCCTCCCTGCACCTTTTCTATGGGAAAAGAAGTAAAGCAAATCGATCCTCTATTATTCCTCAAAATACTTGTTCCTTTTTCTTTTCCTTTGATTGGTTTTCTCCTACCCCCTCTTTTACCTATCAGAACTCCAAGTGAAAGTGATTCATATAACAATTCAATTCAAGAAGAAGAAGAAGAAGACTATCAACAACAAATGGATTCCCTTGTTCTTGCTTCGCAAACAGAACCGGTTACTCAAAATGTTATTAGAATAGAACAAGTTGAAGAGATGCCCAGCTTACGAGAAGAAATCGAGAGATTGAATAACAGAGTATCAGACACTGAAGAGCGAGAAAGCCAATTGCAGTTAGAATTTAGTGAGTATTGTAATGCTAGAAATTACGAATCTTTGGTAGAAAAACTGCAAATAATGTGTCTGGGACTGAAAACGGAGTACTTAGAGAAGCAGAATCAGAGGCTTGAAGAGAGCATTGCCAAACTAATGGAGGAGAAACAAGAGTTTGAGGCTACTAGGGATGAAATTAAGAGGTTAAAGAAAAACATCAAAAAGATTTCAGAAAGAAACAAACACAATTTGCTGATGGTTCACCAAAGAATGCAAGATTGTGAAGCTAGAGAGGCTGAACTACTGAAAAGGAATCAGGAGCTGGAAATGGCAGTTGGAGAAGTGAAGGATACGATAGAGATGAAAGAAAATTGCACTTCCAAGGTGAAAATGATCTCTTTTAAATTTTATTTATGTACCTACTAGTCTACTACTCTTGTTTTAACACTTCAAGTGGTACAAATAATTTTTTTATCTGCCTACTACCATCATCTTCACTACTACCACCATGTATTCCATTCATGTAAGAGACACAATAAGTTCACTGCATTGTGGCATATATTGTTAGAAAATATACTTTTACGGAAAGCGCGGTACTAACTATACACGAAACATGTTTGAAAACTTTTTCCAAGTTCTTTCATTTTTCTGGCAGGTGAAAGAAATGGAGGAACTAACAATTGAGCAAGGTCATGTGATGGATCTAACACAAAACAAAGAAATGTCGAAACAAATCGACAGGATCCGGGCAGAATGGGCAGCTGATATGGAGGAGATGATATATCTTGGATGGATCACCACATGCCTACAACATGAAATATCAATAACCAACAAAATTGAGGAGAGAAATCACGCGCCCAAACTCAAACAGAACATACTTCCAATCACATTTGAACAAACAGGCCCCAAACAGTGTTCGATGGAGACAAAAGAGAAGGAACAAATCATGGATGCGCCAATAAGATCTGACGAGATACAAGAATGCAATGAAATGATACAGTGTCATGAGCCAATTGTTGAATATGCAAATTCAATTATGGAAGCTCATGAAAATTGCATGGATGCCAAGGTAACGAAAGGTGGTTTGAATTCGGGGAAACCCAAAATAATGAACAAATTAAAGGGATGGGCTAAAGGAAAAGGAAAGTGTAAACGATCTTGAATTAATTAGATCATTTTAGCCTCTGACTTGAACCTAAATTCAAAAAATGTAGGAGAAATATGATCTTAAATATATTGCACTAGAATGTAAATACACAGAACACATGCATGTATTACAATTACATGCTGTTTAAGATTGTGATTTCTTTCTCTTTTTCTTAATTACATTAATTTGGGATCGCTTGGTCTATTTTGCGGAAGTTCAGAATTTAGAAAAAAAAATCAAAATAATATTTAGAATAAAAATCAAAGGATTGAATCTTAGGAATACGAGTTCGGGATCTAAATATTTTAGATAAAGGAACGGTGTGATCTCTTTATCTAATTTATTTGTATTGATCTATGAGATATTTTCAATATCTATCTTTTATTTGTTCAAAATAATCAAAATGTAAAACAGTACTTGTAGATATCGAGTGTCTTGAACGATTTTCTTATTATTCAGACTCAAAATAGACCATGTAACTGTTTTATTGATCATTTGTAATATATTAAATATGAAAAATTGAGAAAAAAAATATACCTATATTACTAAATTTAAATAATAAAACCGATAAGTTGAATAACAACGTTAATGAGTTGAATAAGAAGACAAAATTTTATTAACATGAATAATAAAAACCTTCATATAATAATATATCACTTAACATGAATAATAAAGTCAGAAAATTAAATAATTATTCAAATAAAAAAAATATCATAATAAAAAATTTCAAAACTTGATAAAAAAAATTCTGATAAATACACAACATAGATTAAGTTGAACGATGTAATAGTATTAATTATGGTATCACCATAACTTTTCTTATTTTTATTTTTTTAACATATTATCTATAAGAATTTTTAAACTGATATGTCCATTCATTCACCAAATATCTTATTTCTACTTAAAATAAAATTGAAGATTTCTGCATATGTACGTTTGCGATAACAGAGCAAATCACAGCTTATATATACTTGGACGTATAGATTGACACACAATGCAAAATAATAAAACAAAAACATGAAATATTTTATGTACTTTCTCTTAACACCTGCGTCTAGAAACCTTCAATTTTCAACTTAAAAAGACAACAAAATATTCAATGTCCAGTAATAAATATATAAACTCTAAAAACTTGGTAACCTTCAAGATTTGGGAGAGCAAGTTCATCAGCCCTCGCTTTTTCATTAAAATTTGTGTGTTATTTATATCGAACAGTTGGTAACTCGGTATCATTAATACTGCTAATTAGAACGCCACTGTCCCAACTTTATTGACCTATGTGTAATGAGTTGTAATAAAGAGGAACAGATTAACATTTGAAGTACAACAACTATGTGCAGAAGGAAAGAGACAGAGAAATAACATCATTTACTTTTAAAGGGCCATGGTAAGGAACCCGCCTGTGAAAAGATGATATTTTCAAACTCAAATTAGAAATTTTATACTATTAAGTATTGATGTCCATTCTCTTAGCCTGCCCTTAAAAAAAAGTATTGATGTCCAATGGATTAATATCATCGAGCAGATCTTCAGCTTTTAGTAATAATAATAATTATTAAATTAATATTATTAAAAATAAGAGTGAGAATCGTAAAAATTTAAATATATGAATGGCGCGCGCTACTGGACAGTGGTACGTTTCATTATTTTTATAAAACGCGCCACTCGACGATAGTGGCGCGTTTGCTTCTTATATATAAAAACGCGCAACGCCTCTCCAAGTGAGGGGTTTGGACGAAACACGCCACTGCCAGTGGCGCATTTCATTATTTTTCTGAAACGCGCCACTAGCAGTGGCGCGCTGTCATTCGTATATTTGAAATTTTAGGATTCTCACTCTTATTTTTAATAATATTAATTTAATAATAATAATAATAATAATAAAAACCGGCAGATCTTAGATCCTATAATTCAAAATCTTCTCTTCAATCATTCATGCGTACTATAATGGATGTAGCTACGTACGTCGTCCACCTGAATAACACTATACTCGCCGAGATTAAATAGGGGTCTCTGGGTCGGGTTTCAATTAGGTGATCATTAATTTATTATTTTTTTTATACGATTTAATTACATTTGAGTTAAAAAATCTTAATTCATATCTAACTCGACCGGGTTACGAATCGATCCGATCCAATTCATATAAAATAATTAAATATTTATTAAATATTTTTATATTATTTTAAGTAATTATAATAATTATTTTATAATTAATCTTAATTAGTGTTTAATAATGTATATTTAAGCTTTATTTAGTACTAAATCATAAAATTACTTCAGGTCAAAAAACTTAAATCCATATCCCACTCATTTATTTTCGGATCATGTCGGGTCGGGTTCTAATCAAATCGGTTAACTCGATGGGTTGGATCAATAATTAACATAGAGTTGTTAAAATAAAAACTCATTTTTAAATATCATATAAGATTAGTAATTCCAGAACGTTGATTTTAGTGATGAAGAAGAAAAACTATTATTAAAGAGGGGCCAGAAATTTTCTATAATAGTTATATTTCTTAAAAAAAATAAAAGTTTCAACAATGTTTTCATGATTCTCAAACAATTAATTTTCATTTTCCAATTAACTTTATTTTTTTTTCGAGAATAAAAGAACGTCTAAGAGTGTATAAATATAAGGCCTCGAACCATTGATACAAATTGTGGTGTGATGGTACGATACAATTTTTTTTTATCTTTTATTATAATCTAAAAAATATAGCAGATAATAAATTACACATTTCTACATTTCTGCAGAACCGCAAGGAAGCCTTGACACTAGTTATCTCAAAATTTTTAATAACCAATTTAATATAAATTTATATATAATATTAAAATTAAAATTTTATTTATAAATATATTTTTAAACTTATGAATTAATCGTGATTCAAATTTATATAATTTTATATTATTTGATATACCATAATATAACACTCAAATCATATAAAATTTAAAATACGATCAATTCAAAAGTCAAAAGATATATTTATAAAAATTTAAAATTTTAATTTTTTTTATAAATTTATATTAAATTAATTGTCAAAATTATCAAAATAACTGGTTCTCAAAGATCCCGCCTTATTATAAATAGTTATCTTTAGACACTTTTATTCTAATATAAAAGAGGTGGTCTTTGATATTACCTTCTTCCAAAAAAAAATAAAAATATCAAATAGGAAAAAAATTCTCCAACATCGAAATCGAAAAGATATCGTTATTGTAAGGGATAATATATGTGTATTATTTTGGATATCGCAAATTCAGAACAGACAAGACACAAGAGGCATTCGATGGAGTAAATGCTCATCAAGAACCTCCCAGTACCTGCGAGGCTTTGACAGTGCGACAGGCGACAGGCGACAACTAAAAACTAGAGGTGGCAATCGGGCGGGTCGGGTCGGGTTCGGATTCGGATCGGACGGGTCGAGTCAGTTTGACTTTCTCGAAGAAATCAAGTCGGGTCGGATCAGATCGGGTTCGGATCGGATCGGATCAGTTTGACTTTTTTAAAAAATCGAGTTGGATCGGATTCAGGTCCGGACGGGTCGGGTCGGATTCTGCCACCTCTACTAAAAACCAACCATAAAATGCTTGCCACCAGCCCACCACTACCGAGTTCTGACACCGGTAGGTGCTGATGGTGGGGCCAGTAAGTCGATATCATGCGACAGAAATGGCTGTAGGGGGAGTGTAACAGAGAACAACAAATCTTTTGCTCACTGCTAGACTGCTAATGGCCAGTGCGCTACAATTCTCCACTGCACAAAAGAAGCAAGGATTAATAAATCGAATAGAAACCTCCCTAAACGAACCAATTAGTTTTCCAAATTAATTAATTCTCTGTATGTATTAATTGTTCATACTCTTGATTCTTCAAATGCTGTTGGCAAAGATAGACAGCGCCATCAGTCTTACTGATCCGATTTTTTTATTAATAACGAAATTGAAGTAATATATCACGAGAGTAACAAATATTGATTGGAAATTAGGGATCTAACAACAACGGAAATATCATATCCTTCCTTGGCCCAACATTTATTTTTGGATTCGGAGGTGTGAGTAGAGAAGCGAGAGAGAGATAGCAGTTGATTGCTCTCTGAATTGATAAAAAAAATTAAGCTATCATGGTTGCTTTTTGGGTTTTGGCATTTGAATTGTTCTAGTGGACGACCATGACTAATAGATATCTCACGTTAAGGTACATTATGCAACTTCTTGGGTGATTTTCAAGCTTTGTCAGTGTGCAATATTTATGTTTCGTTTTATAATATTAATGCTTTTTCTTTTGACTTGGTACAGTTATATTAATCATTAATTAAAGACAAACAAAGAAGATATATTATTTCCTTACTTGCAAACATAGAAGTCGTTTCTTCTAATAGTAGTGAAAACCAGAAATTCGAAATAAAAAGATCAAATTACAAATTTCACTTTTATAAGGAGATCAAAGAATATATGTATTTAAAAATATATAAAACATAAAGGATAAAATTATAAAATTTCATTTCATAGGGACCTGACCTGCTTTTGTTTGTCTTTTGGTCCCGTCCTGATAATGAAAAATTTAATGGTTAATTTATTTTTTACTGGTCTAATTCTTCCGACTATTTTGAGTATTGTAAATTATTTTATATTGAGGAAATTTTTACTTGATGGCCAATAACTATCTACAGTGATTTTTTTTTCGGAGTCGACTAAATTCCATTAATTAAAACTAAAAAAATAAGTGCAAAGTTACGTTTTAGACAATAAATTAAAATGCATCTTATGCGGTCGCATATGCGCATGCGGCTCGGTCATGCTGTCAACTTGATATGTGGGTAAGCATTGCCTTTAAGGGCTGGGTCGGGCTTCTCAAGAGTCGGATCTAACGGGCCTACGAAAGGATTGGGTAAGGACTAATATTGATCAGAATTTTTAAAGGATCGGATTTAAAAGACTTAATTTTTAAGGGATGAGTTCGACCTTTGAGAATTCCTTCGAATTCTAAGAGTCGGATAAGGGCCTTATATATATATTATCGATTATATATTTTTAATGTTAATTTATATTTATATAATAATATTAATTATATTTATATAATAATATTAATTATATTTATATAATAATATTAATTATATTTATTCTATTTTTGTATTTTGTTTTATTTTTTTATTTTTTAAGTGTAATTAATATATAATATAAAATATTAAAGAAAATTCTGAAAAGAATCAGGTTTGATAAGAACCGAATTAGAAAAATTTAATTTTTAAAAAATTAAGTCTCATCCTTGAGAAATTCAACTCTTATCATTAGAAAGATCCGAATCAGACTTCTGAGTATCGGATAAAGACCAAATTTTTTAAAGGACCGATCAGACTGAATTCAAGGCCGAGCCCTTATAAACTACGGGCTATATTATGTGGTTTTGGCCCTGTAGCCTGCTGCATTAACGACCCATATAAGTATGTGTGACCCGCAGCATATATAGTTGTTTTCGCTGCCACAGAAAATCTTCAGTCACTTTGAGGGCGCTCCAACAAAATCCCGAGGAAAATTAGCTCCAGCAAGGATTCGAACTTGAGACCTTACAAAGTTTGTTTTCCAATTAATCACTAGGTCTCAACTTCATTTAAAATTTTATAAGTTTGTTATTTATATATTTAGTTCCCAATATACAATATAAAATTGTTATCTTTTATAACTTAGCCGTATATATCAACCCGTATATATCGTCCGTACGTATATTAAAATCTTGATTTTAAATATATAGATAGAAAAATCAAATATAAAATATTTGACTATTGTTTGATGATCCATAAAGAACCATTAATTCCGTACCTTTAGCAAACATCCACTAAATTATTTTTCAAATCCAACATGAATTTGACCCTTTTACGTCCAAAATGTCTTAACTTGGAACTCATGAAGAAATAACATTGATGATGTTATTATTTTATAAATATGCAATTGACTATTAAGAAATTACTTCAATCTCTAAGGCCCAAACTCTAGGAGTCCACAATATTTAGCCGCACCTCTCTTTATAACCCTCTACAAAGAAAAAAAAAGTCATCAAAAATCACAATATACTTTTCTAACTACCCTCTTGCTCCATCTCTCAAGCATCAAAGATGGCACTGATGCTAGTGCTAGCTACACTAACAAGCCAGCTCTTGTCTGGTTATGTGGGTCTCTCTCATGGCCAACCTTTGGTACCGGGTGTAATGATATTTGGAGACTCAGTTGTGGATTCAGGCAACAATAACAACCTCTATACTATTGTCAAAGCCAACTTCCCTCCCTATGGCAGAGATTTTAGCTCTCATTCACCCACTGGAAGGTTTTGCAATGGCAAACTCGCCACTGATTTCACTGGTACTTTACTAAACTTCTTTTATTTTATTTTTTTGCACTTTTTTTTTTCAAATAAAAAGGTGGTTGCCACAATGTTTTAGATATACTCATTTGGGAATGGATTTTATTGCATAAGAAAGAAAAATGAAAAAGGAGCACCGAAAAGTTCACGTTTTGTTCTTCTTATACTATTTACCACTCAAATAATGCACACATTGTCCATTAGTATTCCTGTTTTAGTCTTTCCAGGATATTTAACAGTGGTTTGAAGATTTTCCTTCAAAAGTATGAAATATCATGGTTGACTGAAAATTTTGCTTTGTCTAATTATTTTCTTATTAGAAATATTATGATCTATCTTTTATTAGACTCATAATACAGTTGTTGAGAAAAAAAAATTCCGCAAAGTTTTTCTCTTTTTTTGAAAGTACTGCTATCTTGATATATTATATAATCCAATTGGAACTAACAGAAACAATCTTCTACATCAGTTTCAAGATAACCTTAGTCATCACTTCAGTCCTAAAACCCTGACGACAGAATATTTCTGAATTTCCTTCTGGGAGTATTGAAATATAAGATGTGTGCTAGATTCTCAGTAAATTGGTAAATGTGTTTTTGTTTGCCTGCATTTGTGGTTGGGAATGTTTGTGAAATTCTTCTAGGATACCTAAAGTATAAATTGCGTGGTAGAATTTTTGTATATTAGTACCTAGTTTTAGTTTGACTGATTGTGTGGTTTCCTTAATTATCTGACAAAATTGGATCCGTTAAGGCCTTCATACTGCATAGTCCAAATTTCCAACCATTTATCTATTTTGTTTTCCGCTGATGTTAAATATATAGCTTGCTAATCTGATTTTTTTTTTTTTTTTTTTTGTAATGCAGTTGAAAATTTGGGATTTACCAAATATCCTCCAGCCTATCTGAGCCAAGATGCACAAGGCAGTAACCTTTTATCAGGTGCAAACTTTGCATCCGGTGCCTCTGGTTACTGGGATCAGACTGCACAGCTGTATGTAAGTGTCTCTCCGTCTTCTACTCGGAATCAAATCCGCTATTATTTTGTTCAATAATAGAACTCTTTTTTTAAATAAAAAAAAATTTATAGATATATTTTTTTACTTTGATAGTTTGTTAAATTTCATATAATTTCATTAACGTTTGATGATCTATCAATGACGGTTAAATTGAAACTGTTACAAACATTAATGATAGATCATTAAATTTAATAATCTTTGATGAACTATCAAACCTTTATGAAATTATATAAAATTTAACGGGCTATCAATCTTCAAATAAAATAATATATATATAAATATTTTTCTATTTTTCATATTTTTTATATTTATTTTTTTATTTTTTATTTAAAAGTAAGATCCTATTATTGACAAAAAAAAATAATAGCAGATTTAGATCCCTTCTACTCTTGTCAAAATATGAGGAATACATACGTACTTGTTTCTTCTGTAGTCAAAATAATTTCTGTGAAACTAATAACAGTTGCATCTGGCAAATTGCCAGTGAACCCATAGCTTAACAAAAAGCAAAAAAAAAATAGTATCTATAGCATGAAGATATTTATTTTTTTTGCTCTGTGTAGATAATCTTGATGTTATAGAAAGTACAAAGTACAAATAAACATCATAAATTTGACACTGTATTATGATTCTTTTCTACTCTACATTCAACATTTAATTAAGCCGTATAAACTGACTGCCACTTGTGCCAATCAATTGCAGAGCGCAGTCTCTTTGACCCAACAACTACAATACTACAGGGAGTACCAGTCTAAGGTGACCAATGTTGTGGGTAGGGACAAGACCTCGGTACTAATCTCTGGTGCGATACATTTATTAAGTGCTGGTAGCAGCGATTATATTCAAAATTACTACATAAGCCCCCTTGTTTATGGATCCTACACGCCCGATCAATATGCTGACATGCTTGTTCAAAATTTCAACACTTTCATTGAGGTATAGTGAAACCATACAAGTTTTTGGCATTTTTTTAGACATTTTCTTCTACATTGAGGCCAATCATCTTTATCTTTGCAATGACACAAAGGTTAGAAATGGCAACAGTCCTTTATGTAGTATATTTCGTTAAAATAGACCTTATAATTTTACTGAAAATTAAAACAACAGGAACACACAAACCTACAATCTCCATCCTGCCGCCTCATTTTACATTCAGTATTAATGAATTCCATCACTTGTGTGTGCAAATACAATTTCTGAGAAAATATCAATCCCTTGTCAGAAACACCAGTCCAAACTGTACACCATTCATGATTAGCCTATCTACCAACATTTACTAAGCTCCTTGGACCTTTGTATTTCCATCAAGACTCCTAAAATAAAAGTCAAAAAATTAAAAAAAAAGGTGAAATAATATTTTTTTTTAAAAAAAAAACTTGGCAGCGGCTGCCAAGTGCGCAGAATGCTTTCGTGTGTCCTTCCGTTTCTCAAAATTCTGATGCCTAAATAGTAAATATTATGCTTAATAAGAACAAGGATATAAATAGAACGGATATCCGTTTCTAGGCAATTAATGAAGATGGCCCAACTGTCCCATTACTTACTTCATGCAAGCTCTCTTTCCAAGATTTGTGATAGATATTGTTTCGTACTGTCTACTGAGCTAATTAAATGAAGAATTGAATGAAACCTGAGCATATATAGCTTGTATTTAACGCAATACTGTCAGGGGACCCACTTTCTAGCTTTTTCATTCATGAGTTATTATATGCTTCAGAGTTGACAGTATGTTGTCAGAATTGGTTTTTATGACTACCCGTGTGTGTATTCTCCTTTTCACTTGTTCAACTTCCCTGTTCTGAAACCTGCTTAGATTTAACTTTCATGGTTAAAAAGAGAATGTGCAACCAAATAAACATGTTCAGATTTACTTGCCTGGTACAAAAAAAATGTAAGATCTGTTATTATTTATTGTGACAAATAAAAAGAATGATATATTGTTGTTTTACCATTACTTTTAACAAGATCACAATGGATGACTTGAACGATTTAAAATAGAGGCTATTTGAAATAAGTTCATAAAACCATTTTAAAAAACAAAATAGTGTTATATTCATATATTGGCTTTCTGTCTCAACTCCCAAATAGCAGTTAGTATTCCTGTTCACTGCAATTTTGAAATATGATGAGTAGAATGTTTCAGATCAGCCCTTGTTTCAAAACATCAGCACTATCACACACAAATACAAAAAAAAAAAAAGAGAAAGTACTATAATTATAAGTTATCTCAAATTTCTCTTTTGAGGATAGAAAATAATGTAAACACCCGTTAAACATCCGTTCAATCACAGCTATGCTGATTAGTAAAATAATTTTCACTTTGAATCCTCAGAACCTGTACACAATTGGAGCTAGAAGAATTGGGGTGACATCACTTCCACCACTGGGGTGCTTGCCTGCAGCCGTAACTCTTTTTGGAGGTGGCAACAACAATTGTGTCGAGCGCCTGAACACCGATGCAGTCACCTTCAACAAGAAGGTCGGTGACGCTGCTAAAGCACTCAAGAATAGGCACTCGGATCTGAAGCTTGTCATCTTTGACATCTACAATCCCCTACTTGACCTCATCAAGAACCCGGCAAATAGCGGTATGTGTCAGTTACTTTCTGTTTTATTCAACAAGTCCATTATCAACACTGCTGTTCAACACTACTGGCTACCATCACCATCTTTCTGTTCTATTATACATATTGCTTTAAATCTTTTTTCATATCGCCTTTAGGGTCTCAAGAAACCTGTCTTGACAAAAAAATATGTTAATAATATAACTAACTGATGAAATGCTAATTCATTTTTATATATTTTTTTTAATTGGTTCTTTTAGGGTTCTTTGAAGCAAGAAAGGCATGTTGTGCTACTGGTACAATTGAAACATCATTTTTGTGCAACGCAAGGGCACCTGGGACATGTTCTAATGCCACAGGCTATGTTTTTTGGGACAGCTTTCATCCTACTGAATCCGCAAACAAGGTCTTGTCTGGTGCGCTGCTAATTCAGGGAATTGACCTCATATCATAAACCAGTAGAAAATAGAAGTGCCTTTTCACAATGACTGTAGGTTCCTTTGGTTGTTAAGACCAAAAAAACTTCATTAGTTGCTGTTTTATCTGTAAGTTGGAATTTCATTGTGCAACTGTTTTTAAGTTTGGAATTTGACCAAGGGTTTTAAAAAGGATGGGTCGGTAAAAGTTATTCAGTTTTTAGAAATTTATTTTCATAAGCAACAATCGATTGTAGAAACATATAATTCTGTTCTCAGCTCTTATCAACTTCTCCTAATCTCCTATCAGCATTCTTTCACTTTTGAATTAATAGATCTGAATAATTAGGCAATAAGTACCTTTAGCAAAAATTAAATATATATATATATATGAACTATGAAGAGACGAGGTCCATGTTCTCTCGTTAAGTCTTTTACTCTTTTCTACATATTATATAGGAAAAAGAAAAAGCATATTGAAAGAATCATTTTCTACGAGCTTTAAGCTATGAAAAAGAAAAATATCTGGCAGAACACGTGATCTCTAGCCAAATTAGTATTGCCTCACGCAGTTCGTCTATCAAACTTGAAAATAAACTAATTGTTTCTTAACAAATATCCTTTGTTTTGTAGTATAAATATCTCTACCAAGTGACTTCCTCCTCTACAGTCCGTTCTATCCTCAAATCTCGGCATAACTTGCCATCTAAAAAGATTCCTAAAAGATCATGCCATTGCGAGAACATAAATACAACAATGATCCAACAATTTTGTCTTTCACATACACCTAGTATTATTAAAAAAAATATCATTACCCTCTCAAGAATAGTAGCCGGGTTATTGAATTTATTTAGTTCATTCCTCTTCATTCTAATGGAACAACTCCAAATAAAAGACTCAAAGAATAACCCCGCTAAAATTCTGACGGCATGCCAATACAAAAAGTTGGATATTCGAATCCACTAAACCAATTTGCAAAGAGAAATGGAACATCAAAGTGCAAAAACCGTGCAAAACAGTCCCCGTAGTCATTTCACGTCCATGGATACAACCACTAAATTCACTCTTCGGTGTAATTAACTGCCAGATCCCAGTAATGCGGGACTCCTGCATCAGCAAATACCTTTCTTGCAGCTGCCTCACTCCGGCAGTCGTGCACAATGAATTTGTGAAAACTTGGCTTTGCTACACTGCCTTGCCAGACCAAAACACAGCTATTAGGTGGCTTCTCCTCATCCATTTCCTCATCTTCCCCTTCCTCTCCAGTTCCAACTGTAGACCAGTCAATCCTGTTCAGCATCAACTTACTATACCTCTTAATAGACTTCTTCCCACCTTCCGCCACCACCACAGTCATCCCATCAGACCTCACAACAACACCCGTCATCCGGTTCTGACGAGCGTTCATATCGACTTTGAACCTGGCCTTTGGGTCTGACAAATCCCTGATTTTGTATACTGAAACTAGGGTTTCAAGCGTGTAGGGATCATCAAACAATTTCCTCTCCTTTTTCTCACGGCGCTCGGCAGGTGTGAGTTTCCGTGCAGTGTTCCGGTCAACATGTGCCTGCTCACGCTCAGCAGCAGCAGTACGGACCTCCATCTCCAATCGGGTGGGGTCTTGTGTTGCCTCCGAACCCAATACTCTCATCAAGTTGCTCATTTTGACCTTCGGCTTGGGTGGTTCCATCAGTCCTTGGCGTATCATCTCTTGACGGTCTTTCTCCTTGGCAACACGTGTTTGGGTGCGTAACTTCTTTCGCTCTTTTGTAGTTAGCTTTAGAGGCTGAGGTGGTGGCGGTGCCGGCTCAGCTGGAGGCTCAATTGGCCGGGGATGTTCAATGTAATGTGTAATCTTCTCATCATTTAGCTTCTCATTTGTTATGTCTTCATTGTACTGTCCCGTTTTCAACAACGGTTTGTCCCTGAAGTAAAAGAATTAGAATTACAAAATTGAAGTAAACATAAAAAAGAATGGGAATTCAATGTTCAGATCAATCAACTAAACTATGAAACCAAAAACAAATTAAAGAATTACACATTTAACAAAATAATCAATCAACTAGCATAACTGGTGAGTCCAGATCCTCGGTAGCACTACACAGTGTGTAGTGGGCAGAGAGATTGATCTGGACCATCGAATCTTCATCACGGGCAAAAAGGGGCAGTCAGGGTGGTGCACAGTTCAGATTCACAGGACCGCCCACTACACCCGTGAAGTACTACAGGTGATGTGAGTTCATAACTGGATGAGGCCTTACCAACAAATCAACTGTCCTTATGAATCCATCAACTTTTTTAGTTGAAATAAATTGTAACATATAGTCTCACTTGTAATAAAAGCAGAGATAACTAATACCTAAGCTGTTACTTGAAAACCTCACAAATATCTGCAAAAATGTTTTCTGCTTTGGTTAATTGATGTCATATATTAAACATTTTGGTACCCATGCTAGTTCATACTGGATCAGGGCAAACTTTTGCCAAAAGACATTTGAAACTAGAAAGCACATAGAAGCTGCAAATAGAATTTATGCTGTGGCTTCCAGTCAATTATACTCCTTACTAAAACCATACTGAATCAAGGTAAAAATTTTCCACAAGAAATAGAAGGCTAAATAGCAGTAGAAAAATCACACAACCACCACCAACTGAAACTACTGACTAATGGCCAGTTGGCCACAAAGTAGTTTCATATAAACCAAAGGAAATTAAGAGAATAAAGGATGCATACCACCATTCGATGTCAGGGATTTCCTCTTCCTTAGGTTTCTGTTTTGTAATAACTCGATTCCCAACTGCTATGAGATTGGGATTTATGTCAGGCTCGGCCTTTGCCTTCGCTAGTTGGGCCTGCTTCACCTTCATCTCCTTTGCTTGCGCCTCCCCAAATTGACTCTGCCAATACAGCAATTGGCTTGTAAAAACACCCAGGGATCATAAAAGTTAAAATACGAAATACCACAATTATGTACTGGTCCTTCAATATGTTCCATACCCCTTTCCTCGAGCAAAATATAGCCAATTGCACCCCTTCTTCATTGTTTATATTAAAATAAATATAACAGAAGATCAGTTATTGTCAACAAAATAGAAGGGAAATAAAAAATGTTTTAATATTTGTGAAGTCACAAAGACAGTATTTTACTTTCAAGGATTTTGCTGCTTAAATGTGCTTGATTTATAATGTCCATGTCACCATCAACAAAATCTGTTATGACAGGTACAAAGCCTCAACAGGCAAACTACCAGAACGTGAAAGACATTGATACCAAGATAATGGAATAGGATTATCAAGCTACAAGGAATAAGTTTTGGTACCTTTATCCTTTGGGTCTCAGCCATTTTGGACATCTGTCCCTCTTCAACAAACTGAAAACTGGGTCTTTTAGGCCTAAGTAGCTTATTTTTGTTGATACCCATTCTTGGGTCAAAATAAGAACTTGATTCAGCAATAGCATCAAAATCCGGTTTTATAATCTGGAAAGCATCTTTCTTCTGCTTATTTATGTTGACCTGAATCAATACATCAATGGAAAGTTAGAAAAACAAGATGTAGAAATAGCAAAAATGAAAAAAAGAAAGGAAAAAAAAAGAATGTTGCCATTGTACTCTTATTTCAGGTAGAAAACTGCCTGCCAAGTAAATTCAGAACACCAATTCAATAACCAAGAGTATTTTGTGCGATAACCAAAATAATTTCTACTTTCTAGTATATTTCTGCACATCATCATATTATAAAAGCGATGCAAAAATAAATCAAGCAAATCTTCAGGAAATTGATGCCGACATCTTATCACAATCATATCTAAATAAACAAAGTCAACGAAGAAATAATGTACCTTCAGTGTGCTCAGATTGGTTGGCTTCGTCATGTTGATAACATTTCCATGTTCATCAATCTCCCTGCCTTGCGCATCAAGACGCAGGACAGGAACCTTTGATGGTTTCTGCGGGACCACCAAATCAGTAGCAGATGAACCAGGAAACATGTTAATGAGTGGTGCAAATTCTGGATCCTGACGGAACCCCATCATAGCTGCCAGTTCCTGTGCTCTCTTCACAGCCTCCAAATTAGGAGCTGTTGCAGGTATTCCAGCAATTACTGGTGTCACAACTTCACCAGTTGCGGCAGGCGGCCTAACCATTGCAGAGGATTTTCTTTCCTCATTCTTAGGGGTAACCTGTGATTTGTTGTCAGAACTCAGGGTACCTGTCTTATTAAGCTGAAAGGATATGAAAATAATAAACTAATAGTTAGTAAAGATCGTTGCAGTACAAGATGTTATCTATTTAAAGTAATATGAGCTTACGAGGAAATTATGACATAGTATTGCATATATCAAATAAATAATATGCACATACATTTTTATTATAGCAGTATTGAAACATCGCAAAAAAAAAAGTAATAATAAGCAGCCTTTCACAAATATCAGCACTCATAAATAACATGAAATCACTTCTTCAACCATCAGTCGGCGAAAAAATAAATAAAATGTCCTAACGGGGCTAAGAAATGTATTTTATTAATGCAGCACTGAAACTGTGCTATGCTTACCACAGGTAGTTTCTTCAACTTCTCCTTCAGCTCCTTTTGCAACTGCAATGCCTTCTTAGCTTTGGCTAAGGCATCAAGAGAGGATAGAGTAGTGCCCTTGCCTGGAGTAGGGGTCCCACCATCTGTACTAGATTTGGCAGTAACCTCATCAGATCTAATACTAACTCCCTCATTTTCATTGGTGCTAGGAATTGATGGTACCTTTGTTGTTATAATAGGATGAGAGACGGAATTTGGTGCAGCTGGTGTCACTGTTTGTGGTTCCTTAGCAGCCTCCTGCCCATCATATAAGAAAAGATACAGAATTAATTGATTTTAATCAGAAGGAAATCACAGGAAACAAATTAAAAAAAAATAAGAATAATTTATTGAGGAACAATGCAGCCTACATGAACAAGTGTAAGGACCTCATCGAGTAAACCAGGCACATCACACAGTACAGCACATGGCTGGGGAATTAATTATGAACATAAGTTTTTCTGTCATCAGTTTTATAACTGAGGTAATCTAAAATGTTTCAATATAGGGAAAATTAAGTAAAGGCTAAGTACGAGAATCTTAGTTGAATAAATGGCAATCAATACTCAAGATAAAATTGCATTTCTTCCTCGAAAAAAAATGGAAACAAAAATATATTTACATCTGCTTTAGAACCACTCTTGTGCTCCCCATTAGTCGCCACCTTCTCTTTCAATCCATCATCCTTCACATACTTACCATCTCTCCTCTCATTGGTATCCTTTCTGTCACTAAACCTTCTTCCATCTTTCCTATCTCTCCTCTCTTCCCTTCTACTATCCTCCCTCTCTTCCCTATGATTGCCATTTCTCTCTTCAGATGCCCTTGATTTCTTCGATTCCCTTTCCCTCTCCCTCTCCCTTTCTTCCTCATGATCCTTCCTCTTTCTAGAAGAAGAATGGTGATGCCTCTCCACTGACACTTCTCTCTCGACTGAATCCCTCGCCCGGCTAGACGACCGTTCCCTCCTCGATTCCCGCTCAGAGGGCGAGTAATCTTCCTCTTTGGACCTATGCTTGTCGTGGTGGCGGTGATGCTCGCGTTCCCGTTCTCTGTGGTAATCTTTCGATGAATCCCGCTCTCGATCGCGATCTCTATGATGGTCTCTGGAGGAATCGCGATCGCCATGGGATCGCCGGGACGAGCGCTCGCGCTCGGAGGAGACTTTATCCATGGCAGCACAGGTTTCTAGGGTTAGGGTTTGGAGTAAATTTCGTTTTTTTCTTTCAAGACAGGGCGTCTATCTCTTATTCCGGGAGGAAAAACGCTTACGCTGGGAACAAAGAACAACAGGGATGAAGAGTAAAAAGTCCATGATGCCCCTTCCGACAAATCAAGAAACGAATTTGATTTGCAAACTTTTATTCGCCAGCCCAGAAAAAATAATAATTTTAAGCCCAATGAGCCCAAAATGAAAACAGGGAGGAAACTTTTTCTCATAAGCCCATGAAATATTCGTTTCGTGAGTTATATCCTGGGCTCCCCTTTGTTTATATTTTCCTTTACTTTCGCAACAATTCAGGGACCCATCAGCTTACCTAAGCACAGAGCAATGTATCTCTCTCCGGATCTGCCTCGTTACTTTCAGAAGGAATGCAAACTTTCAATATGTGCGTCGTGTCAACGGCACCGTGCGAGCAGTGGCAATCTCCTGCCACGTGGCGTCATTGTTCTGTTTCGTAAATTGGAGCTCTCCGCTTCTCTCTCTATCCATACCGGCGCGCTGCTGCTCTGCTCTTTATTGCGCAAAACAAAAGATCGCTGAATTTCGCCGATTAATTTCAGTCAAATTTGTTTGAGGTGTGGAGGGACGGATCTAAAGTTATCAGTGTCAACTAACTTCTGAATTTTAAAAATAATATTTTTAACTTAAAATTTTATTAATTTAAATTTTCTGGATCAAATTTCTGATCATTTAAATTGTCTGATTATTTTTTATTAAAAAAAATATTTAATATCATCGATAATGAAAGAATTATACAAAAAATTTAAAATATAAAGTCTCGTATTGAAATTTTTTTATCGTTATGATTATCTTTTATTTTTATTTTTATTTTTTATCTTTAATATATAAAAATATTATTTTAATAATTTTATTTAATATCTAATTAATTAATAAAAATAAATTATTGAATTCGATCACTCACCCGATCAAAATTCTAAAATACGGGGGTGATGTGTGAATGCTGAGTAATTAGCGAGAAAAGGATTTGGAGATTATCGGTTGAGGAACCCAACAAAATTGATCCTTTTATCTACTCATTCTTTAACTAAAAAAATATTAGCAAATTGACTTTAGTTCGTGCAGCAATTAATTTTCTACGAAAGGAATATTTATTTTGCACCTGAATTAACATAACGCTTAGGACTTCTTTTTTAGAACTAACAAGTATCTGATTTTTTTTATAATTATGAAACAAATTATAATTTTAATAATAATAATAATAATAAATTAATCATAATATTAATAATAGTTATTAATTAATTAAAATTTCAGATTTGATGACGCGCAGATGGGATTGCACGTTTACAAAATATTAGTCTCACTGGCGTCTTACAATTTCTTCTTAATCAGTTAAGTCATGAATGTACTACGATCAATTACAAAGCATCAGTCTCATTGACGTATTTTAATAAAGCGCACCACCTACGCTATTGTATCTATTATTAAAATTTTAATTAATTAATATTTAATATTAAAATTATGATTTAATCTATAATTATTAAAAAATGATGGGACAAGTTGCTAGCTATATCTCGCAAAAAGAAAACGGTTTACAAAGTGTGAACCTTATCATGATATCAAATGCCAAAATAGAGGAAGTGGAAGTGGAGTTCATAAATGTCTTGTTGAGGTTGATTAATTTCTTGGTGAACTAAAGACTTCCTAATTTAGATCGTCAATCCTTCATTTATTATTCCTCTTATCTCGTACCAATTAGGTTTGAGGTAAATATCATTTTCCGGTGTTTGTATAGACGTGGTACTCATTCCTAACTTTTCTCTAACTCGTCTTACCAAATTTTCGTAACATTTGTATATTATAGTATGATGAAAGGGTTGAATAACTTCATATAAAAAGCAACACCAACTTCATTTGCTTTTATATGGATTTAACAATTATTTTATTCAACGTATCAGATTTAGTGGAAGCTTCATGGGATGGAAGTTGTAGTGCGCTTTGAGAAAAATAAAAATAGCAATGCTTCTTTTCAAATTACACATAAATATGAAAATAATTGTGAGAAATTAAATACGACTACAAGTAAATAACAGCAGTACATTATCCCCATAAATAATTATAGAAGTATGTTTAATGAAGAAATTTCCATTCATTCAAACGGTTTACGCAGTGAACCAAACATGTTAACAAGATTCACAGACGAATAATGTATAAATTGGCATTTTGAATAATTCGACAATTCAATAAATATAACGAGTGATTGTTATATTTGGTTCTTCCTTTAACTAATTTATTACATATGTAAACTAATTTAATGATTTTTTATATTGTTAATTACAACTAATTAAGTATCACATTCAAATAAAAGACAAGAGTATAGAGGCCGTTGCAACACATTAATTGTAGACCTGGCGTATAGATAACATTTCTACAATGCTCTTTCGTCCAGTTAATTAATCTCCAACTCCCCAAAGAGGCAATTCAGCTCACTAAACAAACAACAAATAGACATGAGGTTGTAGCTTTCTTCTTGATTAGGCAATCATGGCTGATGGCTCTGCTCTTGGAAACAGTAGCAATACGACCTCCATAGGTAGCTACAATCTCCATTAAACCCCCAAAATTCTATCATATTACATCACACTCTCTCAATGAAGGAGCCTGCTCCCCCCTCTTCCTCTTCTCAACTGTGTTCTCTACCATGGTTGCATGTCAATCTTTGCACAAAGGGAGTTGCCTTTTGCATGGTGCTCTGTCTCCTTGTGACCTCTTTTGCGTTTGTTGCTGTTGATTCAAGAAAAACCTATGTTTCTTGGTTTTCTTTGAAATCTCCTTCGTTGAATCCAAGGGTCAGACAAAGCGGAGGCGGTGTTTTGTTTTCCAGGTCAGAGTCAATCAAACAAGGTGGGAAAAATAGTACAAAGGAGAGGTATGTGGAGTTGCAGAGAAGTGAGGATTCAGGGGATTCTGTGATCATAGACTCCAGCCATGGTTTTTCTATTTTTCTCGCTCCAGTTGCCGCACCAAGTCCTGCACCAATGCCAGTGAGTTGTCTCTTCTTACATATCTCTTATAGAGTTATAGTTCATTGCCCTTGAGAATTTTGCATTATAGATGAGTCTTTCTTTGCATGTTAAATTTAAGTGGATTAAATGAAGGAACATTACGTTTTAAAAATAGGATGTAAAAATTGTTTCTAAATACGTACAAGTTTTCTTTATATTTTGGTCCTTGGGGTCGGAGTGTTCATGAACGTGCTTTAAATTGAATTGTTCTTGAGAAATTCAGAAGGAGTGCCATGAAAATACTCGTCATGGAATTAAATTGCACCACTTGGGTTATGTTCAGAACTAGAGGGCACCTAAAATTTGATGTTTCTATTATAATTTATA
Source organism: Schoenoplectus tabernaemontani (assembly GCA_037127355.1). Lineage (NCBI taxonomy): Eukaryota > Viridiplantae > Streptophyta > Magnoliopsida > Poales > Cyperaceae > Schoenoplectus > Schoenoplectus tabernaemontani. The sequence goes on from CM073757.1 coordinate 10,559,830, forward strand.
TCCAAAAAAAATATTTGGGATTTTATATGATGAGAGCCATCAATTAATATAATAATATTACTCTTTCATTTTGATGTTGATGAGACTAGATAAGAATAGGAAATGTCAGTGCTTTTCTTCGCCAAGTGGAATTTGGAATTTGGTCCCAGCCTTTACTCATGGAAAGAAAAAGCATGAAGAAAGAAATATTCTCTTTTGGGCAATTTAAAGGGTATCTATGTTTCTGAACAGCGACTTTTTGTCATCTAACACTCCATCTATGAATCTCAAAAGTAGTATACTTTAATTTGTTAATTGTAACATCAGATCATAAGAAAAACTTGTACAACACTTATGTAAATTTTGTTCCTATTGTTTTTATTTTATCAAAAAAAAATTGATAAACCAACTCTGTCAAGAGACTTATAAGAGAACCCCAAGATTGCGGATGAAATTTGTTCAGCATGGCAAGACTGAGACCATGATTAGCATGACCATATTTAGGTCTTATTTTCTGCTGGGGTCCACCTGTCAGTGAACGTCACATGGTGTTTCATTTCCACAAAAACTGGACTGTGTACTTTGGAAATTCAAGACCGGTATGCTGATCAAAGTTATGTATGACCAGGTTTCTCTACAGTGTAGTGTCAAGTCATCAACACAATCATCTGCAAAATAGAACTTGATTTAATAATCATCCTTAGGAGTTAGGAACAAAGAATGTATATTTGATCCAAACAGAGCATACATGAGAAAATTGAAGCTCACACTGGGCACTGGTTACTCCTTTGTTTAACTTTCTTACTTTTGTGTTCCTATTGCTCAAGTACTTCCGTAGTGATCAAATTTTGGGCAAACTTATGGCAAGCTGATATCTTATGTTCGATTTCTGTCATACTGTTACACTTGCAGTGCTAGTCAGTATATTAAGACCTTATTTATAATTTTTCTCATCTTAACAAAATAGGTCCCAACACTGCTTGACAATTCTCCAATTAATGATACCATATTGGCTGAAATCAGAGAAAATGGGAGAACAGACATCAAGCTTGAGAAGATTGAGGATGGTCTAGCCAGAGCTCGTGTTGCTATCCGTGAAGCGATCCAAAATAGAACTTATTTGCGAAATATACCAGACAAGGATTATGTTCCAGCCGGACCCGTATATAGAAATGCATATGGATTTCACAGGTCAGTAAATTGTGTATTTTTTTTTGGTATGCTATTTGTGAGACACAAGCAATGAATTCAACAATAAGCTATAAAAATATTACCACCAATCTTGAAGTTCCTTGCCATGAACCTGGTGATCCACTTTACTTTAATAGGAGACTACTGATAGATAATTTTGTGAGGTTAGAAATTTTGGCTTTTTGAGTATTTTTGTAGGAGCTTCCTGTTTTTTTATACCATGTTGGCCATATGGTTACGGAAACATATCCGCTGCAATACTTTTTCTATAGCAGCAATGGTAGGATTTTTGTGTGTCTATGGTGAGTGGGTTCCACTCATACACCTACCTAAATCTAAATCGGACTGTCCAAATCTCATATGGGGTCCGAAAATCTATGGTAGTCAGGGGCGGATCCAGTATTGTCCAGGGGATCACGTGCTCCTCTGGATTTTGAAAAATAGTATTTTTTCGGTAATGCTTTTGGTAATTTGCCCTCCCCCCTCCGAAATTTTTTTTGCCCCCCTGGATTGTCTAATTATTTTTATTGATAAAAAAATATTTAATATCGTGCATAATGAAATAATTATGCAAAGATATCAAAATATAAAGTTACGTAAACGAAAACTTTCTTGATTATTTATTACTTTGAGCTTTATTTTGTTGTTATTTTTAATATATACAATATTATTATTTTAATAATTTTTTATTAGGTAAGAATATATATTAAATTATTATTTTTTTATTTAGTATCCGATTAGGTAATGAGTTTGAACCCAATAAGCTATTACAATCTGATAATTGCCCCCTCACTAAAATCTTACATCCGCCACTGATGGTAGTGATGGCGGCGATATGGATCCATATGGTTACATGCATGCTTAATAGATGAATTTCAGTGGTGTTTTATTTTACCTCAAAAAAAATCCTAGCTCCATATTTTAGCCTAATATTTTTTTGTCACATTTGATGCAACCGCATGGTAAGAATGAAAAAGAATTTTTTTTTCTTTTTCTTTTCTTTTCCTCTTTCTATTCTTTCAGGAGCTTAGCATCTAAACAAGAAGTAGAAAACTTCTAAGGTTCTTGTGCCTTAAAGCATGTTAATCTCTAATTCACGTAATTAACAGAGAAAAAAACTACTCATTGTATTTATACATTTCATATTTATGGTCAATGAAATTTTGCAGGAGTTATTTGGAGATGGAAAAGATTTTCAAGGTTTATGTGTATGAAGAAGGTGAGCCACCAATTTTTCATGATGGACCTTGTAGAAGCATATATTCCTCTGAAGGAAGGTTTATACACAGCATGGAGATTGATGGCAAGCTTCAAACGAGAGATCCAAAGCTTGCACATGTATTTTTTCTTCCTTTCAGTGTGGTCAAGATGGTTAAGTTGATATATGAGCCGAATTCTCATGACATGGAGCCTTTGAGGAGAACGGTCTCAGACTATGTCAATGTCATAGCAAGGAAATATCCATATTGGAATAGAAGTGTCGGTGCCGATCATTTCATGCTCTCATGCCATGATTGGGTATAAGAATTTTTTTAATTATTTTTTACTGCTAGTGCCAACTTAAGGATTGATCTTAATCATGGTAATTGCAAATTTTTGAGCGGCAATATAGTGGTTTGTTATAGTGTTGATCAATCCAAAAGCTGAGTCAGGCTTGTCTGGAATGGCTTAATATCAATTTTAGAATTAAGCTGTTATCAGTTTTCATGCCAATTTTCCCAATCTTTTTGAATTGAACACTACAAACCAAGAAATTACCAAGGGGTAATGGCATCTGTACTACAAGTTCAGTCTTATGACATGACAAAACTGTTTTCTGGTATCCAAACAGTACCAGTATCAGTGTGGATTTTAGTTATTTGATTTTTTTGAAGATGTTGTTTAAGATCCCGCCATGATAAATTTTAGGGGCCGTATGTCTCATCAGGGCATCCTCACCTATTCTCCAACTCCATCCGTGCTCTCTGCAATGCAAACACATCAGAAGGATTTAACCCTGGCAAAGATGTCTCACTTCCAGAGATAAACCTCAGAACTGACTCCATTGCTGGCATGATAGGTGGGCCATCCGCATCTCACCGCCCAATACTGGCCTTTTTTGCTGGTGGCGACCATGGGCCAATCCGGCCGTTGCTTTTGAAACACTGGAAGAACAAAGACAATGATATCCAAGTGTACGAGTATTTGCATAAAAGTGTCTCTTATATTGACATGATGAGAAAGAGCAAATTCTGTATTTGCCCGAGTGGCTATGAGGTGGCAAGTCCCAGGTAAGCAATTCAACATCATGATCTATGTTGATCTTAAACTGTTGAGTCAACTTGACATCATTTATTTGACTAGACATAAGTTGCGCTCCCGTTTGGTTAAAATGGTACAGGACAAATGTAACCTCTGATTTTGTGAGCCTCTCTTATCCAACTGTTTAAGAGACATTAATCTTTTAGAGCATGTGCATCGAGTTAATAGGAAGTTTGTTGGTAGTTGAACAGTTGAAAATTGTAATTTATCGTTCATCTTGGTAGTTGAACAGTTAAAAAAATTTCCAGGATAGTGGAGGCGCTATATCTTGAGTGTGTTCCAGTGACAATTGGAGATAATTATGTGCTACCTTTTAGTGATGTTCTGGACTGGAAATCTTTCTCAGTACAAGTTTCAAAGGAGGATATACCCAACCTCAAGTCAATTTTGATGAGCATCTCATCTAGGCAGTATATAAGGATGCAAAGGAGGGTGAAGATTGCGCAAAGGCATTTCATGGTAAATAGCCCTCCGAAGCGATACGATGTATTTCACATGATACTTCACTCAATCTGGCTTAGACGGCTCAATGTGCAGGTTCAAGCAAGCAACTGAAGAAAAATGGGTTTCTTGTATGCTGAATATTCTTGGTACCAGTGAAATTTTTTTGTTATACCAATGTAGAGTTCCGTATAGTGTCAGAGTAGTCTTAAACTGTGTATTCTGTTGTTGCTGGTATAGCAGTTTTTAACGAGTTAATGTTGACTCGGTAAAAGAATTCCCCCCCCCTTTTTTGTGCAAAATAATTAGCTTCTTGAAATGGAAATTTAGAGAGGAGCTTTGTTTGAACATCTATTTTCAGGAAATGACAAATTGTTCGGTTATCTATTATCTTTTGCAATCATGATTATAACAATCAAATTTTGATGTTTATGAAATTAACCAGAATGCATTTGTCAAAGGCGCGCGACCCTCCACTCCACTCAGACCATTTTTTTTAAATTGCACTTTTCATTTCAGCTTTAATATTATAATTGCAAACATTCATAAAAACATTTAACTGATTATCAACTCCATTTCAAAAAAATGATGTATTCACATCTCGTCTTATCTCTCTCAAATGATTCAGCATATTCTATTTGATTAACATTTTATTCATCATTTACAAACTAAACAACTCGGGGACCTAGCGTACCCTAAATATGGACGGATGCATACCCTAAATATAGACGGATGCAGATGCAGAATTTTAGTCAAGAGGGATTATTATTAGATTGTATTAATTTATCGAGTTTAAATTCAATAACTAATAGATATTAAATAAAAAATAATAGTTTAATATATATTCTTATTCAATAAAAACTATCAAAATAATATTTTTTATATATTAAAAATAATAACAAAATAAAACTTAAGTTGATAAAGAATTTTTTTATTATTATTAGATTGTATTAATTTATCGAGTTTAAATTCAATAACTAATAGATATTAAATAAAAAATAATAGTTTAATATATATTCTTATTCAATAAAAACTATCAAAATAATATTTTTTATATATTAAAAATAATAACAAAATAAAACTTAAGTTGATAAAGAATTTTTTTTATGAAACTTCATATTTTGAAATCTATATATAATTATTTTATTATACATAATATTAAATATTTTTTCTCAATAAAAATAATTAAATAATTTAAAAAAATATAAAAAATTCAAAACAATATATTGTCAAAAATATTATCTAAAAATACTACTTTAAAAAATCGGAATAAAAATATAGATCCGAAATAATATTCAGTGATGGATATCAGTATCACTATCAATAATTGGATTATTTCACTACGATTTGATTGGTCAATTTGCTGTCCAACTATCTCCCTGCATTATGGACATTAAATGCGCGCCTCCTCATCTGATCAAATAATAAAGCAATGGATGCCAACAAATATAGAAAACAAATAATTAAACATTTAAAATGAATAACAAAATGAGTCATGAATATGAATGTCATGTTTAGTATCTTTTGGTGCTTTATTGTCTAATTGAAAATTTTAAATTTTAAATTTTGATTTTTGTATTTTTATTATTCGATAAATTCTTTAGTACTCAGTCGACATGTCTCTTTTCATTTATGTAGTTTAATTTTCTCACAGTTCAATTTTTTTGCATCACTACTACGTGGAGTACAATTAGCATAGGAGCACAATGACTTTTCCATGCTCCTGACTCAAAATCGTATTTAATCATCTATAAATTTTGATTTATGTGAGTCAATAAATTTTTTATATTAAAATTTGTGAGATATACAAATTTTAGAGTTTCTTAAGTATTTATTTTCAATTTTGTTTTTAAAGTGATCTATTTTCATATGCAATGATTGGTTATTTTACTATTATTTTAGATTTATCTTAAAAAATGAAATAAATACTTATAAAACTTCAAAAATAATAATTTTCTTTATCTTATAAATTTTGCTATAAAAAAATTATTAAAACAGAAATTAAAATTTAGAAATAATTCAAAATATTTTTAAATTAATTTCTGGGAGCACTTAGTTTTATAAACTGTGTCACTTTGGCTGAAGTATGCACTTTTATATCTCCGTAGGAAGTTTGCTAGCGATATGTTTCAGGTTCGTCAGAGGATATAATAATTAATTAATGGAACTGGTAACTACCAAATAAATAGTTTATTGACATGTGAAAACGTGAACTAGTAAAACAAAACAAATTGTGTGTTTGTTTGAGAGCATCTAAACATGTTTATCTGTTGAGAGCATCAGCATACACTTCTCCATGCATCCGTCATCGCTGACGGCACCAAGCCGTCTATCATCGCTGACGCCATCTATCTGGTCGCTCCATTAGATCCGATTCACCTTCACCCCAAAAAAGAGGGACTGAGAGGTTTCTTTATAACCGATGAGAACTATCTGTTCGTGCGGTCGAACACATCCAGGTGGACCCATGGTACTTCCTTTTCTGGGTTCAGGCGAGGGTCATTGGCCCACTCATCAGTAATTCTTACGCGTGACGAGCGCATCAAAATAAATACGCACTTCCTGTCCTGCATCTGCATGAGATGGGAATTGGGATATTGTACCCACGGTGATGCAGACTTCTATCCGTTCCATACTTCCATGTTGAATGTTGGGTTCTATTTTTTATAGACATCAGTATTCAGTAGTCTGTACCATTATTTATATTTTGCAATAAATCCTCTTGTTTGATTCACAATTCATGCTTCTTCGCATATGACACGGTTAGGGCTGCAAACGAGTCGAGTCGAGCCGAGCTCGTGAAACAATTTGAGCTGAAAAACTTAGCTCAAACTCGGCTCGTTACTATTCAAGCTAGCTCGTGAGCTAGCTCACGAGCCAATGCATGTGCGTTGACTCAATTTGATATTTAGATTTAATACATCTACAAACTATAAGATTGGTATATCTAGAAGATTGGTATGAGAATTTGTACAAAATTGATATATCAACAAACTATTTTTTCAATGACATCTTCGCTGCATTAATTTGAATGGATGGACCAACAAAAAACTATCGAGTCAGATATACAAATCTAATTACGAGCGAGTAAGAGACGTCTTTAAACCGCTGACATGGTGAAATTGTGAGAGATGATGAGAGATGAGTTATTGGATTAGAGTTCGGCAAAAAAAATATATAAACTATTTTTTATTCAAGCTGAGTCGAACCACGAGCTGAGCCGACCCCAACTCAAACTCGGCTCATTTAGCTACCGAGCTAGATTAGCTCGAGTCATTTTAGCTCGAGCCAGATTAGCTCGAGCCCGATCCGAGCACGAGCTGAGCCACGAGCCCGAACTTTTTTGTGCAGCCCTAGACACGGTGTTTATAATAAACAAATATATTGAATAAATTTTAAAGAAAATAATTATATATTTCTTAAACATTAACTTTATATTTCTGACTTAGATACGTCAAATACATCATCTCTAAATGAGAACGAGGAAAAAGGTACAAATAAAAATATTAATAATGTAACAATAAAATTTAAAAACATTACTTGTTTATGTATTTGTAATTCATAATGACAAATTTAACAAGAACTTGTAAAAAATATAACGACAGCCTTGAGAGTTGGTATTACTGAACACAATAACAAATTCAAAAGAAACTGTTGATTTAACCTCCAAAGGTTATTAAAGGAAAATCCTTGTTGTCTGGTCTTTTGCTGTTTTGCGCCAACTCAGAGTCGTACTTGTACAAAGTTATCAACTTATCATCAAGAAAAAATGAATAAAGAAATTATATATAATCCCGATCAGAGCGTCACTTGTCCGCTCCAGTCTCCAGTTCCTATTCTCCTTCTCGCGCAAAGATGCTCCGTGCAACTCTCCATCGAGGTGAGCGAGATACATCGTTGTTAATTGTTACCTCCTCCAATTCCCAATTCGCAATAATTTCATTATTACAACCTGTTTCTGATTCAATTGTTTCCTGTTTGTTCGTAGCTTCTGGTTTCCAGCCATGGCGATCGCCTGCTTCAGTTGTCTCGATTGCCCGCCTTTCGACTGCCTCCGACAAGATCCAAGCCAGCCAACCAGTAAGGTTTCTGAATTAGTCCTTTGGTTACCCGCTTATCGGTTGTGAACCCCAATCAGTGGATAATCACGAATTTTGATTCCGACTCCCTTCGCTGAGCCAGAGCTCCAAATCTCCTGTAACGGAGGCTTTGAGCAATCTTTCTACTTAGCTTAATCAATGTTACTAGAAGGGATGGTACCAGTTATGTCTAAGTTGTCGGGCGAATTCTGTCATCTCCCATTTTTCCATAATTTTCTCTTTGATGATGAAGAATATGGGTAAAAACTGATAATATAACATTTGTTCTTTCGATCCAAAAATCTCAGGCAAGGCTCCCAATTTTAATTGGAGGTGATTTTGTAGAATCTACTGCAAAAGATTGGATTGATGTCATAAACCCTGTAAGTTCACTTTTTTTTTTTAAAAAAAAAGGTTTGATTTATGTCACCTAAAACTGTTATCTCACACTTTCTCCCAGTTGTATTGAGAAATATAATGTACGGAAATAATTGCATATCTCATGCGGAAAATAGATTCTAAAAAATATCCTGGCTATGTGTTACCCCCTTAAAACTGCCTAAGCTTAAGATGTGACATTACCTCTGGACTCGTACACAAGAAATCACATAGCATAATTCCATGTAAGATGATAACATCACCCAAAGAGTATCTTTATTTAAGAAAATCCAAATTTACAAAATTTACCTCCTTTTAATGCAACAAATATATTTTGTTCTGATTAAATTGCCATAGTTGAAGACTTGAAATTTCACTGGCACGCTGATTAAACAGCCAGTTACTTTTTAATTAAAAATGCTGTTCATGATTAATCAAATCTGATGAATGCAAATAACAATTCATAAAATGATTGAGTTTCCGAACTAGTAAGGATAGCCTAAAGCAAGCTTTATATACTTGGTTCTTATAGGCTACACAGGAGGTGGTGTCCCAGGTTCCACTGACGACTAAAGAAGAGTTCAAGGCAGCAGTTGAGTCAGCAAAAAGAGCTTACCCTCAATGGAGAAACACTCCTGTTACAACCCGCCAAAGGATCATGTTCAAGCTCCAAGAGCTCATTAGGAGTAACATGGTGTGCATGGATTATTATTCCAAAAAGTAGTGATACACACAAAGTTTAACAGTAGTGGTTGAAGCATTGCAATCTAATTATATTTTAATTTTTATATAACATTTGTCTGATTCTTTCATCTAATTATGTTTCAGGATAAGCTGGCTGTGAATATAACCACAGAACAAGGAAAAACACTAAAAGATGCGCAAGGAGATGTCTTCAGAGGACTAGGTTTGCAACCTTCATTTGTACTTATATCTCTATCTAACATGTTTGACAGTTCTTTATCAGATCTAAAAACATGAAATGGTGTGCATAATGTTGCTCTATTTTATAATCTGGTGAGTAAAATAATTGTAGTTATTTTAGTATGTGACAGCCTTCTCGTAACCAAGGTAATGCCAATGATTATTGAAGTAGTGTGCCTAAGAAAGTTTTCTGGACATCACTGAGCTATGGATATACCTCTTTCAAATAAATATGGTAATTTGGATTTTCAATTGACAGAGGTTGTGGAGCATGCATGTGGCATGGCAAGTCTTCAAATGGGGGAATATGTCGCCAATGTTGCAAATGGCATTGACACATACAGTATTAGAGAGCCCCTTGGTGTCTGTGCTGGCATATGCCCCTTTAATTTTCCCGCCATGATTCCCTTGTGGGTATGTTTGCAATATTTTATATTGGTTTCCCTTAACTTTATTTATTCTTTTCTGTTTGCATTTGCATATGAGAGTATGGGTGGCTTTTTGATCTCCCACCCACATGCCCACAGATAATATCAGGCATATTGGATATTTTGTGGTCAATTGGAATTTACTTGAGCTTTTTTTATTTTTTATTTATTTTGATGATCCCAATATATGCATATGAAATTATGGACTAACATTTTCTTTTGTAATATTTTCAGATGTTCCCAATTGCTGTTACTTGTGGAAACACTTTTGTTTTAAAGCCATCAGAAAAAGATCCTGGTAAACCAAAGATTCATCTTTTGTATATCTTATGCCATGTGTTTATTTTTGTCCTTTAAATTGTTTCACAATGAAGTTCCAGCTGGTAATGCTGATAGGTACCATGTCCATTTTTCTCTGTTGTCAGGGGCTGCTATGATGCTTGCCGAGCTGGCAATGGAAGCTGGCTTACCGAAAGGTGTCTTGAACATTGTTCATGGAACCAATGTAAGCTCTCTCATCCATAGTTTCCTGGGAAATTTCCCAATATTGTACCAGATTGATTCAGATAGTATAATATACACCAATTTAGTTGTATTTCCATCCCCTGATTATTGTGAGTTCTTATTTTATTGACACTCTTTGTCCGGTAGAACATTTGTTGGTACAGAACACTATCAGTGATCACTATGATAATCCTGGCTTCATCCTTATGTTATTGTTTCACCATTTATTAATTATTTTGATTAATTTGTTATTTTCTAGGATGTTGTGAATAATATATGTGATGATGAAGACATTAAGGCTATATCCTTTGTTGGCTCAAATACTGTAAGTTAAACAATGTTATTAAGTCTTCTACTTTGTAAACTCATCTGAGTTGTATTCTTAGCTCTACAAAATATGAGACTATTCATACCCCCTCATTGCCCATTTTCCTTCTTATAAATATTCTCAAAGTGACTTTTAACAATCTCTCAAATACTGTAAGTTAAAAACTGCTATTATATCTTCTACTTTGTAATATCCCAAACTCATGTAAGTTGTATTCTTAGTTCTGCAAAATATGTAACTCTTCATATCACTTATTACCCAATTTTGTTTTAACTATTCTCAAACGTACTCTTGACCATCTCTCAACATGATTGAGGAAGAGTAATTTCGTGGATCTTTTGGAAACTTTTTATGAGCTGTGAAAATATATTTCATGTGTAATGGCATTTATGTGATATTTTTTTATTTGCACATGCACATGATATTTGGAGTTTTTCTGAAGCAAACCATGAGATTTTTAATTCAAAATCTATTTTTCAATCTGTTTTTTATTATTTTTATTTTTGGCTTTTAGGCTGGGATGCATATATACTCTAGAGCTGCAGCTACGGGAAAGCGTGTTCAGGTAAAGTCAAACTCAACAGATTTCACATTCTTAACTCACAATTTTTAGTATTTTTTTTTCTTCTCTTGAAGCAAGAATATGAATGCAAAAGGCATGAGAAGTAAAGCCCGTAGAGCTACATACTAGTTGAGTTATATTGACCAAGAGTATTACAATCAAATGTATCAAGCCAGAGTAGTTAGTTACCCGTAGGAATATATCATGCTAGAGCTTCGTCTATGCTTTTTGGCCTTTGATTTGACTTGGAAGTTGGGAGCTAAAACCGTGTTGCTAGTTTTATTATAATTATAATTTTACATATTTTCAGTCGAACATGGGTGCAAAGAACCACGCAATTGTGCTTCCAGATGCAAATGTGGATGCCACATTAAATTCACTTGTGGCTGCTGGATTTGGTGCAGCTGGCCAAAGGTGCATGGCTCTAAGCACTGCGGTCTTTGTTGGAGGCTCAGAACCATGGTATTGTTCTTTATTCTTAGTTGTATTTCTTTATTTCATTGTTGCCTTTAATTGTGTTATGTGCGCATGAACCATTACTTCACTGTATTTTTGTATTTTCGAATAATAGTCGAGTACATTTCATGTTTTTCTTATTAATAAGCAGTGTTTTTTTTGAGTTAGCTGCAATTAAAAACAAACCATAGAATCTAGTTTGATGGCCTTGACTGGATCTGTTTGTAACTTGAAAATCTACTGTAACTTGACCACATGAACTTGAACATGTATGAATTTGTGTAGACAATATACCAACTTCAGCACATAGAAAAAGGGGATAATATGCACTAGGGCAACATTTGGCACAGTCACAACAACAAGGCAAATTTCCAAGTCTGGTTTATCAAAAGATCATTTATAATTGAAAACACATTTGTACTATTATGATATATATGTGTTACTATGTTCAGGGAAGATGAGTTGGTAGAACGGGCCAGAAAGCTTAAAGTCAGTGCAGGAATAGAACCCGATACTGACCTTGGTCCTGTTATCACTAAGCAGGTACAACACTTAGATGCATACAAATCTCTTAACCATGGAATTTTCAAGAAATGTTTACTGTTATTAGAACAAATCATTGATTTAGTGGGGTTCCTTGATTAAGCCTGTTACCTGTTGCATTGTATGTACCTAAAGAATATTCAGGTGTAAATTTTCATGCAAGGAACTATCAACCAGTATTGAATGTTTCTCTTCATGATCAGATTTGCCCTTTTCTTGTTTAAATGTGTGCTATGAGTAGGCAAAGGATCGCATTTGTAGATTGATCCAAAGTGGCATTGACAGCGGGGCCCGAGTTGTACTCGATGGAAGAGACATTGTGGTAACTACTATGCTAATTTAATCTTACCTCCATTTTATGATAGTACCTGCTATTCACACTAATACATTATACCGGCGAAAAGCCTGTGCATTAGCAAGGAGTTCAATTGCTGGTACAAACCTTGCTAGTAGCCTGTATCTGCTAGTGCAAACCCTGAAAATCTGTGAGACCAGAATTGCTTTGTACCAGAAGGCTGTAGAAGTTGCTTCCATACAGGCTGTATATACTAGTGCAAATCCTGAAATGCTATGAGATCAAAATTGATTATGCACCAGAAGGCTATAAAATCAAAATGGGCTAAAAGCTAAACACAGAATAGATTTAAGTCTTAAATTTTTTTTTCTTTTTTGTACGCATTATATTATATCTTTTGTATCTGCAGGTCCCAAAGTATGAGAATGGAAATTTTGTTGGACCCACTATCTTAGCTGACGTCTCAGCTGACATGGAGTGTTACAATGTAATATACTATTTTATCTTCTTTTTTGTGTATTCTAACCTTATTTGTTTAATCAAGAAAAATAATTTTAATCACATTGGACTGAAATTTAATGAAAATTGAACAGGAGGAAATCTTTGGCCCAGTTCTTCTTCTGATGAAGGTACCACAGAATTTTTTTCTTTCGTGAAGTTTTATTTTCTCTTTATGTTCTGTACTAATGGTTAGGATTTTCATGTAATAATAGGCCAAAACCTTAGAAGAGGCAATCAACATAGTGAACAGGAACAAGTAATGTCCTTATCCCCAGTTTTATCAATATCTGATTTGTTGAGCTCCTAAGATTCCTTTATTTGAAAAATGAATCATCATCTATTTCTTAGGTATGGAAATGGGGCCTCCATTTTTACCACATCAGGTGTTTCTGCTCGGAAATTCCAGACTGAGATTGAAGCCGGTCAGGTATGTCAGCTAGTCAAATTTTATTTATCTTATTGTTACTGCTAGCAATCTAATAAAAGAAATGCAACTCTATGGACATAATATACCTCTTCTTACTATGCATTTGTCTCAGTTAGACCCTTTTTAACTTAGTCTTCATTTGTTTTGCTGTTGTTATTATTACTGGTGATGTTTTTTCTATTATGTTCTTTTCTCATGCTTCCTTTTCTTCCCTCAAGGTTGGGATTAATGTGCCTATTCCAGTGCCACTACCATTCTTCTCCTTTACTGGATCTAAGGCATCATTTGCTGGAGACCTGAATTTCTATGGTATGAATTCACTAACTCTTACTTATCTAGAAATCATGAAAATAACTGTCCTGTGCCCCGTGTGCTGTAACCAGATAGAGCCATTGAAGGGAGCTAGTACATCAGGAATATTAGGAAATAACTCAATTTAAGATCCCTTTGGGACTGACAAGGCCCGACTTTTTCTTTTTCTACTTGTTTTTTCAGAAAAGTTAAATTCCTCAACCCTAATTAGCTTGCCCCCTCAATATCTATCCACAAGGTTTTGCTAAACTCAAGCCCAATATGATGCAGAATCAAGTAACTGGTTTTGACCTGAAAGGGTTTAATCACAAAACCCCATGTAATGTTTGAGCTAATTACATAAAAGTATCTGAGACTGATACCTGAATTCCTTAGAGATGACATTGAATGGATCCGAAGTGACTCGAATTAAGAACTAACAAATTAAGAAATGCGATACAGGTAAGGCAGGTGTACAATTCTTCACACAGATAAAGACGATAACACAACAATGGAAGGAATCCTCAAGTCAGGGTGTATCTCTTGCCATGCCGACTTCTCAGAAGTAACAGAAGACATGCACTTTTGTGGTATTGTCAACCTGTGAATTATTGAACTTAGTTGATTGTGTTAGAACACAATAAATTTGCTTTTTAAAAGAAATAATAATTTGATGGTTATGGGACACTTCTATCTCTCTGTTTGGCTCTACAGCTTTTATGGATCTGGTATTGCTGTCACTTCTGTTATTTAAGAATGGCGAACGATGAACAGCAAAATCAGCCGAGGGAACGATGAGTTAGAGTATACACTGTATAAAAAATCACGAGTTGTCAGTGCTACTTTCATTTAGTTCTTTGCTGAGGGCAGGAATAGGCAGGAGTAATTGTAGTCCTTTCTATCATTTTGTGGCTATCTTTTCAGTTAAAACATTAAGAAAAGGAGGATTACCAGTCATTATATCATCAAATATTATCTGTTATGGGTAATTGCTGACCTTGTAAACGGTAACCTACTCTGGTTTCATTTGGCTTATGGAATCGGTGACTCTTTGAAAGTTTGAAGTCACTCCTTTTCTTTTTCTTTTTTAAAAAGAAAGAAAAAGAAAAAAAAGTCGTCAAGGTATCAGCACTGACTTGGATTCTCACTCGTTATATCATCATATCTTCATTTATCAGTGAATGAGAAGCTAAAAAAATGTTTGAGAACCTAAATATTTTACCTGTATACGTAAACTGCTCGTGGAGTTTACTGGAGTAAAAAACAATCAACAATGAAATTAAATTAAGTAGGGCCGCATGAAAAGTTGGTTGAAGCTCAAGCTCAATTTGTTTACAAACGAGGTGAGTCGAGCTCTGAATTAAAGATCGTCGAGCTAATTTGAGTTGGTGCTTCATACCCGCCCGATTGTTCTAAATATTGTTATTTATTTTTACGTTATCATAAATAATTAGAGCCTAGATAAATATTTTTTTTTTTGCTTTTTGGATTACATTAATTAATTATCTATACTAAAGCTGTTATTCAGATTTCGTCCCATAATATAGTCCTCAAATAAATAATTAACAACATAAATTTTAAATATATTTAATAAAATTTCATAAAAAATTAGATAGAATATTTTTAAATACTAAATAATAATGATAATAATAATTATATTTATTATTATTATAATAATAAATATAATTAAATACATAATAATCTATAAATGATCATATAAAAAAGTTAAATCATTTTAATAGTTAAATTGCTTTAATGAGGAGAGATAAACTATTTTATATGAATTCTTAGATTTAAGTAGATAAAAAATTTAAAACGAAAATTGGTGATATAGCATATTTAAAAAGTTTAAAAGTTAAATTTCTTTTATATATTTAGAATTTTATAATAAAATTTGAAAGAAAAAATGGCATTTATTTTTATAAAATAAATAGAGTATCGAAGCTAGAGCTTTCAATCTAATCGAGTGAGTCCAGTCCAGTCGGGAGTAAGCGCGGTATTACGCTGCCTGGGTCGGATGGTGGGTATCTATCAGGCGTCCAGAGAGCTTATTCCATGGCTAAAGAAGCTCAATACCTGTGGGAGCTTATTTTCTGTGGAGAATTTCTGTACGAAGATCTCAACAGAAAAATCACAACGGCTCAAGAAAATCACAACTGTTATGGAAAATTTTAACTATGAATTTTGATGCACGATACTGTTTATTACTGTTAAATCAGAACCGTTGATTGATGATCTGACCGTACAAATAAAAAAAATGCATCTACGAAGTTTTTCGGTTCTCCGCATGTGATGTGAGTTCCAATACCTGTGCGGTCTGAATCGTCCAGATTTTTTTAGTATGATTGATTGTGTTTAGTAAATAAAAAATAATAAATAAAAATAGTATGATTGATTTTTTTTTTCAAACCCTGGCGAGACTCGAGTTTCAAACTCGGGTCTAGCTCCCTGGCCCGAGTTTGAAATTCGTGTCCGGTGTGTTTTTTTTTCTGTTTGTTAGTAATTATTTTTAATATGTTTTAATAGTTTATTTAGTTTGTTTATTATGTTTAAATATTTATTTTTTAATTTTAACTTATTTTTATGGATTTTAATATTTATTTTAATAGATTTTAATAGTTTATTTATTTGTTGATTTAGCTTATTTTAGAATATTTATTTAATTATCTTGTTATATATAATTATGTAATTAAATTCATTAAGGGATCAAATTTATTTTTTAATAAGTTTTATTAGTTTATTTATTATGTTTAAAAAATTATTTATTTAGTTTAATTTATTTTAAATATTTATCCAATCATTTTGTTATGCGAAATAATAATAAAATACATAATGTTATAATAATTAAAATATAATTTTAAAAATATTAACACTGAGTACATTAATTCATATTATCATTATAACATAAACGACCTTACACAATACCCAAACCAACGATCCAAAAATTTAAATTCAAAAACTGAAATATCACGGTTTATCAACTCTTTTCATATATTCGTATATAATAAGAGAGGTGAGAGAGACGGAGAGAGAAATAAGAAAGAAAGAAGAGAGGGAGGATAAATAAAAACCGAAATTCAACCATCTCAACTTCAAAACGGCCATAACTTTTGATAGGAAACTCCGATTGAGGCGTGCTACGCGGCCACAAAAAGCTTATGACGAGATCTACAGGATTAATGGTTGTTGCCATTCCCGTCATTTTCGGGGCCAAAAAATATCGTTTTCAAACTCAAAAACGCATTTGAAGTTTTAAATTCTGTTGTTTCATTTCTTTTAGATTTTTTCATAGAAATTGTATATTTTTTTATATTATTACATGAGCATGATGTATGTGTATATTATTGAGTAAATATTTTTTATTATTGGATGCATAATTATATTTTTATATTAGTTATTGAATGAATGAATAATATACAATAATATATGTTCTTATCTAATCAATTTGTGTCTATTGATTGTCGATTCCATATATCAATCTAACTTCATAAAGAACGTTATAACTAATTTTTTTTTAAATTAAAATTATTTTTAACAATGATTATTAATTAAAAATCATTGTTATATTAATAACTAAGTTAAATTTAAAAAAAATATTTAAACATAATAAATAAACCAAATAAACTATTAAAACCTATTAAAAATAATAACTAAACAAACAAACAAAAAATAATGGAACCAAGTTTCAAACTCGGACCAGGGAGCTGGACCGAGTTTGAAACTCGGTTCTGGACAGAGTTCAGAAAAAAAAAAAAACTAATCATACTATTTTCATTTATTATTTTTTTTATTTACTAAAAAAATCTGTTAATCGCCGATACTCATATATATTATCTAACGTTTCCGGACGACCGTCGCCCAAGCCGAAAACTCGATAAAGTGTAAACGAAGTCCCAAATCGAAGAGCGATTTCACAAACTATCAATCAATCAGCGACTCATCAGCAGAGAGCAAAAAGAGAGTCAGGAACTCAGGATGCGTCTGGCAGTGAGATGCTCTCCCTCGTCGGCTCTGGCAGCCGCCGTCTTCACCATCCGCCGCCCTGTCTCTCACTCTCGTTCGTTCGCTCGCTGCACTCCCTTGATTCATTCTTCGGCCTGTCTCGCCTCCGTCTTCAACTCTTCTTCCAAGGTTTCTGCCATCAACACTGTGCATAAGTTGGCCTGGCAGTGGCCCAGGAGGCGGTGGTGCAGCGGTGTGCCTGCTGCTCATGTCTCCGAACCTGGTTCCATCGACTCTCCTCTTATCCTCTCCATGAAAAACAAGGTCTGCCTCTCCCCCTTCTATTAATCTTTTCTCATCTCCTCCCTCCTGTTCATTTTGTTTCCTTTCAGGTTGGTCTGTATTTGCGATTCTGGTAAGCTATGCATTTATTACTGTGTTACTGATATCAGATCAGATCGAAACCCAGTCAGGGTAATGGTCTGCAACAGGTGATTTGAGACGGTAATTTAACTTCTTGCAGGATTTTAGATTGGCTCCTGACAGTATTAATGTCAATGTTAATGCTCATTTCTTAGCTAAGATTAAAAATCTGCAAGTATTGAGTCACTGTTAATGCTCGGATTAAATTGAGCCTAATGCTATATCTGGCTCAGTGAATAGATTTTAGCTCCATTTGGTTACCAATTCATATGCATTCCACTTGGTTTTCAGAACAAGCAATCTCGAGCAAGCTCCAGTCCAGTTACAGAATCTGAATAAAACCATATCAAAAGCTTCTCTGAATTTGTGAAATCCATTCAGTATTTACCATCATTAATCCTGAGGCGTCTATACATGTCAAAAACTTCTCTGAATTTGTGAAATCGTTCAGCATTCACTAAATTCTGAGGTGCTTATACATGTCTGACTTGGCAGATAAAAGCGGACTTGGAAGCAGACAGTGTGGTTGTAAGAGATGCCTATGGTGATGGCCGACATGTCAGCATAGTGGTGATAGCGAAAGCATTTGAGGGGCAGTCGGCAGTGAAGAGGCAGAGAATGGTGTACAAGGCCATCTGGGAGGAGCTCCAATCTGTCGTCCATGCTGTCGATAACATGTCAACTCTTACACCAGATGAAGCTCAGGCTCAGTCCTCTTCATCCTCTGATTCTTGATCTCCCACTTGTGTGTTGTAGGTTTTTGCTTTTTTCTCTCTTTCAAGTTATTTTCCTGTACTTCAAACCTACTTTTTTTTATACCTCTATTGGAATTTACCGGCTCTTGAAATAAACTCTGGCATTGGAACTATTTGTGGACTTTCTGTCATAAAGGTAACATGAACTATATGTTTGGCTTTTCTTTGAACCTTCCAACAAATTTGGTACCATTAGAGAGACCAAACTTGCTTTTGCTGTGATGAATCCTGAATACTTTTTGAATTTATTACTGAGTGCACACAAGCTTCTTGCAGATGCTGGTTGATCTCTTTTCTACAAGAGCACATTATATGTATGGCTGCTGATGGAAACAGATTAAGGATTTAAAACAGAAGTGCATTGCCTGTTTCTTTTCTCTTGTGCAGATGAAACCTTGTATTTTATATTTTTATCAGATGGATTTCCCTTGTTCAAATGCAAAATTAGGCCAGACCTTGTAATTCGTATTATAAGATGTCATACTCAATCCTCAGATTAACGAGCCGTGCCGGGATTTGCAATAATTCAGTTTGTGATAAAAGGTACTTGTGTGTATTCAATGGTTCTCACGCATGCTGATGTGGATATTTTTCTGGTATCTCTTCCTTGAACCAGAATTTTTTTTTTTAATTCGGTATGAGAGTCTCCAGTTCACAGATCATACAAATTCACTACATTTTTTACTACGCGATCCAGGGGCGTTGCTCAAGAGGCCAGGCAACATGCTGGGAAACCTCGAGGGTAGGGCAACAACATGCTGGGAAACCTCGAGGGTAGGGCAACACAAAAAAGCTCAGGTTCGTAGTTCAATTTAGGTTTGGTTTAGGTTCGTAGCTCAATTTGGATTCGGTTCGGGCTCGAGCTAATCTAACTCGAGCTAATTTGACTTGAGTTAATTTGACTCGAGCTAATTTGGTTCGATAGTTAAATAAGATGAGTTTGAGTTAAGGTAGGCTCGACTCGTGGGTTGAATCGGCTCGAATAATAATAATTTATATATTTTTTTCTGTTAAACTTTAATATGATAATTCATCTCTCGTTATTCTCATTATCTTACCATCTCAGAGGTTTAATGATTTTTCTTACTCACTCGTAACTCAACTCTTATATCTGACTCGATAGTTTATAGTTTTTTGTTGATCCATCTGTTCGAATTAATGTAGCAAATATGTCATTGAAAACATAATTTATTGATATATTAATTTTGTACCAATTCATGTATCAATCTTGTAGATATACTAACTTTATAATTTGTAGATATACTAAATCTAAATATCAAACCGAGTCAATGCACAAGTATTGATTCATGAGCTAGCTCATGAGCTTGCTCAAACAGTAATGAACTGAATTTGAGCTAAAATTTTCAGTTTAAAACGTTTCACAAGTTCGACTTTGACTCGACTTAAATTTTATAAGCAGTTGAGGTCGTCTCTTTTGCAACCCTACTCGAGGGCATTAGAAGAACCGCGACGGCGCTCTTTAAGCATGTCAAGATAGAACTAGCACTTGCTGATGTCACGCACATTAGCGTTGAGCCGTTGATTCACTGTTTCACCAAACCATTGTTTAGTTCGTTCCACTTTAGATTAACAAGCAAATATATTGTTTAGTTCGTTCCTCTTCAGAATTAGTTATATTGATAATCTTAACCATCAACATCAGATAAATTCATAAAAAATCTTAAGAATAAAAAAAATTACAAACCTTAAACTTATGTATTAGTTATGTCATAAGTTTCATTCAATTCGATTGTCATATAACATTTCATCAATGATCATTAAATTTAAATAGTTATAATTGTTATATAATTTTATTTTTTTAATATAATATAAAATATTACTCAAATTACATTAAATATATTTGTATTTTTTTATTTTTAATTGTGTTTATTGTGTATTTTTCTTGTGACAATTCTCATGTGATAAAATTGAGGGAAATTGTCCTTGTTTTATTATGTTTTTGCTCTTGTTTTCTAGCTTTTTGCATGTAATTGATATTCAAGATAATATCGAGGCAAGCGTTGATTGAGCGCACCTTATGAGATTTTCTTTTTTAAGTCGGACGTAACGAGCTGGTCACATATCTTTATACATTTACTCTATTTGAGCACTTGGTGTACTCACATCTTACACCTCTTTAATCATCTGTGACTTAGAATATCATTTTAGGAAGGTAATTGTAGGGTATTGATAAACATACGTGTTGTGCGTGTCACGTTCGAGCACATGACATGTTCGACACGGAATGTGTCGTGTCAGTATGTGTTCACGTGTTTGAACGTGGGTATTTTAACATGTCAAAATATTTAAAAACTCAAACACGTACGTCTAAGACATGTAACACGTCTCTGTGTTAAATGTGTTCGTGTTTATACATATTTAACACATGTCAACACTTATAGCATGTATAAGTTCAAAAAAAATCAAACAAAATTATATATATATATATATATATATATATATAGAGTGGAGATAGCGTGAGCTTAAGCTCACGGAGGCCTTCCGTGAGCTTAACTCAAAAAACATATTAAATCATCTCAAAATTTTAATTTATCATTCTCATTAAATTCTTTATATGAAAATCTCATGAGATGCAAAAATTTGGAGCGTTTTGAGCTTTTTAAGTCATCGTTTTTAATTTTTGAAAATTAGCTCTAAAAATAATAATAATATATTCAATACTTGAACATCATTTTAAAAAATTAAAAACGGTGACTTAAAAAGCTTAAAACGCTCCAAATTTTTGCATCCCATGAGATTTTCATATAAAGAATTTAATGAGAATGATAAATTAAAATTTCGAGATGATTTAATATGTTTTTTGAGTTAAGCTCACGGAAGGCCTCCGTGAGCTTAAGCTCACGCTATCTCCACTCTATATATATATATATATATAAGAAAATCAGAGTGGTTCTAATCATAAAAAATAAAATTGACGTGTCATATTCAGAAATATTATATAGGTTAGAGTAATTATGATTTCTAATTTCAGTATCAAGCCAATCTTTTAAGCACACAAATATTTTAAAAGTCTGAATATGCTGAAATATTTTATACGTGCTATACATATTAGACGTGTGTGTCGTGTTCAACATGTTAGAAGTGTGTATTTAGACATGTCAAAATTGTTCATATATTGATCATACACGTTTAATAATACGGCAAGTGTGACACATGAATACGTCATGTGTAGATATGTTCAGACACAAATACTTATTTGTGTCCGTATTTATATGTGTGTACACATATCTGATATATTTATCATTAATTCATTACCCTAGATGGTTGACTGCACTTATCAGCTTGACTCCACTCGAGTTATCCTTTCCTCTATGGCTTATATCCATCCCTTATTTACTATGAAAGAACGAGTTTCTAAGATAAATACCCTCATGCTTCTTATAGTCCTACAAAGAGATCTTACTTTCTCTGATAGAATCGACTTCCCATAAAGCATGAGGTACCCTGATTGCTTGCTATCAGGATTCTCTTACGTTTATTGATGATGCTTTGGGATGGAATGCCATACACCCACTCTTTTTATCTTTGATTATTTTAAAGTTTTATTATCATTTGGTTTAGTATAAAATAATCTTTAAAAATTATAAAATATTATAAGCATACATCTAATATCATTAAACATAAAATTCACTTTTCTATCATGGAATGTTAGAGGGCTGAACGCAAAGGAGGAGAACTGAGATTAAGAAAACTGTTAAGTTAGAATCACCATACATATTGACTCTACAAAAAAACAAAATGGGACGACCTCAATAATCAACTACTCAAAGAAACCATCACACATAAATATAAGGGACACCTTCATTTAAATGTGAATAATACGGCAGGAGGTATGTTGCTAGCATGGAATGATAATATCTTTATAGAAAAATCCCATCACATTGGAATCTTCACAATATAAGCTGATCTCATTAATGGGTTGGATGGCTCAAATATCAGAATAACAACAGTATATGGTCCATCAACACATCTACACACTGAACTATATTATGAAGAGCTCACACAAGCCAAACCAACTGAAGATATCCCATGGATGGTCATGGGGGATTTTAATGACACTCTCAACATAGAAGACAGGTCCAACAAGCAATACCCTGCACAGTAGGCTAGATCTTTCAAAGCATTAATAAACCGAATTGGACTCATAGATTTGCCATTATATGGCAGACAATACACCTGAAGCAACAATAGAGAACAATCATCCTTTGCAAGATTAGATCGTTTTCTAATATCTGTAATTTGGAGCTTAACTTTCCCCAATTGTCTGCAAACAACAGCTACCAACACCTCATCAGACCACTGTCCGATCATATGCCAATGCGAATCTAAATTCCTAAAGCCAAACTACTTCCGTTTTGAAAACTTCTAGCTTCGAATAGATGGGTTCAAAGAGTTAATCGAATCATACTGGTGCTCACTCCCGACTGCTACAACACCACAGGAACTATATAACAAGATGATCGCACTCATAAAGGTCATCATATGCTGGCGCAAAGACAATACTGGCCAAATGCATCAGCAGATCGAACTATGTCGAAACTACATCAAATGGCTAGACTTGCAGCAAGATAGAAGGCAACTAGCTGCATTAGAAATCCTGGTCAGGAAGGTTATCAAGGACAGATTCACAGCCCTGTGCACACTGGAAAAAATCAAATGGAAACAAAAATAAAAAATCAATTGGTTGAAACTTGGTGACAAAAATAATATTTTTTTTCATGTCGTTACTACCTCCAGGAAAAGAGGTAATCACATACAACACTTACGAGATGAGGAAGTGCAAACCTCAGTCAGTGACCATAAAGAAAAGGCAACAGTCATGTTTAAACATTTCTGCAAACTAATGGGCTCACCCTCACCAACAGCAGAAGGATATGACTACACCTCTTTAGCAAAAGCAGACCCTACCCCGCCATCATGCAAAATCTCAGCAGTGATATTACACTCTCCGAGCTTACCTCCATAATTAACCAACTGCCAAACAACAAAGCGACTCACAGCTGAGTTCTACAAGACCTTCAAATATCTCATGATACCAGATCTTCTAGGAGTATACAACTCAGTGTTACACAATGAGCAAACAACGCTTAATCCTCTCAATGACTCCTTCATAGTGCTCATACCAAAAAAGTGATGCCCAAAGCCCGGGCGACTTTAGGCCTATCAGTTTAATCAATTCGATACAAAAGATCTTCTCCAAAATCAAATTTGTGCTAGGAAGAAACATTACAAAGGGATTCATATACGCACAGTAGGTCATCACACGAGCCAACATGCAACACCAGCCCATAGTACTTCTTAAATCTAACATATACAAATCTTTCGACATGATATCCTAAAATTTCATAGATCAGGTAATAAAGGCAAAATAAAGGCAAAAGGGTTCCCGATAGAATGAGCTACACTTATCCAGAGAACAACCCTCCAGGGCACTTCAAGAGTGATCTTTAACTCAGTGGCGGGAAAAACATCAAGCTATCCAGGGGTGTTCGACAAGGCGACCCCATGACACCCTACCTCTTATAATAGTAATGGATTTCCTAAGTGAATGGATAGTTAAACTGACACGTGAAGGACTGCTTCAACCGCCCTTCCCAGAGTTCAGGACTTGCTTGCTTTATGCAGACGACACTTTGTTACTTCTCAAACCGGAACAACAGCAATTAAGACTCATCAAAACGGTCTTGGATGAATTTCGGCGCCTCTTTGGTCTCACAATCAACTTAGCAAAATCACAATTATTGCTAACAACAGAACAAGATGGAGAGGCACATCAACTAAGTCAGATTATTGGTTGCTTAGCTGTCACCTTTCCTTTCATGTATTTGGGGCTTCCTCTCTCCAATAAAAGGTTAAGCAGTGCAGATTATGAACAACTCATCCAAAAAATTACAAACATATTACCTGGTTGGAAAACATCTCTACTATCAATTGCAGATAGGCTAATTCTTGTGCAGACTATATTGTTTGCTATGCCAATATACTTCATGATAGTCTTCATACTACCAAAAGGAATAATAAAACAGATAGACAAAATAAGAAGATTTTTTCTCGGCATTAACCAGATGGCAAGATATCACAACCCCAAAGGATCAAGGCGTGCTAAAGGTCACATATCTACACGTAATGAACAAAGCGCTCATGATCAAATGGTTATGGTGTTGGGCCTACTCAAGCAATAGATGATGCTTACAAATCGGATCACAAGACATTAGACCTTGGGAACTATCAAATATAACGACTTTCTAGAAATCTCTAAAATAAGTATATCCCATATTCATAACATCAACAACAGTTCTGGTTCAAAGCGGCCAAACTTCAAATTTTTGGAACAGTAACTGGCTTCAAGGAATTTCAAGATATGATTACCTGACGCTCTATTCTTATATGAAGCACACACATATCACAGTTCAACAAATGCATGAGCAACAAAACCGGGCTCTTACAGTGACACAAGCTCATCTGTCGATCACTACACAACATGAAAAAATGCATTTGCTCAATCAACTGCACACCATCGATCTCAATGACCAACCAGATAGGACACAATGGCGTCGGAACAACAAATTAATCTTCACCACCAAATCAGCTTACAGATTCATCAAGTGTCAAGACAGCATGAAGCAGGATATAGCCATCATATGGAAATTACACGCCCCCAAAACCCAAATATTCATTTGATTGGCATTAAAAAACAAGATCCACACAATTGACAATTTAATCCTAAATGAATAAAATAATATAAATCTCGAATAAACAAAACAATAATAAATATAAATACATGACCATACAAATCGAATGAACAAAGAGTATACAACGCCTACATAGGCGGGCTAGCTCCATCGGAATGGGCACAAATCTCTCAAATAAAAACCCAAAAGAAAGAAATAGAACGCAAACCCGATGGATCCTATCCAACTACCCGACTCACATGCAAATGCAAATAAGCATCTCGTCATCGCGCAGACTGTCCCTAGCACTCGCTCCAAGAAAATCCCGAACCTCGAAATACCCGGATCCCACAACCACCGTGGAAACGTGAGTAATTTTAAAAATTACTCGATGACGGTTTAGATCCACCTTAAGATTTGATCTTCTTTCCTAGACTGGACCCAACACCGATACTGATATTTTAAATGCAACAATTATCTATTTAATTAGTAAAATTATAGTTTATGTCTCTTAAACAATTCGCTATGATACAATGACATGCAATGATGAGATAAACACAAATTATAAAAATCATGTGAAAAATAATATAATATATAATAAATATATATATAAGATACGAGATTTAAAGCACCCGTATATATATAACCCGGTTGCGAGATCATCATCCCATCCACACAAGCGGCACGTGGTCGGGCCCTGGACTTGTGACTTACCTAAGCGGCACGTATTCGGCCCAACTTACAAACTTAGGATTTTCGAGTAAGCGGGCGCCAATGCCCTGAATACCACAGGAAAATTCGGCCTCCGGAGCGATAACGCCCTAGGAGAGTGACGGCTAAAAGCACGTACTCGGTATTCTGAATCTGATGATCCACCTCACAAAATAATAATAATAATAATATGAACAAAAGGGATTTAATATTTATGCTTTCAGTTGCCATATCGTCAAAGGAGATAACTACCCAGGAAATAACAAATCGGAAACTAATACAAATGGGAGCCTACACTGTACCAACAAAGGGCCAGAGGACCGCATCCCGAAAATAACGACATAATGAAATATAATACAGATGGGAGCCTACACTGTACCAACCTGGGGCCAGAGGTCCGCATCCCAAAGGGGAGCCTACACTGTACCAACCAGGGGCCAGAGGACCGCATCCCGAGAAATGACAAAATGACAGATAATACAAATGGGAGCCTACACTGTACCCACTAAGGGCCAGAGGACCGCATCCCAAGAAATAACAAAATAGGGTAGAATCCAGACTCGGATATGGACGCCCACACTAAACACTGAAAGACATGGTATCCTAATCGCTCAAATTTGGATTAAAAATCTTAATCATATTAAGAATATTAAAAGTATAATATTGATCAAAAATTAAACACTCTAGCACGGCCGAACCCGCCAAATGACGGGGTCGGTGGATAACCGACAAGCAAAAGTGCGCAGTGTATATACAGACCAAAGGAATATAACCCGTTGGTTGATGCAGTTATACAAGGCAACCTCAGATCGAGATCACCCGCCCGCCTCTCAACACTTTCCCATGCATTTTGCATGATTAATTTCCTAACTTAATTTATAATTAATGATATTAATAATATTAATCTACTAATTATATTCTACAACTTTATTTATTTAACTCCAACATAATCCTATCTCGGACTATTTTCCGAGTCCTATTCCTATCTTGTCTACATGCGGTATGATATGATATGGCATGCAAATCTTTGGTATGTCTCGAATATCTTGGTCAAGTCTTGAATGCATATGACATGACAGCTTCAATTCGGGTCTCTAAATAATGTTTGGTCGAAAAATACCACGCTTCGATTTATTTTAAAAACATTTATTTTCGGTTTGGGTTTCCTAATTCTGAAGAAAGAAAATCAAATCCCAGGAAACCGTACCTGAGAATAATTGATCAGGTCGGTAACGTCAAATTGCTTAGTCTTCGTGACGCTCACGATCTCGTCAGACGTCTCATCCTGAGTGTACTCGTCTGTCGGATCGTCAAGATAAATTTCGAGAACCTAGAAAGTCAAAATAAATTAATTTATGAGTATCCTATTAACGTTGGGTCTGGTTAGGTCAGGGTATACCGGACTCAAAGGCGGGAATATTATTATTTGAAAAATTATAATCATATTATATTTATTTTGATAAATATAATTAACTAAATTTTATTTAGATTTATTAAGTTATCTTAACATTATCACTTAATTATTTTAATTAAAATTAGAAAATTCAATTATCTAGAAATAGAGAAATTAATTAATATATGTTTATAGTATTTATTATTATCAACATTGTTTCTATTTGTATTATTAATATTAGAGAAATTTGATTAATATATATATTTGATAATATAAATTTTTATCATATTCTCATTATTATTTTATAAATATTAATTATTTAAATTATATTCTTCAATTATATTTTATTTCACATACTAATATTGTTTTTATAATTTATAGGTTTATTATATGAAAATCAAATAGATGTGACAGAAATTAACGAAAGTCGATTAACTTAATTTAATCAAATTAAATATTATTATTTTATTAAGGGTGTTGGTATTTTTGAGATTATATTTATTGCGATTAATGTAACTAATTTAATTCATTTAAATTAATTAAGTTAGCTTAATATTATCCCATAATTAATATAATTATCATTAGGATAATTAATTATTTAGAAATAGAGAAATTGATTAATATATACTATTATATAGTTAATATTATTCTTATTAAAAATAGAGAAATTGATTAATATATATATATATATATGTATATTTATATATTTATTAATATTATTTCATTATTAAATAGAGAATTTGACTCATAGGTATTTATATATATATATATGTTAAGTAATATTATTCAATTATTAAAATAGAGAAATTGATTAATATAGATTTTATATGATAAATTATTATTATACTTTATTTATTATTTTATAACTCTTAATTATTTATATCTTATTCTTTAATTATACCTCATTTTATATTTCAATATTATTTTCATTAACTAGAAAATATATTATATAAAACTAGAATCAAAAATAAAAAATCAAATTAAAAGAAAAGAAATTCAATTAAACTTAAATTTAATTTATGTTTTTATTTAATTAAATGTGTTGGTGTTTTAATGTTCAATCTTTATTTAATTTAATTCTTAATTATTTTTATTGAACTAAACACTTTTATTATTTAACTTAATCGAATTAATGTATTCTAACAAATGTGATGCTAATTGCTTATCCAATCTTCGATCATTACTCGTTAAAGTTGTTACTTATATCATTTTGAATAAAAACAGTGAAGCATGAATTGAAGTTAATCATATATATATTATTTTTAAATGAATTCAAACAGCCAATTAGAACATACAAGGAAAAATTATTTCATTAGAAAATCAATATAATACCACGTAATATAGCATGTGTATGAGGCTTAGACCAAGTTGTGCATGCCAATTTTGTAATTGTAAGACAACAGTATGCATCAACAGAAGTGAGAACAAAACAAAAATTGATTGAAACTTTAGTGAATTGAGTAATTCAAATCAGAGTGATACTCTCGTCCAAGATAAGTTAGATACAAATACACATCACTTTCATGCACTTGCACCATATACGTCTAGTGAATTCAATAGATGGGGCTGATCGAGAATATAATAATTTCTTAATTTTTCTCTTTAAATATTAATTAATTAATTAATTATTAGAATTTTTCATTTTAATTTATGACATTTGACTAACCATTTCATTAAACTTTTAGCGCACACATATATTCTACAATTGGTCCAAGTATAGTACGTGTTCTTTTTTTTAAGCTAAAACCCCAACCAAACATACAACAACAAGGCCCGTTAAATTATTTCATCATACTTTAATTTCATATTTCAATTAAAAGCTTGTTAATCCAACGCATAAACTATTAGGTTACCACGTTGGTCCCAATATCGATTTGATTGACAATATGAAGAACCCAACCCAACAAACACAACAACGGGGGATAACAACACGATACAAGATTGCGCAAGGTTTAAAATTAAACGAGCACACTAGTAATAATAAGCAACGAAGACACGAGTTTAGCCCGCATGGCTCACACGGCCAAGAGAGGGGAAAGATATTACCAACTCGACAAAGGCGACAAAGTGGGACGGTGGTTCGACAAATTCAACACGGGAGATGAGGCTCGACCGGTGTGCTCCGTGGCTATCTCGGCTAGTGCCGTGGGCGGTGGCGGCGATGAGGCGTGTAGAGAATAAAAAGGCAGAGGTGCTCCACCAGGAGGTTGTTGAGAGGTGTAAACTCCACCTCTTGGTTTTGAGGCGCCCCATTTCGCGAGCCAAGGCGGGGGCAAGATACGCACAAATGGGGAGGGGTGAGTGGGTGTGGGGCTTCTCGATTGTGGGGCTCTCGGTTACGAAGATGAGAAGGGGAAATAGATTCCGAGTGAGAGGGGGCCTAGCTCTTGGCCTCGGTTTGAGAGAGGAGGTAAGGAGGCTGTCAAAGGGAAGTTTGGTGGTAAGTTACGGATGGACAGGGAGGTGGGAACTTGAGGAAGAAAGATGGGATGGGTGAGAGACAGCAGGAGAGAAAAGAAAGAAAAGAAGGGAGAGATTTTTTTTTTTTTTTTTTTTTTTTTTTTTGAGGCCGGTCAGATTTTTCGTGATCGAATTTGTGCGACCATTCGCGCGTCCGATTTATTCTCTCTTTTAATCATTTAAATGTAATTATTTTCAGGACCAATTTGATTCTTATATTTTTATCGTATCAAATAAATTAATTTAATATCATTTAAATTGTTAATCATTATTACCCTCATCATGAAAATTATTGTAAATTTCTTAAATCAATCGTTGTTAATTATTTCATCGAATTTCAACATATTAAGGTTTTTTTTTTTCTATCTGCTCAATTTAATTAAGATTTCTTCTTTCCAAATTATAAATTTTACTATATGTTTTTTTTTTCTCAATAATTTTTCTTAATTATATATTTATAGATTTTATTATTTTAAAAGTTACGAGGTTTCACAGGCTGGATAATACCGAATATGTACTGCTTATGCAAACAAGCTGATGAAACAGTGTTGCATATGTTCTCACAATGCTGCTATGCAAACACAGCTCGACAGCTCCTAATCATCAACATATAGAAAGAACTAGTAGAATTGTTTATTAGAGGCCAATTCAATGAACTTATCTTATTTGAAGAAGGAACATTCTAGAAAATGGTTCAAGCAGCATTTTGCTACAACAACTGGAAATAAAGGTGTTCAAGAATTTTCGACGAACAACAACTAGGCTCAGAGGACATAATAAACATCATTCTTAAGGATAAAACGAACTAGACAAAAAGCCTACACTGAAATTAACCCTGCCTCAACCCATCATTTTTCTAGTGACTCTAGGGTGCATCTGCCTCCTCCCAATTCATCTTCTTTCCATTATATTTCAGTATATTTTGTTTATAATATTTTAGGGACTACCTATGTACTCGTTAAGATAACACAACTTGTGTAATCCATAATAAATAAAATTTGAATATTTGATCTCCATCTTTTCATCAAAAAAATATATCATTAAAGATGAACAAATCAATAGCTTAAATTCAAAATTTGAATATCAATTTTTGAAATATATAAATTAAAAAAATAAGTTAATGACATTAAATATCACTGATGGCACCGTATTCCTTCCCTAAACACAATGGGTACGTTTGGCAAATCAAGGAATAACTTTGGAAGAGTGGTAATTTTGGAAGAGTGATAGAATAGTATTTTTTTTGAAGAGTGGTAGAAGAGTGGTATTCTTGACTATTCGGAAGAGCAAAAATATCGTTTGGCAGTTGTTACTCAAAATAGTTAAAATATGAATAATTATGATACTAATAATGATGATGATAATAATAATAATAATAGTAAAATAATAATCATAATAGTAAGATAATAATAATAATAAAGTAATGAAAAATAATCATAATAAATAATAATAATATAATAGTAATATAATAAAAATATAAACATAATCATAATATAGTAATATAATAATAAAAAATTATAATTATAATCATAATTATAATAATATAATAATAATAATAAGTAATCATAATTTTAATAATATAATCATAATATAATAATGATAATCATAATCATGATAATAATAATTATAGTCATAATCATAATAATATAACCATAATCATAATCATAATAATATAATAATAAAAATATAATCATAATCATAAAAATAATTATAAATAATAATAATAATAATAATAATAATAATAAATTAATATAATAAATTAATCATATAATATATAATCAACATATATTAATATAATACAATCATAATAAATCATATAATAAATAATATAATAATAAATAATTTTGATCATAATAATAGAATAATCAAAATAATTATATTTATATTCATAATAAATAATATAATATTAAAATTATATTTATAATAATAATAAATAATATAATAATACTAATGATAACGATAATATAATAACAATAATGATAATAATAATTTAATAATAATGATATAATGATAATAATAATAATAAATATTAATCATAATATTAATATAATAATAAATTATAATCATGAATATAATATAATAATATAATAATACTAAATCTTAATCATAATCATAAATTAATCGTTGATGCTTTATAATAAGTTAATAACAACTCCCTGCTCATGCGAGCCCGACAGCGCCAGCCTTCTCTTTGGTGTTCCGACTCAAAAGACCTAAAACCCTGAAGAATTGGGCCAGACAAGCTCGCCATTCCAAAAATCTAATCACACCTTCGCTGCCTACTACAGCCCGGCTTCCCCCAATTTCTAGTGCTTTTGATCCTCTCCCAGTCGAGGAAGGTGTCTTTCCCTTCTTCTGCTTGTTCCTAAATTGGAGATCTCCATTCGCTCCTTCACCGACATGCCTCGGTATGGACTTTAAGATTGAATGACTTCTTTAGCGATGTTATTATTTCTAGTTGATTTTGTTGATTTATCGTTTCTTGTTTCGTCCTTGTTTCATGGCAGGTATTATTGCGACTACTGCGACACTTATCTCACCCATGATTCTGTGTGTATTTCTTAAATTTAATTTTAATTTTTGTCATAGCCTATTTTTCTTAGGTTTTGTTGAATAATGGACTATTTTGTAGCTGTTCAGAAAAGTGCTTTTGATTTTTGTTTTCTAAATATAAACCTCAGTGTGTGTTTTGTATGGTAAGAATTGATTATTATGAACTGTATTTGTTGCTGATACTGAGATAAATTGGTGTCTATTCAATTTTTAAGTGGTTGCTTAAGGCCTAAAAATGACAATTAAATTTAGAATAGTAACTATAATTATAATTCAGTAAGTTTATATTTGATTTGGCGCAGCCTTCAGTCAGAAAGCAACATAATGCCGGGTACAAGCACAAGGTACCCTTTCTGTCAAAGATATGTTTTTGTTATGTGACCCAATATTTCACGTGGCAACTACGTGCCAGTACTAGTCAACCTGGTAAAATAAACTGGTTCCATGCTTTATACAAGCCATTGATGGCGCGGGATGTTTAAATCTGCACTGGCCAGCTCATATCAGAAATAGCCCTTGGTCTGTTTAATATTAAGCCCAACCACACATCTTTGTTGTTTTTGTTTTTTTGTGTGTATATTTCTTCCTTTAATAGAGCCTAATGTTAAAGCCCTTGATAGTACCTCCTATGTTGATGCCAGAAAACAAAAGAAAGGGTTGTTTGTTATGAGATTGATAAAAGGTTGTCACCATTCAATGCTTTGCAGTACCATGCTGATTGCCTGATTCTACAGTTGGGCATTGTCAATTTAATGCTGTTCATTTCTCACAAATGTGAGCTTTGTTGCTCTCTCTTTATCACTCTCCCTCATATTACATGTTTTGGCATGACAGGCAAATGTAAGGAGCTACTATCAGCAATTTGAGGAGCAACAGACACAGAGCCTAATTGATCAAAGGATCAAAGAGCATCTAGGTCAAGCGGCTGCTTTCCAGGTTCCAATAATTCTTATCAAAAAATCCAACCATTCATCATTGTTGGAAAACAACTGGTTACCATTCAAAGAAGAAAATACATGCTGAATCCAAATTGATATAACAGAAATGGGAAAGCATTTCTATCGGACAAACATCTTTATGAGTTCCAACTTGATTGATTACTAGTTCATTAATCAGTAAAACTTTCTGAGTTCAGCTTGATTGATTACTGGTTCATTAATCAGTAAAGATTAAATTGAATTTGTTTGACTCGGAATAAATTTGCATATTTTAGTTAACCAATATGACTTCTTGATTGCATGAGCAGGTTGGTGCACAATTCAATCAGCATCTTCTATCCCTACCAGGAGCTATTCCAAGGCCCCGTTTACCTATTTTGCCTATGCCAATGATGCCTGGCTTGAGACCTCCTGTCTTGCCTACCCCAACATCTGGTGCTCCAGGTAATAATAATATACAAAAATATATTGTGAAATGATAAAATATCATGTTTGCATTTGCAAATTCAGGAAGAGAAAACCTAGTGCCCTTATTCTGACCTCACTTTTCTTAATCAAAGATCAATAATTGACAGGACATGTACAGATGTACTGGAACCATTTTTTTCAAGATCCAGTATTTTGTCTTGTTCTGGCAATATTTGGGATTTCTATTCAGGCTTACCCATATGGTCTATGCTTGAAGGTATCTTTAGGTTTGGTTCATGAATGAACAGTATATATTTTCTTAGGCCTGCTTGTGCTAAAAGATGCAGGTATCATTATGAATTAAGGTGAATCTGAGAACATAATTAATATTATTGCATAGCTCTTCTGTATTGATAATATTAATACCTATTTGTTGTTTTTCTTAAAGTTCCATTTGGTGATTGCACCTAGAGTCAGATCGTTTTGCCATTTGGAGTTTCTATCATAATAATTTTATATAATTATCGCTACCAGACTCAACTGTAAGAACATTTTGTACTACCAAGCAGGCTATCCTAGCGGAGTTCCAACTATGCCCCCGGGATCGATGACCCAAGGATCTATGCCCCCGGGTTCTATGCCCCTGAGATCTATGCCCCCGGGATCTGTGCCTCCGGGTACCACATCCATGCCAATGCAAATGACTAATCTCCCTCG
Organism: Schoenoplectus tabernaemontani; assembly: GCA_037127355.1. Lineage (NCBI taxonomy): Eukaryota > Viridiplantae > Streptophyta > Magnoliopsida > Poales > Cyperaceae > Schoenoplectus > Schoenoplectus tabernaemontani. The sequence goes on from CM073757.1 coordinate 10,594,450, forward strand.
GCCTCCTATATTGCCGCTTCCTGTATCTGGGGCCCCTGTTCCTGCCATCAATCCTGTGATGTATCAGCCAGCGCCACAACCTGGTTCTGTGGCACCACCTGGCCCGCAGGGAGCTGCTCCTCCAAGCACTTCATAGGATGGTTCTTTGTGAAAGGATTTATATCCATCACCTGTGTGTTGCTTTGTATTGCTCTTTATGACAAGTTGGTTTTTTTGTGTGATATGGTTAATTTGAGGGGCTATAACTTAAAATTTACCTGGGGTAGTTTTAGGAGGAGGCTCGGGAGTGAATTTGGTTTGGTGCATGAATCTCGTAGCATTTATACATTGTAGAACTCTTTTAAATGACTTTGAAGACTGTTATTCAACAGTGAGGCTGCTGTTTCATATTGAGATCAGCAAGAGTTGTGTATCGTTGCCTTATGATTAATTGGTTATTGTGGTTTTCTCAGTGCCAGTTCAAGTGTTTTCTCAACGCTCGATAATTGCATTATCCTGATGTCTTGATGGGAATTAGTTTCCTCTTCCTTTCTTGGAGCAAATTGAAATGTGCTTCACTTATATTGAAAACTCATCCTTACAAGAATTTTGAAATTCCCAAGTGCAAATCCCGGCCACGCCAGACAACCAACCAATGGAACTTTCTGGCTGAGAGGGAATAAAATCAAAGTCTTCTCTCAGGAAGTACATATCAGTTCATGTCTCATCTATTAATGGATGAAGAGTTGGCTAGGAGAACCAATCTCATTAAATCTCCTGATATGAAAATCATCATATTATGGTTGTTAAAAGTTCTAAGCCCCAAATTTAGAACTTGGAAGTTCTCAAAATATGTACAAGAAGTGACCGTGAAGTCTACACTTCTTAGACAATCATGATTTCCGGCTTCTGAGACTAATTTGGACACACCAACATATAGTATAGAAAGGATTTTTTTATTTAAATTTTTACAAATGTTTTAGAAAATTGAGCAATTAATTCATTGATAGATACAAATATTTTACACTGTTCTTGACCACTGAAGACAAATTTCTCCTTTTTGGATGCATTTCTTCAATGTCTTTTTAATTAAATAAAAGAGGGCAGCAGCATATGAGTAGCTACATGATTTGTAATTCTAGTATCGACTATTATGAGGGCGTGTTTTGTTTCCGTGAGGTTGTTCTTGTTCGTACATGTATCTTCAATTGTAGAATATTTGTCCTGTAGTGGAACCATTACAGAGAATTATTTTCTTTTGTTTGTTTGCAAATGAAACATTGAGAAATATAAACTCGTTCTTCCTTTTCCTTTGTAGAAAAAAGAGTAGGGAGACGGGAGACCTATATCCAACAAGAAACGTTTTTGTAGGAAAAAAATGAAAACCCTCCTCCTCTAATCACCTTCGAGACATCAGACTAACAATTGTTCTTATATTTTTAAGATTTTGATTTTATGGATGAAGACAACTCACTGGAGATTACTAAAGCTTCCAACAAAAATAAAAATAGTGAAATTGCTACTATTGGAAAATCAAAACAAAAGAGTCAACATGAAAATGTACCATGTGAAGGAATGAAGTTTGCATTCCTACCATGTGAATGAAATTGGATGTAAGCTGCACATAGCATGCTCCACCTCCACGGATGGGTCTCAGGAATAATATTGCTCTTGAGAAATGGAATTTGTATCGTCCCATGCTCGTAGTGATGTTTGGTTTGGAAGAATAAATTTGACAGATTTTGTTTTGAACAAATGTTCTCTGAGAGCACGGAAGTTTCTTAAATCATTAGTCATACTTATTTTCCCATTTGAGCTTGCTGTTTAGTGGGTGTCTTGGTAAGAAATTGAATCCTCTGACCACATATGAGATCAACCTATTACTTATTACCATCTGTTTTGCAATTTTAAATTAAAAAAAAAAAGAAGTTAGCATTTAAAGCAAGCTAAACATCCTACCATTAATGTATAAAGATTAATTTCCTCAAACCGTCTTTGACTTGATTAATTTATCTATTCCTTTATGGTCCGGTCTCTTCAATAATATTTTCCGTATTTTTTTTCAATAAAAAAAGTTAGTATTTGTATAGTTAAATTATGTTTGGCAGTGAATTAAATAACATAATTGCAAAATTAGTAAGGACTAATATTTTGAAGTACAAATTTAAGTGTGCATATAGATTTATGTGCGGCATAATATATGCAATTTAATTTTAGAACTTATAATTTGTATTATGTATAGTAAAGATGAACATGCATATAAAATAACATTCATGCAATTAAGTATTGTTTAGAAAAATATATTTGTTATATGTGCAGTTTTAGTTGTAAAATAGCAACACGTATTTATTTTTGTCTTTTTTTCCCTTGTTAATTTGTGCAAGTAATAATTTAATTTTTATGCTATTGTAGAGTAGTTAATTATAAGCGAAAATAATGTAATTGATTGAAATGCTACTATAATTTTTATCAACTAATTAATAATTTAATGATTCATTACAATAATCATCTTTATTTTGTGTGTTTCTAAATGATATTTACATCTAATTTTGATATATTCTATCATACTTTTTTTTTTACTTTTCCTATTGATTTCTTTGCATATATTATGTACTTTTAAAAAATATATAATCCATCCTTAAAAAAGAAGATCAAAGCAAGAACGATGCGAATTTTCATCTTGTAATAAATTGATAGTAACAAAGGAAGATCAAGGCAAGATATAATTTATTTTTTGTGCAGTCTACATTGAAAAAATGATGAAGTTAATTGCATTTATTAACCTTGAAAGAGAGCCTCATTTGTCAATCAATAATAGGTAGTTAAATCCAAAGTTGGCAGGAAAATCCTGCCCACATGTTGGCAGGTGATCCGGTTGCCCTTGGTAAACTGCCAGTTATCGCTAAATCAATTGAAATGTCATCTGTTCAGGTTCAAGGTGGGTTGGTATTTTCAATATAAGATCTTAATGTTATCGTGATGTTTTGTATCTAGTTGTAAAGACGAGTACAATTATAATGTAGGACCCTTATTTAATCTATACTATTATATAAAACATCTAAGCAATGAAGACGTCCATTTTTTTATTATGATATTCAAATTATCATAATATCCATTTTATCTTTCATGCAATAGTTGAGATTTAATTTGATTAACTTTGGCGGCAGATATCATTTCTAATTTTTCAATTTTCTCTCTATTCAGAAATAATAATTTTTTGAAAGATAAAGATTTTATTAAAAATTTGATGTCAATCAACCGAAACAATATGATATTGTATCTTTTCTGATAATTGATAGAAATTTTCTGATCATCTTAGTTTTTATAGTAATTATTTTCTAAATTGACTTCTCTTATTGGGTGATCTTCTATAATAATTATTTTCTTTTAATTATTCTCTTTTTGTTTTATCTTTTATAGAAGTTCTTTTGATGATATATCTCATAATTTCAGATTTAAAAACACATGTAAAGATTAAAGATGAAGATAAAAATCATATTACGTATTTTTGATGGAAAAAATAATTTGCTCATTGATAAGTATTTTTATTAATGATTGACGTACATCATTTGTATAACTGAAAAGATGAGAAAGAAAAAATATGATAAATTGACTATCATAGTTGTATAAAATCAGAAATAAATTTTAATTTTTTTTCTCTTAAAAATATTAATCATGTTTTCCATCAAGATATATTAGAAGATAGAGGCAAATAATTTTTATTTTTTTTAATATTAATGTATTCATTTGTCAAAATAATCTATTATCTTTTTTATATATCTAAATAAAAATGTCCGCCGCAATGCGCGGGTATGCAGCTAGTGAATACTGAAACAGGTAAGGCAAATAAGTAGTCAAATGTTTCCGACCAAGTTGTCACTATGACTTCTCTTATTAGTTTTATGATATTAGAGAATAGAAAAATACAAAATATATACACAAAATGAATGAATTTTAAAGATTTCATACGCATATAAATTTCTTAATTCCGGACGTACCTTATTTTTTTTTTTTTGTTATGACAATACAAATAAGGCAATTAATTAAAAACATGCTGAAAATATATTCTAAAAGAAAATTTATTGATAATATTTGTGATAACTATTTCTATTTGATATAGCTCAAATAAATTTATGCATATAAAAAACATAAGTTGGATAGTACAATAAAAATATTGTTGATCCAAATTAATTTCAAATATACTGATGCTAAAAGGCATTTTTAGTAATATGCGCCATGTTTATTGTATTTATTTTGATTTAACTTAAAAATTCTACGCATATACGAAAGACACAAGTTTGAACATATATTTAAAATTTGTTAATAGTAACTTATATTTGTTTGATTTAGATCAGAAGAAGTTATGCAAATCACAAAGATATAAGCTAGAGCATATTTGAATTTTTTTTTTAACATTACAAATTTACAATTAGTGATTATTCTCACTAATCCACCCTTTCATTCAAACAAACCCAATATGTTAAACCTTGAGTTTAGAGTTTAGGGTTTAGGAAAAATAACAGATTGGCAGAGGTTTGTGACAAAAATTAATTAGGAGAAAAGTTACGGTTTCTTAGATCCTGCTCCATTACCGAATAAAACTTTGGTCGGTAACAGTAGCATTGACTGTCCTTAATTTGGGATGAAATGGTTTAAATATTTTTCTACTTTTTAGATTTTTTAATATTTTTTCTGGGATTTATTTGAAGAAGAGAGTTCACTTGGAAATGCTTATTTTGACAATCTTGACATTGAAATTCAAATAAATACGAAATAAATATATAAAATAATTTTGAAAGTATTTTTTTTTCTATAAGTGTATTGTTGAACTCATTGATTACTTTCAAATTTAATATACTTTATATGTGAAAGACCGAAAAATGAAATAATTATAAATTACAAAAAAAATTGATATTTTTGGATGGACTATCAAATGATAGTTAAATTGTATGAAAATTGAAATAAGGAGGCCAGTATAGTTCAGTAATCCAATTATTAATTGTCCACCATTAATTACTTCACAGTCGATTAGAATGTCTAATTTGTAATAGCTCTTCAATTTTGAGTACTTAGTTGAGACCAAAATTTTACTGAAAACATAAATTTTTTGCATAATCTAACACATAAAATCCATGTCAGAACCCAAATCGCACAAAAGACAGCAACCAACCTTAGAACCAGACCAGCTAGAGAAGAAGGCATGTGTAGCTACAAAAGAAAAAAAAAAGTTAGACCAATATCAGACATTCATACTTGACAATAAATTTTGAATTCCAAAAAGAAGTCAGATTTGACAGTAAAACATTAAACAATCAGTTTTTAGTCATAGCAAAGAACAATCAGTTTCTAACCAAAAAAGTCAGATTTGACAGTACAGGCCGCCTGTCAAATGGGCCTTTCTGAGCAAAGTATTTGATTTGGGCTGAGAAAGAAAGGAAATCCTAAAAGGAAAATCCAGTTCAATTTGAATGGGCTTCCCTAGTAGAGGAAGAAAATAGAGCTTTTGAATTCAGATTTGTGGGCTTGCTTTTTGGAACTCTTTTGAGACCAAGGGGAAAATCAATATATAAAATATTAAAAATCTAAGCTAATCAACACAAATTAATTGAAAAAACCATCAATTAGTGGGGAATTTCTATTACTATATCGCGTATTCAGGAGATTACTATTTTCATGCTTACACTAAATAGTAGATAAGATTTTTTTTTCTGTTTTTGTTCAGCATCCTTGCTATGACTAAAAACTGTGAAATAGATAACGAAAATTCAACTTGAAGCGTGTATCGTAAGAAATCAGTCAAATCACGATGTTTCAAATTATGTAAGAAATGAAATGCATTGTCAAAGTGATTATTAATTGTCAATCACGTATCAATGATATACAGCGCATATATATATTTTTTTTCAAACAATCTAATCGGAACGTTGTAATACTATATAATTAGAATAAAAAACAAAAATAATAGCTAGTAAGCACGTAGAATAAAATAAGATAGAACAAAAGGTCTCATTTCATTAAGAAGAAAATTCATTACTACGTTATGAAATTGGCAGTATATTTATCTATTAAATTCGGTTACTACTGGGAAAACCGAATAACAGTAACAGAGTATCAGACAGAAAGTAAAAAAATATCCTTAAAACAATCAGATAAAAATCACAAACAACCCACATCAGTACAATAGAGCTAAAAAAAGGTGAACAAAATTCCACGCAATCTACTAAAACGGTTTCATTATTATTTTTTGTTATTGTTGACAGTACGTTTATGGAAAACTCGAATTCAAACCCAACTCATTATAAAATTGAACAGATACACTGGAGGAGTGTATTGAATATGTGCACTGAGGGGTACATTGAACAAGTGTATTGAACAGATACATTGACTTATAAATATATATCAGTATACTCTCTCTCTAAAATATCAGAAAAAGAAAAGAAAACGAATCTGTCACTATTATCAGAGAGAGAAAGAGAAAAATACTCTGTTAAGACTTGAATAATTTAGGTTGTGGAAAATGTAAGACTTTCGGCTTTAGCTCGTGATTTCTTGTAGAACCAGTGATAGTGTTGTATTGGTCAGAACCGCTTCCGCACGAAAATTAACCAACTTATAAATTTTATCCATTAAATATTACAGTTATGATAGGATACAACTATAAGCATGCAAGTGCCAATTAGATCAAATCAATTTCATTAGTCAAGGTTTGAACTTTTCCTTTCTCTGATCATGACTTTTTGCCTTTGTTGCTCTTGACCGTTGTTGCATGAACTAATTTATATTGGCGGGTCAATACAAATACAAAATGGGATAATATATTCTGTCGGACTATTTGTACTTAAAATAATCTATTCTAGTTGCCACATGTAATTTAAGAAAACAAGTAGCATGATGAATTGGAGATCAAAAGATAATCCTTTTCTTTACGCTTTGTAGTAGTTAAATTTCTTTTGATAAATTGTGTTGCCGTATAAACCCTATTCTATGGAAAAATATTACTGTTATTGTTATTTATTACTTTTTATTCAATAAGTATACAATTACATTACATCATCTTTGTCAATGAAAAAATATATATATATATATATCTTACAAAAATTTCCATATTAGAATCTAACGACCTTTCAATTCCGACCAGTTCAAACAACAAAAATATTAAATGCATGATCACCTCATCATTGAGAGCATTTATTTATTTTAAAAAAAGCTTGATATATGGATACAAAGTTGCCTATTTCTTTCAAAAAATATGGAAGTAAACTTAAAAAAATAAAAGATGCGTGCATAAAAAAAATCTTATTTATAGTATTTTATTTATCTATAGAGTAGGCACTTCAATACAAAATAAAAAAAAATTGGAAATTGACCCCCCTGTTCGGCAGTAGCCTTTTTAGTGGGGAATGGATACATTGGTGTGGATTTCAATGAAATGGATTAATGGATTCTCTCTCCGGTGAGAAATTTTTATTAGATCAAATTGAATAATTATTTTCCCAGCCACAGTATAAAGAACAGTATTGCAAATTGCAAATGGGAAAAATATTCTAGTTTCAGAACCCATCAAATTGGCAGCCGAATGGATTTGAAAAATAGATAGATTTTGAATTGTAAAAACCATCAAATCCCAAGGCATGGACAGCAAACAAACAGGCCCTCAACCTAGAAGCAAAATATTTCCTATTAAATATAAGTTTTGCTAACATTTTCTTTTTAAGTTTCGACTGCAATAAGTAATTATTTTTTAATTAGTCTTAACAAAATATTATTAGTTAAGTTACTAAACTATTGTTACTCATCGCATGAAAACGCACGTCAAAAAAATAATATCTTAATTAGTAGATGGTCAATTTGGGAACTGAGAGAGTGTTTGGTAACAAGAGTTGAATATTCAGTTATATTGTGTATTATATATATTATATATATTCAACTTCTGTGAATTCGCCATGTTATATAGTCAAGTCGTTGTCTATATATACTATTCAAACTTTTAGTTTTCAAATTAATAAACTTCGGTCGTACAAAAATTTCCTTATTATTTGAACAAAGATGAAGTGATTCTCTGGATCTGGCAAATTATGAAGTTTGGTTTATGAATATATTTTTTTCTTTTGTGAAAAGGGAGGGGGGCTTAGCATTCTAAATAAAATGATGGCATCTAAAAAGTTTCTCAACCAATTTGTTTTCGAATTATTAGAGAATATGTATTTTTTGTCAAATTGATTGTCAAATCTTAGTTGACAATTGTCATTTTAATTTCAGAGATGCAAAGAGTATGCAAAAAATGACAATTCATTTGACAAACCACGTTAGCAACAAAAGAGGAGAGAAAAAAAAGTAAAGTCCGCTGAAAAATGAAAAATATTTATAAGAGTGTCACTATGACAGTTTCATCTAAAATTCAGGGATGCATTCTTAATAAAAAAGATTGTCAATTAAACATGTGACATTACATTGTCATTTGACAATAGACGGAGATACAGTTGCTCTTATGAAATTGAAATCATACGAGTGATCACAAGGGCAGATTTATTTATAGACAAGGAGATGTGTCTGAGCTTAATTTTTGAAATTCAGTAGGAGATTTGCTATTTTCTGTTTGAAAGCTTCAAAAAATTATAGTTCATTTCATGCTTGTTCTTAGACTTATCAATATTGAACTAATAATTATATATCTTTTGACTTCACAAGGCCTCTCCTTTTCCAACACTGAGTAATCACAACTAGAGGTTTGCTAAAACCCGCCGGGTACAATCCGTACCTTGATACCTATGTCCGGTACCCGCGGTATTCGTACTCGTGCTCGGGTATAGGCGGGTACACGGGTACACGGGTACACAGGTACGGGTTTGAAAAGGGCCGGTCAGTTTTTTTTGAAAAAAAACTAGTTGTACTCATATCCGTTTACCCGTCGCCCGCCGCTCGTCGCCCATGCCCGTACCCGCGTACCCATCGTTATAACGGTTTCAGAAACCGTTATAACGATTTGCTGAAACGTTATGACGTTTCATAAATCGTTATAACATTTCAGCAAACCGTTATAACGTTTGACCCGCCGATCCATGTACCCGAGTACCCCCGTACTCGTATCCGTGTACCTGCGACGGGCACGGGTATGAAACGGATAGGGTACAGTTTTGAAAAAAAATCCGTCTACCCGTGCCCGTCGTACCCGTCTACCCGCCATATCCGTGCCCGCCCTACCCGCCGCCCGCCGCGGATGTACCCAGTCCGTATCCGCCGGCAAATCACTCATCACAACACTAGTAGAACTGTAGAAGAATAGTCTGCGCCCTCTGAATTTATTAACGTGCCTAAATCAATAACGGATAATGACATTTGATTTGACAGTTGAAGAAGTAGGTAGCTTCCTAGTATTCTCATTTCTAGTCTTTTACCAAAACATAATATTATTTTAAATAACAGTTTATGACGATGTAATATACATGATAGCCAAAGTCAATCTTTGATCGAGTGTACCAATTAACCTTTACCCTCAAATTCAATTGGCATTGTTTATTAGTAAAAGAAAAAATAAAATGATATCTCAAAACTACAAAATGATAGCGTCCTTTAGTGTCAATTAAATACACAACTTTCATACGAAATATATAAGTTGCAGATAGTGTAGGGTTAATAGCATGAGATATCAGAAACAATTATTTCAATTTTTGAGATGAGTTTGTTTTCAGTGCGTTTACTGTCCAACGAAACAAAACTAAAAAGTTACTGAAATGTAAACAGAAAGAGTTGTTCAAATAGTGGAAGTCACAATTAATATATAATGATATGTATACAAAAAACCATTTCTCTTGCAGTAAGAGCAATATATATTTTTTTACGAGATACTTTTTATAGAAGCCTATAGAAGGACTGAAAACCGTAATAGATGCAAAAAAAATATTAAAATAGAAAAAGAAAAAAAAAATCATATTATTAGAATGATTGAAAAGTTCTTAATACATGATTGAACTTTTCAATCATGTATTAGCATGATTGAACTTTTTCGGACCAGGATTTTTTTCGGCAGAGACCTAATCCGAAAAATATTATATTTATCATATTATCACACAAAAAAACTAATTACCATTAAAAATGAAATATGAAAAGTTCATACAAACATAAAATTAAACATGAAAAATTCATACAAACATCAAAATTAAACATTATAAGTTTATACAAACATAAAAATTAAACAAAGTCTATTGATAAATTATTTAAACATAATTAATAAATTATCTCCTCCTTGATCATTCTATTTCCCGGCTCGAAAAGTCTGTTGATCCGACTTTCATTTCATCCATTACCAGACCATTCCATATTTCATTATATATGCATGAGCCTCCAGTTGCCATTCTTGATTTTTTTTAATAATTCGATGTATCTCTAGTGTTTCTTATGTCTGACAACCTTTTTGAAAAGAACTCTAACTCTTTTGTTTGCATAATGTATGCATCATATGCACAAGCCATGAATAATTTATTAGCATACCTATCAGATAGAAAATCAACATCAACACTGATTACTGGTTGGAGATGAGACGATGCTTGGATGCAAGGGTCAGATACCATGCTACAAACTTGGTCGATGACTTTCGTTTCACCTTGAATTTGGTATCCGGGCTCACATTTTATATGATAATTAAAAAAAAAAGAAAATATTTCATATGACTTCTCCCACCTGTCAAAAAATATGCAATTACAAGTTCTCTCCCCTTCGTAACTTACTGTATGGCACTTTCATAGTGGAAATTTTTTATTTCACCAAATCCCTTCCATGTGATATGGTCATATCCAAGTCATCGCATAAATAAGGTTTGATGAGGTCCACAATAATTCTAGAAGTCATTTGACAATAGTTCTTTCTGATAGCATGCCCATAACATATGTGCTGGAATGAATTTGTCGAAACCTCCAAAGTACCAGTTGTAAGGGCCCTTATATATAAATCCATGGATAGTTGGGATTCTTACAAATCACAACATAACACTTCAGTTACTATTTTGTACATCAAGTTTTATATTATGTTTCATGTGAAATTCAACAAGTTTGATTTTCAGTTGTGTTTTCGACTCAAATTATTCTTCATCACCAAATTACTCATCATCATATGAAAATAGTTGACCATCATTGAACTAGGTATATGGGTGCCTCATTTTCGATTAATGAATGGAATTGACTGACGTCATTCATGTATCATATTTTCAACATCAATATCTTTCTCTATTTCCTCCATATTTAGCCCATCTGCATCATTCTCGATATCTATATGACACTGTTCATCTTCATTATCTTGATTTTGGACAGTTTGTGGGTTGCTTTGTGCTAGGACATCAACTGGGACTGGGTTGCTACTACCATGAACACTTTCTGGACATGGGTCGTAACTAATGGTATCTGAGGCTGCTTTATACTCAACAACCAATTCTATTGTGTGAAACCCCGTAACTGAAGTCACGAAAATTTTGACCACTCCATCCATATGCCACGAACGCACGACGAGACGTGCGTACGAAAAGCTAAATGAATAAAATAAGAATATCACGAATAAATAAAACAATAATAATAAAATATACATGACCATACAGTCCAGAATGAACAAAGAAAATACAACGCCTACATCGGCGGGGCTAGCTCCATCGGAATGGGCAGCAATCTCTCAAATAAAAACCCAAAAGAAGAAATAAAAACTTGAAACCCGATAGATCCTAATCCACTACCCCGCTCACAAGCGGAAGCGCGAAACATCTATGTCACCACGCAGATCGCACCTAGCACTCTCATCAAAAACTCGATCCCGCTCCCCGTAAAACCCGGACCCCACAACCACCGTGAAAACGTGAGTGATAAGTCACTCAGTGCGGTTTTAGGTCCAGCACCGAGATGTTATAAATCTCTAGGCTTAGACTTAAAACCATAAAAAAAATATTTTTTTAATAAATATTACAGAAACATAATAATACATAAAATTTGAGTTTAAATAATTAAATTGAATTAATTTTGTTCTGAGTATAGTATAAAAAGAACCCAAAGGAGTTTATAAAAAATGCACTATTTGAATGTCATGAATATTTTAAATCAAGGATGAACCCAAAATGAATAATTCTGAGATATTATAATGTAATAGGTACGGGTTCAAACTCTCATATCATACGAATGATTTTGCGGGATAAATTCTTTTCAGAAAGAACCGACCTCAACCAGTGCTCTATAGAAGAGAGCCCGCTCTATAGAAGAGAGCGTCATTCACTATCAAAACCATCCCTAATTTATCCCGCTCAGTCCCTTACTATAATGAAACGAACAACGACTCAATTTTTATCAATATATAATTCAAATTGAAGGAGACTATCCGAAAATAATATGAAATGAAGTGAATCAATCATGAACAAATATCAAGTGACAAAATAGTCACTGCTAAATATAAAGTGATAAAATAATCACTGTAACCACGGAATAGCTCCTCAATAATAAATTTAAAGTGTATTTTATTATAAAATCGAGTCGGTACTGACACTCTTCCCAAACCCCAAATTTGGATATTCATTTTTAACTTAAAATTTTCCTTGAGTTTCATAACAACATACAATTTATAGAAAACAGATAATATGTAAATTCAAATCTTAATTCAATTTAGTGATAACTCGATTAAGCTTATTTTGATCAATATAACACTCCAGTTAATAAAAATTACATTATTTACATAATAAAATTTCAAGGTACTTAATTAATACTAATATAAATTATTAAACACTAATTACTCTATTTAAGATAATATATCATAGATAATCTATCATGTAACTGATTATATTAAATTATTAAATACTACTTATTCTATCTAGGATAATCTATTCTATAACTAATTATATTAAATTATTAAATACTAATTACTCTATCTAAGATAATCTATCCTAGATAATCTATCATGTAACTAATTATATTAAATTATTAAATAGTACTTACATCTATCTAGGATAATCTATCCTACAACTAATTAACTTAAATATTAATCTAATTAATGATCAAAATGAAATGCATATAAAATGAAATGCGGATGATATGAACAAGTTTCTATATCAAAAGAAAAGAAAATATAATTTAAGTCATATCCTAAGAAATCATAAATCTCGGTGCAATCCGCACTTTGAATATTTTGCAAGGGCGATAATGTCGATTGCTCGGTCTCCGGTGGGGCCCATGATCTCGTCAACCGCCTCATCCTGAGTTATTTGATTGTCGGGTCGTCAAGATATTTTTGAGAACCTATAAAGTCAAAATAAATTAAATTGGCGAGTATCCTATTCGCGTTGGGTCCAGTTAGGTCGTGGTATACCTGGGACTCGGAGACGGGAGCATTATTATTTGGAATTTATAATCATATTATATTTATTTTGAGTAATGTAATTAATTTAATTTAATTTAGATTGATTTAGTTAACTTAACGTTATCGCTCAATTATTTTAATTAGGATAATTAATTCATTAAAAATAGAGAAATTAATTAATATAATATTATATAATTAATATTCTTCTTATTAAAAATAGAGAAATTGATTAATATATACATATTTATATATTTATTAATATTATTCCATTATTAAATAAAGAAATTGATTAATAGATATTTATATATATTAATTAATGTTATCTAATTATTAAAATAGAGAAATTAATTAATATATATTTTATATTATAAATTATCATTATCTTTAATTATTATTTTATAACCCTTAATTATTCATTTCATATTCTTTAATTATATCTCAATTCATATTTTAATATTATTTTTATAAATTTGAAAATATGAAATATATTATATAAAAGTAGAATTAAAAAATTTACTTTGATTTATATATATTATATTATATATATTCTTTATTTCTAGTATTCTTTTAGTTTAAAAATAAGAAATTATTTTATTTATTTATTTATATATTTATTAATATTATTTCATTATTAAATAGATGAATTGAATAATGTATATTTAAGATTATTATTATTCTTGTTATTTCATAACTCTTAATTATTTATTTTACATTCTTTAATTATAGTTCATTTATATCCTAATATTATTTTATTAATTAGAAAATATATAATATAAGCTAGAATTCGAATAAGAACAAAATGAAAGAAAAAGTAATTAATTTTAATTTAACTTAATTTAAATTAAACGTTTTTATTTATTTAAATGTGTTGGTGTTTTAATGTGTTTGGGATCATAGGCTGCCTCCGAAACCACTGTATCTGTTCGGATTTTCATTATTGAGGTAGATCATGTAATCATCTCCCAATTTTATCTTTAAGTATTAGTTAATTATTAGTTGCGCACGTTTTAGTTTACGGCACTCGCTAATTAATTAATTACACTTTTAGCCTACTTATACCTTTCGGCCCATTTAGTTCCGATCAATTTATTTTTCGAATCCATTTTAACCGTCAAGGTGTTATTTTGCGCTTATAACCCTCCAAAAAGGATTATTACCACAATTAATTCGTTTAGGCCCTTATATTTATTTAATTCGCATTTCAGTCCCTAGACCAGGGTACATCATACTCGGATTGCAAAACAACATCAGAGATGATAACAAAGGGTGCAACCCTGACATGACAGTAAGGCACAAGTAAAGTATCAGCAAGGAAACCAGAGCAAAGAGACCCAATGCCAGTACAAACTAGCAAAATCGACCCAAGCACAAGGCCAAAACCAAACATCTCACAAGCAACATCAGACCAACCCCCCTCCCCCAAATAAATCACACAAGACAGTAACATGGCAGTGGAAACAAAAATAACATTTAGCGAGGACATTAATCATCACAACTCTAACCCTGTCCAACAGTTAAACAACACACATAGGCATGATTAGTATGACAAGCAAACCACACACATGAAATGCAAAGACTGGTACTAAAGTCGGTACTAGTGACAACAAAACTAGCATAAGGCACAACATCAAATGCCGCGTGGAACAAATAGATTAGCATGAGGCATGGCTCAGCCGACGCAAGGCACAAAAGAGTGAAACAAAGGCACGGGACTAAGGCTTCGCCTCACTGGTACCGAATGGTACTAGTGTACCAAAGCACACACAGAAATTAGATCAAGCGCAATAACAGCCAATCAACGCAAACACACGGCTCGGCCGCATACTACGCATACGGCCAAAGATAAGAAGGAAAGAGGTTACCACAAATGATCAAGGCAGTGGCAATAAGGCACGGAGAAGAGGGCTCCACTGACAACGTCACTCGACGGATCCCAATGCTAGGAGGTGAGGTCGCACCAGGAGCAGTGGTATAGGGCGAGGGTGTGCTCGGTTCAACGACCAAAGAGGAGCGAGAAAAGGGAAGGTCGAGTGGCATCGGGGGTCACCGCCAAGCTCGACGAGCGAGTGTGGTCGTCGCTTTGGCCGAGTCGACTCGATCGGCCGAGGGGAGTGATGAGGCGGCACGAGCAGAGCGCGAAGGTGGCACCGAGATCGGCAAAGGGGCGAGCAACGGAGGAACTCCTTGCGAGAGGGGGGGATTTGAGTGATTCACGGAAAATGAAAGGGGGATTGGGAATGGGGGTTGTCGCCAGGGAAATAGGGGAAAAGGGAGAGAAAGGGGAAAGCAGTCACGGGCCCGGGGAAGGAAGAGAGAGAGAGGGGAAAGAAAAGAAGGAAAAGAAAGAAAAGAAAGGAAGAGAGAGAAAATTTTGACTTTGGGCTCGGTTGGATTTTCTGTGGTCGGAATCGTATAGTCATTTATGCGTCTGATTGATTCTCAATTTAATTGAATAATTGATTTATTTTCATGACAATTTGATTATCAGAGTTTTGTCGAAACTAATTAATTTATAGTCTTAAGTTAAACCGTTAATTTAGGTTTTGATAATCAAATGTTCATTTTTAACCAATTATGATTATTATTTTAGTTTCTTTGTCAACTTATTTAATCAATTGATGAGAATATTTATTTCGTCTACTAACTCAAATTTAAATTATTTATAATTTAATAAATATAAAAAATTGATTTTTGAGATAGTTTTAATTAGGGTTTTTTTTTCTAAATTATAAAATTTATTATATGTATTTTATTATTTTAATTTATTTTAATTTAAATTTTGAATTCATTTTTATTCTTATTACATATATATATTTATATTACAGTTTACGTTATTTACTAATTTATGTTAACTTAATTTATTTATTATGTTAATTATCATTATTTCTTAATTTAAATTTCGCGGTTTAACACCCCATATATCCTCCAAAGAACACACGACATAAACTATGATAATAAGCACCTGAACTTAATTGTGCTATGTTGATCCTTGCTTTGATAGTAAACTTGTATTGGTTAGGGAACATATTGAGACCGGTATGAACTTGTTTCTTTAAGTCTCCATAGTTGATATTAATGGAGATATATATTGTGCAAGTCAGATTAATGATGTAATTAACATCCGTTATTGTGCTTAGAATATCATCATAGTAAATATTTATCAGTAAAGTATTCATATTTTTTATATGGAAAAACTCTAAAAATAACTGCGGCTATTAGAGAGAAAAAAATTAAAAAATGATAGCCGGAGGAGGAAAAAGATGATAATGTGGGAATTTTATTGGTGAAAACCATAATTTTACTGGCCTAAGATAAAAATTCCGATCAAGATGCTCAGTCGTAAAAAAAGTTGGTCCAAATTTTTTTACAGACCATCCTATCTGACGTGAAATAAAAATCCGGACTAGAACTGTGTAGTAAAAAAATAAAATAAAAAGAAATTGATCCGATTTTTTTTCCTTTCACTACAATAGAAAAGAAAACACAATACCATTTAACAACGGTTATATATCAAATTTGTTGTTAAAATGGCTCGGTGATATCATTATAATATTGAAAACTTCTTTAACAACGGTTTATAATAAAAAAAAAATATTGTTAAAATAGACTCCATAACATCAAAAAGCAACAGAACCATTTACCAACAGTTCCTTGAAAGAACTGTTGTTAAACACAATCTTTAACAACGGCTATGTGTTTAGAACCGTTATTAAATATTACGTTTAGCAATGGAACCGTTGCTAAATGGTTATATTACTTTTTTGGGTATGACATTTGCTTTTTTTGCTCCCACCAATAACATTTGCTCACACGGAATCTCACCGTTCGTTGATCACAATCCAATGTTCCAAAAATAAAATTTCAAAACTAAAATCTCATGAATTACCAACCGCTTTTCATCTATTTTTCATATATAAAAAGAGAGATGAGAGAGAAGAGAGAAAGAAGAGTGAAAAGAGATAGAAGAAATAAAAACCGACATCCGATCATCTCAACTTCAAACGTCCATAATTTTTGATAGAAAACTCCGATTGAGACGTTTATGCCGCCACGAAAAGCTAACGACGAGATCTACAGGGTTAACCACTTACATTATTATCGCCATTTTTCAGAGCAAAAAAACTTCATCTTCAAACTCAAAAACCCATTTGAAGTTTTTTTCCCGTTCTTTTCTATTTTTTCTTAGAAATTATATAAGTTTTCATATTATTGTATGAGCAATATGTATGTATTTTTTATTTGATGAATAATTATATTTTTTCATATTAATTATTGAATGAATAATATATAACAATATTTATTCTTATCTAATCAATATGACTCCATATTCATTATTTACTGTTAATCAATACGACTCAGTATCAATCTGACTCGCACCTTTTAAAGAAAGTTAAATTTAAAAAAAAAATTTTTTTAAAAATACCTTTAGTAATGGTTTTAACTAAAAACCGTTGCTAAAAACCTTTAACAACGCTTATTAGTTAAAACCATTGCTAAAGGTACTTTTTAAAAAAATATTTAATTTTTGTTTTTAAGATATCCTTTAACAACGGTTTTTAAATAAAAACCGTTGTTAAATGTCTTCCTAACACTCCTTTACAACACATTTTTAACGATGATTTTCAATATTTTTTCTAACACTCCATTTACTAACGGTTCCATAATCGTTGTTAAACTTAATCAACAACTGTTATAAAATATCTTTTCTCTCGTAATGCTTTTCTATTTCTAAAAAACATGTAATAGATGAGTCCCACGTAAACATTATTAAATGTTAAAATTTAGTTGGTTGAGGATAATATTTCCCTATCATGTTTTTTTAAGATAATAATGTCCTCTCTCCGTATTTACTGGGTCGAGCTCACGATCTTAACAACAACACCGCACTGATCATTCATACTGAACACAACATTCTTCACGGTACATATTTATTTCTTAACATATAGTTGTTATGGGAGGGTTCAGCTCCTTTCCAATAAATGGACCATCCCGGGCAGATTTGTGCCGTTCTCTTTAAATCGGACGGCTCAGATTTTGTCTGATGCAGCCCCCATCCCCCCCCCCCCCCCCCCCCACTCAGAAGTTTGGAGAGAGCAGGTTTTAGTCTGCTCTGAAATGAAAAAAATTATTTCGGGACGGTCCAATAACTTTCGTACCACATGAGAGGAGCCAAATCCTTGTTTGAGATTCTAAAAATTAATTTCTAAAAAATGGAGCGCAAGAGTGGAGAGGAATATACATGAATAAACCCGCCATCAAGGTTTAATCTACACATCGAAATTTTATCAAGGATCAGAGACTTCATATCTAAATTTTTGACTCGGATCAGGGGAGTGAAAATTTTGATGGATGAAAAACTTTCATACTAATTATCTTAACCAGAAAGAATGTGATGGTGGCGACATCGGAGACGATTTGGAAGACGAAAGGACTACAAACACGACGTGGGATGATCGAGCAAGAACACTTTGGAAAGAGACTTTTGAGAATAAAAGTAACAGAAATTCATCACTGTTACTTACGGAAGAATCAGTTATCATATAGAGAAGTTGCCATTAATGATAATAATAGAGTAGATGCATCGACATTGCCATTAATGACAATAATGTACCTGTATAGACAATAGAGAATTGGTACTACACAATATTATATTCTTTTTGAAAGACACAATATGCATATTAAAAGAAATGATCATTAGACGAGCTGGTAGATATATATTTAAACGAGTGGTTATTAATTGCTTGTTTACTTTTGACAAAAACCCATATTAATATATAATTTACTACAGAAACAATACCCCGAGAAATAAAAAAATAAAAAAATAATAATAATAACTAGCAGCATATATCATAGCATCCAACGGAGATGGCCACGGTGTATTATCAATTTCTGTGGTCTCAATTATTTTAGCTAGGCAACATGTTTCGAAATTTGTATTTTTCGATTGGCTATCGGCTCTTTTCTGAACACGTGATCCACATCGCACAAGTCAATGTCTTGTGTTATTCATCCTGCATATTAGTAATAATATTGCATTGACATTTTAGAGAAAAAACACAGAGCATTTTGGAGTTGGGGTTATATATAATATACCACAGTCCACGTCAACGTCATTAATTCTAGAAATAGATTGAAGGGTTTTTGCAATAGATCGTTGTCTTGGATCATACGAGTGGAAGTACCTTCTTTTGTAAATAATAATAATAATAATAATAATAATAATAATAATAATAATAATAATAATAATAATAATAGTGCAATAATAGTGCATTTGATAATTCTTTTCCAAATTTTATAATTTAGACTTATAAAATTGAACTTTTAACTCAAATTCTAAAATTTTATTTTCAAACCTCTCAGTTATCTTTTTTTGAGAAGATGAATAATGAATAAGACTCTCTAAACTAGATAAAAAAAATTTAATTTCAGCCTCATCATTCAAATTATTTGCATTTTCAACACAAAATTCATCATTCTTAATAAAATCATTCTCACTATCATCCCAAGTGAATGTAGTGTAAGGTACTATTTATTTGTGTAATTAAAATTTTTATGAAAATTATACCTTAGGTGCAAATGAGTCATCTTCATATTCTTGGATAAGACAATATCGTGTAGGATCTTCAATGTGCACAAATCGGTGATGTTGTTTCTTACTATAATCTCATCAACATCTACCACAGATGAGCTCTCATCTACTCCCACAATTAGGGCAAGGTTGAGTGAATTTTTTTCATCATTCTTTCTCTCAACATGGTTGCTTGTGGCTAGTATAACATTAATTCTCTCAAAATTTTGCTTCTTCTTATGTGAAAAGACCAAGGAACAATCGTGTGTTTTGTGACATTCCTTCTAGCATGAAAAGCACATGCACGTCATTCCTTTCTAATCTCGCTTTAGATTGAGCATTTTTTCAAACATCTTTGTAATGATTTGATCGTTCATAGAAGATGAACTAGATGATAACTTGCTCGAATAGTAGCACGATGAAGATTTTTGAGCTTGAAATACGATTTTTTTTAGTTTTGGTGTGAGATCTTCATTTTATCGTAGCTTCTCCTCAAAGTATAGAAGATGAGTGAACACTTCTTCATATGTGAATTTATCAAGAGTGTCTTGCATTGATTTTAGAGTTCTTATCATGCTCTCTCATCTTATTTTCCTTATCATTGTCCTAAAAATTTTACCCACAATCTTAGAATTAGACAAGGATTCTCCAACTTCATCAAATTCATTTAGAATATGCATTAATCTTGAATACATATTCTCAATTGACTCTCCTTCTTGTATATAAATTTTTTAAATTTGAATTCTAGACCCATTAGTTTTGTTTTTTTCATTTGAGAGTTACCCTCAAATCTATTCAATAGGGTCTCCCATATTTCACTAGCAATTTCGGTAGTACCAAATAATATAATAATTATTTTACTAACTAAATTTATAATAACATTGACGGCATAATTATTTTGAAATTTTAGTTCTTTGACCTTTTGTATCAATGTGAGGTTGTTAGATCATAATGTGATACATAATCATATTAGACAATATCCCAAAAGTCTAATATGTTAAGGTAGTTCACCATAGATTTCTTCCAAAAGCTGAAAAAATTGCAATTAAGACCTAGAGTTGGGGGTTCTTTCACATGCATCAAAGAAGTCATTTTAGACAAAAAAAAATATCACAAATAAAGCAATTAAAACTGAGCTCCTACTCTGATACCACTTTGATAGCCCTAGGATGATGGTATTTAAAGTCAAAAGAGTGTAAGAATGTAAAGAACCTAAAGTAGAAATGTATAAATTGATTTGGGGCTTAGTGTTCAAGTGTAATGGCAGCGGAAGATAATTCAATTCGATTAAATTCTCACAAGAATATAGCAATCAATGAAATGAGAGAAAAAAAAAGATAAAACAAGAACACAAGATGTAATAGAAATTTGACTTAAAATGCCTACGGCTCTATGACTCCCAACCTTAACAATTGAGATTGAACCGAAACACTAAAAAATAGTTTTACACTTGTAGAACTTAGTCCCTTACACAAAAATGGGTTGTCAAGTCTATCGGTAACAAGAATGAAAATACACTAAAAATGTGAGTGATAATACACTCAAAAATAAAAAATGAGTGACAACACATTCAAAAATGTGAGCACTACAACTTAAAAAAAGTGAGTACAACAGCTCAAAAATATATTACAAGAAGATCACAAAGATCAAGTTGGGAGAATAAAGATAAACTATATTGAGCTTAAACGAGGATTTTACTAATTAAATATTTCTCTCTTGGCCTATCTCTCTCACTTAGTATATGACTAGTAAGCTCTCTGGAGTAATGATTTAGCTAGATTGATCAGATAATTATCAGTGAGAGAAGTAATCCTTTTAAAATAGATTTTCTGAAATAGATGAAGAAACTATTTTTGCCCTGAACCGTTATAATAGTTTGGGAATCGTTATAACGACTTAGAAAGAATAGCCGTTGGATCTGATTGAGCTGAAATATTATAACGATTCACTGAATCATTATACGTTTCATAAATCGTTGCAATGATTACTGAATCATTATATAACGATATGCTCTGATTTTCATAAGAATTTTTTTGTCTTAGAATATTTTTTAGTATTAAGATGAACCATTATAATGATTACTGAATCGTTATAATGATTCACTTAGCATAAGTATTTTTCTTTATTATTTAAGCTCAATTTATCTTAATAATTTCAACCTAGTTTAAGTCTAACTAATCCTAAGATTAATGCAGTCTTGATTAAACTTTTATATCCCATAATTAGTCTTAATTTTTATGCACTAATCCATTTATATTTTAATCCATGCACAAAACTCAAACAAGACATTATAAAATTCAAGGTTGTTTTGCAAATCGACAAATCAAAGAAGATGTTTAGTGCAACACAAGGTATGGGGGCAATTCAAAAATTAAAAACATCAAAATTATCGGACTTGAGATCATATTTGAAAACTTTATATTAGAGGATGATGACACCATAGAGAATATGTATAATAGACTTATGTATAATTAAAATGAATTTAGTGAATTAGAAAATATAATTTAATAAAAAAAGTTGTAGGAAAAACTTTTATGTGTGATGCTTAAAAATTAAGATAGAAAGGCTATGTGAGCACATTAGAGTCAATATAAGGGGCGCAAGCTACTTTCACACCAGATGAGATGTATGCTCATTTGAGAGGCGTGAGGAAATCCTAAAGCATGTCGGTGAGCTTATACATGCATCAAAAGCTATAACATTTTTCTCTCATAATCACCCGAGCACATCCAACTCTCTATTCACGACCAATGGCTTCGTACAAAGACTTAATCACAAATCCTCTAAGGATGAACTCCTCATCTCCAAGATGTTTAAAGGCATATTGAGTTTTGAGCGAAAGTACAACAAGCAACGGGAGGAAAAAATTTAGAAAGTGGTGTGTTTCACTTGTCACAAGGAATGACACACTATTCAATCATGCTTCAAGCTATTCCCTCATTTGAAAAATAAAAGAAGGTAAGAAGAGGCAAGATTGTAAGCTAAGGCATAAGAGCGATGAATACAAGTCCAAAAAGAAGACCAAGGCTATGTGGAGCTATGTGGAGCACCGAGACATGACAATGACATTGACGACTCAAGCGTAAAATCAGGAGATGAGCAGGAGCTTAACCTAGATCTCATAGCACGAGTTGAAGAAGGTACCTTCACAATTGATATTAATAGATAAGTGCTAGGAAGAATATCTCAGACAACAAGACTATCGAGCTATTGAGAAATATAGTCATGTCCAAGAACAAGGAGCTCGAGACACAACAACAAGTTAGCATGTCTACTTCTCCATTTGGAAAAAATAAAGTATTTATAAATCTCTTTTATGATAGTGATGACTATGATTTTGACGAAAGACATACAATGGTTGATTCAAGTAGCTCCTTGTGTATTGGGATAAAATGTCAAAATTATGATAGGTTACAATCAATGCTTGTAAAGCAAATAAAATTATACTCATAAAGGAGAAATTAATTGATTAATTAAATGCACAAATTATTTAGCTCGAATTTAAGGTAAAAGGAGGGTGAGTTTCAAATTAAAGAACTCAAAAATTAAAATAATTATGAGACACACATAGGTAAAATAGGTCTATTAAAAATAAAATTATAAAATTTGGAGATAAAAAATCAGACTTTGAGAACGTCTAGTAGCTTGAGATGTAGTACTAAAATGAATATTAATATATATATATATATATATAGAGTGGAGATAGCGTGAGCTTAAGCTCACGGAGGCTTCCGTGAGCTTAACTCAAAAAATATATTAAATGATCTTCAAATTTTAATTTATCATTCTCATTAAATTCTTTATATGAAAATATCATGGGATGCAAAAATTTGGAGCGTTTTGAGCTTTTTAAGTCGCCGTTTTTAATTTTTGAAAATCAGCTCTAAAAATAATAATAATATATTCAATACTTGAACATCATTTTTAAAAATTAAAAACGGCGACTTAAAAAGCTCAAAACGCTCCAAATTTTTGCATCCCATGAGATTTTCATATAAAGAATTTAATGAGAATGATAAATTAAAATTTTAAGATCATTTAATATGATTTTTTGAGTTAAACTCACGAAAGCCTCCGTGAGCTTAAGCTCACGCTATCTCCACTCATATATATATATATATATATATATATATATATATATATATATATATATATATATATGAGTAAAAAGACTCATGACAAAATGAGACTTAAATTTATGGAGATAAAATCTCTTCTCTTGTCTAAGAATATCGAAAGCTCAAAGAAAAAAGAGGAACGTTCTCAAAAATTAGAAAATAACAGGAAAAAAATACAAAATATAAAAGATGATGAAAGAAACATAATCATGTATATCAATATAAGTACATACATGAAAAAAATAGAAATAGAAACAACCATCAAGGTAATATGGACACTTTTAACTCTAATTGGCTAAATAAAATTATTTTAGAGCTCCAAATGGTTGGTTTTACGAGCAAAAAATTTTATTTTAGTGAGATCCTTGTATCTTCACGCCCTATTACTTAGTATAAGGGATCGTGATTCATAGTTAGTGATTGTGAGTGCCGAAATAAACTCGTTATAACCGAACTATGTTATATCTTGTATTATTTCTCTTCTCTCTATACTTTATTTTATTTCTTTCTTTCTCTATGGTGTGTGAATTTAATACTAGACCCTTTAAGAAAACACTTAGTTTGCAAGACTTTGAATGTATTATACATATGATCAAAGATGGAATGGAGATCTGATTGAGGAGTTAAAAGGAGTTATGGGAGGTAGATATGGAAACATATGATGCATTTCTAGATGAATATATTATACTGAGTTACATTATTGTGGACCGTAAGTGACTTACCTAGCTATGAGTATCTATTAGGGTATAGTGTGCAAGGAGAATTTGGTTGCCCAAATTACAATATTGGAACTTGTTCCATTCGCTTGAAGCATGGTTATAAGTTATGTTTTATGGATCATCGTCGATTTCTTGAGAAAAATCATCCATATCGATTTGATAAAAAATCATTTGATGGAACTGAAGAGCTCAAGTCTGCACCAAGAAATGAACTGATCATTTCCTTAGTACATATCAGAATATCTGACATGAAGGAATGAATTGATCAAAATAGTATTTATATAGTTCAAACATCACCAAGAAATGAACTGATCATTTCTGTAGTTTAGTACTCATATAGTTCATAATAGCATCAGGAAATGAACTAAATATTTCTTTAGTACTTTTAGAAAATTTGGCATGAAATGATCATTATCTTTTAACTTGATTAATCAGATTCTTAGATTGGAGAAGGATGAAAACCTTAAAAATATAGTACAATATTTGGCATGACTTGCTAGGGGGGCAAATTAAGTTACAAAGAAGTATAGAGTATTTAATATAAATGGTTATAAATTTAGACCTACACATTATGATAGGGCAATTCAAAATAGTAAAATTATTTTAGTAGCAAAAACCTCAAATTATAGCAAAGATAATGATCCTAATTCAATTTTGGGGATGTGCCCTATTATGGTAGATTGAAAAAATAATAGAGTTAGATTATATGGATAAATTTAGTGTTATGTTATTTAAGTGTGATTGAGTTGATGTTACACTTGAAAGGGTATTAAAAAAGATTATTATGATTTCACATTTATTAATTTCTCATATTTACAAAGGAGATAAAATAGAAGATGTGTAAAAGTTTTCAGACAAAGTTGTTTAAAAGTTTTCAGACATGTTAATAATGGATATAGTACTATATATTCAAACCTATATATACCAAGATAATTAAATGTCATTTGCTTAACAAAGTTTATGGCAGCTGCAAAAGGTTATTCGTGTTCTTTTTTTCGATTGCTAGCTTATCCGGTTGCATATAATATTCAAGAATTTATAACTTCTTTTATTGGGCTAAATATGTGCTATAATAGTGAAAATTGCAAATTTTGTATTATTCCGGATTTAAATTCAAGTAAAGAACATATTATCCGATATTTTTACCATATTTTAATTGTGCTTCATACCGTAACTCCACATATGATCAAATTAAAGAACGTGGGACATTTCATACTTTCATGTTGTTATTTATTTATTTATTTTCCATGCCATTCAAGGCCAGACAAGCAATCTCCTACGGCGATATGATCAATTTTAGGCAACGACAAAGTAGTTTACCTACTTCGTGATAAAATATATGTAACTATAAAATAGTTTAGAAAACATACATTAATTAAATATCATAATTCGGTCATGTATCTATCAATTGCAAAATCACTCGGTCCAGACACATTATTGATATCGCCCTTAATCTAATTTTCAACAAGCCATAGCAAACCTAGTAGGTCATACTCACACGGACGCATATTTTCTGGGAAGATTTTTTTATACGGAGATCTCGACAGGGAAATTTAGACATTCAAATCTAAATGGTTGTAAAAAAAAAATTTAAACATAAATTTTAATGCATGTAATTATTTATAAAATTTTAAATCAGAATCATTAATAAATTATGTGATGCTTAAAAATCAAAGAATTATACCTGCGGAGCGGAGCGGAAAAGATCCGCAAGTGATGTGAATTCATACTCATACATGTCAGGCTGCTAACATTTAATTTAGTTATTTCAAGATTGTCATATAAATCTACACGGACAAAAGCTTTTCAATATTCAAATTCTAAAGCTCCCATAGTAACCAGACTTTTGAGTAGAATCAACAGCACATACATTATTTGACTTTTTTTCTTACTTGACCATTTAGTTATTTGACCAAAAATTCTTGACTTAGACAATTCAAAAAATCTCGTTTTGACAGTACTTTTGTCCTTTCTAATTAGAACAACCTTTCTCAAAATTGCCGCAGCATACTGATAATTACATAATTCATAATATAGAGGAAAAATATAGAAGAATTTTTAAAGGCAAAGAACAAAGCATTTACCAGTTATTTAATCAAGTACAGGATCAGTTGATAATGCTAGGAAGATGAAATGATTTTACTGAGATTTTTTTTTAATTTTTTTCCTAGATACAGGACACTTTACGTATTTTTCTCTCTTCATTTCTTTTTAACTTTTCGCCAAGTTAATCCTCTTGAGTTCTTTTGTTTGCACATTTTTCTTTTTTCTTTTTATCTTCATTTTATCTCATATACCAACAGTCTTATGGTATAATAAATATAAATAGGGGTTGGATCCTTATTTTTCATGTGGATAAAGACGATGCGGTAATTTCGTACATCAACAATAAGAAGTCTTAAATGTTTTCTTAATAGGTAAATCTAGGGGTGTCAACTATTGATCCGACCCGACAGGTTAACTCGATCCGATTCGAATCCGACCCAATCCGATATGATCCGAAAATAAATGGATCGGGTATGGATTTAATTTTTTGACCCGAATTGGGTCGGGTCGGGTTTGGGTCAACTCAATCCGACCCGATTAATTATATTTTTTGAAGTAATTTTGTGATTTAATACTAATTAATTCTTAAATATACACTAATTATATACTAATTAAGATTAATTATAAATTAATTAATATTTATTGCTTAAAATTATATAAAAATAATTAATAAATTTTAGACAACTTGAATCGTTATTTACGCGTATAAGTGATGAGAATCAAGGAATAGCTTTGGGTTCGTTTGACAAATCAAGGAATAATTTTGAAAGAGTGGTAATTTTGAAAAAGTGATAGAATAGTGTCTTTTTGAAAGAGTGATATTCTTGACTATTTGGAAGAGCGAAAATATTATTTGACGGTTGTTAATCAGAATAGTTAAAATATGAATAATTATGATACTAACAATGATGATGATAATAAAAATAATAGTACAATAATAATAATAATAAAATAATAATCATAATAAATAATAATAATCATAGTTATAATCATAATAATATAATAAAAATATAAACATAATCATAATATAGTAATATAATAATAAAAATTATAATTATAATTATAATAATATAATTATATAATAATAATAATAATAATAAATAATCATAATTTTAATAATATAATCATAATACAATAATAAAAAAATAATAATAATAACTAATAATAATCATAGTCATAATCATAATTATATAACCATAATCATAATATAATATAATATAATAATAAAATTATAATCATAATCATAATCATAATAATATAATAATAAAATAAAATATTATATTTATATTCATAATATAATAATATAATACTAAAATCATATTTATTATAATATAATAATAATAATAAATAATAATAAAATAAATAATATTATAATACTAACAAAGTGATGATAATGTATAATAATAATAATTATTATTATAATAACAAAATATAATAATATAATAATACTAATAGTAGTGATAATATAATAATAATAATAATAATAATAATAATAATAATCATAATTTAATAATAATATTAAATAATAATAATAATAATAATAATATAATAATAATAATAAATTATAATCATAATATAATATAATAATATTATAATAAATCATAATCATAATATAATACAACATAATCAAATAATAATCGTTATTCCAAAAAGAGCTAATCCGGTATACCACCTATAATTTGATATACTAGATTAATAATTTTCTACACTCTTCTAGTCTAAAATTCGTTTGACAAATTAATTCATCTCAATTTTATTCTTATTTTTTACTATTCCTTGCCAAACAAACCCAAAATTTAACCCACCCTTCTCTTTATTTTATTTTATTTCATTAGTTTATAGTGTAAACGAAGTAGCGTGTTGTCGAGGTCGATCCAAATCTTGGAAAATGGACACCTCCATTAGTTGAAAGTTGAAACAGAAAATTATTAATTAATTATTAAACTAAATAAACATTTTGAGAAGCTGGTCTGATCCATTGGATCCTCCAATTCATTCAAATTTGAATCCGATTCTATTTAATTTTTTAAAAATTAAATTGATTTGATCCAATAAAAAATCTAGTCCAATGCAATTCGATATTAAATGATCTATAATTCAATTAAAATCAATCTAAAATCTAAAAAAAATATATATAAATTTTTTCGACCATAATTTAATCTATTTTTTTCAAAAAAATCATCCGATCTGATCCATCCGAATACAAATCTGGTCCAACCCGCCGATTGCGACCTCAACATTTTCTGTTCCGAATTAGACCCTACCTCTATTTATATATATATACCTCTAAACTGTCTCTAACTTGGCAACTTCACCCAAAGCAGTCGCTCCCCCCGAAAACCACTTCCTTCCTTGCTCAGAGCGTACCTGAATCTCTCTTTCTCTCCGTTTGTGTAATTAAGACAAGAGATATGGAGACCTCAAGCTCTCTAATGTCGGCAACTTCGCCATTTTTTAAGGCCGCCTCATGCAAATCTCGCAGGAGACAGGTACGTACGCATAATGTTCACTGACCATGCCCAGATTGTTCGATTTTACGCAGCTAAATCTTTGTGTCAAAACGAGCTGCTAAATTGTCTGCTTCACATGTTAAAAAAAAGAAGAACGTGCTGGACAAATGGTTGATGAAGTGCCTAAGCATGCATGCGAGATTACACGCGCGGAGAATTACTAATCCCGTGTGAAATTTCTGAAATTTGCTACCATTAAGAGATGTTTAATTTTGGTGTCATCTGCCTTTTCTTTTTACCTGTGAATTCTCAGGTTTCTGTGAGAGCAAATGCGCATGGAAATAAAATGGCGATTAGAAAGGGTAAGGATGGAAAGATTGTCTTCTCCGGAGAGAAACCCCCAACGCCTATTTTGGATACTATTAACTATCCAGTTCACATGAAAAACCTCTCTACTCAGGTACCATCCATCTTTCCTTTTCAAATCGCACTAATTTTGGCCAGATTTTTAGTCCAATTTTTTTTTTTTTTGATACGTTTTAATTAATATGATCCACTTAATTTGACAACGTGAATACAAAAACTTAGTAACTAAAGGGAAAAGTGGTTGCTATTTAAATCAAATGTTTTAATTTTTAAAATCGGTACCAATTTATGTTTCATTTCAGGAACTGGAGCAATTGGCAGATGAAGTGAGAGCTGAAATAGTGTACACAGTGTCAAAGACCGGAGGACACCTGAGCTCAAGCCTCGGCGTGGTCGAGCTCTCGGTTGCTTTGCACCATGTTTTCAATACCCCAGAAGACAAGATCATATGGGATGTGGGCCATCAGGTTATAACACGCTCTCTTTTACTTTTCCACCTGTCAGTTCTGGGTTCTAACTTTCCTATGTACTTGCTACCAGCAAAAGGAAGTCAAATAGTCTGATTTTGAACATCTGACTATGAAAACCGAAATATTATATATGATTGGTTGGTATAGTAGTTGCAGTTCCCGAACTAAGCATCTACTGAAAGACAAAAATAACTTCTTGAGGAGACAATGAATTTTTTTTTTGATAAATTTTGACATATGTTTTTGCTCGCATGAATTACAAATGATTTAGTTCTCCTCTTAACTGAAGTACAAATGACTTTTTTCTCAGGCCTACCCACATAAGATACTGACGGGTAGGAGGACAAGGATGCACACAATAAGGCAAACCTCTGGCCTTGCTGGTTTCCCCAAAAGAGATGAGAGCATTTATGATGCTTTTGGTGTCGGCCATAGCTCCACGAGTATCTCTGCTGGACTTGGTATGTATATTAACATGTATTGTTGAGTCTACTTCCATTTCAATTTCGTTTTACATTATGTGAGAGCAATTATATATAACCATTACATAGTATGGAAAAAACAGATTTAATGGCACCTGATCAACAGAAAGTGAAAATATTCTCTCTTTCCAGTTGTACCCCTGAATTGCTCTGACACATAGTACAGTTCCGTTCTAAGTCTATATGAAGCAGCACTGCAGAACTAAATCAAGTAAATAAAACCAATTGCTGTAAGTATACAGCTCTGGTCAGGGTTACCAGAATACCACAAAGTCTGTAATCTGTATTGGTACTGTCATTCCCAAACAAGGGATGGTAACTGATTGTCAAAATTAGATATTTTTTTCATATAAGCTTTATTATGAATACTAACCATGAACCCGCCCATTGTGCAGACCTTCTTGATTTTAAAAATATTTATATCTAACAATAATTTTAATATAAATAGATGATTTATTTTACTTAAATATAATATATATCTAAATCAATCACAAAGACTCTTAAATTTTTAAATAAAATTAATTCATTATTTAATAAAAGATGATGTACAAAATATAATAATTTTTCTTTTCTGAGTATGGTTCTACAATGCTTAGTTTTTTTACAATAAAACTTAATAATAGATTTTATTTATTTTATTTAATATACAACTTCTTTTATAAAATAATAATATTTAACATTAAATTTATTATAAATAAATGATATATTTTACTTAGATATAATTTAGTAAATAAATTACAAAGGCTCTTAAATATAGTATTGATATAGATATAGATACTATTTACAAACATAACAATTTTTTTAAATAAAGCTATATAGTAGATAGTTTCCTTTTTAAAACTTAAAAATTGTTGATTATTAATTTATTGGCAAATAATTTTTTATAGACCTCTCATTAATACATGATAAAAAAATAGAAAAATAAATAGAGAGCAAAAAAGATATTGGCCAAAATTTGAACCGATAGTTTTTTTAAATATTGATCCGCACCATTCAATTAGAAAAATTTTGGTCATTAAGAAAAAACTGAAATAATGAACAAATTCAGTATATAGAGATCTTTATAATACAATATAGATATAGATTTAATTAAATTAGCGATAGCTCCATAACTACCACTTGTAAAATTGAATTAATTAGCGATAACTCCATAACTACCACTTGCAAAATTGGATTAATTAGCGATAGCTCCATAACTACCACTTGCAAAATTGATTTATAGGGCTAGTCATCCCACAAGAAAAAACCTTTTTGCATTTAATGAATTGATATTTGACAGTGAAGAATAAAACATTCGTTTAATCTTACGAGCACAGAACCCGCACTTTGTGCGGATTCTCTTAATTTAAAAGTATTTTATCGAGCACTAATTTTATTATAAATAAATGATATATTTTATTTAATTATAATTTATGTCTAAATCAATTACATAAACTCTTAAATTTTTAAATAAAATTAATTTATTATTCAATAAAATACAATGTATAAAATATAATATATTCTCATGGTTGTACAATGTGTATTTTTTTACAATAAAATTTAATAATAATTGATGTCTAATTTATTTGATATATAACTTTTTTTAGACCTATATATGAATGATAAAAAAATAGCAAATTGAATGGAGAGGAAAAATGAGTTTGACTGAAAATATGATTTATAAAACATAACATTTCCTTATTTTAAAATAAAGTTATATAGTAGGTAGTTTTATTTTAAAAAATAAAAATAGTTGATTATTAATTTATTTGATGAATAATTTTTTTTAGTTCTCCTATGCATGATAGAAAAAAGAAAATGAAATGGAGAAAAAAAAGATAACATTGATTAAAATCTAAACCATTAGTTTTTTAAAATATTGACGCACACTGTTCAATTAGAGGCATGTTACTGACATACCTTTAAAATAAAAATTGAAAAAAGTAACACAAAGTTATCTCTCTTGCAGCTACGGGCCTGTGAAAAAAAATGCACTGTATCAACATAAAAAATGTAAAGGTAAATATAAGACGTATTGAGGAATATCTTCAACCAAATTACCTATAAACCATCAGGAAAATAGGGTATTTGACCAAAACAAGATATCCTAAAATGAAAATTTTTTCTCCAGGGATGGCGGTTGCAAGGGATTTATTAGGAAAAAATAACCATGTTATAGCAGTGATTGGGGATGGAGCCATGACAGCAGGGCAGGCATACGAGGCAATGAACAACTCAGGATTTCTCAACACAAACATGATTGTTATCTTGAATGACAACAAGCAAGTCTCTCTGCCGACTGCTACCCTCGACGGCCCTGCTACCCCTGTTGGGGCCCTCAGCAAGGCTCTTACAAAGCTCCAATCCAGCACGAAACTCAGAAAACTCCGTGAAACTGCAAAGGTAATATAATTTAAACATTCAAGTTCTTTTAATACAATACAAGTAAAAGATTTTTTATTTCTGTTTAGAAAAAAATATTGCAAAGAAATGAAATGTTAGTGCATTTAGCCAACCATTATGTAATTTAAATTAATATCAGTAAAGGTAGGTCTTGACTAGCAACCTAATTAATTAAGAGTAGATTAAGTTATTAGTTACCTGTGGATATACAAATAATCTAAAATCAAATCATATGAATATGAAAATTATAATTCTGTAATGTTGGATTAATTAAGGTTAAAAGGGCACACGGTTATATTTATAAATACTGTGTAATTTGTACTTTCTGATTTTTGTACGCCGGTAATGAAATAACCAATACTGTTGGAACAGACCATTACAAAGCAAATTGGGGGCCCCACACATGAGGTGGCATCCAAGGTTGATGAATATGCAAGGGGTATGATAAGCGCCTCCGGAGCTACCCTCTTTGAGGAGCTTGGGTCATATTACATAGGCCCTGTTGATGGGCATAACATCGATGATCTGGTGACTGTCTTTGAAAAGGTGAAGGCCTTGCCAGCTCCAGGGCCAGTGGTGATCCATGTTGTCACTGAGAAGGGGAAAGGTTATGCTCCAGCTGAATCTGCTCCAGATAAGATGCATGGTATGGTCCCTTTGGTTTATTTATGCTAATTAACTTATTATTGTTAGTACTTTCAAAGCATTGGTTTTTCCAATGCTGAGGTTCACAGGGCCTATTAATGATGTTCAAAAATTATCTGATTGTTATGGTCTCATAAAAAATTAAATGTACATTCTTTTTCCTTTTAGGTGTTGTAAAGTTCGATCCTCAAACTGGAAAACAATTCAAAGCCAAATCTGATACTCTGTCATACACACAATATTTTGCAAATGCACTTATAAAGGAGGCAGAGGTGGACAGCAAGATTGTAGGAATCCATGCAGCCATGGGAGGTGGGACTGGCCTCAATTACTTTCAGAAGAAGTTCCCGGAAAGGTGCTTTGATGTTGGCATCGCTGAGCAACATGCTGTCACTTTTGCTGCTGGCCTTGCCACAGAGGGGCTCAAGCCATTCTGCGCCATTTATTCTTCATTTCTTCAAAGGGGATATGATCAGGTACGATCAGTCCAACTTTCTCAGTGGTCATCAAAATTTGCATTACAATTCTTCCTTACAAAATTGTATCAGCATATTTGGTTAATGTACAACAAAAAGGTGATGGATTATGTCTGGAGGTTAAATAATAAAAACTTTGTTCCTAAGTGATTTAAATTTATAATGCGGGCTTTGAACAGGGTTACCTAAGTATACTTCAGTAAAATTTTCTCCTGATACCATTCTTCACTCTCAATTCTCACTTTTTGTTCATTCAAAGTATTCATCAAAGCATCTAAGAATTTTATTTGGTCATTTTCTTTAGGTCGTGCATGATGTAGATTTGCAGAAGTTGCCTGTACGGTTTGCACTAGACCGAGCAGGCTTGGTGGGTGCTGATGGGCCCACACACTGTGGGGCCTTTGACATAACATACATGGCATGCCTTCCTAACATGGTTGTGATGGCACCAGCTGATGAGGCAGAGCTTATGCACATGGTTGCCACAGCTGCAGCTATTGATGATCGGCCATCTTGCTTTAGGTTCCCTCGAGGAAATGGAGTTGGGGTTCCCCTCCCTTCTGACAACAAAGGCACTCCTATTGAGGTACTGTTTTTAATTTTGGGCATTAGAATATTCCTACACATAAGATTTCAATTATGAAAATTAACAATTAGATCCATTTTGGCCGGATAAAAAAATGAAAGAAAAAAAGTACTTTTCTATAAAAATCTCGAAAGACCTTTATAAAACATTCTAACTGAATAGTTTATTTCTTCACCACAGATAGGAAAGGGAAGAGTGCTCTTGGAAGGAACTAGAGTAGCTATTTTAGGTTATGGGTCCATTGTCCAAACATGCATGAAGGCTGCTACCATGTTGTGGAACCAAGGCATCTATATCACTGTTGCTGATGCCCGCTTCTGTAAGCCACTCGACCGTTCCCTGATCACTAGTCTAGCAAAAGAGCACGAGATCCTTCTGACTGTTGAAGAAGGCTCCATTGGTGGCTTCTGTTCCCATGTTTCCCATTTCCTCAGTTTGAATGGCCTCCTAGATGGCAACCTCAAGGTATTTGTTCATACTTCATCAGCTTAGACACATTTATACAAGTCCTTTCTGTACTTGTTTGTCATCGTGAAAATCAAAGATATCGATAAATTAGGATAACATTGTAGAAAACAGAGTGCATAGGAGAGCAAAATGCTCTCAAAAAACATAAACCCCTTACTGGTCTATTAAAGCTTGAATTAATTAGGAAATTATCTGCAGTTCTTTCCTTTCTTTATATTTTTATATTAGAAGGCAGTTTTGATTACTTAGGAATGTTTTTTCAGGTTTCGTTGTAGTTTTTATAATAAGTTGTAACCTTGTAAACAGTTGAGATCAATGGTTTTGCCGGACCGGTACATTGACCATGGTTCACCTGTGGATCAAATTGAGGCGGCTGGACTGTCATCCCGGCATATAGCTGCTACAGTTCTTTCCCTTTTGGGGAGGCAAAAGGAGGCTTTACAACTGCAGTAAACGAGAAATTCCCTACATAGATTAAATGAAACTTCATCCACATGTTAAACTACTTGAAGAAGCAAGGATATGTTAATGGAAATGTACAGGGTTACTACATTTGTCATTTTTTTTTTTTTTTTTTGAGAATGGAGGAGCTTTTCTGGTAGATATGCTAAGGGTTGCTTGAAGTGACGATTTGGCTGTCATTTAAGTGCCAGATATGAAGGTCAAAATATACCTGATCTGCTGTCAAGTTAGTTTATTGTCATTTATCCGGGGTGAGTGCTGAAAAGAAGTATAACTCAGCTGTCAGTATGATTAACTATGGAACAATATATAAGAGAACAAATGGGAGATCTCTTTAGTTGTTTGGCATTGTACTCTTTATTCGTCGACATAAATATTAGGCTGTAACACTTGTAAGAATAAACAAGTTTGTAGTAAATGTTTTTTTTTCATATATGTATAATAGCGAGAGTATGAATAGTAACCTTGTACTTAAAAAACGAATATTAATTATTGAATTGGAATAACAATCTTTTTTTTTTGTACTTCCTTTGAAATTCCAAAAATTCCCGAAGAAAAAACAATAATAGCGCCACAGAGCATCCATGTGGCATGCGCATATTATTTTGAACACAGAAAAATGCAGTGATGCCGTAAATTGCTCCCCTTTATTAGTTGTCTATTTTATGATAAAATATAAAGGCAAAGTGCGCTATTCAGACTTCTTTCTTGATGAATGCTACTCAGAAATTCAAAGAGTAAGGGATATTAAATATTCTTATTCCGAAAGATGAGTCTGTATCCACTGGCACTGCAATACATACTATAACAAGGATTTTGTGATACATGATATCGCTATCCGATCCGGATTAACACATACAAAAACAATGCATGCTTTTAGAATTTTATTTATTTATTTATGCAAGAGTTGTAATGAAAATAGAAGTTCAGGTTAATGAAAGGTTTCTGGCGGGTACACTGGTTAAAAAAATGTGGCCGTATATGGTTCGCTTATGCTTTTGTTATTAAGCGGTGTAATGTAGCATATATAAGAGTATATATGTATGTGAATATATGTGATATTTTTTTAAATTTTTACCATATTAAGCATATAAAATTCACTATATATTGTTATATTTCATACAAAAAATTCAAAATTATTATTAATATCTTATTATATATTTTCTCTATATTAAAATTAAATGTTCAATTCAAATGTTTTAAAAAAATTAAAATATATATTCACTTATTAAATCAAATATGTATCCATATATCACATATGTGCTATATAATTATTAATTATACACATATTGAAATTCATATTTTAAAACCTCACTAGTTTGGCATCCTCGCACTCAGCTCTTGTGCACGAATGTGACCATCTATGTTACCCGGGTACTTCATATACCCAGCCGAACAAGTACCGGGTACGTATCGGTCATGGTACGCGTTGGGTATACCCATTTTATCGCTCACGTGGCGTATTGAACTATTTTAATAGGTTTGACCGTATGTAATACGGTCCATTGATCCTCTCTTTACGTCTAGGTATTTCTTTCCCTTATATCCTATTATTTCCATAATATTCGATTTTTTATGGTCAAACTCAAAAATTCAAAAAATCAAGTGCATGAGTGAGATTTGAACCCAAAAAATAAGTTACACATGTTAGTGCATTAGACCATTTCACAACCTCTTCACTTGTGTTAGCGATTATTGATATATATATATATTATACTTATCTATTTTTTTATTTTTTATGTATAATTTGTATTATATATTTATTTTTATTTAAAAAATATTATATATATTACCTTATAATATCCTAAAATATTTAAAATTAACGTACCGTACATTGCGCACCGTACCGATACGATACTCACCGCATATGCAACATAGGTGACCATAGTTACAAAATTACATTTCTTGATGATATGTGCATGGTTTTATTTTTTGGGCACACAGACAAATAATTGGCACGTCTAATATTTGGGATATATTACATTATATTACATAATTAGATATAATACAATTTAATTTGGGATTATATCTCCAAAAATTATAATGTGAATCCAATATAATGCATCTTCGTTCCAACTTCCAAGTTCCAAACCATCATCATCATTTTTCAGTCAAGTCCGAGGTGCGTTGATTAGTTTCCAATTATGTAAAAGAAAATGAGGAGAGAGAAGAAAGATACATTATACTGTTATAAAGTTCATCGAATGGCTCGAATAAAGCAAGTGTCAAGTCTACCTAAATTGGTCAGCTCAAATTGGATACATGCACTAGAAATATTGGTAGCCTTTAGCTAGGTTCATTTCCATTATTTATCAACTATGCTTAAAAAAACATTTGGCACGGTTAACTAGACACGATAACACAATCTCACACATGACACGCCGCCGTTCACACATATTGGATACGTCTAAGATGATTTTTTTTTTTTTTTTTGAAAAAACGTCTAAGATGATCTAGTAGTGAAACCAAGGGGTGTCAGAGGAGTCAGACATCTTTATAATTTACATAAATTAAAAAAATATGATTTTTTATTTATATTTATAAAATATTTAATTATTAGATATCCGATATTTCAAATAAGTTTTTAATATTTTTTATTAAAATTATTATTATTTAATTAAATTCTCAACACCTTTTTAAATTTAAATTATATTTCCGCTCCTAAATCTAAACATCACAAGAAACAAACTTTGTGTCGTCACAGCGGATCGAACCTAAGAAGTGAAGAACAAAAGCTGCAACCACCAACTTTCTTAATTTAATAGTATATATAATAATCATGCAGACTGTATAAAACCACCATTATTTTAGATTACAACATGCATTTTTTATACCTAGCTGCACTACGTAACTAAAAAATTGAAATGTAAATAAGTATACTATACGTGTTATTTTTATTATTTTTTAGCATAAAATATTTTTTAAAATTTAGTATTTATATTCTTTTAATTACAAATATTCAACTGTGTCTAGATGAATATCGCGTCCATATTTTTTAAAAATATCGTATCGTGCAGTGTCATATGATGTGGGACATTTGTCTCTGTTTCCATGCTACATTTTATCAAGGTGTCGAAAAGGTAAATTATATATGGGTTAAATTATATATGTAGATTATATAGAGTTTTTTTATCAATATTTAAAATTAGATGACTTAGATCTTCATCTTTTATTTCAGAAAAAAATTAAAATAACAAAAAAAAATCATTGACGTCATTCCCGTACATTTTGTTCTAGAATTGTCGAAGTTTTGAACAATCGTAATTGCTAGCTATTCGAGATCAAATGCAATCCGATCACTAAAAGACTTATGACATCGTGATTGTATTTTTGTTTTGTTAATGTATTCTTTTTTAATATCTTGATGATTATGATAATAAATGAACTTCAAATGGCAATTTTCATGTGAATTTATGTCGCAAGAAAATTATAAAAAAAATTAAAGTGAATTTGAATTCGATATTTAGATTTCAAATTTTAAAATTATAAAAAAAATTATGATATATTTGTGACAGAAATAATACTTATTGTATTGAAACATTTCCACAAAATTATGCTTTGTTTAGTATTTTTAATGTAAAACATTTATTGGCAGCAATAATTTCTCCCGGTGAAAGTAATGTTTCTGTCTTGATCTGATGGCATTTGAATTTTTCTTCTTCTTTTGGAATGTAACGTGGCGAGATTGGAGAGTATTATTTTTGTCGCCCTTTAATTTCAAAGAGATGTGAAAAGCCGTTAGAGGGATGAAAATGTATCTTTCCATGTAAAACGTGTTTATAGAAACTTTGTTTAATCTTTTGTGGATGAAAATAATATTTAATTCTCTGTGTCCTAGTTTTTTCTTCACGTACCGACGGAACATTACGATCATACTCATTTATGACATGGACACTATAATATATATAGATTATATAATGGGAGCAGATATATGACACGACACTATACTATAATATAATTAATATAATGGGAGCGGATATATATCATAATTGATATCATCTTATTAAATAATAAGTTAACAGAATTATTATTCATTATAACAATTTAATTTATCCAAATTATTTTGTATAGTGTTTTATCATTCAACTTAAATGATTTATAATTCAAAATTTCGATATTTGGAGTCAAGAATATAATACTATATATATAAAATAAGCTGAATAAATTAAATAATTTTATGAATAATAACTCATTTAATTTGAATAATAATATAGTATCAACTTATATATTATATCTCCTAAATATTTTTCATAATTATATAATTATGTATATATATAGAGAGAGGTAGACTATTGTGAAAACGTTTGTATTTTAGTCGATATACAAACGGATCAAAAACTATATTTTAAAATATCAAAAATTTCAATTTATGATTTTCATTAAATTCTTCATATGAAAATCTTGTGGGATACAAATATTTTGAGTATTTTGAGTTTTTTAAGTCACTCTTTTGAATTTTTGAAAAAACAACACAAATATTGAATATTTATTATTATTTTTGGAGCTATTTTTTTAAAAATTCAAAAGAGTGGCTTAAAAAACTCAAAACACTCCAAATTTTTGTATCCCATAAGGTTTTTATATGAAAATTTAATTGAAATCATAAATTAAAATTTTTGAGATTTTAAAATATAGTTTTTGATCCATTTGCATATTGGTTGAAATATAAGCGTTTTCACAATAGTCTACCTATATATATAGAGAGAGAGTAAAGATACCGTGAGCTTAACTCAAAAAGTATATCAAATCATTTCTAAATTTTAATTTATCATGTTCATTAAAAAAATTTATATGAAAATCTTGTGGGATGTAAAAATTTAGAGTGTTTTGAGCTTTTTAAGTCATCATTTTTAATTTTTAGAAATGATGTTCAAATATTGAATATTTTATTATTATTTTTAGAGCTGATTTTGAAAAATTAAAAAGTATGAGTTAAAAATCTCAAAACACTTCAAATATTTGCAACCCACAAAATTTTCATATAAAAAATTTAATGAGCATGATAAATTAAAATTTAGAGATGATTTGATGTACTTTTTGAGTTAAGCTCACGGAAGGACTATGTGAGATTAAGCTCACGGAAGGACTCTGACGAGAACAATGTGCAAAAATATTTTGAAAAAAAAAAAATCCCTTTTAAAAATAGTAAGAAAGATATTGTTGGAGTATAGACTATGGTTTACAAATTGAGGAGCTATCAAATCTAAGTGTTATGGTTAGTAATTAGTATAGATGTAATTATCTTTCTTTCTTTTTATTTTTCTTTTAATTTTTCTATTTTTTTAAATATGTAATAAAATGATCATAAACTCGTGACAGATGTAACTTTATAGATTAATGAAATTTGAGAGCATATACCCGGCCCATTTTTCGGATAAAAATAAACGAAGACGAAGAGGAACATCAGGGGTAAATTATCCTTCTTGTATCATTTATATTTGTTGGAATATCCTTTTAATTTTTCCTTCCCGGATATCATGCATTCATTAGACAAATATTTTTTTCCCAAAATGCGAAAAATCACTACGGTTCATTTTATTTTCATTCACTGTTATAATTATGACAAGCAAATCTGAAAATTTAAGAAATTGTGGCACGATTATAGCCAGAAAATAATAGCAAAAATGTAAGAAATAATATGATATGAGAGTAAACGGGTATGAAAGAAACCGTAACGTTGCCATGGAAATGCTATGTTCTTCAAGTTTATGTAACTGTGATATGCATATTGTAGAAATAGATGAATGGTTCTTCAAACAAAATAATGCAATCATACCAAATTACTGGTTATTTAAAATGGGTTTTGAATTATTTAAATTAAAAATACTTGTTATCTATTAATCAAACGTTGAATAATATGATAATTGACCGGTTTTGGGAGTCGCGTACGCAAATAATCAAAACCTGAATTCCGTCTGTATATATCCAAATTTCATTTCATCAGTGGCTATTGTTCTCGTACTAATTTTGTTAGATATTTCATTTGGAAAGTGGTCTTAATCTACAGGGACCAGTGCTCTGATAAGGAAACCGTGACGATGAAAATAGCTTTATTACTTGGAGAATTGAATGTATGACAGTTTCAATCCCAACTGCTTTCACTAGAAAACAAAAGACGAGTGTATTGATTATGTTAAGCACGGTGAGTAACTGTATAGTGTATGGCAACTATACTAAATATAAAACAAGCGCCTGTAATGGTGATCGACCAATCTAGGTCATACGGTGTGGAGTCAACAATCAAAGTGGCGTGCTGCGTGCTGGACCAATAATCCGACCAATTTAGGCTTTACAAAACAATTTTGGGCTTAGGTCTTAGGTCAACTCCAGAGCCTGATCCGACTTGGGCCCATGAAAATTGCAAATCAGTGCATCCTCACTCATCTATTCAATGAACTAAGCTGTAATTCTGTACAACAACCGCAATAACAATAAAGCCTTTAATCCCAAATAAATTAGGGTAAGGCTAGAAATAAAACCAATCTGAAAGTCCAAAAATCAGAGATCTCAGATGTAAAAAAATCAATGACAGTAACAGTGGCAAACATAATCTGTAATTCTGTATCTAGTGAATTTTTTGTTTTGCCCAGTGGTTCTCAATTCTCATATCTATTAATCAAATCAACCTTATTGTTATGCAACAGAAAGGAGTATAAATTTATTCGAATTTGCATCAGATATAATTGACAATCTAACTAAAACAAACCACCAGAAGACAAAGAATTGTCAGGAATCCTCTCTTTTAGCTTGAAGTTAAAGAACACTTTTAGTATGTACTAAATGATCCCTTGACAGAACGAAGCACGCTCCACATGACTGTAGAGACCAAAAAAAGCACAAATCCCATGCCAATAGCATATTTAAGCCCCAAGTTCATAATTAAATTTACCAAAACACCTGCAATCATGACCCCAAAAAAGTTTGCTGAGAATGCCGACCAAAAGGACATACCAAGTACTGACGCAACAATTGCACCCGTCCATGCACCGGTACCAGGGAAGGGAACTGCTACAAACAGCATTAGGCCTATCCATTGAAATTCCCGTACTGGTTTTGCCTTTTCTTTAGCTCTTTCAAAAAGAAAGTCGATTATGCCCCTGGATGATGGGATCTTCTCGGACAGAAAGGAGGCAAACTTTTTCAAGTAGAGGACGATAAATGGTACTGGTACCATGTTCCTGAGGAGAAAAGATAATAATCAAGCTGTCGGATTTTTAAAAAGGAAGTAGAAATGGTGACTTAAACAAAGGAAAGCTAACCAAACCTTCAAAAATGTAAATCCTGTAATTATCCGACAAATTAACTATATTAAATTTATGTACATGACCTCACCAACACAAAGTAATGATGCCCTATATTAATTATTGGTGCGATCGTAGGATAAATAATTACTAGATGTAGTCCCACATTAATCAGGTCAGACAATTTGGTCATTACTTCAGATGCATCAAATTCATGATCTCAGGTGACTTTCACTTAAACACCTCATGTGAACAAAACACAGAACATAAGAGAAGGAAAGTTAAAGGGTTGAAAAAAGCACCCCAGAATAGAGAGTAAAGTCAATTTTAGCGGGTCCAACTTCATCCAATAACCAACAGGTATTGCCCCTCTAAGCTCCAAAACTGGTAAGGTCCC
This sequence comes from Schoenoplectus tabernaemontani, assembly GCA_037127355.1. NCBI lineage: Eukaryota > Viridiplantae > Streptophyta > Magnoliopsida > Poales > Cyperaceae > Schoenoplectus > Schoenoplectus tabernaemontani. The sequence continues at coordinate 10,637,625 of CM073757.1, forward strand.
GAGAGTGAATACTACTGCCTCATCAGGCCAACCAAATTTGCGCAGAGCTGAAGCGACCTTCAACCCAAACCCCGAAGCCTTTATTGGGGTATCAGCTGCATAAGAAAAATCCGTTAAGGCAGAACCAACTAGAGAGGTAGCAACCCAAGTCAGAGAAAACAAAAGAAGCCTTTTTGAGAGGATTTCTTTGAGTTCTTTCAGTCGAGGTTGAAATTCCAGTGACGGGCCTGCACTTCTGTCTCCGTGAGCCTACAAATTATTGTTTAATAATGTTATATTTCTTTGTGATAAAAGATGTCACTGTGCCAAGTAATTTTGGCCATGGTCAAATCCAGATTGAACTAGAAAAAGATACTCCTTTTATTTGTGTTTTCTTCAGAAACTCTAGTTGATTTAGAAGTTAAGAAAGCCTTTTAATTGTCAGTATGGTTGTTTGAATACCAGATACTATAATCCTACGATAAACGTGATGGGTGGATTTCACACTCTTTCAATCCTTACCAGTACCACAGTACCAGAAACAATTGCTTATGTACAAGTAGCTAGTCTTTTGTTAATCTTATTTTCATTTTCTTTCTTACTTGCTAATTAGTTACTATGTTGAGGTGGTTTGAGAGCTCGCTTGATGATTATTCATGAAGATAGATTGTTAAAAGCACAATGTCCCATGAAAATGTGCAAACATATAACATAGATATCAGGTACGTTTTCAGTGGGCACTGGAATAGGCATGTACCAGCAAAAATTGGAATACTAGGTAACATTAGAGGTAGGCAGAATCAAACACCACAATATCTTTGATTGGCAGTTACAGTTATATACCAAATTATTTTTGGCAAACTTTGCCCAATAAGTATAATAAGATGCGAAAAGGATATCTAATAGCTATACAACCAGTGGTTGGAGACTTTAATTTGGATAATTTCCAGATTAACCAAATTAATTCGACCAAACAAATATCCTCCATCAGTAGTTTTATCAAGTTACTGCAGTTCAGGTTGCTAATTATAATTGCATACAAATTTGTTTGCATAAAACACACGCAAAAGCAATTGGTGGTTTAAGCACAAAAAATACCAACAGAAAGAAAATGAAAAATTGACCTGTAATCGAGAAAATGATGATGATGATCTTGAATTGCATTGGAGCTGGGAAGGCGAACAAGAGCAGGAGGACAATAGATTCAGCCTTGTACAGAGAGAAGCAGAGCGCGGTTTATTGATTGATGCAGAGAAAGGTCTCACAGCAGAGGATAAGGCGAGAGTGAGAGAAGCCATGGCGTGTTCCCTCCCTTTGCTCAAAATGGGGTGAAGAAGAGCAAAAATGGATGTAGAATGAATGAAGTAGCTAGCTAAAATCAGGAAAGTTCAAAGTTCCTTTTCTTTTGATCGTCGTCGTTGCGCCATGGCTGATATATTGCGATTATTATTTATTTTGTGCGATCTTTCTCGTTTTCCTATATTTACCTTGTGAGGCCAATCAGAACGAAGAGAAAAGGGAGGGTTTTATATGGGCTTTTTCTTTGTCAACGCACTGTTTGGTTATAAATAAAGAGGTAAAAAGTAGAGATGGTATCCTCAGAGAGGGAGATAAATCTCATAAATTAATTTACAAAAGGAGCCCCACGCCTATAGAAATATATTATATATGTGAAGATTATAATGGAACTATTGCAAATTACTATTCAATTGTAATGCCGTACTAAATATCGAAAAAATATTTAATTTTCAGGGCTGATTTCCTTATCAATGTTAAAACGTTAAATTGTTGTGTAGCGGATAAATTACATGGTAAAATCGTAAATAAACTAGGTGAACATTTTTTTTTCTTTATGAGGATATGCTTAATAAATTGTCTGGTGATTACAAAAAAACACTTGACTGATGATGTTCTAAATAAGTTCCATTTGTTACTAAATTCTAATATTTAGAAAGTGTTTTTATGAGGAGGATTATAAAATGTTAAAATAAATAATTATCAAAACCCACAAAACAATTGTCTGGTGATCCCCTCCTTTTATTCTCCTTTCTTTTTGCATGACTCAATTAAGCAAGGTGTAAAAACTAAAATGCCCCAAAAAACTGAGGACGTAATGATCGAGCGTTTAGAGCATATTCAATGGGAGTTATTTTTTATTTCTATGTGTTAGGATTTTTTTTATAACCGTGATTCTTTAATGAGTCTCTAATTATAAATTATATTATTTTGATCTATATTGTCAGTCTTTCAGAGAGACACAACCATATTGATATCCAGACTCTTTTAGCCTTCTAGCGATCTTTCTCTAATTCGATGGAGCGACTGAGAGGACCGACGCAGACAGTTTTCGTCTCTTTTAGAACTCTATCTTAGAGAGATGGATTTATGTTGGAAAACGAAAGAGTGCTAGAAAATGGAAAATGAGAAATTATTTCGAAAACCAACAGTCTTCCTATATATAATGGACGTCCATAACTGAGAGCAGTTATTTCTTAGCGGATCCATATCAAATCCAAATCTCTCTTAACGGATTTGCTGCTTAATCAGAAAACTGTCTATAGTTATGTTCTTCAGAGACCAATAACATAATTGTATTATTACCAAACTTTATATAATTTAGGTCATCACTAAATCATAAAGTTATTAATATGTATTCTACACATTAAAGTGCTCACTTCTGATGACACATATTAAACTCAATTAATAATATATAATTTGATCACTTCATAACGGGTATAATTTGACAGTTCATTATAATATATATATATATATATATATATATATATATATATATATATATATATATATAAAGCTCATACATGTTATAATTAATAATTAATTTCAACACTATGTGTCATTATTTATTTATTATTTTAGCATTGGAGAGACCATTTCTAATTTAGAAATTTTAATCATAGTTTTTAATTTAGCAACTCAATTCTAATTGTGACGTCAGATTAGCAACTCATTTAATTTAGCATTGGAGATCATTTCGCTAAATCTATTTATTTTTCATTTTTATTTTCGCTAAATGACTTGACATAAATAAAATCTAGAGATGATTTCTACATTGAAGAGTGTTAACTGCAATTAGTAACTTCTCTAATTAAATCTGACATGACAGCAATAAAAAATTTAGAACTGATTTGTTTCATTGGAGATGCTCTTAGGACAGACCTCCTCACAAAAAAAGTGAAAGAGCGGAGGACTGGAGGTGGTGATCCAATAGGGAAAAAGTAAAACACCGTCGTTGGTCTCCCCCATCTCCTTCTTCTACTCTCTTTGTTCTTTCTCTGATCTCTTCCCTCTCTCCAGAGAAAGAGAGAAGAAAAGATTAAATTTAAACTTTCACTCGATCTCTCGCTCGAGGGCTTCGATTCGGGGTGTAGATCTTCAAATTCGGCTCCCCGAGGTGCTAAATCTCTCTCGAACTTCGACGCTTCATTTTCCCTCTTCAAGATGGCGGCTAGGGCATCCCCGATGGTCGAGAAAGAGGCCTGAAAGGGTAATAATATAGGAGGTCAATAAATTAGACAGTTATTGCCAGCTCTGTCCGGATTTTCGGGTATGAAGCATACATATCGCATGCATTTCCGTACAACCCGTATGGAGACGGATCTGCAGTGCAGTGGTTTGTATTTTGATCATAATTTTTTTATCCGAATTTCAATTTGGATGATCTAAGATGCATTGGAAATCTAGGAATAATCTCTACAATTATATCATATCATTTTATTCACTCCATGATATTTTATGATCATAATTTTGCATGATTTGCTGCTGATGATCTTTGTCTTGATGTCATTTGTGGTTGAGCATTTCTCAATCATATTTAATTACTCTATTTTGCTTGAATTATCATTTTAGTTGCATGATTCCTGTAATTATAAATAAAACATCGCGGTATCTTAATTTTGAGATAAAAATTTAAGTAAAATAACTAAATTACTCTAAAAATTAATAGATTTGTGAGATTAACTCTAATAAAAAATGTATATAATTGAGGCATATCATATACAGAATAGTTGAGGGAGGAGGGATAGAGCCATTAAGAAATTCAAGGAGACCGTGAGAAGAAATTTCCGAGATAAATAATTGTCATGATTGAGCTTAAGAGAAAGTTGGTAAGAAAAACCAGTGGAGTGAAAAGTAAAGGAGAAGAAGTCATTGTGAAGAAGCGTGAAAAGAAAGAGTAGAAGAATGAGGTGAGCCAGCTGGCTAATCTGATATTATGTAAGATATTATAAGAGAGAAAAAATGACAATGAAAATAGATTCTCATTTATTTTCTTGATGATTACAAGTTGTATACAGGAGCTATCTATAGCACTCACTAATGACTGTGTAGTAACTAACTTTGTACGATCAATTACAACTTAAATACAATATATTATAATCAATAAGTAAATCTATTATACATACAATGCTTGTGTGTCTTGATCATCATCGCTAACATGTGCCAACACCCATTACGAGCTCGGACTCCCATGAAACTCACAACAATCTAGCTGGTACAAGGATGAATCTCACAATTTTACTTTTATTTTTCATTTTGTTTTCTTTACTTAAGGAGATGTGTTTGTACTTCAATTTATATTTGTCTATTTTTTTATTTTAATCTGTAACTCTTCTTTATTTAATTTAATGAAAATGAATAGTAGTATATAAAAAAAAAACCAGCGCTTATTCAGTGGGAGTGGTTTTCTGAGGGGATTTTCTGGCACTAAAAGTTGAGAGATTCACTGATACTTAAAAGTAAGGAACTATTGAGCGTACAACGTTGGTAATAAAAGCTGCTCATCTCTGATAAGTGGTTTCATTGCCTTATCTTTGTTATCTTCCATGGCTTTACTGGAAAGCATCTAATCGAATGCAGCTACAATTTTTAATTCTTTATCATGAGGTTTACTCTTCTCCGCACAGTTTGGTCTGATGACCACTTAAGCTTATCACAATTAACAAAATTTTGACCTTAATTAATTCCAGTACAAGATTTTTCTCTCTAAGCTATCTCTTTCATGTATAACAGAAAAAAAAAAAGTATAGATCATCTAAGTTCTATAATTTAAACTAAAATAGGACCGGACTGCGACTCTGAGTAATTATTCATTCCCTTGTACCGGTACCACCTAGCAAGAACCAAGAAATACATAAAATTCAGCACGCCTATTGCAGCGATCAAGTAATAGAAATAATCCAACCTTCCTTTGTTCAGATCTTCAGACAACCAGCTATCTTTCTGATACCCGCTGGTAGTACTATGCACAATGGCTACCAGAAGGCCACTCAAGTAGCTCGAAATTGCAATCCCGCTAAAAAGTAAGGACCCAGCTATACTCTGCATATTTTCAGGGAATTGTTTGTAATAAAATTCAAGTTGGCTGACATTGTTAAATGCCTCTGCAAGCCCCAAAATTATCAGTGGCAGTATTAACCAAAAACTTGACAATGATGAAATCCCCCCTCCGCCGTATGCCAGATCTTTAGAAATTGTTTGATGCACTGCATAGTACCGCCGTTTTGCCTCGATTATTCCTGATACAACCATGCCTATGATAGACAGCACCATGCCAATTCCCATTCTTTGAAGCAATGTAAACCCTTCATCAGCTCCTCGGATCTTTTGTAACCATGGGAACAGCGACCGATCATAAAATGGGAGCCAGATTGTGAGTGCTATCACAGGAAAAATGGTAAAGGTGGCACCGGGGATTTCAAGACTTTTACCTGTTATGTTCAAAATGAACTCTATATCATGAGATAATTTTTTTCAAGTCCTCTTAGTTAATTTGTCAAAATGAAATCCCTGAAACCTCTTTTCTTTTTATATTCTTACAGCGTATAGTTCAAAAGTTGAATTATTGATAATGATAAAACACTTGAACTACGACCACCACACTTCATTGATTATATATCTGCTATGATGTCATATTTAAAGAAAAGTTGTTTTATTACTTATTTTTACTGTACCTATATGTAGGTTCGACTGGAGAGCTTGTAAGACTATGTAAGTGGTGGTTTGTGCAAATGCCATGTTATAGATGAAGGTGGTGCTCCAAATTGGAAGAGTTCGTAAGACACATTTTGTCTCTTCGACTTGTTGAATGCCACAAAGCATCCATGGGTTTTTGGCAGCGCCATTGGGTAAGATGTCAGATTCAGACACGATTATAGCGGCCTTGTCCAGAAACCTAATTTGATAAGGGGAAAGATAAATTAGTTGTATAAAAAAAAATGTGAAATGATGTGATCCAATAGTCTTTGTATAGTACTGTGAGAACCTGTGAGGTAGGTGCTGGTCATTAATATACTATTACTGGGTGTTATGGTAATTCTTAGCTATACATTGTTCATTCCATATGAAATTAAAGGTAGATACTCAACTTAAATATTGAAAAAACATTATTATTTTCAGGTACAGAATGATGTGATTTCTGAACTCATTAACTACAAACATATTTGGAGCAATTAAAAGCCTGGACATGGGTTATGTTAAATGCAATTGCAATCCTCATTAGCTTGATCATAAATTAAAAACCTAAACTGCATACTGGTAAATTATCGGTCCAATTAGAGAATTTTTTAACTAAATAAAAGTCTTGTATATTACATGATTACATCCGAGTATTGTCAAACTCACTTAAATTGTTCGGTATATGGAAGCTTTGACACAATTGAGCTGACATGGGGAACTTGGAAAAGCTCTTGGATGGGATCATAGGGTAGACTGAGCCTCCTTTTTTTGAATGCCGCCACAAAAACCCTCACTATGCCGATAAATGGGCTTCCCTCAGGCTTCACCCTCACATATATCTTTGCACCAGTATAGAAAGAGATGCATGAGATAAACATGAGACCAGCAGGGATGGCAAACCCGATAAACCAGCTCACATTGCTCTGTGTGTAGATAATAAGTGTCGATGATACTCCAACAGCTATGGTCAATGTGAAGTAGTACCTGTTGATAAGAGAATCATATAATCTAACATATTTTGTTTATGTTTCAGATCAAACTTTCTAAAAATTTTAATAGGTTGTCCAACATGATACCCAATCCAGAGTTTGTTGGAAATATTTATTTGAAAACTCAAAATTTTCAGTTTATAAACTTGCTCATCATGTTCCGAGCAATATAATTCTAATTTGATTGATTTTGTTTGATTTGATTACTATCCAAATTTTCTGCAAAAAGTATTCCAACAGAGTCCACCATCTAGAATCTGACACAACAACAAGAGCTTTGGATCTTTGGTCAAGAAATTACATCAAATAAGGATGTAAAATATAAATAGATATATTCAAGTTGGTTTTATCTTTATTGGGGGCAAATTTGTCATCCTTTCTTTTGCCTTATTGTAAATTGCTCTGATATTGTTCAATGTATTGCATGTACTGCAAATTTTCTTTTTCTTTCTAGCTAAGAGCTAAGAATTGCTCATTTGAGTTATTTTGAGAAAAAAATTATATCAGATCAGCTCTATGCACATAAAAATAGACATTTCAAGTACAAAATATGCCAAGTTTAATTTGACAAAAGAAAGAGATGAAGCTAGATACCAATTGAAAAAACTGGAGATACTTTTTCGGCCCGAATCAGTATTTGGGTTGAACTGATCGGCACCGAAGGCCAGGTTACATGGCCTGATGCCTCCAGCACCAGCTATGATGAATACAAAGGCAATTACAAGTACGAAGCTCTGAAGACCAGTAGCAGAGACACAGTCCTCATGGCCGATGGTGCATTTTGGGGGGTGCAGAGCCGGGATGCCTGCTGTGAGAGTAAGCAGTATCATTCCCTGTTATTTGCACTTGGTTAATAATGGGCCAAGAAGTGAACGAAATAAGAATATAAATTCGTTAGAAGATTATGTGTATGATTGGTTAAATAAATGATAAAGATATATTGGCTTCAAGCTTAATCAACACGCCTTGGAGGGGAGAAAAGACAAATTTGTTCGAAATTACCTTATTAGTATATGTAATATTTTGTATGCCTTCAAAAATTCTGAATTGAATGATACATCCTGCAGCCACTGCTCATAATATATTTCTTTGATAAGTCTAATGACCAAGAGAATTGGCACAACCAAACTGAAATGGGAAGAGAATTACAGCATCCATCAAAGAACACAAGCATTTACCAAAACTGATGCTAAAGTACCGAGCCCAACTGTGGTGTACCGACCAAGGTATGAATCTAATACGAATGCCCCAATCACTGTCGCCAGATTGGTCGTACCCATAGAAGTTAGTATCTTACGATTCAAGATACGAATCTTACGATACGATACGATTCAGAAGCTAATAGATACAAATCTTACGATACGATACAATTCCGAGACCAATAAATATAAATCTGCATTTTTTGTCTATGGAGAGGGGATTTGCACGAATCCTGACCAAAAAATAAGTGACTCAAAAAATATTGAATAAAAGTATAAAACTATTTTTTTCTAATGTATTAAATAAATATGTATATTAAATTCCTATTTGGTATTTCATTCTAAAAATATATATTCAACATCTATGGTCGTACCATTAAACACATTTAATGTTGTTGCTGCATTCACGTTGCTCATGTGAAACACACTTGTTAGATAAACCATTAGATTAGAAGCTGTACCAATGCTTCCCAACTTCTCAAATGTCTCATTTCCTGTAAATCAAAAAGGAAATTATACCTCTTCACTTGCACAATCCATGTGCACATAATTATTCCCCTTCCAAGAGTTTCCAAAATACCAATTATCTTAACATGATTCTTTTACAAGAGAGGTACCAGTGTACCACAAAAGTTCACAACTGTATCAATATTAGATAGAGTGAAGAATGCCTACAGGCTTTTCCTCAAAAAAAAAAAAAAAGATAGAGTGAAGAACAATCGCATAAAACCGGTCCCATGGACCTAGTAACTGTCAGGGCCACATATGTCAAACGTCACATGTAAATCCTTTCGACTGTTAAAGAGAAAGCTCAATTAACGAAGATGATAGAAGTATAGGAGTGAGGGAGTATACCGTGTCTACCCAACCATGCATATACAAAACAAAGAAGCAACAAACACGATCGAATGATAAACTGGAAGAGGCCAGTAGGCCAGGTTCCCTGGACAGATCATTGCCATTGATTTTTACCAGCGCCTAAAAGGAGGAGATAAATATTTACTCGCCTATGCGCAAGCAAAACGTGGCGTCAGGTTTTTTGTGTCACTCGCGGTTTCTGGACGTGAACGATCCGATACGGACGAACTAGCCCCGTTATAATTTTCTGATACGATACATAGTTTCGAATATGGATAATATTTGACGGATATCTGATATCAAATGAATATAAAATATAAATATAAATATATTTTGGATATTAAATAAAATATTAAAATTATCTTATGGTTAATTGTGAAGTACAAAATGATTTTGTACTCTGTATCATATCTTTTTATTTTTTAATTCAAATTACTGATTCAACGTTCAACGTGATCTTTATATTAAAATATACTTAGAGATCAAATTTATATTTTCTGATTTTTTTTAATATTTTGAAGGGTAGAAAATCATTATTGTTGGATGGTTCAGAAAATATTAAATCAATGCATTTCATAAAAATTTCCTAACTATGTAAATTTTGGTCTCAAATTATATTTTAATATGTAGATCACGTTGAATGATTTTGAATTTGAAAATGAAAGATAAGGCGTGAAGTACAAAAATATTTTATACTTCACGACTCATTATAGCATAAATCAAAATATATATTTTATACTTCACGACTCAAGTGTGTACACGTTCGGATGTTGCGTAGATCACAGGAATGCTTGGTCGCTATCTCAGTAATCCTGGTATGAATTACTGGAAAAACGGCCAAAAGGGTACTAAGGTACTTGTAAAGAACGAAGAATCACATGTTAACGTATTGGCGATTAGACAAGATTGAAGTCATTGGGTATACTGATTCTGACTTTGGGAGTTATGTGGATAGCTTAAAATCAACATCGGTTATATTTTATGTTGGCTAGAGGAGCTATTTTTTGGAGGAGTGCAATGCAATCCATGATGTTCATTGCATGTTTCAAGGCATCGAACCATGAAATATGGCTAAAAACTTTGTCACGGGGTTGCGTATTGTGAATACTATTAAGTTATCACTTAAGTTATATTGTGATAATAATTCAACGGTGTTGTATTCTAACAACAACAGGAACTCGTAATTCAAACATATCGACATTAAGTTCCTTGCTGTGAATGAGAGAGTTCAGAGTGGATTTATAAGTATGTAGCATATTGGTACGACTTCCATGCTAGCAGATCCACCGACTAAGGGATTGATATCCAATGATTTCATGAGCATGTAACTCATATGGGTATATTGTTATTCCTACATAAGATATGTATGTGTGTGATTTCTATCAAACGTTATCCGTAAAAAAGATGGCTATAAAGGTAGCTCTTCGGTATACATAACTTATGCGAAGAAAGATATGGTTTGCCAAAAGTACTATTGTCCCTCGTATTTCTATACGAGTTATAGCATCATCTTTGGGCCCATTGATAGAGTAAGATTATCGCTAGCGATATAATTATAAGAGTAATTATATTTGATAATTTACTCACGATCAAGAAAAGATTAAGTTTGCAAGGATGACACATACTTACCTTGAAACGATCGATAGCTATGAGACAAAAGAATTAAACACAAGTAAATAGTTCTTGGATCATGATATTGTACGATACATCATCATCTGTGTAATTTGATGGTCATAGTGCATTACGCCGGATGCCTCCTATGATTATAGAAGTTAAAACGGTTTTAACTCTATTTACCAACATAACACGGATCTGTCGGGTCACACCATATAGGAGTTAATCGGAGAATCTTATTGATTAATTATAAATTATTTATAATTAATAATAAGATGGTTATAATTAATTATATATGATAAAATTATATTTGTCATAGAGATGACAAGAAGTAAAAATCAGATTGAATTTATAACGTGTTGGACACGTCATATAAATTCGCCGAAACAACAACCGAGAAAAATATAATTGTAGATGACAATTATATATATTTGATTTGAATTTTAAATGTTAATTATGGATTTGAATTATGGGTCAAAGCCCATTTATAATTAAAGCCTTAATTAATAATTAAAAGCCCAAAATCAGAAAAGCCCAAAAAAGCTTAAAATCCGAAAAGCCCAAAAATGCCCATGAAAAGCCCATGCCGACCTCCAAGGGTATTTTGGTAATTTATCCAAAAGCCCAAGGGTATTTCGGTAATTTGGCCAAAAAGCCCAATGGCGTTTTGGTAAATTGGATGAACTTTAAGGGTATTTTGGTCTTTTCACATTGGAACCTCCCTACTATTCATGAGAGTATTTTGATAATTTGTCAATCTCACATTTTCTATAAATAGAGGGGTAGGGTGAGAGAGAAAGCTACACCAAATCAGTTCTACTTTCTCTCTCTCGGTATACGGTTGTTTCAGAATTCACGGGATCGGTGAATAGTGTTTTTATGAAAGTTGCGGTATTTCTGCACATTTGTGAAACAGAATTACTGCGAGTTGTGAATAGTACTATTTTCATCTTTTTCTCGGGTGAATAGTGTTTTTGCGAGAAACCGCGGTTTACGGTATTTCTGGCAAAAGAAATAAGCCGCTCTCTGGTTAGTCCTGGTGGATAACCTACAGAGGCATCAGATGTTTGGTGCTCCGAGACAAGCTGATTTTCATTCCAATTGAAATTTGAAAGCGAGGTATAACATCTTATATGAATCTATTTAATTGTTAAGTAGATTAATGTTTTAGAAATCAATCATGGAGTAGATCAATAAAGATTTAAAGAGGTGTGTATCTCTCGGTAATCATCCGACATACCACTTTAACCCTAAGCTTAAGTTAGAAGTAAAATAATATTTTACCGTCTTTTGTAAAGGATTAAATGTTTGTATCTCTCGGTAATTATCCGACATACTTTAATCCCTAACTTAAGTAAAAATAAAATTTTTGTTCTACGGTCTTTCCGCATCTTGAGCATTAACGGGATTTGGGCATTCCAAAACCCAACATATATATGTTACAGAGGATTATTAGGTTGAGTGAGAGTTTGTACTTATATTTCATTTTTATGTTTTATATGATATACTTTTTCAGATATCATGCAATAGTTCTTATATGATATTTTGTGATTTTATATGTATCATGCGGTTACTCAGTTATTCAGTTATTCAATATTATATACACTCTGAGCTTATGATTGACCTCAAATTCAGAATAATTAAGGTGACCAAATTGAAAATAGACATATGGATCATATTGCATGTAATTTTCAAACTACATATCTCATTCATGATTCATGTCATTCAGTTATATTTATATCGTGATTTATGTTAGTTTATTTTCTCTTTATGAGATGAATAATACATAAGTCCTTATAAATATGATTAATGGACGGAATTAGATGATGACATAAAAGGTTAAAACATCACAGATAAGAGTACTCAATTCATTATATATATATATATAGAGAGAGAGAGAGAGAGAGAGAGAGAGTCTGATTATGGTGCTTTGCAAAGCACATAGGCGTTATGTGCTTTGCGTTCTATTTTTAATTTCAAGTCAGAACCGTTCAATCTAATCTTCATATAAAAATCTATTAGTAAACTAAATTTTATATTTTTTAGAATTTTTTTGCTATTTTTTCTGATAAGGAGAAAAATGACTTGATATGAAAATTCTGATTCATCCAAAAATGATGATTTTCCCCTATCCAAAAAAAATAGTAAATAAATTCCAAAAAATATAAAATTTGTTTTACTAATATATTTTGATATGGATATTAGATTGAGATATTTGGATCGATCATTTTTGACTTAAAATTAAAAATAGATCGCAAAGCACACAACTCTTTTGTACTTTGCAAAGCACCATAGTCTATATATATATATATATATATATATTTCAGATACATATAGCCCAAGTGGGAGATTATTGAAATTAATTATTATTAATTACAATATGTATAGGCTTATATGTAATAAATATATATTATATAATGGACTATCAAATTATATCTGTAATGAAGTGATCAAATTTTGTATCGAATTTATTATATGTCATGAGAAATAGTGTTTTTTAATGTGTATAATGCATATTAATGAATTTTATGATTCAATGATGGTCTGAATTATATAAAGTTTAATAATAATACAATTATGCTATTGGTCCCTGGAGAACACAATTATAGATAATTTTCTGATTAAGCGGCAAACTCATTAAGAGAATTTTAGATCCGATATGGATCCGCTAAGATATAATTACTCTGAGTTATATGGGCGTCCATTATATATAAGGATATTGTTAGTTTTCGAAACCATTCCCATTTTTCTCCATTTTCTACCACCCTTTTGTTTCCAACAAATATCCATCTCTATCTAAATAGAGTTTCCGGAAGAGAAAAAATTATCTATGTCGATCATCTCAATCGCTCCATCGGGTTAGAAGAAGATCGCTAAAAGACTAAAGGAGTCTGATGATCAACGAGATTGTGTCTCTTTGGAAAATCGACGACATAGATGAAGGTAACACAATTTATAATTATGGATTCACTAGAGGATCACAATCATATAAAAATCCTAACAGACTATGTTTTTGTGATTTATTATAAATATTATATGTGGGTTTAACATTTCTTATGTTGGATTTGGTTGGAGTAGAATGAGCGTTTATGTATGAAAGAATCATAACATCTCAGTTATAAAACAGTAGATTCGGTCTCCACTGTGATGTATCTCCATCTAGCGATTTTTTGGACACTTAGGATGCAGGTGTTATGGCAATTGTAAACTCAAGATTTTAGTCTATTGAGATGCTGAAATTAGCGATCTTTTCCGTCGTGAATCAATTTACTTTTGGTTGGAAGCTCCAAAATTAAATAAGCTATCGAGGACGATCTAATTAGTTTGAACTCGAGTCAAACTTATTATAATTTCTATACGATTTCAACTATTATAACTTTTTACATTTATTTTTATACTACATGAATAGTAACAATCTAATTAAATAAATATTTTTTATTGTTTTTTGATTTTTATTAGTTTATTAATTTATATTTTACTGATTTTATAATAAATTTTGAAAAATATTTGAAATTAAATAGAGTTTACAGTATTTTTCACAAGCTTCTCTTGAAATCTGAATATGCACCACTTCTTAGAGAGATGAGATATGTTATGCATGTTAGTATTAGTTTCCTAAAATGTAGTTACATTTCAGATCGGTTGTTCACTAATCACTATGGGTCCGTTAAGCAAATTAAGGAATAGTTTTGGAATAGTGATAATTTTGGAAGAGTGATAGAATAGTGTTTTTTTGGAAAAGAGTGGTATTCTTGACTATTCAGAAGAGTGAAAATATTGTTTGACAGTTGTTAAACATAATAGTTAAAATATGAATAATTATCATACTAATAATGATGATAATAATAAAAATAATAATAAAATAATAATCATAATAGTAATAATAATAATAATAATAATAATAATAAATAAAAAAATAATCATAATTATAATCATAATAAATAATATTATTTATAGTTATAATCATAGTAATATAATTAAAATATAAACATAATCATAATATAGTAATATAATAATAAAAATTATAATTATAATCATAATTATAATAATAATAAATAATCATAATTTTAATAATATAATCACAATATAATAATAATTATTATTATAATCATAATCGTGATAATATAATAATAATAAATAATCATAATATAATAATATAATACAACATAATTAAATAATAATCATAATCATGATAATAATAATTATAGCCATAATCATAATAATATAACCATAATCATAATCATAATAATATAATAATAAAAAATTATAATGATATTCATGTTCATAATAATTATAAATAATTATAATCATAATAATATAATAATAATATAATCAGAGTAAATCTACCGTGAGCTTAGCTCAAAAAATATATCAAATGATCTCCAAATTTTGATTTTTCAATCTCATTAAATTTTCATATTGAAATCTTACGGGGTACAAAATTTTGGGATGTTTTGAGTTTTCTAATTCGCTCTTTTCAATTTTTAAAATAATTTACAAACATTGAATATTTTATTATTATTTTTGGAAAATTCAAAACATTCTAAATTTTTGTACCCCACAAGATTTCAATATGAAGAATTTAATGAGATTGAAAAATCAAAATTTAAAGATCATTTGATATATTTTTTGAGCTAAGCTCACGGAGGTCTTCCGTGAGCTTAAGTTCACGGTAGATTTACTCATACAATCATAACTATAATCATAATATAATTATAAAATAGAACATAATAAAATAATAATAATCATAGTCATAATCACCATAATATAATAATATAATAATAATAAATAATCATAATTATAATCATAACATAATATAATAATAAATAATCATGATCATAATAATATAATAATAAAATAATCATATTTATATTCATAATATAATAATATAATACTAAAATTATATTTATTATAATATAATAATACTAATAGTGATGTTAATATAATAATAATCATAATTTAATAATAATATAATGATGATAATAATAATTATAAATCATAATCATAATATAATATAATAATAAATCATAATCATAATCATAATCATAATCACAATATAATATAATATAATTAAACAATAATAGTTATTCCGACGAGAGCTAATTCGGTATTCTACCTATAAGTTGGTATACTGAATTAGCACTCTTCTATTTAATCTAAAATTCATTTGACAAATTAATTTGTTGGAATAGCAATTATATTCCTACTTTTTGCTATTCTATGGTGCCAAACAAACTCTATTATTTTAAGGAAAGAATACCGGTTATTTAATTGGTAAGAAGTAATTGGCACGGTAATCGACCAGTTATTAGCTCGGAATAGAACACGCATTAAATATCGATCTAGTTCGTGTTAATGAAATATGACGAGATTGTGGTAAGTGTTCACGTCGGAGATACATGTATCATAATATCCCGAATTATTTATTTATTTAGTTACGTGTTCATCATCATCTGACTGCTGGTTTCTTCATGTGTCATATTATCATTTATACCGGAATTTTGACTTCTTATCGCATGCATTAAAATAACTCTTATTGTTCGGTACCGACCCTTTCTATCATTAACACTTTTGTTCAACGTCCGTGCAAAATTATTTTTCACACTAATTTCTTTATCTCAAATAATGAATTCACTTGACATATGCAAAGTATGCAATACGATTGTTTTTTTGTGTGTGATTTCTGATACGGGCAATAATATCCATAGTATTTGCCAAACTACAGCATAATAGCTGACAAGCAAAGATAAGTAATTATGAAGAGAATAAATGTCAGTTGCAACCAAAAACTTGAGACGAAAATCAGAGGGCACATTTTTATTTTACACTACCCCAATTTTCAATAGCTATATTAACAATTTCAAATTTTTGTTTTTGTTAGATGTCTGTTTGCTGAAAATAATGTGAAGAATAACGCAACACACCCACTAAAAGCTCCAGAAACTTCTTCAAAGGACACTTCTAATGACGATGCGCCTACTGTAGATTTATCACTAATTATGCTTGCATAATATGCATTGCAAGATCCAAGGCTGCAGGCATTCGCCTTGGAAAAAGTAGGATACATAGGAACAATAACACGATGAAAATAAACATGAACACAAAATTGCAACTCATCTTCTATGAGCCCTTCAATGATTTCGAGACTGGAATCCATTCAAAATTTGCTCGATGAGATTCACCAGTACGGCACATGTTAAAAATGTACCGGTTCACCGCTTTCTCGTTGATCTCAAATATGAACTTTAAATCCCTTATCTGTACAAAAACAAATTCATAATTAGCAGAACCTCATACAAGCACAGACATATGCACTGATTCAGATCATCATTTCTTAACCTTAACATTACAATTTTGCATCTTTTTTACTTTGGCAGGTGCTCCTTGTTTAAGCCTAAATTGGCAGTGTTTTTTATTATATTGGTGACTAATCATGACAAATCTAGCACAAAAGAACCAGAAGTCAAGCCTGGACAAATCTAAATCCAACCAGACTTTTATAATTGATATATTTGACCCATGGCCCTAAATGAATGGCAACTCCACATCAATTTTACATAACAATAACCTGAGTTAACCCTCAATACCCAAAAAAAAAACACAAAATCGTGATCAAACAAAAGTGGAGAAGGGGGGGGGGGGGAGAGATAGACAGACCTCAATAAGAGAACCAGAAGTTAAGTTTATGCGTTTTTTGGCCGGTACTTCTTTACTGTTCACAAAGAGAGAACACTTCCCAATGTTCTTGATGTGAAATGAGCCACTCTCATCCATCTTTATCACCGCCTAAGGCCCCATATTAAGAAGGAAATAAACTTTTTAGTTTTAGTTAGAAGTTACGATAATATCTAGTCTTGGATAAGGAAATAAAGAAAACCAATAAATAAGGGGGAAAAATAAAACATTGAGTTGCACTTCGATGCCTTGATTTTAAGGGGAATCCAAAAAGTTCTAAATAATAATCCAGACAGTTCTCAGGTATGCAAGAGTTTCATATAAGGCAGAACAATATGTCAGGTATTTCAAATGATTCTAAGAGGCATATCTTTAAAATATTGAAGGCAATAGCAAAAGCTATTTCAAGTAAATAGGAAACAGTACAAAACCTGTCTACGGGAAATTTTGTTTGCACGTCCTTCTTTTCCCAAGTCAATATCAACTTTCACATCTTCCGTCTCTCTTCCAATTGAAACCTTCAATGTAGAATAATTAGTTAATTACAAAATATTTCTCTAAAAATACCACAAAGTTTAAAAGGAATTGTCATATTACTACAGTAAAGTATTTTATAGTCGTCCCCATGTTTATTATTCTTCCACCCATTTGGTAGTTGGACTTACTTCACTCCCTCAATTTGCTTGCTTATATTTATATAAAGCATGAAAGTATTAGTGTTGACTAAAACAACTGATAACAAATGGCTGTAATTTACCAAAAGGAGAAGTAGAACGGAAAATTGTTGCCTACCTCAGGACTCTTTATAAAGTACTTCAAATTCCAGCCATAAAATACTGCAAATGCCCCTCTAGATAAGATGGCACGATTCATGTAGGACCGGGCACCCTGCTCAAGACGAATGAGGCTCTTTCTACTCTCAGAGCAGTGGAACTTCAAAACTGAAAATAGAATCATATGGGCAAATGTGTTAGTTGTAAAAAGACAGGCTATGTTGCACTGTTGCTTGCCTGAAACAGTTTGTTCTAATAACGTAGTAAACTCCAATTATTGGAGATGACCTATCAGTGCGCACCTGACCTGCTAACTTTAAAAACATCCAAATTCAGCTTAACCAATCATTCATTGTGCAACTCACCAATTAATACATCTAATTCCCTTACTTTGGATTCATTTTACCCTTTCCATCAAATAGAGATGCACATTCAATTAATTAATGCAATCCTTGTTGCACAAATAATAGGACAAAAAAAGCAAGCTATTCAAAAGATAACAGCCAAGCAATTAGAAATTTTAACAGTAACAGAACCAGCTAGTCATAAGGACATTGGCATTCATATTCAAACCGAATAAGAAATCAAACTGCACTAACAACTTAACTTATACCCACCTTCCTTTGCTAGATGATTCTCCTGATCAAATGGGCTTAAATCCATGTCCAATATCTACATTTAAAGGCCAAATCACAAGAAAATAACAAATTACACCACAATTCTATGGTACTAGCAATTTTAAGTTACTTGCAAATGACAGACCAGGGCCAAGAACAAAATAAGTAAACATTTCCTCCTTTTTCATATTAAAAAGTAACCGATTCTCCACTAAACAGTCCATCCAAACTGAAAAGTACTAATTAGTTATTCTTTTGCTCAACTTTAATTTGATACCAAGTCAAAGAAAGATGATAGTTAGGATAAAAGGTGTCTTGTCAGAACTTAGAAAAAGTATTTCTTTTAAAATCACATGATGAAAGCAACTCGAAAAACTGTTAGTATCAGCTGCGGGTAATGTAAAATATTGCTTCAAACTTAAAAATAAAATAAAATAAAAATAATGAATTTATGACTCATACCATAGCTTCAATATCAGAAAAATTAGGAACTTCATTACTACTATCCTCAGAAGCTTGTTGTCCTTCATGGTCTGAAGTAGATGCAATTGGTTCTTCTGGACCCAGACCAGGACTGGGACCCAAAGCATGAGTAGGACCCATACCAGATATATCATGTTCTTCGGCTCCTACTATCAAGGCCGCTTGAGTTGACGGCTTGCCCTTCTGAGGCACATCAAATTGACCACCTGCCCCAGGATTACACCCCATAGGTGAACTTACCGGATTCAAGTAATAGTCCATCTGATTAGCTGCCTGTACTGGTTCCGTCTCCTTGGGGTTTTCAGAAGTCTCACAATTACCCATATCTTGAGGCACAGTACCTTCATTCACTTGAGGGTTCAGTTCATTTGAGGCAGTACTGTTTTGTCTAATGACATTGGATGCTTGCACCTGAGCTGGACCACATTCGAGTGAGCTGCTGGAAGGACCCACCATAGATACCAAAAGCGCCTTTTCTGGCAAAATAGAATGTTCAGTTGCTCTTAAGGGCTCTAGAATTGCTGGTACTGGTATCAAAGGTACAGTAACTGGAGTGAGTGCAGGAATTACTGACTCCATTGCCTTTATTCCAATCAAACCTCCAGTAGTTGGTCTCCCATCAGTCAATGACACAGCAGAGGAGGCAGAAATATCCAAATTGTTCTTATTGGCATTATTGTTGGGATTATGGGAAGGGTTAGGATTAGTGTTATGATGAACATTAGGATTTAACATATCATTGGAGTTCAGATGATCATTGTCAGGTATATCCCAATCTTCAGTATTCAACACACAAACCACGAATTTCTCCTCTTGTGGAACAACCTCAACAGCAACTGGGTTGCAGGCTTTAGTTGTTGCATTATTACCATCAGCACAGATTGACTCAGTGGCAGGCAGGTTCATAGCAGGCCCACCTGTACGGTTCACCACATCATCTTGTGGGGAATTCAGATAAATGGAGCAAGATGTATCAGCAATCGCTCCCTCGTCCATGAAGAACAGACCACCCTCAAAGTCCATATGAAAATCGATTAAATCATCCATTATTTCACTACTGGATCTGGTTTCCTTGGCCTGAGACAGCGCCTCCTGCTGCTCCTCTCTCTGGATAGATTGCCAAAATGGATCTGGGTCCTGTGAAATGGGTTCAGCACCACTCTTCTTGTCACCATCTGAGTCCATCATTTTAAATTCTTCTCCGCCCTCAATATTTGGGCAAATCTTAGGAGACATGAGGAGGTTATCAGTATAGTCAGGCAGAGGCTCAATTGCAGTCCCCTCACCAGATTGATCAGATAGAAAGTGTAAAATGTCGTGACTTTCCAAATCATACTGTGGCAGCTCATTGACTGCAGCAGTCTCAGAAGGCTGATATGTACATATCCGCTTGCGCATGGAATAGTACAGGCTCCTAACTGAATCAGCTGTCCTCTTGCCATGATTTAGGCCCGTGTCAGCACTCAGTTTGATAGAAGGATTTGAAGAAGTAATATATTCATAGTCAATCATGCGAGCAAAAGACTCTGTTGACACCTCTGAGTTATAGAGGAGGGTTTGCCACCTCTCCTGTAATTCTTTTAGGGAAAAGCGACGAGTGAAATTCACAGCCCCTTTGGCTAATGCCTCCAGAGAAGCACCAGCCTGCATTGATTAGAAACAAAAAATAGTCTGACTATCAGATAATAAAATCTGTTTGTTTGTTTTTTTTGGCAAGTTGAGGGGCTGTATTGACAGAAGAGGCAAAGGACAACACAACCTGCTATTCCTCATTGGTAAATTACAAACAAAATCTCTCATAATTCAAGTAATACCCCCATTTTAAGTTAATTACAAATAGCAACTTCAATTAGGTTAGTGGGACAGAAAATATGTATTACTGTATTTATTTAAATATGCATGTACAAATTTTGCCCTTAGTAACTAGGTAGCCCTTTATTATTCAAACCCCAATGAAGCTAAAGAAAACAAATCAGTTTGGATCTTGGTGGTAATATCAAAATTAGAAAGCAATTTGTTTGAATTAATTATTGAAAACATTGGCAACAGTCAGCTCAGTTCTTGCTTGACTGAACAATTTATTAATACTCAAAAAGAACATGCATGGTTTCATCTGCAATGGGTGCGTAACTAAAATAAAGTTATGAAGAAAAGACCCCAGAAAAATTGTAGAATGTAGACCCAGCTACAGCTTGAAAATAATCAATCTACTAATAAGAGATCTATATATTACAAAAGTCATGTTACACTCATCCTTGCTGAGTTTTGACGGAGTACCAGTAAAAGAACAGTACACATGCATGCTAAAGAGGGCTATGGTGCCTGATACCCAGTGAGTATTAAGGTTACCAGTAAGGACTTATAATTCTTTGTATACAGGTGCAGAGTTCTCGTTTGAGGTACCTATCCGCTGTAGCGAACCATGAGGTACCAGTAAGCAATTTTCCATAACAATTTCCGCCTCCATTTCCTTTTGCCTTACCAAAAGAACAGCACACGCAAAAAGAACACAATTCCAAATTAACAAGATGTAGCAAAAAAAAGTACCTCGATAGCGTTTTTAAGTAAGATGTCGTCCTCTGGGACCCACTTAAGGACCTCCGATGAAGATGAGGAGAGCGCCCCCATGGTCTCTCTCGTTTCGGATGGAGGTAAATAGATATAGAGAGAGGGAGTAGCGGGACCCCAATTGTACCAGATTTTCTGTAGTTGTACGTCGAACCAGACTGATTGCAGGACTAGGATTCGGAAGTAGGAAATTTGGGGGCGTTGAGCCGGTGAGGATGGAAATTGTGGGTGTGGCTGGGCCTCTGGGGTTTTGCTGTTTTAGCCCTTTAGGAAAGATGCTTTGTCTGAGCTCCGAAGAGGAAGAGGAAGAGGAAGAGGAAGCACCTTTTGCGTACTGGACCGCACGCTAGTTTACAATTGCATCCAAGTACATTTGTGTTGACTCATTAAATACCGTGTATCGTATAGCATCAAAAATTAATGTTGTAGCTCTAGTTTATTCAAGTTGGAGCCTCCTAATTATTTATATACATGCCGAGAAATGATTAATGTCTGATATATTTTTGTCAAGTAAAAATTTATATTAAAGAATCCTAATTATAACTTTATATTTAGAAACGGATTCAGACTTTTGTGTTAAAGTAGGCAAAAATTAAATTTTCTTTCAGAAGAAATAAAATAAACATATTTTTTAAAAAATTCTGAAAAATTATATATTTACAACGTATTCGTATAAAAAAAATTACAATGAAATAGTTATCGCCTTGGAGGCTACATAGATCTGCCCATGGGACCATATTCACAACTTTTACGTGTTTTCAGGTGTCTATTTATTTTTCAAGAAAAATAAATCTTTCATGACAAAATTGTTTATATCTTATATTTTATAATTCATATGACTCCGTAATCTAATCCATGCTCCCATTGACCTCTACGGCTCTACCTCATATCAAATTACATTTTTATGTGTTGAAATTTGTGTTTGATAACATATTTTTCCGTTTCCTTTCTTTTCTTTTTTTTCTCGCATTCAATGTTTCTTCATCATTGTATACGAGAGCGGAATTAAGATTTTAGAGTTGTCGAGTATTATATCACATGATAGAACTGTGTTTTCAGAGATTCATTTATTAACTGGCTAAAACACTTAGCTCATAAGATTTATAAAGGATCCTAAGCAACCTCTTTCGCTCATTATATATTTCGAATGACAGATTTCGAGATGGATGCCCACAAGCTCGAAATCATCTTACTACTCATCTCAAGCACAATTGCCTTTGTAATCGCTCACCATTATGAATAATAATTATAAGTGATCATAATCTAAAATAGCACACTTAAATAAGGCAAGAACACGCGGTCATGCACACCAACTTTATCATTACGTGCAGTTACTACTTTTAGTATTAGTTTTTACTGAGATCATGTCATGAACTGGACCACAATCTCCATGTCATTATTCCCCTATATAAGATCTCACCTAGGAAAGGGGAAGAGATTTTACACACGCGCAAAACTTATATGTCAGAGTAGTTTTTGTGCCATCTTTACACACACTTTTGCACTTACACATCATACAGTTTTACCTTGACACACCCTGCCAAATTAACTCAGGACGTATCACCACCTATGATTGCGTGTGACCACTTCTTGAAATGACTATATTATATATAAGGCATTTTTATGCTATCATATTTTGGATAATAACATAATATCAAATTGATATAATCTCATTTTTTTCAATTTAATCATATTTTCAATTTATGAATGATTATGTACTTATATATATATATTTTTTTTGCTGCATTTCATATAATCACATCTGAAAATAGGAGCCATTTAATATACATATATTTTTTTAGTACCATGCACATGCACAAGAGCTTAATTCTTTGACCTGACATAAATAAAAAAAGGCTTCTGATATTTATGGAGGATTGATTGAGATCTGCTGTTCTTTAAATCTCTTATTTTCTCTATTTATTTTTTTTCTGATGATGGATCCCACTTGATTTTTATTTTTAATGAGACCAGTGTAGGAAGTAGAAGAACAGAAACGATGAGGGGTTTGAAGTGTTAAAGCCATTAAATTAGCTACACTTAATAGCGTCACATATAAATTTCAAATTGGCTAGACGTAATGATTGGTAAGGAAATTCTACTACCCATAGAATAACGGAGCTTGAGCAAAAATTAAGAGAGGGCAGGTAATTATATATGGTGCAACAACTAATATATAATTAATATTATCATACTAATATATTTGATAAATGATCATGTTCATTTTTTTATTTTTTCCGTAGATAAACAAATGATTGGTATGAACATAATTAATATTATCATACTAAAATAATAATGTTCCCTTTTTATATTGTTGGATATTTTAGAAATGTAATGTAATAGACAAAAGAGAAAATTGGATATTTTACCCGCCTTCCGCCCTGAAAGCGCTGAAAGCGTTCAAACGTGACTAGCGCTAAGATCGCGTTTGATGAGTGGACTTGTGGTATGCCGTATGCAAGCTGACCTGGCTGGGCTGTCTAGGGCTAGCAATGCGACTCCAGTCCAAACCAACTGCGCGGATCCGAACCGAAATCCGAAACACCCACCAACTGGTCAACTCTTCTCTGAATCAGATCCCAAAATATTTTTCTTCGGACTATGAAAAATACCCCAAAACCGAAGAACCATAAACAACTCAATTATAACATTTCCTTGGAGCAGCGAATCCAGATTCACTGAAACGATCATAGACAAACAGAAAATACAAAAAAGAGAACAGAGATTTCGCCGTTCCTGATATAGGAAATATCTCCGATTCGAAGAGAGTTTAATCGGTTCGCCGTGAAGAAGCGATGATGCACGCCGACACGGCGGCTGAGGATGAAGAGAAGTGGCTCGCCGAGGGCATCGCCGGCGTCCAGCAAAACGCCTACTACATGCACCGTGCTCTCGTAAGTCCTAATGCTAGCCCTAACCTCAGTTCAATGTTATCTGTAGTTCAGTCTTGACTAACAGTTCGCCGTGTTCGGCGATCGGAAGCAGCTTGGGTTGAGATCTTTTACACATGAATCCTGACTCCTGAACTTACAAGAACGCTCGAATTGAACTAGGAGAATCGGGCTCCAACTGTCGAAGGATATATTTGTATTAATTCAGGAGCAGAGGTCAATCAGTTATGAAAATATGAAACCGGATGTCCATACTGGTCTAGCAACGGTACTTGATAACAGCACTGAGCAACCGCCTATGTATGCATTGAGTGACATTTAGCTCCTAGGTGTCCTATTACTTATTAATCAGAAAACTAGCAACACGCTATGCAATGATATTGCTCGCTGTGACAGTTACTTTCTGGTACCTGGAAGTCCCATAAAACACCAAGTATGTCATATTTTGTACAACACGAATTGTTTGCTACTTTCTTACCTTTCTTTTCATCTTAATTGATAGGACTCAAACAATCTGAAGGATGCTCTCAAGTTCTCAGCACTGATGTTGTCAGAGCTTCGGACCTCCCGGCTTTCCCCACACAAATATTATGAGCTCTGTAAGGGGTTATAATTTATATTATTGTTACTATTCTTGTGAAAATAATGTTTGGTCTAAAATTAATCTTTTGTTTTTGTCTTGCTTTGGCTCAAGTCTGGTCATTTGCAATGGTACTAAACTGGTTAGCGTTTGCAATTTGCAAAGCTTCTCTGTTTTGCTTTTATGGATCTTTCATGCAATCCTTCACTTCTTCATTTTGTTATTGACCCCGTGCAGAGGCATAACAAAAAAAAAGTGTTAAAGCTAAAACAAAGAATTAAAAGGGCGTATAGTCGTATACTACTACCATTTGTGTCTGTGGGGTGTGTGTGTGTGTGTTTTTTTTTTTTTTTTTTTTTTTTTTTGGGGGGGGGGGGGGGCATAAGTAAAGGCCACACATAAGTGTCTGGTTTTAGGAGCATGATAAGAAAATAAATTTACTATTGATCAATGTAGAAGCACAATGGAATGTTGATTTAAATGTTTCAATGGCTCTACCATAGATATGAGAACATTTGATGAGTTGAGGAAGCTAGAGATGTTCTTCAGAGAAGAGACAACTCGTGGCGGCTGCTCTGTTGTAGACCTCTATGAGCTTGTTCAGCATGCTGGCAATGTCCTGCCAAGATTGTAAGTACGCCTTCCTCTTTCTAATAAATGGTATGCCTTGCATTGGTTATTTGGTTCTCATAACTTCTGTCATCTTTTCACAAATCAAACCCGACCATTATATGTGATGTGCATTGCAACATAAAATGTTTAGTAAATGAAGAAGATAAAAAACCAGCCTTATGGTTAACTGGTTCATACCAATCTAACGCACTAGTATCACTTCAATGATCACATTGAAATCTAGCGTGGCGATCTTAGCACTTTGCCAACTGAAATTGTCTTTTGACCAACATTCTGAGCTATGTTTGATCATTTTAAAACAGCTAAGTTCATTTTTGTATTCAATTTTTCAATACCAAGACGAGTCGTTCATATTTCCTAGTACTGGCATTGCATGTGATGGGAGAAGGCAGGTTGAACACCTCCTCCCACTAAAATTTTGTTGTGTTTTGTAAATGAAAATTGAAGGGAATGCTTGTTTTTAGGTATCTGCTATGCACAGTAGGATCAGTGTATATAAAATCAAAAGAGGCTCCTGCAAAGGATGTATTGAAGGACCTAGTGGAGATGTGCAGGGGTATTCAGCACCCACTCCGTGGTCTTTTCTTGAGGAGTTACCTCTCCCAGATTAGCCGTGACAAACTGCCTGATATCGGAAGCGAGTATGAAGGGTAAGCAAATAAAAAGCATGGGAACTTAACATTAGCGGCTCCATTCTGCAAACTAATTTAGAGTTGCATTCTCACAAATTGCATTTTCTCTACAGGGATGCTGATAGTGTAAATGATGCTATTGAATTTGTTCTTCAGAACTTCATAGAAATGAATAAACTTTGGGTTAGGATGCAACAACAGGTCCGTGAATTAAAACAAGAATTACTCAAACTTTCATCCATTTTCACCTGATTCTTTCCATATAATAACTCAAACCAAGCATATATTGCTTGACACGCTTCTTGTGTTTTATTATGTTTTTACAGATATTAAAGCTTAAGTGCTTAAAACTGAATTTTAATCAACAATAATTGGCAGGCTGAGATTTGATTTAGGAAAAAGAAAGTCATTGTAATTAAGGAAACTCTGACCAAGCACTATTTTATTAGTGATTGGTTTGGCTCTTTATAATTGTTCTCAGTTTTAGATCTGATGGTGAACAAGTGTATGTGCACACTATACACTAATTTCAAGAAGTACAAACTTAGAGTGCTTCATGCCTCATTTTTAGATGTTGGCTCTTTTAGTTGACATTTCTTTAATGGATTTTAGGGACCTCATAGAGACAAGGAGAAGCGGGAGAAAGAAAGGAGCGAACTACGTGACCTTGTAATTATAATATAAGCATGCTTGACACTGTAATTTTTTAAATTTACATTATGGAGCTGCAATCTCGTTATTGAGAAAACATGTTATATCAGCAATTTCCTCATTGTCACTTTAAAATATGCTATTTACTGATCCGAAACTTAAGTACCTTATAGTTATCCTGATTCTTGAATTTAATCAATTGAAACTAAAATTAATATTAAGTAAAGGAATTACCATTATACCCTTACATTACCAGAGAGAGAGAAGGAATTTCACCATCTTAAGGTTTCCTTTTTCTGTGAGATATCTGATTAAGATCAGAGATGGAACGAGAAACATCCAATTCAGGCAACCAGTTTAATTATATCAAATCAAAAAGAGGAAGATGATACTTTTTTGAAGGAACTTTTTTTTTGGTGATAATTTGAAGGTGAGATCATAATAGCCTCTTTTCTTTTTAGTTGATAGTAATCTATACTTTTGAGTTGAAATCCATAAATGGGGATAGTTTTTAGGGTACTTCAGTTTGGACGGTTGAATAGCAGATTTTATAGTTTTTATGAGGCAATATCTTAAATGTTAGAAGTTCAATTGGCTGTAGATAAGTTTATCTTTAATATTTATTTGATTTTTTATTCTTATATAGGTGGGGAAAAATCTTCATGTTCTAAGTCAGATTGAAGGTGTTGACCTTGACATGTACAAAGAAACTGTTCTTCCTAGAATCTTGGAACAGGTTATAGTTGTTAACAATTATTTTTCCCTTTAATCTAGAAAAACGAGGCACAGAAGCAATAAATCATGCTTAGAAGAAAAGTTTTGGTAAGCTTGTTAGAAGAAATCCTAAACCTTTCATGCAGAAAAGGCAAAATTCCTTAAGGAACTGTTGACCCAGTTTGAAGTTAAAAACTTTAACTTACATGTGTGTATCAGCATTAGAGGTAGATGTAGTACTTAGTTAACTTTGAATCCACTCTACTGGGCTATGCTCTGAGACAGTTTGACAATGCTTTCCACAGGTTGTCAATTGTAAAGACGACTTGGCACAATTTTACTTGATGGATTGCATAATTCAAGTTTTCCCTGATGAGTACCATCTGCAAACTTTGGAAACGTTATTAAGTGCATTTCCACAGCTTCAGGTTGGCAAAACTTCTTTCTTAATGCTCATGCATTTCTGAAATGATTGACTCTTTAGTTTTTTTTTTATCAAGAAGAACAACAAAGCCTTTAGTCCCAAACAAAATGGGGTAGGCTAGAAATGAAACCCAATAGAGTCATCACAAAGATCAAAATAGATAGTAATAGTAGTAATGATAGCTTTTTAGTCTCGTATTCACTATATAACTCTTTAGTATTCCAGAATATGATAGTGTTTTAGGACTACTAGAAAGAGCAGAAAACCATGCCTAGCTCTATTCTTTAAGGAAGCTCTAGTAATGGCATTTATAGTCTCGTATCCACTATAAATTTCTATATTTAAAATGGGTTTGACTTTTGCTTCTTTTTTGCTGGAGTTTCTTATTGCGTATACTTTTGCGGTACATGTTCCGCACTTCCGCTTGAAAAGAAATTTGAGCGGTGGATTTCTATACAGCATTTCAGAAAGATTTAGAAACGATAGTAAAACATTCTTTTCTTGGAGCTGGTATGAATATTCCGTGTGGACATGTTGGAACCAGTTCTTTTTTGTAATGGGTTTTAGAAAGAATTTAGCTAACAAAACCTCACTATAGATCATGGTAAAAGTACAGAAATAAAGAAGTAGAAAGATAAACAATTTGTTCCTTCTTATTTTTGCATGGAGGTATTGTTCAAGAATTTACTTGCTCTTGCTGCAGCCTGGTGTAGATATAAAAACAGTCCTATCTCAACTGATGGAGAGGTTGTCAAACTACGCTGCCTCAAGTGCTGAGGTATCTGTTTATCCAACTGTGTAACACAATATGCTGTATAAAGTCCCTTTACTAATTTCATAGATTGGAATACATACAGGTGCTGCCTGAATTCCTCCAAGTGGAAGCCTTTGCAAAATTTAGTAGTGCAATTGGAAAGGTGTGTTTTGTATTTTCTGTCATGATGTTTTACCAAAATAAAAAAGGTATCTTGTCTACCATATAGAATTGGAAACACTTCATCATGATACAGGGGAACTGGTACTATGCTGATGATTGATCACTGGTTTCTACTAGCCAGTATGGGGATTATACTTTATTGGACACCATCTTTTCCACTCTTTTCTTTTGAAGGTACTCATACTGAGTACTTTATTGGACACAATTCGGTTATTGGGTTCTATGTTCCATGTCATGAAGGTACTCATACTATAGTGTGCTGTACTGGTATTTTAGTCTACTAATGCAAGAAAAATGTTCATGGCAGGTCATAGAAGCACAACCTGACATGCCAGTTGTTGGTGCAATAACTCTTTATGTCTCACTTCTGACATTTACTCTTCGTGTACACCCTGATCGACTCGATTATGTCGATCAAGTCCTGGTATGCCCTCTTCTCCTAAATTTATGTTTATTTTGGAATTTGTCTGTTTAGTTGAAAATTTTCTTATAATGTTGAACAGTTTAAGTATGTATTAGTGGAAATTTATTTTAACAGGGAGCGTGTGTGAAGAAACTATCAGGCAAAGAAAAACTTCAAGACAGCCGTGCTACCAAACAGATAGTTGCACTTCTAAGTGCACCTTTGGAGAAATATAGCAACATAGTGACAGCTTTAGAGCTTTCTAACTATCCTAAAGTTATGGATCATTTAGATAATGCCACAACCAAGGTCATGGCTGTTGTCATAATACAAAGCATCATGAAGAACACAACTTGTATATCTACCTCAGATAAGGTAATGTAGCTGGTTGCTAGTGCTAGACCTCATTCTTAATGGTCTGAGTAGTACCTGTCCATATCTCAGACCAATTATGAAATAACCTTGAAATATTTCTTGATTATATCATTAATTTGAATAATATATATTCAAAAGTTGTAGTTTTGATAATGAACTAACTGATCTGTTGAATTTTTCATTTAATTTATTTTTAATGTTTTCTTTCTGAGTCTAGTTGAAACATAATAAAGTTCTTTTAGTTTTTACCAATTCTAGTCAGATACTTCACACCAACCTTTTTAATGAACTTTTTTGTCTATCCCTAACAGAAAATAATAAAAACAAGTATATCCCTTTTTGGAAATGAATAACAAAACTATCCCTATTTTGTTGTGGTCACGTTCACCTGTCAAAGTGAATGCAGTGGGTGGTCATTAACGGGAAAATTCACAAAAAATGCTAAGTATCGGATTGTGACTGTAGTGGTTACAAGTCACAACATTTTTTGTGATTTTTTTCTGAAGCTTCATCTGTGACCGCTACGTTCACTTTGAACTGTGAACGTGACCGCAACAAAGTAGGAATAGTTTTGTTATTCATTTTCAAACAGGGGGAGCGCTATGGACAGAGCAAAATAAAATAATAGAATCAAATTTAAAGAGATTAATTGACTTTGTCCGAATTAAATGTTCTATGTTCATAATTACTCCAATTTGCGGCTTAGCTACAAGGATCAAAATAACAAACCTTGATTTTGTAGGTGGAAGCACTATTTGAGCTGATAAAAGGACTGATTAGGGATATGGATGGGACTCAGGATGATGATGTGGATGAAGAAGATTTCAAGGAGGAGCAAAATTCTGTAGCTCGCCTCATCCACATGTTGCACAATGATGACGAAGAGGAGATGTTAAAGGTTGGTCTAGCAGTTTATGTTGTGTATGCCAATATCCCAGATGTGTCAGTTCTTAAAGTGACTGTAATTAGTCTGCTTCTTCTATTTGCTATTTTGATATTTATCTCCTATTATATGCAAATTTCAATATCTTTGGGGATGGGGCTACCAATAATTACTTTAGTAAATTATAAGGAATCTAAATTTCATTTGTCATCTCTCCCTATTGACTTGAGCAAACCATCCACCATGAATTAAAAGTTAGAGCTTTTATCAATCTATTCCTTCCTGTTGCTTTAGTTCTGATGTGTTCTCTTTACTAGACTGTAGCCATGAATTGCAAATGTACTTGATCCTGTGATGTGGTCAAGGTCAATGACATTTGTTTCCAGAGAAGCTACTAAAATAAAGCCGTTTTTCTTTTTCATTTTTTTCAGATTATTTGCACTGTACAAAAGCATATTCTTCGTGGTGGTCCCATGCGGTTTCCTTTCACAGCGCCTTCTTTAGTTTTTTCTGCTCTTAAGGTAATTTTACATTGTTTCTCTCAGGAATTGAAATGTATGTATCTTACCCGAGATCCGTACATGTTTAGGCCCTGCGTTGAGTAACACTGGTATTAAATCCATTCAAGTTGCAGATCAGATGCATTTTTGTTCTTTAGTTTTGTTCCTTTACATATTGAGGTGAAAAACTATTATAAAAGGTTGGAGGTAAGATCGTCACTAAAATTTGATTGTTACTGAAATTACCAGGACTCTGTTTTGAGTTTTGAGTTGAAACATAACTTTGTGGAATGTACCTCCTTATGTGAAAATATTGTATAAATAAAGACATTTACAATAATACCACTATAAACTGTACATTAAAGTATTGGGAGACAGTTAATTGAAATTTTTCTTCAGTTTTTTGTGTTTTCTATATTTTGTATGTGTCTTCTGATCTGCAGTTAGTGAGGCGTCTACAAGGTCAAGATGGGGATGTTGTTGGAGAAGATGTGACCACAACACCCAAGAAAATTTTTCAAATCCTTAATCAGGTTATTTCCTTCATCAGATTGTGAAATGATTACAAGATTTGGATGTGTCGGGAGCATTGAGGAACTAAGAATTACACTGTGTTAATATTCATCATGGGTTACATTTTATGTATCATTTATGTTTTTTGTCTGGTTTGCTGCATTGTCCAGGAAAAAAAAAGTTCTGAGCCTGTGTAGTTGCACTCTTGAGACTTATTTTAGGCCTAATTTTGCAACCAAGAGTTAACTGAGTCAACTTAGGGCAGAATTTTAATTCTTCCAGGTACTCATGTGTAAAATTTGAATTGTCATTTTTTCAGACTATTGAGGCATTATATTCGGTTCCATGTCCGGAGTTGTCGCTGCGGCTATACTTGCAATGTGCTGAGGTATCCTAAGTAATTCACATTTGACCTGTTTACCCTTTTGATATGTTCTCTGACTCGTTTCTCTCTTCATCTGTCAGGCTGCAAATGATTGCGACCTAGAGCCAGTAGCATATGAGTTTTTTACCCAGGCATTCATTTTGTATGAAGAGGAAATTGCGGTATTGATCATATCTTGATTTTATTTTATTAAGGTCTAGTGCTCATGATAGGAATGTTTTTATGTTTGCTAGTACCCCCCAGAATTTTGGGTGTTATGTGTAGATAACACTAGATTGGTTGATAGGACAATTGTGGCAACTTCTCCATAACAAGTTTTTATATCACTATTTCTGCTTTATTATTTGTAATTCATAAATAGACTGACTGTGGCGAACCAGTTTAGGCGTTGCATTTATGTATTAAAGTTTGTATGAAACAGCCATGAAATGATTTCTTAATTTGTTTAAAGCCATCTGAAAGTTGGTTCTTTTCCATACTTCTTATATTCATAGTTGCATGTTGTTTTGCTAGTGATCCCGATTGTGATGTTGGTTTTAGAGACAGAGGCGTTGTGTGCTTTGTGCTCTATTTTTAATTTCAAGTTAGAAATAATCGATCCGAACCGTTCGATCTAATCTTCATATAAAAATCTATTAGTAAATCAAATTTTATATTTTTTAGAATTTTTTTGCTATTATTTCTGATGAGGAGAAAATGACTTGATCTGAGAATTCTGGTTCATCCAAAAATGACGGTTTTCCCCCTATCCAAAAAAATAGCAAATAAATTCCAAAAAATATAAAATTTGGTTTACTAATAGATTTTGATATGGAGATTAGATTGAGCGGTTTGGATCGATCATTTCTAACTTAAAATTAAAAATAGAGCGCAAAGCACACAACACTTTTGTGCTTTGTAAAGCACCATAGCCTAATTATATATATATATATAGCTACTGGTTATGCAAATTCAGTAACAGAAAGGTGCAATTATGCCATTTATTTCACAATTGAATACTGTCTTTGTAGTTATCTTATTATTCACTTGACTTTTTGTTCAGGACTCCAAAGCCCAAGTGACTGCCATTCACCTAATAATAGGGACATTGCAACGAATGAACATATTTGGAGTTGAAAACAGGGACACACTTACTCATAAGGCAACTGGGGTATGCTCCTTATTCATAACCCCTTATGCATTTTCTTCATTTTTTTCCAATGTTTATGTCATTTGGATACCTTTTTTCTCTAACATATTGATGTTCTTGTTTTCCTGAACTCTGGCAATAAATCTCCCATCAATAGATTCTGTTCATTGCCCTATTTATTTAATGCTGATAATTCTGCAATTGCACCTTATATTTTTGCATTGCATGACTCAAATGCAAGTATGATGATTTTCCTTGGGACCTTCTATTCTTTAAGAGAAAATTTCGGTGCTTAACACTTGTTAGAGTATAGGAATATAATTGTATAGGTTAGTTGGAGATATTGTGTGATGTATGATATGGGAGATGTTTAGTGATTGGAATTAGTTAGTTAGACTAAGTGGTTAGTTTGTTAGATCATTAGCCTATAAATAGAGGCTTAGACATTGTAATCAATCAACTTCAAGATAATCAAAGATTCCTCTCTCACTCTCTCATTCTATCAACACTGCAGTTGCCTTAATTGTGGGTTCAAATAAAATCTGGATCTTAAAAAGTGTTAAACCTTAAATTTGTGTTGCTTGGATAATATGCGGGGTTTTGTTTTCCCGAAGTCCCTTCTATGAATTCTATAATTTAAAAGATGTAATCCAGTTTGGCGCTGCCTTGCATTTTTGTTTACACAGTTTATTATTAAGTATTTATCTGAATCTCTGCTTGTGCAGTACTCAGCAAAGCTTCTGAAGAAGCCTGACCAGTGTAGAGCGGTGTATGCATGTTCTCATCTCTTTTGGATAGAAGATCAGGATGGAGTGAAGGACGGGGAAAGGTAGGCATGATTTTGCTTCTGGAAGTATTTTCATGTGCCCCTATATATTCTGGAATTATCATTTCTAACCCTACCAAAATGGACCCATGCTTCGCAGTAAAGCATGGAAATATGAAATGTACATTTCTTTTAATTTCTTGTAATTACCAATTTAGCCTTTTGTCCTTTCCCTATCAGAAAAAAACAATGTGACCGAGTAGTTGTTTCTTCTTATGGCAACTTGGAAATGTCCCAGTCGCTTTGTATAGATAAGTACCCTTGCAGAAGGACAATTGTTCTTCTGCTGCTTAAGGTTTAGTCAATATCATTACTACCATATAATTACTCATACTTCTTTCTACTCTCACTGTAATTGTCCTTCTGCTGCTTAAGGTTTAGTCAATATCATTACTACCATATAATTACTCATACTTCTTTCTACTCTCACTGTCAGAGACATTGTGGATGTAGTTGTGAGTTGTGACTTATTTTTCTTTGTTGCAACTCTTGTGACCTTACATGAAGAAGGAAAATTGTTCTTTTGCTGTTCAAAAGCTTTGTAAATATCATCAATAGCCTTCCTTCAAAGTAGATAAGCTGTCGACTATTCATTATTTTGTGGTAGAAATGCTGGAGGATTATTTTGGGCATCCTTAATAGTTAATTGGTAACAAAGGGTACGTACATCAGACCCTAATCCATGTCTTGCAGAGCCATATGTATATATTCTCATAAGGATCAGGGAAGTTCACATCTGTGTTTGATATATTTTTTCTCTCGTTTGGTGGAATGTATATGCCACATATAAATATTTTGCACACATGAAAGTCCCCCATTACCTTTTATTATGAAATTGAAAATGAGAAATAGTTTATTGGTCATTTAATTTTCTTAATTATTGTATATATCCCCACTAGGGTTCTTTTGTGCTTGAAACGTGCCTTGAGAATAGCAAATGCTGCACAGCAGATGGCTAATGCTGCAAGGGGAAGTGGCGGTTCAGTCTCCCTCTTCATTGAAATCCTTAACAAGTAAATCTTTATTTTAGAATTCCTTAGCAATTTAATTCTCATTTTCAGTATTATAATCCAAATAGAGACAAGAAAAGAGATGACAACATATAGTACTGTAAAATCTTTCAGTCATTCATTCTTTGCAAGTTGGTTGCGTCAAGAGAGAAACTATGACAGATCATCTATGAAGTAGATCAAGATCATACATGGCCTTCTATTTAAAATTTAGAATTCATAATATTTATGTAAAAACAGAGTACTGACAGCATATGGTGAACAAAACAATATGCCAAGAGAGGTAATATCTCAACACTTGTGGTTCAAAGGAGCCTCAAGCAATTAAATAGCATTTTTAAAGGATCCCGGCAGTTCATCCCTTTACTGTCCACTACCTCATCTGTTAGCTATAATTATTTATGTGAAAATATATAATTGTTACTACCATAGTCGAGTCATTTATAAATAATTTACATTGTATATAAAATAATTAAACTTCAGTAGTGAACAAATGAGTGGGTAGACAGTTGAGTTGTAACAAGTGGGTGCACAGCTGATTTTTCCTTGAAGAGTATAAATTGGAGATCCGGCGGATGGTCAACAATAATTTCTTTCTGGAAGCAAGCTAACTCATATGTTATGTATCACAGGTACCTTTACTTCTTCGAGAAGGGAAATCCCCAAATAACAAGCTCAGCTATCCAAGGTCTCATTGAACTTATCACAACTGAGATGCAAGGGGACAATGCACCATCAGATCCCTCTGCCGAAGCCTTCTTTGCTAGTACAATGCGATATATTCAATTCCAGAAGCAGAAAGGTGGTAGTATGGGTGAGAAGTATGAGCCTATTAAAGCCAGTTGATTCTTACTGACAGATTAATGTGTATTGGTGTAATCTATTTGCTATTTTTCTTCTTTAGATAGGTAATAAAAAAAATGTACAATTTTCAAAATTGTATGAGTGGATGAGTTTTTAATTTTCATTTGAATTTTGTTCTTTTGCATATCGTTTTTTTTTTTGAGATATTTTGTCATGGAACTAAGATTCTTGACGATTCTAGTTCTAAGTTGCTGTTGATAAAGATTATGTACATAAATCTGAATATGTATTTACGTACATGGATGTTTTCAATTTGAAAAATTCAAGCTTTTAAAAAATGAAAAGTTTTAACCGTTTTAACGATTTTGATTGACTTTGGCACTAGTTTTTTGAGAAAAACAGATTAAACGTATTTTTTGTGATTTAGCCGTTTCATTTTACGTTAAAATCATTAATTTAAAAAAAATGTATTTAACGATTGATTTTTTTGTTTTAAATCTTAATAATTTGTGACTCTAATTTTTTTAATGTAAATTAAGGCTCTAATAAAAACAGAAATTAAAGACATTATGTAATTGTTTAATATAATTAAGATTTTTAATTTTTAAGTATTTAATTAATATTATAATTGTTATTTTTATTTAATTTTATTAAGTATTAATGATATGATAATACATTTCTCAGTCTTTTTAAATATCAATTAGTAAATAAAAAATGATTGATCATTTTTTAATTGAACGGTCGTATAAAATCGTTAAAATTGTTAATTGTTAATTAATCATTTCACCGTTAAAAGCTATTATGTTTTTTAAAAATTTGGAAAAATTAATCACCAGCATTGTTTCCAATGAAAACAATATAAAAATTTGTAAGCTATTACGTTTTTTAAAAATTTGGAAAAAATACATCACCAGCATTGTTTCCAATGAAAACAATATAAAAATTTGTATTGTGTAATGATGTAGGCTTTTCACGCTGCCTCCCGATCGAAAATAAGTCTTGTATCGTTCTTGGCCCATTGCATCTCTTATTGGACTTTGGAAAGAGGTACCAATAACTAGAAGCTATCGGTTTGTCCAAAGTATCTCATAAAAAAAATGATCATTTTGAGGAATAAGAGGACAAATCGTAGATCGTCGTTAAAATTTTCTCAAATGCAAAAAATGACAGCTGATGTGGGGATGGAATGGAATGATAGATACAAGAAACCAAACACATGAAAAATGTTATGTCGCGACGTTATTTTCTTTGTTTCAATTTTTCACTGCCAATAAAAAGAACACCTGGGATTGCTTGAGATAGATTGTTCAATTTTTTTTTTCTTTTTTTAACATATGAATCCACTTGAAGTTGTCCTTACATAGGTAACCTTCCAATCTACTCAACCGAGTCATTACCATTATATAATTACATATTTGATTTGAAATCAAAATTTCCAATCTAAATCAAGACTAGAAGCAGAACTTACTATCTTGGACTCCAATTTCACGTGGTATGACCTTCAAGGCTTCAAAGAAGCACATAGGGTATGCTTGGATGATACAAAATAGAACTGTTTTTTTTTCATTCACGTACTGATTTAAACAGCAAGTTTGTTATCTGAAATAGTTGAGAAGAACGTTATTCCGTTGTTCCATAAAAAAAAGATGGAATAATGATTATTTTTGTGCATGAAGAGATAAAAAAATAAATAAAACTTGCAAAAATATACAATCCAAATAGCATTTCCACTAATCGGAACAGCATCACAATTTTGTTGTCCTCACACTAATCAGTAATCACAATTGTTATATTTTTCTCTCTATTCTCATTTATTTACTAATCTCATTTGCGTTATTATTAGTTTATTATACTGTTCCTTGTTATGATCAAAACCTACCCGAAATAGTTAGTATTATCTGTTGAACTAATCTAAATGAAATTATTATCGTTCACTAATCTTAATAATAAAGTCAATTCTTCAAAAAAAATTACGAAACAAGAAGGGAAGTTCTCACTTCTCAACTGGTATGACACATTTCAATCCTATCTGAAAGTCTCCAACTTCTCTGGTACTTCTTGAGTAGAGACGGGCTCAATTAATTTCAAATTTCTACCTTAAGTCAACATGATCACTTACAAGTTACTAAAAGATTATATTATAATATTTGCATCGGTTGTTTTGTATCCAACCAACAACCAACCATCTAGAAGTTCCTTCTTATCACCTCATTGCATGTATTCCTTGGAACGGGTTACCTCTTCACCTGTCAGGCTGTCACCTAAGAAGTCAAGTAGTCAACATCATAGAAACCAAACAATGAGGAGCAAATGCCATTCAAATTTTATTCAGACCGCGAAGGCACCATGTGTTGTTGACTGGCACTGCCTCAAGCACACCGAGATTCCTACTTCAACAAGTTCCAGACGCAATTTCTCTATTTAGCATAGATCCTTGCTGAGTTGCTGTGCTGATTTACTGTACTGAAAGAAATTCCTGCCTCTGATGCTCCAATAGATGACATGACACAAACCAAAGCTCCTCGCATCTCCTCTCTATTCTTTTTCTTCTCTGCGGTTATGACTTTTGCAATGCACGCAGTTCTCTCAAATAGATAGGAGACTGGCTAGCTGCAAATCACTTTTCATCTTTATGTTATTGATAGTGCATGAATGAATTATATGGAGTAAGCAATTATGGTAGTAGTGTATTTAATAATATTTGCAACTTAGTCATTATAAATGTCAATCACAATATACGTTGTTTAGATATTCTAAAAATTATAGAAAATGACATTACCAAAAAAAATATGGAAAGGAAATGGTTTTTTTCCTTTGTTTTTTACTATGTAGTAATTGCAAACTATAACAGCACAATCAAATATTCAAAGTGCAAAGGTAGTGATATTGCGTGAATTGTTGGATATAAATATTTTAGAGGATCCGACAATGAAGATGGTCAAGCCGCTGTAGCAAAGTCCTGAGATATTAACATTATAATGAGCTTCTCTCTACCTATATCATTATTAATGTAGTGGGGGCACCTATCATGCACATACTTTTTTAATAACCTACCCCATCAAAATAATCTATTCATCTTTTAATCTGCTTCTTAACTTTTTCGAGTTTTAAGCTTATCCTACCATATTTTATTTTGTTAAGCAAATAAAAAGTAGTATAACAACATGCCTCTAGAAATTTGAAGAAATTAATACTTTAATAGGATTGACCCCCCAGCTTACCAGAAAAGCGAAAAATACTAACTAGAGCTTACATTCTTTTCTAGAAATATTATTAATGCAGACCACTATTTTATTTTAGGGTCATGCTAATAGTACCCTTAACTAAATCCCCCGTCAGCGTCCCCCATGTCTCCGACATGTGCATAATTGATCCAGCGCCTTTGAACAGTCAAAATAGCGAAAAAAATTTATCCTTGTATATACACAGTTTTCTTCTAAACTGACACGTTAACTTTTTTGTTATTATATTGCATGTGCTGATATTTCTTTTTCAAAATATGTGTTTATTTTTTAACTAAAGGTGATTACATCATTATGAATTTAATATGTAATTGGTTTGATGCGATAGGTGTTTACATTTGAAATAAAAGTGATTATATTTTAGTTTATGTGTTTTTACTTGTGATTATATCTGTGTGTTTATATATTCAAAGTCGGTATTCATAATTAGCACTAAAATATTAATAATTAAGAAATCATTATTGATGTTTGTGTGTTTATATATTTAAAGTCGGTGTTCATAATTGACACTCAAATATACTTGTTAGTTTATTTCTTACTGTATATAAACACACAAACATATAATTATAAATCTAAACTCTTGATTTTATATATTTATATTTTACTTTCA
Organism: Schoenoplectus tabernaemontani; assembly: GCA_037127355.1. Taxonomy (NCBI): domain Eukaryota; kingdom Viridiplantae; phylum Streptophyta; class Magnoliopsida; order Poales; family Cyperaceae; genus Schoenoplectus; species Schoenoplectus tabernaemontani. The sequence goes on from CM073757.1 coordinate 10,677,495, forward strand.
TGTGTTTATATTTCAATAGCAGGTGTTTATATCTTATATTTAAGTATTTATAGGTGTTTATATCTTATATTTAAGTATTTATATTTTACTTTCATGTGTTTATATTTCAATAGCAGGTGTTTATTTATATTTTGATTTCAAATGTTTATATATTACTTTTAGATATTTATACCTTATATTTAGTTGTTTATATCTTTTTTTAGGTATTTATATTTTGATTTCAGATATTTATATTTGATATTTAGATGTCTATATTTTGCTTTTATATGTTTATATCTTGCTTTCAAATACTTATATCTTATATTCATGTATAAATATCTTGATAATAGGTGTTTATATCTTATGGGTTGCATTTGCATGAATGATTTAGTAACATAGTGGCAACTAACTAAAATCACATTCAAAAGATCATAAATTCAAACTTCAATGTTATGTAAGTCAAATCTCCATCAAACGAGATTAGTCTAATTCAACACTATAATGTAAGTTAAACCATCTCATTTTTCCCTGGAGATAAAATTACATAATTTTTTTTGGCAAAACAAGAAAGATAACAACGTGCACCAAAATTTGGCAAAGAAAAAGAAGAAAAAACAAAAAACTATTTAGGATATACAAAAAAAACATTCATTGATAATTCCTACTAGTTGAAGTAGAAGCGTCTAAAAATAAAATATAATGCTTAATGAGGTCTTTGCTTTGCACTTGATTATACTATGAGGAGAATCTTCTTTCGACGACTCTAAAATAATAGACGACTCTAAAATAATAAGAGTATAGATTTAGAATATGAAAAATACTTTCATACTAGCACGGACACATTTTACATATAGCACATGAGACAAATAAAAAGTTAATACCAACTCAACTCTAAAAATGCCTTATACTTGTCCAATCCACAGTTTCTGGAAATTTTAGCTGCTAAAATATTTCAAAAGGGTTGAGGTAATTAAGTCATTTTTTATAAATAATGTACTGAAAACAGTGAACATCTGCAAACCAAAAAAGTTAGTAGCAACTATTCAGTTTGAGGGCTAGTTCATACTTATTTCTCAACATGTACTAGTAGTTGCAGCGCCATATAATGTGGGTGTCTTATAGCATGAGACAAATAATATACAATAATGATCTGTACTAGATGCAAAGTTGTTAAACCAGGCAGTACCGTACCTGTCAGTTCAGATGCCCAAAGAACCATGAAGTACTGGAGTCAAGTTTGCTATCCTGGTAGAAGTGTGCTGACAAGTAAAAAACTGGGTAAATTTGTCAGGAGGTCACTCAACTTTGATTTTCAGCCTCAAGTAAGTCTCACTTTTCCACTGGAGTTAAAAGAGAGAAGCATGTAAAAGTTTATCGACCTAAGAGACAATCAAACGTTGAGTAAACAATTCACAATTTGGTCAATCCTTTGCTTTCAACTCGTTGGGTAATCATAATAGCACATAATTTATAGTGTTTATATATTATATTTAGGTATTTATATTTAGTTTTTAGGTGTTTATATTTAGTTTTTTGAAATCAAATATGAAATCGGACACCTAAATACACTATATAAACTTCAGGACAATAGAAGGGATTGTTCCTAGCATCGATCATCGTTTCCACTTCAAATCCAATAAAATCTCCAATCAAACAATTGGTAATCTGAGGAGAATTAGAGAGAGTAAGGCACACTGGGGGAATTTAAACAATTGCAACCCGCTGCTTCTGACCATCACTAAGTGTTTGTATTGATCTCTGTCATTAGGTATTTGAACAAATAATGATAAGTATACAAATACACAAGATTTCAATCATCGGATACTATATTGGCCAGTCAACATACCAGTAACTAGTACTTGAAACTCATTCCAAACCATGCCTTTGTTATAATATGATATATCTCGGTAGAGGGAAGAGAGAACAATTCTGAAATTTCTTTCTATTCAAACTATATCTTCTATTTCTCTTACACTATTTTCTTCTCTCTTACTTTCTTAAAACAGAATACAAGTCTATTTATAGCCTTAGAAATGACTCTTAAAATTCGTAATAAAAATATATAATAAAAACAGAATTCTAAACAGCACCTTTTCAGCTGACCTCTGTCCACTAAAATCATCATAACTCTCTGTAGGGAACTCCAAACGACTTGCAATTTAAACCATTGGAAACTAGACTTCAATAGCTTTCCATCCATAGGTCATACACTAAATTTCACGTCCATTTGCCCCTTCAAATGCTATCCTTAATCAGCCTTAAAATTCTGTCAAAGTGCTGAAGCCAAAGAGTCTCCCTTTATTTCCTAATTTATTTAACTTTAATACTAAAATTAAGTTTATCTTTCAACAGGCTTCACTGAAATTAGGCCATCTGATTTTTAGATCAACTAAATTTGCTTAATTTTTTTTCCAACCAATTTCTTATCTTAACTAACTAATCTCTGACCATTTTGTAACTTCATATCACATGACATGCAGTACATGCTGCCTGAGATTGCAACCTAAACAAACTGAAATGCTCATCCAGAGTGAGAGAAAGAATAAGAGACTTTAAAATACCTACTTGGGGTAGTTTGCCATGTTAATAGGTTGTAATGCATTTGAGACCCTTGATCGAACCTCATCTAGTGAAATTATGAAATTTACCTAAGCCAAATGCGGCATATAATTCTACTGTGGGCATAAAAACCTATGAAACAATAAAAAAAGAGCAAAATATTAGAATTTTCCATGCGTGAATTAAGAATAGCTAATATAAATTTTATTGGTGAAAACTAATAAATACCAACCAAATAGATAGATTGCATTATGAAAGTAATTTTTTTATTAAATTAAAATTGAAGTTTTCTTTAATATACTATCTTTACAGGGAAAATTCTAGCACAAGTAACTTAAGGCTATAAGAATCTGATAAATACAATTCTATTTATTATGGAACGGTTGGAAATTAAAAGACTCATGTATTTATGTACAATGCCAAGCTCTTAAAGTAAAAAAGGACATTAAAACCTGGTGATCTGGATTCTGAAACACAAAGCTGCATGGCCCGTTAACATGCACTTTCTCTCGATCAGATTCAAAGGACCTGTCAAAACCTAGCCATTGTAGAAATGAGTTACCAATGATATTTTATTTCGTTGACATGAAAAGACTATTATGATATTTGTAAAAGAACATAAACAACCTTAAGGAGGGTTGATTTGCTACATCCATTGGGACCAAGTAGCATCCAGGGCTATCCAGGCGGCATAAAAATCAATCAATCTTTGAGAATTGAAAAGAATTTACCTCTTGTGGTTGTAATTTAATAGCTCACGTTTTTGCTCTCTACTGCTGACGAGCCGGTTAGAGAACCTCTTGCAATGTGTTAAGCATAGCGAAGTTGAAGAAAAGGAATTCAGGAAAATGATTATGTAGAGATATTTAGACAGAGAGAGAAGGAAAGGGAAAAGAGCGACAGAGAAACCTTGAAGTGGCGGTAATGGCGCGAAGGAGAAGAGAGAAGAGGGGAGGAGGTGTTTGGGGACTCAAGACAGTAGCATCAGCAGTAGGTGTCGTTCGGAACCTGAAGCACCGCATCAAATGAGAGTAAGAGAGACACACGATCGGAAGAGAAAGAGAGAGAAAGCATGACGGAGGCGGGGAGAACTTCTCTCAAGCGCGCCATAGAAAGGAACACAATTGATCGAGAAAGATCAATTAGAAATACACACGTGGGTTGAGTTATTGAGTAACAATCTATCTGATCTGAAATAACACGAGGACGGAGATGGGGGATAAAAAGTGGGGGAAATAAAAATTTCCTCATTTTAACGTTACTGAAGCAAATAAAATATAGTATAATAGCAAGCCTCCTGATTTAACTACTAGGAAAAGGAAACAAATTAATGACAGCATACAATTTTTTTATCTGACTGTAACTTATGCAGAGCTTTATTTTGTTCTAACATTAATAAAGAAAATAAAAAAAATAGTATAATAGCATGACTCTAGAAATTTCAAGAAAACTAATGGGGCATGAGAAGCGAACAAAGCTGATTACAGCTTACAAACTTTTTAGCTAAATGTTATTTGTGCAGAGCAATATTTTACTCTCAACTTTAGCGAAGCAAATAAAAAAGTAGTACAATGGCATGCCTCTAGAAATTATAATTAAATTGTTGTGACCGGCCTCTTGGCTCTTGCTGTTCCTACTTGAAAAGCAAAGCAAACTACTTGCACCGTACCACTTTTAACTTTTGTACCCAACATTTATTATACAGAGCACTATTTATTTTAACGTTATTAGCACCTTCTGTTAGGTTTAGGTATAAAAAAAAAATGATGTTCAACCATTGCACCTTCTGTTAGCTGGATTTCTCTTTTGGTTGCAACCATTGCATATCTTCTTTGATTTATCACACAAGCCTGTGTTTGTGCTACTAAGGTGGGCCCGGTTAGGGTTTAGGACTTGGTGGATGCCCATAATGGCCCCATTTATAACACACAACTCTCCGTTGATACTACTAGTCTTCTCAAGTTGCAGATACAAGCATTTGTTGCATAAGGATTAACATGTTGTTTTGTATAATTTTCAGCTTAGTTTTTTAAGTACATTAATTTAGGTACGACATTACAACGACAAATCATGTTCAATTAGAGTATTCGATAGTTAATTAATCGTTTGTCCACAAAGTAATTTCAGAATATTTGAAGAACAATATTTTTGGCTATTTATTGATAACTACCATTATAAAAGATATCTAAGATATATACATAGTACAAAATTAGTTCATCGATCAGCTAAATTTTGCAAATAATTATTAATTTAGTATTAAAATAATAAAGCGCAGCATTTTCTCTCATAATAATATTTTTACTTATTGAATGTATGAAAAATTCAGTACGCACAGAACACTGAAAAAAGTAGTACAAAGGAAGAGCATCTTTCATTCTTCTCTATCAAGCAATTGTCAATTGATATCTCCAGTTCTATATTCAATGGAGGGGAGTACGGTCAGTCCTTTTTGGATTTTTTACTTAAACGGCCCAAAAACAGATCTTAACTATAGAGACGGCCTAAGAACAAATTTATTTTCACAAACAACCTAACAAGAGCAAAATAACCCAAAGGACGTGAGTTGAACTCACGCCTTTTAAGTTCACATATCGCATTTATATCATTTTTTTCCACTTTCGGTGTTTTTAAAAGATAACAACCAGAGTACATCAACGTTTAAAGGGCCAACTCACGCCCTTTGTTTCTTTGGGCAGTGTTCGGACATGCAAAAAGGAGGTTTAAGGGCATGAGTTCAACTCACGCCCTTAGTTAGACCGTTTATGAAAATAACTTTGCTCTAAAGCCGGTTCTGTAGATAACATTGATTATTAGACTCTTTAAGTAAAAAGTCCTTTTTAAGTTTGCCTACTTTGTTCCTATAAATTTTAATGAAGCACCTGTCCCGAATCTTTAGTCATTATAGTTTCCAAAATAAGTTAAATATCTATCAAAGTTTGTTTTTTAGATTGTTATGTGATTCCTTGCACAACCTTTATCGAGGTCTTGGATAAATTCTTCATATTTTTCATAAGAACAATTTAGAAATAAAGCAAGAGGAAAATTGAAATTTCAAACTTTTTAGACGTGCTATATCACTCATATATATCTTTAACCGTACAATTATGGAATTATGTTTCTCTTTTTAATTATTTTGATAGGACGTCTCATAATTTTTACACTTTTTTTTTTGCTAAAAGAAAAGTTGATGTGTCTACGATACAATAATGCACTCTTTACTTGTCGCTCTACAAAAATATTTGCCGACCTCACATGTTATTTTGTGTTTTAAATTTGTTCGAAGTAAGACATCTTTATGGGTGTTCTTATTTTAAAATTATAAGTTCTTGCAAAAAAAAAAAAATTCTTCGCAGTATAGCCAAGTCTAAAACAAGTTTTTTACATAAAAGGAAAATGTATGGGTAGTCCCGTAATAATAATATTATTCAAGTTAAATGAATTATTATTCTTAGTAATAATTTATTTTATATAATATTTTATTATTCAATTGAATTATCATAATTCTGAATAATAGTTCATTTAATTGAATAATAAAAATTATACCAAAATATGTTACATGGCTAAGTTATTATTATGAATAATAACTCATTTAACTTAGAAAAACAAAGTCAGTATCAATAATGATATATGTACATTCTCCGACTTACCGAAATAGTTGGCTCTTGTTTCTTTTTCTTAAAAAAAAGAAATAAAAACTATTTGAAAATTTTGTCAGTTTACACTTCAGCCCTTAAATTTGTTGGTCATGAAGAAAGGTCAGTCAAAGAAAAAGGTTAAAAAGGAAAAAAAATGCATAATTGGTGTATTTTTTTTTCCAGATAACCGATGTTTTATTTAAACTTTTTCAGTTCATAACCACATAATTATCGTAAAAAAGTAGTCATACAAACCAGTACACATAAGTTTTATCTTATTATTTTTTGTACTTCAACGCAAGTACGCGAATTCAAATCCTCCACGGTGTGTTCAGAAGAAGTTCTTCCTTGATATATGCACAAATCGGTTACGAGAAAGACAGGACAGGTGGCAATACAAAGGATAAATAAATATTCCATAGCCCCTACAAAACATTTAAAATATCTCTGCCATCCAACGTCGAAAAGATTCTTGATGCCTTTCTCACATGGTTACATATATCCATGAGATGAGAGGATCCGCGTGTACATGTTCTCTACTGTCCATATACCAATTTCCTTTTGATCTTCTTCGTCGTTGTTTTTTAAAAAAGAAAAAGAAAAATAAGTAATACTCGATGATTTGCTTCCATGAAAACTTTGCATCGAAATGGTAAAAGAATAGTACGGCCAGATGAAAGATTTCTTTTATAATTATCGAAAGCATAGATTTCTAAAAATTACTGCGTTGCCCAATTAGTGTAGCGCTTATTTTGGCCTAATAGACGTTTATATTTTCTTTTCAAATATTATGTATTCAAAATAAATTATAGTAGTCAGTAATGTTATATGAGGTAATCAGTTGAGATATAAAACATACTAGATTTCTCGTGTCTAAATCTGCCTCTAATCCAATATTACTAAATTAATGTCCTTATTTGACAATTCTTCTTCCAAATCTAAAACATACTTTCAAGCGGAATGGCAGCAAAATATTAATTAAAAGCAAATTACATAATATAATTGTACTATGTGTAACAGAATGGTTAAATATCAACCACACAAAAAAGGCTAAGAAAAGTCAAAATTTATAATTTATCAGTGGATATATTTTTAGCATATTGATGATTACTTTTATTTTTATTATCATCATCGTAGTCGTCATCTTCATATTTAAAAATACTTTTATTGTTATTATCATCATTGTAGTCGTCATCTTCATATATAAAAATAATAAAGCCAATAGTGTCAAAAACACAAAATGAAAAAAAAAAATGAACTCAGTTTTGGTCCAATCTGACCTGGCTTGGCTCATTGGATCTAAATTCTCATTTCGATCCAAAATACGTGAAATGGAGAGCCGTTTCAATCAGAACTACTCGATTTCACAAAAAAAAAAAAAAGGTTTTTAAAAGGACAAACATTTAAAAAGTTGTTAATAAAAGATTATTAAAATAGTTAAGGCCTACTTCATAAAAAAAAATTAAAAACGTTGTAATCAAATAATTTTGGCAATTTTTATCACACCTTTCCAAGGCGTGCAGACTCCTACAAGGATGAGGTTCATGAAAAAATTACAATTAAATCAGTTCTCCTATGACTTTGGACAATATCCAGTAGATGGAGGGAGAGATCAGGTTGTCAGATCTGGCTATGGTACCAGTAGCTCCTTCAATGTCTGGCGCAGGAGTTGAGTCTTATCAGTGATGTTTTCCAGAGATTAAATTTGCAATATTGATGTATTGTTCCTTGGGTCTGTATGTGTTACTGGTTTAGGGTTTTGTCACGCTTATACTGTTGTTTATTTTCTGTTTGGTAGTTTAATGGTACGGTAGTTGGTTTCTTTGTAACTGTATTTTGTGTCAGGTTTCCTTCCTCTCTGGTGTAAGAGCATTCGCATTTCATTATCAAATTGATTGTTAAATCTCATTTAACAATTATCATTTGAATTTCAGGGATACAGAGATTAGGCAAAATTAGACAATTATCTAAATTTGACAAGCCACGTCAGCGAAGAAGCAAAAAATTAATTATGAAAGTGTCATTTTGACAATTTCGTTCTATTCAGGAATGTCACTCTTAAAATAAATTGTCAATTGATGACAGGGCATAAAAAAATAATTTTGACAGTCGACACCAATGCGGATGCTCTAAGGGCTTTGTAAGTGCTTTTTGTGCCAGGTTCAGTAGTTGGTTTCTTTAGTTTAGTTTTACAAACATTAGGAGGTTCCATGCAAAGGCGGATCTAAGTTTAATGAATGGGTCAATTACCTCATTCATTTTAAAATTTATAATGGTTATATATTAATTTATAGTATATTTTAGATAAAATATTAGAGTTAAAGAAAATTTGACCCTCATACTTTATAATATAATTTCTCACTACTGACCCCCATAAAATTTTAAAAATAAATTTCTCACTAGAAAAAATTCATCTATTATGTGGAATCCTTTTAATTTTAAAAATAATTATATCTAACACTAATTTTATTATAAATAAATGATTCACAAAAATCTCATAAGAATTGAGTGAAATACATCATCAAAAGTCAAAATCAAATAAAATAGAATGACTAAAATAATATATCATTTTGCGGTCTATTCTTTTTGTGGTCTATTTATTGACTTTCAATTTTATGAATTTTTATTGTGATACAAATTGTAAAAGCAGAGTTTGACTTCAAAAAAAATACCTATATTCTCATTTACTAAAAAGATAAAGACAAATAAATGACAATATTTTAGCTTGATATACTACATTTTCATAACATATATTATCGATTAGCAAGACATTTTTATATTAAAAATGAATAATTATAAATATGAGCCTATGAAAATAAATACAATAAATAATAATTATTTTTTATTATTGGTATCACTTTAAGAGACTTTAGATTTGTACCTGTTCCAAAAATTTCAATGAAATCGGTGGAGTCACCCAACTTTTATTAAAAAAATTACAATGAAATATACTGACTACTATTTTTTTGGAAATCCAAAATTTGAATAATAGTAATCAGTTTATAACCAAAAACATATTCTCCTCCTTCATGGAAGAAGCAGAGGAGTTGACATCTGAAAATTTATTGTTTCTTCAGGGTATTCGAGACCGATTTCCTTATGAATCTGAGCCGAGATTAGGTCCTATCACCTGTTGGATTTTAAATTGGATAGGTTGCTTCTCTAACTGTTCGATTTTTGAATTAAATATCTGACAAGAGGTCTGCTCATATCAATTATCAAACCTACTAAAGTCAATTATTTGGTAATCGAATAGTTGTTGAACATTAAACCAGTTCTGATGCTATTCTCAAATTTCAAGTCAATCCCTATCAATAATGACACTTTTTGCAAAGTATGATTTACTTACTGTGTTTGATGTATAATAAAAAAAATAATATAATATAATTAATCCCTTGAATAAAAATAAAAAAATTATATATTGCCTAATTAATTTCCACACGGGCAGATTTACACTGAGTCAGGGATCAGTTGACACCAACTAGAATTTTTTTTAAAAATATCTTTATAATTATATATATTTTGAAAAAAAATAAAAAAAATTATATTCATATTAAAGATTTTTTTTTAATTTTAACTCTATTTTTTTTATCCCGTCAAAATCTGACCCTGTCTTTGCTCAAACAGAGTCCACGGCTCCAAAGCATCCACCTGACTCCTGAGTTGAAGGTTACTTTCTTTATGGCACCATTTTCAACTTTCAAAATTAGTTCAACTTAAACAACAGAATGGTGCACGCCAAGCCATAAATTTCTCCTCCATATCAAAGCCATTTTGGACTTCTTGATATCATTGCGACCACAAATCAAAGCTACCCAAAAGAAGAAATCAAAATAATAAAATCCTGACCAGAGGAAGAACATTAAAAATCAGAATTCACACCGTAAATTCAGCCCCAAATCACGACTGGCGTGTCCGAATTCACCCTTTCGTTTTTTTCAATTAAGTACGGCTTATTGACTAATTTGTACGGTCAAAATTTTCGGAAATCGAAATCGATACTGCCCCAAAAAATCATGGTTGAATATATATTATAAATATATATTAAATAAAAGTACGGTACCCTCGTCCACGTGAATTCCGTACATCCCGTGATCTGCCGTTTGTATTTTAGATAAACATAGATTCAACCTTTCGACGGTACTTTAGTACTTTACATAACTTTTTTGAGACGCCGAAAGGTTTCAAGAAATTATATTAGTATTTAGTAACAACAAAAAATTATAAATTAATTAAAGTTTTAAATTATATCACATCACTATAGAATGTTTCTTTTATATTTAAAATTAGAGAAGGGATCGGTTGACAATGGGTTATTATGATAACTTTAACAATGAAACTCTAAATAAATATAAAAAAATCTTAAAAATGGAAAAAAATTTATAGATGTGTTCTTATACCTATGGATTGATGGTCATTCAAATTTCATGAAATTTCATTATCGTTTAATAGTCCATCAAAGGCTATCAAATTTTCATGTAATTTACAACGGTTCAAATTTAACGGTCTTTGATGAACTATCAAGCTATAATGAAATTGTAGGAAATTTTAATGAATATCAATCCATAAGTAGAAAAATACATCTATATTTTTTTTTCTATTTTTCAGATTTTTTTGTATTTATTTAGAAGTTCATTGTCAAGGTTGTCAAAATAATTCATTGTCAACTGATCCCCTCTCTTAAAATTATATACACACAAATGAAAACTACTATAATAAAAAAAAATATATATATATAGGGGTAGGTTACGGTGCTTTGTAAAGTAAAGATCCGTTTTTATTTTACATTGAGATTTTATATTTTGACGGCTCAAATGATCAATCTAAATTGTTCAATAATTTCTTTATGTTAAAATCTTGTGGGATATTAAATTTCATAATTTTTTGAGCTTTCTAGCTATTTTTTAAATTATTTTTAAAAATAATCCTGAAATAGATCATTTTATTATGTTAAACAAGTTGTTTTTAAAAATAATTTAAAAAATAGTTAGAAGGCTTTAAAAAATCATAAAATTTAATATCCTATAATATTTGAACATAAAAAATTTATTGAACAACTTAAATTGACCAATTGAACCATTAAGATATAAAATCTCAATGCAAAGTAAAAATAGATCTTTACTTTGCAAAGCAGCAAAGAACCGTAACCTACCCTAGAAGAGTATGTATTATGTATGTTGTGGTTATTAAAATTGCAAATTGCAACAGTAATTATAATTCTTTGTGCTTTGAGAGGAGAGGAGGAGGATAAGAGTGGCACAGACAGGTTGCATCAACGACGAGTCGACGATCTCTTCGAGACTTCGACTGTCCCACTCCCCACATAAATAAACTAACAAAGACTCCGACGACTACGATTTTTTTACCTCTCATTTTCAATTTTCACCGCCTTCATGTCTTTCAGCTCCCAATTTTCAACTTTTCAAAAAATAAATGAATGGATTTTGAAAAATGTCTATTTCTATTTCCAGCTACCTAATAACCTAAAGCACTAAAAAAGTGTAAAAATTCGACCGGTCAAAGGAGTACACCGAATAAAATACATTTTCAATTTGGTATGCAAAGTTGGTGTGACTAGAGATTTTTCTTGTCTGTACGCTGAACCACTTATTTCTGAAATTTTATATCATCGGCTGTGATTTATTGACATGGCTAACTTATTTTGACAATTATTTTACAAATTTATTTGAAATAAAAACCCTTAATAAAAGAAAATATTTATAAAAAATAGATTGTGTTTCAAATTTTATTTAATTTAAAGGGTGGGAATCCCTTGACAATGGCTTATCTTGATAATTTTGACAGTGGATCTTCAAATAAATATGAAAAAAAGACCTCACAGATATGTTCTTCTACTTATAGATTGATGGTGATTTAAATTTCATGCAATTTCATTATCGTTTGATACTCCATCGAATACTATCAAAATTTTATATAATTTACAACAGTTCTAATTTAACGGTCTTTGATGAAGTATCAAACGAAAATAAAATTATATGAAATTGGAATGACCATCAATCTATAGATAAAAAATATATATCTATAAAAAAAATCTATTTTTAAGAACTTTTTTTAAGAGTCCATTGTCAAGATTGTCAAAACAACCATTGTCAAGTGATCCCCGCCCTAATTTAAATATCATTTAATATTTCATTAAAATAGATAAAATTAAATTGCTATTGTCTAAATATAATAGTATATATAATCTACCATTTAATGGCTCATATAAATCAGTTTGTACTTACAGATATTTTTCTTTGATCAAAACTCTTTAATTTTTGTTGAAGTCCATTTTTTATCAGAATTTGATACAAACTAGTTCTTTGGTCGATAAAATAAATTATGCAACATGGTTTTGATAACGTAAGACATTTCTTAGTTTTGACTTGATAAGTCGAATATGAAACATAAAAATAAATTTAGTTAATATATTTTGATCGATAAGATTCTTACTCAGGCGTAGTTTTAGTGACATTTGGTGTTATTATCTACTGTGTTATATTATTGTAAATTTTGCAGCAACAAAATTGTTTATTACTCCAAGTTAAGAAAAACAACATTTTATTTAGAAGATCGTTGAATTATTTGAAATTTGATCTGAACGCTAATGAGAATCTTTGGCAGACATGATAATTAATGATACAACAATGGCTGCTTGACAAAATTTTAGTTGAAAAACAATGTCGGCCTATGAACATTATGGGCAATATAAGAAAAAAATGAATCTATCAAGGAAATTTGTGAATCTGTTTAGGAAATTTCCTGTGCACTCATTAATGATGAGAAAGACAAGTAAACCAAATGCAATATAGGAAAGTAACAACCTAGTAACAACAGATTCGAGTACAAATGAATTCAAACATATGCTAAGGATATGACTTGTCATCGGGGCACAAATCAATCCAACGAAGACAACGATGCGTACCCTATACCATCATATTTTTTTTATAGTAAATGAAATAATAAAAAAAAGACATATGGTAAGATTACTTCGAGGTTTTAATAGTTTATTTAGTTTATTTATTATGAATAAATATTTATTTTCTAATATAATTTATTTTTTTAATATAGCAACGATTTAATTAATAACTATTGTTAAATGGTTCTTTAGCAATGATTATTAGTTAAAAATAATTAGATTCTAAATCTTAAACCCTAAATCCGAATTTAAAATAATTGGACCCGAGTTTTAAAAAATAAATATTTACACATAATAAATAAACTAAATGGGCTATTAAAATCTATTAAAAATAATAAATAAATAAATAAATAGACGGACAAAAAAAACCTGTATTCGAGTTTCAAACTCGGGCCAGGATACTGGACCCGAGTTTGAAACTCGGTCTAACTCGGAGAGCTAAATATCGGGATAATCATACCATATATCTCTTTTTTATTATATCATTTACTATATAAAACATCTGCTATACCACACCTTAGATTTATTTCTTTTTTTCCCATAAATGACAAACGGGGGGGAATTGCTAGAGATGCGAAGCGGGTACTTCCGTAGCACGGTACAATTGGTGTACTAGTTGGAGCTGTTAGGTATAAAGGACATCTGTCCGTACCGACTCGGAGAAGACCACCAAACACACCATAATAATGAATAAATATACCACAACGCATTAAATTAAATGTCACCCAAAATTAAAATAGTTATCTCCGTGTCAGTACGTTCCATGATAATGGGTCCCACATGATTGGTGAGCTTCTCTGACGCCCGAGATTTTGACGGAGGGTTGTCTTGTGGTCTCTCTCTCTCTCTTTCAAGTATAAAAGCCACTGAAAACGATTACAATTCAGAATTTTCTATTTCCTTCATTGGATTCTTTTGATTGATAATGAATGAATGAATGAATTAATTAATTAATACAGCAGAAACGTTGGTCACGGGTAATAAAAGCTCCAAGAAATTTATTTGCTCGGAGAAATAATGAGAATTTTATGTACTGAAATAATTAAACGGAGAAATTGATTACTGCTCTCTCCCTTTGGGACCATGTTAAATTTATCTACCATGCCTAGGGGCTTAATAATTAATGATCAAGAAATATATATGATCATCCTTTTTCAAAATCAGACCGACATAACCCAACGACACAATAAGCTGGGGGATATGATATTATTCTCGTAAGCGTGACGAATTATTGTAGCAAATTTGAATGTTCGTACTTTTGTAAGGTGAGCTTAATGTAAATGACAATATGACATTCTATGGACGGACACGCCACTGCTGTCGCACAGCCCGTGGACACATCCCCAGATAATTTGAAAATTTTGAGATATTGCGAACGAATCTCTAGCCGTTTGTTCAGAAAAAAAGCCTAACTACCGTTAGTACAAATTTTCAGTGGAAAGAGACAATTAATTTGTCTTTTTTCCGTCATTATTATTTTTTTGTTTTTATTTTATTAAAGGTTTTCTGAATTTTGTCACTTTATTTGAATTTCATTTTTTTCATCCATCTTTTCATTACTTTTTTATATTTAAAAAAAATTGTTCATTTGAGATGTTGTGTTTTGAGATATTTAAGAATAGGAGTTTTGTTCAACTTCAATAAATTTAAATATTGAGTCAAAAATTTAAAGTTTTGCGGTGTGCTTGACAACTCATATAATCCAGTAAAAATTAAAACAATGATACTCATCACGATCAGTTATATGAAAATGATTTTTGAACTTCTTTAAAATTTATCTCTATATATATTGGAGACAAATTAACTAAGCATTCCTGAGAGCCTCAAAATAATGAATGAACATCGGTTAATGCTCTTGATAAGGTGAGAAGGTATTACCCATTTTCAGGGATAAAAATTATTTACATTATTTTAGTAAATGACTTAATTTAGAGTTAATTTCATATTTCATGTAAAAAATATTACGAACATTAATTCACATCTTTTAGCTAGCTTGTGTTTTTTATACAGTAATTATACAAATAATTAGGTACATACTAGGTCTTCGAGTAATGGAAGAGCACACCAAACTAATTTTGCCATTTAATGCAGAAGCGAAAAGAGAAACCCACTCTCTGAGGTATCTCTACTTCTTAATAAGTATGTAAGTGTTTTGATTTTGTAACAGTTCAAATTTTTTGTTGAATTTTTATATCTAATATTAATCATCGGATTGAGTTATTCGTCAAATAATATTACTATCTCTATGGCCATTTATTTGAAATTATAACTTTTTTCCTCAATTTTGATTATTATAGAAAATGCTGCATAATTTAGGAGTACGAATTGCTCTATTTTATTTTTTCCTTAGATTGCCATTAATTATGAATTTTAAATTTTTTTAAATTCTGAATGTCAACTTTTCTCTCAATTCTACATTTATTTCATATTAATTATGTATTCATAATTGAAATCTACATTAATTATTAAATTATCTTCATTTTTTTCTTTTCACATGAAGATATAAATTTTTATATTTTTAAAAGACATCACAGTAGCAAATGCACATGAGTAAAATACTAGTGTATGTTTATTTGTGCATGCATGAATCTTATATTTCTACAATCAAGACTTCATATTTGATTTTTTTTAATTGTTATATTTGAAGATGGACTGTCTAGCTTTTGACTTAATTAAATTATCGAAGTGATTATATTTTGAGTTTTCGAACTAGCTTTTTAAAAAATATATATATACTTTCAAATATTCACGTTCATTACGAAAATTTGTTGTATCAATGTGTATATGAATTTTAATAGTGTGAATGTAGATGCATGCTATTGCCTTCCACGCAACAGCCATGTCATATGGGAACACACACAAGTATATAGTTCAAATATAGTTTAAAATAAAATTCACCAATGTATATATTGAAATACTCACGTCAATCACTTTTATACTCATGATATTAAAATTAATACACACATTGATACAACAAATTCTAGAACAATTTAATCTTCGCCACTAACTCCTTTCCAACTACAACTCATGCGGATAAATTTTTTATGTTTAGCGTTTTCTAGTCAATATTTAAAATTATTATGTCATCAGAATTGCAACTCCACGATAACTACGTGCTCATATGCTTAATGTTATGTATATCGGATGTTAAGAACTGTTTTTTCTCGGTGTCTATACAGTAATAAAATTGCATCAGATTTTTTTAACAAGCATTACGAATTTTTTTATTTAAGTTGGATTTCTATAGAATTTATTATGAATATTTGAAACATTAATGAGAAAAAGAAATAGGAAATTAATGCTGATGAAAGTCACGGCGAAAATACAAATAAATTGATTGCCGGAAAGAAGAAAAAAGATGGAGGCGTGGAGAAAATGGGAGAGTAAAAGTAGGGTTAAGAACTTTTTAAATTGCAGGATTATTTATTTGTTTTCTTTCTTTTACAGAAAAAAAAATACAAGTTCAATTTCTCCGAAGACATTTCAAAACAAATTGACTTCGGAATATATAGGAACTATATCTTTTGAACAGAAAATGCAGGATGAAGTTAGAATATACAAATTTATCAAAAAAAAAAGTTTGGCATATACTATCTTCCACTTTTAAAAAAAAATGTGTGAAATTTGAGCAATCGATGGCGTTTAGCTCAATTAATGCACCTAGGCATCATTTTTTCCTTTTTCTTAATAAAAATTCGGCTAAACGTTTTATCTTTTAGAAACGAAAATTGCATTTAGACATCATCTTTAAAAAAAAAACGTGAACCAATTAGGTCGTCATTTGTTTCTTTTGATCTTTTCTGTGTACCTAGACATGGTGGCGAAAATACGCATTTAGATAGGTACATCATTTATAGTTGAATAACTAATTACGCTGAAACCATTAAATCCATTTTTTAACCAGAGCTTCTATTGATTCAGATATATAGAAAGAATAAAACTAACGTGCTTCTAAAAATATAGAGTTTATTCGTGATTTTAACTCAAAAATGTATCAAATGATCTCTTAATTTTTTCATTGAATTTTTCATATAAAAATCTTATGGGATACAAAAATTTGGAAGTCACTATTTTCAAATTTTAAAAATCAGTTCTAAAAATAATAATAAAATATTTAATATTTATATATTATTTTAAAAAATGAAAAATAATGACTTAAAAAACTCAAAATATTTTAAAATTTTTAGGGGTGATAAATTAAAATATAAAGATGATTTATTATATTTTTTAGGTGGGATCACTAATGGGCTCCGTGCTCCTAGAAACACACTAATTTTATTTTATATATATATATATATATATATATATATATAGAAAGAGAGAGATGACTTATGGTGTTTTGCAAAGTAAAAAATCGTTATTATTTTGGGACTAGATTTCATATTCTAAAATCTCAAATGGTCAATTTAAGTTGCTCAATAATTTTTTCATGTCAAAATCTTATGAGATATTAAATTTCATGATTTTTTGATCTTACTAGCTATTTTTTAAATTATTTTTAAAGCAGCCCTGAAATAGACTATTTTCTAATGTTAAAACGGGTAGATTTTAAAAATATTTAGAAAACTCAAAAAAATATGAAATTTAATATCACGCAAGATTTTGATATAAAGAAATTATTGAGCATGAAATCTCACCTCAAAATAATAATGGGTTTTTACTTTGTAAAAAACCATAATGCATATATATATATATATATATATATATATATATATATATATATTTAAAATGTCTTTTTCAGAATTTGAATTTGCACAAATTCGTAGAAAGACGAATGTACTAAATTCGTGGTTCTGATATATAAGATATATAAACTAAGAAAAACGATTCCGATATATATACACATCCCACCATCATCCATCCGTAGTTCGATGGCAAACACACACACGCCTCCGTACAAATTAGTTCGCCTTTCTATCTATTGCCAGTAATTGTTCATATTCGTCGTTGTCTAGATCATACAAAAATTCTTCAAAGTACATGATATCTCTATTTCATTGCAAGCCCCATCAATGTCTTAATTAATTTACAAAAATCTTTTTTCCTTTATCTTTGGTGTGGCAGCATCAATTAATTACTCGCTTAATTAAGCATCTTTATCTGATTAAAAGACAGATAGATTGGTACAGAACATGCTGTCCTTTTGTTATTTTTATTTCTTTATGTGAGGAAAAGTCCCTTTTGTTATCAATTCTAATCGCACGTACTGTTTATTGAGTAGCTGTTGATTGGTGCTTGATTTGCGCTTTACACCTAGCTAGAAATTGTATTTGTTGTCTTGTACTTGATCTCATGCAAAAATCAATAGTACATACCATGATACCATCTTGATGGGTAGCTATATATAAAGTTTTGCTATCCATGTCATTATGAAAACCTTCAAAATTTGTGGTTTGGCAGCTAGTAATGTAGATGTATTCCTCTTTAATCAAAAGGAGATAGAATGGTACCGAAAGTTCGTGCTGTCCTTTTATTATTGGTACCGCTGATGAATCATCAGTGATTGGTATTTGATATGCTATTTGGACGTGCGGCTTTATTTGTTATTTTGCGTTTAGTCACATTTGTTGTCATGCAAAAATTCTACAAAGTGGAGAAGCATGATATCTTTGTATATATCTTTTGTAATTAAGTTCTACCGTCCATGTCATTACAGAAACTTTTTCATAAATGATTTAACATTTGAATTTGCGATCTCCCACAGTGAGTATGGCAAATTGCTTTTGCCATTTGATTATTCATTGTTCTTCAATTTGCTAATTTTCGTTTGCTCTGTATATATAGTAGTGTGCATAGATGACTCAACTGAAATTCGGTTAGTTCTTTAAATTATAATCTATGAACAACGAAATTCATTACTTGAAAATGGAGTAAATAAAATACGACATGAAATCACTTGATTATTTTTTGCTAATAGGAACAAACTAAATATATCAATGTCGCATCAAAATATGTACGATCTCTTTATTTTGATGGTCGGAATAAAAAAATTGCAACTAATTATTTACGTAGTTACCGGCAGATTTTGCTGTATTTTTTATTGTATTTTTATGAAGCGAGAACAACAGACAAAAAAGTGTGAGATCATTTGGTTTCTTCTCTCTTGTATAGATTTTTAGGAGCTCCCACTGCTTCGGGGATCTCTCAATTTATTTTTATATAACTCTAAAAATGATGTGGAACCCAATTAATAATTTGATATTGCCAGCTTCAAAAAATTCACGGGGCATACTGTTTTTCTGCTCCAGCTAACAAGATCTTTACAGGTGTCAATTTTCTATATAAAATACTAAAAAATAATATCCATCAGAATAAAACAACCGTTGAACTAAGATCAGAGGGATAAAATTGTATCTCCGTTGATGGTACAACTGGAGAGGAACCGAGGTGGCTAGCAATGATGATGGACGGGCACCCTGCTCCCATGTGGGTGTGGCTGCATGGACCAAGAAGAACCAACCAAAAAAATAGAAATCCCAGATCGATGATCCATCTCGGACCGGCCGGCCGGTCGGATTGAACCGGGGGAGAATTACAAATACATATACAAAATGAGAGAGAAAAAAAAAACAGAAGAGGCAGATTTTTTTTATTTTAGTAAATAAAACAAATAAATATAGCAAACTGACCATCTTTCACCTCGGTTTTGCACAAATAGCCAGACCCGAGTTTGAAACTCGGGTCCGGGTAATTTTTTTTTTTTACGTTTGTGTGTTATATTAAAAATAAAACACAACGATCGATAGATTGATCTAAAATATTACAACAAAAATTAAAATAAACACACGCGATACATTTAAAAATTACGGATGTACGGATCGAGTTTTTAAACTCGGCCCGGATACACACAACCGAGTTTTAAACTCGGTCCCAAAGATCATGCTATTATATAGCACACCCAGTACATTTTTTCTTCATCTTCCTTCAGCTAACCATTTCTTCAAAATCGCCATTGTTACTGTTGCAAGAGATTCAAATTGGAAATTTATTTTTTGACAAATCCAGGTTCGATCCGTATTCACCACTCTCGTGTCATTAACGTTGTATATTTTTTTCTATTTGGACTATTAATTTTTGCTGTAAAATTAAAATACACTAACAATAAGGTTTATCGTTCATATTGTAGAGACGAAAATGTTGCTGATCAATGTGTATCACGGAGGTCAAATTTTGAAAACTTCTCATGGAACGGATTACGATATTCAAGCCGCGTGCACATTTTCTGCCGACGAGGCAATCAATTTTCGTGACTTGAAGAGCCAGATTCATGCTGGTTTGGAGCTGCTCCATGGCCAATTCAATATCAGCATTAGTGCACGGATCAACACTGCCCCAGCAGGTTTGAGTGGCTTTTTTTATAGCTTATTTGGGGTTATTTCTGATGAAATTTGGGGAATGATTAAAACAACAGCTCCGTACCACTTACCTAGGTATAAAACACTGGAGCTAGTAGTTGAATCCGAACCAATATCTAGTTCTGATAACTATGATCCAACTAGTATTCCTGGAAGTAGTAATCCAGTAATGGCTGAGGAAAGAACCCACTCTCGAGCTCGAGAGCAGCGACCATCCGTGTTTCGGTACAAAATGTGGATGTGGATGAGGATGACGAAGAGGAAGAGTGGCACCGGATGTCGAGGAGGATGACATCCAGGATGCAACAGATATAAATATTGATGAAGCGATGATGCGGTAGATGTCGAAGAAATAGTTAGAGAGTGGCAAATGTCTGTTCCTTTTATCAATCGGGGAATGAAGCACCGTGTGCATAATTTGCGATAATACGCCAATGTCGTATGCGACGAGCCTTATTTTCGCAAACCACCTAGAATTGATGAACAATTTGGTGTCGGTCGCCATTCGAACGAAATCAGAGTTGAAGCAGGAATCATGCAAGGAAATCTCCCAACGGAACAAGTGTCCAATAGAAGGACACGAAATAACGAAACCGCAATAATCAACCCACCGCAATGGTGAGGAAGTATCGTGAGGAATTCCATTATGAGGAGTTAACCCCGAGCAAGTGGCGCGCATTGCATCAAGAAAGATGGGCACAACATCTAGACGGGGTCTCAATCGGTGGGGAATAATGACAAGCAACGGTTCGAATCACTGAACAATGTATTCAGGATCGCCAGACAACTTCCGATATGTGCTATCGTCGAGAACACATGAAACAAATGTGTTGAGTGGTTTTATCAGCGTCGACAAATTGCAGCAGCTTGGGAAACCCAAGGTCTGGTATTCTCTCAAAAGGTCACCGAAATGATAAAACATCGCGGTGATAAGGAGAGAACTTACGATGTCATACCACTGGATTGGGGTATCAACAACTACGATGTTTACAACAGAAATGACCTTATCGAGACGGTAATATTCTATGCTTATATAATTTTTTATTTAATTTTAAAATTTAACCAATAATTTATTATTTCTATTTGAAATAATATGGACAAAGTGGTGAAATGAAATATGAGTTTGAATTAGTCATGACGAGAATTGGTAATTGTTGGTGTCAGAAACTGTAATTGACCGGCATCCCATGCGATCACTTGCTTGCTGTTTGTTCATTCGAAGGCTGAATTACACTCAGTACGTTAGTCCATATTATACCATACAGTATTACATTAACAAATGGTCTGGTCATTGGCGTAGTTATGGCAATAAACGAGATTGACCAATTTACAATGGTCCGGTCATCAGGCGAGATCCAGCAAAAATCAACAAAAGAAGGAGAAGGAAGATACGCATTCCAATGATTATGGATGAAATGGAGGGTCGTATTAACAGGCTGTCAACTCGAAGTCGAGCTCATTCCAACAGAGCATGATTTAGATTACCAGTGTGTTTATGTTTTTTGTTGTTATATTTACCAGAACAATTAAATTTTAATTATTGTTGTAATATTTCAATTTGTTTGACACTATTTTAGAACAATATATTAATCGTGCTTATATTTGGCTTTATAAAATTTTATTTTAATTTTTGTTGTAATATTTTAGATCAATCTATTGACTGTTGTGTTTTATTTTTAATATAACACACAAACGTAAAAAAAAAAAAAAATTACCCGGACCCGAGTTTGAAACTCGGGTCCGGGTCGGGTTTTTTTTTCGTTTATGTGTAAAAAAAAAAAACCAAACCCGAGTTTCAAACTCGGGTCTAGCTATTTGTGCAAAATCGAGGAGAGAGATGACCGGTTTGCTATATTTATTTATTTTATTTACTAAAATAAAAAAAATCTGCAGAAGAGGAGTCTCAGGCGCCAGCGCATATTAATTATCTCATTCTGATCTGATATTCTGATATATAATCCACTGCACCAGAGCGGCATGGTCTTGTCCTATTGCTGTTGCTGTTTCAGGCTGTCAACCTACAAGGACGTAACGGTTCTTAAATTTATTTATTTTTGGCATGCGCAGCTTTGATGACACAGTTGAAGAACAATTTTCAAAATGCTTAAAAGATTTCAGATTTTTAAGCTTGTTCAAAAAAAATATTGTTTATAGTATTTTGATATTTTTTTCTCAAAATATTTTGGGTTAATTAAAGTATTTTTTCCATAAACTTTATGAGTCTTTTAAAAATATTTTAGCTTAAAATATAGTTAGAACAAAAAAATAGATACTTCAAAAATTGCCTACAAATCATGTGATGCTAATGGATGCATTTGCCTAAAATTTATTGACTCTGTGCCATTATATATTCATATGGTTTCTCGGTAACTAAAATGTACCCAATATGGCAAATTAATAAAAAAGAAAAGTGACACAACCTTGGTTATTACGTCACATCTCTTTGGTTATCAATAAGTAGGCGATCCAAGGATTTTATATAAGACCTTATTATTATATGAAATTTACATTATTATAGTTGACGTGATTAACTGATAACTCATTTTATCATTATCGTGAATATTTAATAAACTCTTTATATTTTTCAAATAGTTGTTTTAATTAAAAATATGAAACATAAATATTCTCGGGCGGATCCAAGGTGGTCCGGGGCCAGGTGCCCCTGCATTTTGAAAAATAGTATTTTTTGGTAATTTGCCTCCCTGGAAAAAATTTTTTTTGCCCCTCTCAATTGTCTAATTATTTTTATTGAGAAAAATATTTAATATCGTGCATAATGAAATAATTTTTTAAAGATATCAAAATATAAAGTTAAATAGACGAAAACTTTCTTCATCAACTTTATTATCTATTACTTTGAGCTTTATTTTGTTACTATTTTTAATATATAAAATATTATTATTTTAATAAATTTTTATTAGGTAAGAATATATTGAATTATTAATTTTTTATTTAGTACCCGATTAGTTAATGGGTTTGAACCGATAAGTTATTATAATTCGATAATTGCCCCCGACCAAAAACTTGCATGTTAGAGCAAAGCACTTCGAAACCTAAAAAATGATTATACCAAATATTAGCATTGATTATGTATCATTGAAATGTATTTATACTACATGTTCGTACATGTTAGTACAGTATAAATAATAATACGTATAGTAGTTATCATAATAATATAATATAAATATAAATATAATCATAAGATAATAATATAATAATAAATAATCCTAATTGTAATAATATAATCATAATATAATAAAATAATAACATAATCAAATAATAATCAAATAACATTCATAATCATGGTACTAATAATCATAGTCATAATCATAATAATCATAATAATAATATAATAATAAAATTATAATCATAATCATAATAATATATTATAATAAGAATAAATAATTTTAATCATCATAATATAATCATAATTATTATAATATAATAATAAATAATAATAAAAAAATTAATCATTATAATATAATAATAAAAATATTAAAATTATGTTAATATAATAATAATTATTATTATCATAATAATATAATAATAATGATAATAATAAATAATCATCATAATATTAATATAATAATAAATAATAATAATAATAATAATAATAATAATAATAATAATAATATCATAATAATATAATAATAAATCACAATCATAATATAATAATATATAATACAACATAATCAAACAATAATCGCTCTTCCGACGAGAGGTAATCCGGTATACCACCTATAACTTGATATATCAGATTAGTATTCTTCTACTTAGTCTAAAATTTGTTTGGCAAATTAATTCGTCGGAATAGTTATTTTATTTCTATTTTTTGCTATTCCATCAAGTGCCAAATAAATCCTAAATATTTGCACTATTTATAACAGATTTAAAAGTATTTGTACTAAATATCTGTTGTTCATCTGTTATAATGGTTAGCTGATTATAACTCTACTTGAGACTAATCGTTGCAAGAGATGTGAGTTTCGTTACAATGGTTGTGTACATATTATAACAATCAATTCAACAAATTTATTGGGAATTAATCTGTTACAACGATTATGAGAGGATACACTCTGATAATTTTTGGACATCTTTTGTACACAAAATGATTTATTCCATTACAACTGTTATGATAATCATCGCAACGTTTATAGCTTACACAAAATAGAATTTGTCTCGGAATGATCCGTTGCAACGAGTGTAAACTGATCACACTCTGAAAATTTTTGGCTCAGATTTGTATTTAAATGGATTTAATCCGTTGCAATGATTAGAACCTGATACCTTCATTTTAATTATTTTTATTTCAAGAACAATTTGATTATCTTTATATATTACAAATCTTGCTTATTTTTTATGAATTCTCTAATGCTTTATAACTTGCATAAATTATTCAATTTTAAAGAAACTATTAAATTTATATAAAATTATTTTATAAATCGATAAATATTAAATCAGAGAATTGTTTACAACAACAAAGATCAATCTCTTAAAATTAACTATTATGTTCTTAAAAATACTTTCATCCGCTTTTTAAACCTGCAATTAATAGTGAAATTTCTCATTATCATAATCTAAATTTCGATGGCATATCAAAAATTGATAGCATGGAGTTACTTTTTTATATTACTCAGTGGAAAGTATCCATTATTTTCGGATTTATTATAATATAATAGGAAAGGATCACTTGACAATGGTTATCTTGACAATCTTGACAATGAACTTTTAAATAAATATGAAAAAAATCTTAAAAATAAAAAAAACTTAATGGATATATTCTTTTATTAGATTGATAGTGATTCAAATTTCATACAATTTCATTAATCATTTGATAATCCATCAAAGACCGACAAATTATAATCGTTGTAAATTATGTAATTTTGATGGTCCTTGATGGAGTATCAAATAATAATAAAATTGTATGAAATTTGAATCACCATCAATCTATAAATAAAAGAGCATAAACATAAAATTTTTTATTTTTAAATTTTTTCATATTTATTTAAAAACTCATTGTCAAGTCAAAATAATTCATTGTCAAGGATCCCACCAAATATAATATTATCGGGTCCAGTAACGATGATAGGGAGATGTCCCTTATTTTTTCCCCTTTGTCAGTGGGATAATATTCCCTTCCCTAAGCATAGTTCATAATGACTCGGTTCTTGAACTCGGTTTGATCGGTCCTTAAAAAAAATCTGATTCTTACTTGGTCATCATAAGTTTGGTCCAGACATTTTTAATAGTAAGAGTCATACTCAATTTAAAAAAAACAAACTTTTCTAACCCGACATTTATTAAACCCGGTCATTTCTAATCCCTTTCTTTAATATTTAATATTATATATTAATTACACTTAAAAAATAAAAAAAAAAAAAATAAAATGCCCAAAAAAATATAATTTAATATTTTTATCTAAATATAAATTAATATTAAAAAATACTTAAGCATCAAAAAATATATATATTAAATTCCTACCCGTCAACTCTTATTCCGCCTTCACTTGACTCTTAGAACCAAAAGATTTAATATAAATCAGATTTTTTAAAAACTGAAATTATTCCTTAAAAATTAAGTTTTTTGATCTAAAAATCTTTATCAAATCCGACTATCATGCCTGCTTTTCTCCCGTTTGTATAAGCGTAATGATAAGATCTCAACCGTACGGATGCGGCATTCAATGCTCAGTGCCTTGGTCAAACTCCTCGGTTAAAACTTAAAAGTTAAAGAAAAAACAACACCCTCAAAAGAAAAAGTTAAAAAACAAAACTAATAAAACAATAAACAATGGGCACTCGGATTGGGATTCGTGACTGTGTGCTCTGTGCTTCAGAAACCACATGAATGAAATAAATTAAATAAATATGGGAGGTTTCAGATTTTCCTGAAGAAAAAGATAAAAAGGTTCAGATCAATCTTCTCCACCAGTAAAATTTCACGACTTGTTATGTAAAAGGTAACTTTAACTTATTATAAATAATTACCCAAATTTATAGTATTAAATAATTACTAATTATTATTTATAGTACACCAAAAGACTTGCGTAGAATGTTATGTAAATTCCATGAGAGTGAAAGTAACCAAGCAGTGCAGTTATGCTGCGGCCCCATTTGCTTTTTGTTTTGTTTCATTCCATGGAAACATTCTATTGGAAGATGATTCTCGCACATTAAGTTCCTGCCTAATTTCTAACAACTTCTGTATTTTTTGCGTCTGAAGTTGATATTTGTGGCGTGGAGCATAAAACACATGGGGATAAATGATAAATCACTCCTAGTTTTCCTTCATTTACAAATAATATATTCTTTTATGATAGGCTTTTAATATCTTACAATGAATAATGACTCATAAATTTTCAGTTGATACAAATTTAGCATACACCAAGTCTATATAATTGATAATGCAATATAAGTATGGATCAAATGATCATAATCATTGGTGTCATATCGGGCTCATGAAATTAACTATTATGTAACTATTGTTTAGATTCTTAAATAACAAAACTAATTGAAATAATATTTTATACATCATATTATTTGTGTACATGAAATTTACATCATTTCAATATTATACACACACCAAGCTTCAATAAAATTAAATGACCAAATTTTATGATTTAACCTCTTCACTTAATGACTTTGGAATGAAGTTAAAATTTTATATTTTTTATATATATGCAATTGAGATGATATAATATATATTTAATAATTTATATTTATAAATTTATGTATTTAATGAATAAATAGATAGGGCGATCCCTCCTCATATAATATAATTTATTTTATTTGAAAAATATTTTTAATGTATCAAGCAAATGTACTGTCAAAGTTATATTTGTACAATGGGACGCGGACTCCGAGTGCGTATCTATCTATTAAGGCCTTACTCGGTATCTCTATGGAGGTAGCAAACGAATCAACACGAAAAAATTAACTTGTATTTGAATTTGATTTGAAATTTATTTTGAATTAGTTTGATTCAAAATAGATAGGTAGTTTCAAACTCAAATCATA
The DNA here is from genome assembly GCA_037127355.1 of Schoenoplectus tabernaemontani. Taxonomy (NCBI): domain Eukaryota; kingdom Viridiplantae; phylum Streptophyta; class Magnoliopsida; order Poales; family Cyperaceae; genus Schoenoplectus; species Schoenoplectus tabernaemontani. The sequence continues at coordinate 10,704,958 of CM073757.1, forward strand.
ATTTAAAATTCGATTCGTTAAAAGTTCAAATTATTTGGTTTAATTCATAAATAGTTCGAAATTGAATTACAAAGTGGTTAAATTTCATAGTTCATACTAAAATGACAGAATTAAATACAAAATGTCATATAGTTCATATTTCATACCATACAAACAAACTTTGATATAAATTTCATAATTCATTCAAAAAATCAATAAATTTCATAGGGCAACAATCAGACTCAATCACTCAACGATAATCACATAAATAATCGGACGGCTCACAAATACTCAAGATTTGAAGTATAATAGTTCGCGAACACCATTTGAACAAACTTACCATAGTTTGAGTTTGATTCGATATAATTTCGAATCGAACCAGTTTGATTCAAAATTAATTTCGAACTGAAATTGAACGAACTTTTTTTGAACTTTTTTCGAATCGAACACGAACGAACTACGAACTTCGAATATTTCTTGCAACCCTATATGTATATCTAGAATTTTATCAAATATAAATGCTAAAAAAAGTTATAGAAGCAATCACTTTATTTGACGACTGCATCGACCGAGGCCAATTTTAAAAAAGAAAAATCATAAATTTAGAACTCCATCGCTAAGATATGTATGTCTTTATTAAATTCAATATACTTAAAAACTCAGCTTCTTATTCATTGATTAATATATATCTATATTATACTACTATATTATAAAGACAACATTTTTATAATTACTGAAATAACCCTAGTGTGCATATCAATATTTGAAAAAAAAAATAACGGATCAGATTTTGACCAGTGCCATTTTTCTCTTCATTTGATTTTTTTCTTTTTTACTATATATTAATGGGGGTATAGAAAAAATTATATCCATCAACTAAATTAATAATCAATTATTTTTTTAGAAAAGACTAATTACTGTACAACTTTTTTTTGAAAAAAATGTTACGTTTTGTAAATAATATTTCATTAAATAATAAATTAATTTTATTTATATATTTAAGAGTCTTCATAATTGAATTCGATATAAATTATATTTTAATAAAATATATTATTTATTTATAATAAAAATATATACATATTTCGAAAGTAAAAAATTTGGCACAACGGGCAATTTTTTTTCTAATTTAATAAATAAGTATTGAATTTCATACAAATGTTTTGATAGGTGTCCAGGGTGATTTGGTTGTTTTCGAACTGTACCGGATTAATGCAACACATATTTAAATGATAAAAGACATGGAATGATTTTGTTGAATTTTGATGTATACTTTGATGTTATTAAAAATTAAGATTATTGGTAACATCTTCCATAAAGTGCATGTAGAAATTCCCACCAATTTCACTTCTAATTCCATAAAAGTGCTTTCTATTTTGAATGGACAAACACAAACTCGTCATCATTTATTCCACACTCGCTCATGAATCAATAATCCGACGCAAATATTGCCAAAAGTTGTCGGACGAAATGGTTGATAACTTGTGCACCAAAAAACATATCCACACATCAGCAATTCAACATGCAGGTTCCCAAAAAAAATTTTGTTGCTATTCTGGGAACGCATAGGTTTACTTTTTCTCATTTGAAATTTAATCAAAATGCTACATAAAATTTGGTCAGATTTTTTTTTTTGCAGGTCGTTGTAATTATCGTATTTGTTAAGCGTTCATAAAATTTTGGCGTTGTAACCATTCATAGACTTCTTCATATGAATTTTAATTTTAATGATTCAAAGTTTTAAAGAAAAACTGAGTTGTTCTCGGTTTGAATGCTCAAAAAATGGCTATGACATTGTATCTTGTAAGCTGACTTTTATTGTTGTAAGTTTATTTTCACATATATAGAATGAAACGTAGTTAATTTGTTATTTTTTATTATATTTATCTCAGATTCATGTATATTTTTCTTTCCAAAGGTATAATCGATTTCTATATCAATTTTGGACAATGAGGATTATATCAATTTTGTACATATATTAATTTGGTATCATTGGAAATTTTGAATAATATTTGAGATATGTTATTCATCTCCAAGTACGGGTGTTTATAAAATATGGACAATGAAAATCGTATTTGGTTTTTCATCACACGATTTAAATACGAATAGTCGAACTCCTAATATTTTTTTATTGGACGACCAATCAAATTTTAAACTAGTTCAAATTTGACATACCAATATGTCCTTTTTAAATACTATTTTTTTTAATTAAGCAAGCAGTGCAAAAAAAAATCCAATATAAATATCCGTTATAATTCTCTGTTAGTCTAGTATTCCAGTATAAGTCTTATAAACACTAGAGCTATAACTCGAGTTTCGTCCCGATAATATAATCTTCAAATAAATAATTAATAATATAAAAAAATTTAATATATTGAATAAAATTTCACATTAAAAAAAATTGGACACAATATTTTTAAATCCTAAGTAATAATGATAATAATAATAATAATAATAATAATAATAATAATAATAATAATAATAATAATAAATAAAATATAAATAAACACATAATAATGTATAAGTGATCATATAAAAGTTAGATCATTAAGTTAAGCTTCATCTTAAATATGTTACACATATTCTTTTAAATGAGGAGATAAAAACTATTTTATATGAACCCTTGGATTCAAAAAGATGAAAAAATTTAAACAAAATCAATTGTGGAGAAAGATGATAATTTGACATACTTAAATTTTTTGAAAGTTTAACCCTCTGCATTAAAAATGAATAATCAAGTTATAATAATTCCAGAAGATGGCGGTTCGGAATAGGCAACTATTTGTACGACCAACATGTATGACAGTTTGAGTATCATGAAATTAATTAATAAATTTTATACGTGAAGTATTTGATAATACAAAAAATGTTTGCCATTTTATTTTTATTTTATAAATATGCACAAAAAATACACATTGCGAAAATTGTATGTATAACTCTCTATAACGGTGAACGTTGAACATCAACAACAATATGTATATCTAATGTAGAAAAAATAAATATCTCAACCTAAAAATTTTAAACACTATGAAATATTAATGATACACAACACAATCCATTTGATATTTCACTTTGGTTGATATTTCACTTTGGATATGTCTAATGCTATGCATCCCGATGCATATATCCATGTAATTTGCATAACAACTCCTTGTCATATAATTTATAAAATATAATCATCATCTAATCCTACACACTTATTTTTTTATGGTCAACTTAGTGTACCTTATTGATTATCAAGATAAAGCCATTTTAGAGTATTCATATTTTATTAATCGTGAAATTGTATAATTCACAATTCTCAACTTGAATGATTCACAAAATATGAAAACTCAAAAAACAAAATAATAAAATCATACATATGATCTGAATCTATGACACAACATTAACTGTTAATACAATAGAAAAAAAAATCCCCAAACAAACAAAGATAATGGATTTCCAATGTAATTTCGACGAAACTATCGTGTATTTGTGTTTCCATGCAAACGTGGAATCTGTTGGTTTTTTTATTTGACAAATCTCGTGCTATAAATCGATTAAAATGCGACAAAATATGGAGCATAATTCCATTAAGTGATGATTCGTCTCATTATAGGCCACAAAGAAGTAAAGTTATTTAGTTTCTCATGACTCAGCTGCATCATTAATTTTTTTTCATTATTAATTTTATTTAATTCTAATAGTTCATATATTTTTTCTCTCTCATCATTTACAGTAATATGTGCAATACATAAGGTGAAACTTATTTCCTAAAAAAAAATCTAAATTTTTAATGATATTTTTGTAGATTATCATATATTTAATTATATTATATATAAAGATAATAATTGAAATAAAATTATTATTATGATATATCTTTAGCATTTAGAAAACTACGTTTAAATCTTTTTAATGTAAGATTTTATCAAAAATATTTAAAAATTTATATTTTAGTTAATTATTTAAAAATTAAGTTGTCGGAGCGAACCTAGTCGTAGAAAGTGTTGAAAGCCTGATAATTTTATTTGATTTCCAAATTTTCTTGGAGAATTCACGAGCTAGTGAAATCTTTGAAAATCACTTCGGGCTAGTTTGGCAAATTAAAGAATAGATTTGGAAGAGTGATAATTTTGAAAGAGTGATATAATAATATTTTTTTAGAAGAGTGGTATTATTGACTATTCGGAAGAGCGAAAATATCATTCGGCAATTGTTAATCATAATAGTTAAAATATGAATAATTATGATACTAACCAAGATGATGACGATAATAATAATAGTAAAATAATAATAATAGTAATAACAATAATAATAATAATGATGATGATGATAATCATAATTCATAATCATAATCATGATAATAATAATCATAGTTGTAACCGTAATAATATAATCATAATCATATTATAATAATATAATAATAATAATACTAATAGTGATGATAACTATAATTATAATCATAATCATATTATGATCATAACTATAATTATAATTTAATAATATAATACAATATAATAAAATAAAATAAAAATAATAATAAGTAATAATAATCATAGTCATATTCATAATAATATAATCATAATCATAATATAAAAATAATATAATAATATAATAATAATAATAAAAAATAATCATAATTATAATAATATAATAATAATCATCATCATTATAATAATATAATAATACTAATAGTGATGATAATATAATAATAATGATGATAATCATAATATAATTATAACAATAATAATAAATAATATAATAATAATAATTAATAATCATAATATTAATATAATAAATCATAATTATAATATAATAATATAATAATAAATTATAATTATAATCATAATCATAATATTATAATATAATAATAAAATAATATAATAATATAATAATATAATACAACATAATCAAACAATAATCACTATTCCAACGAGAGCTAATCCGGTATACCACCTATAGCTTGGTATACCGAATTAGCACTCTTCCACACTATTTTCCTTAGTCTTAAAATTCATTCGACAAATTAATTCGTCAAAATAACAATTATTTTCTATTTTTTGCTATCCATGGAGTGCAAAAAGAACTAAAGAATTCTACATATTTTGTTATATATAATAATTATAAAAATCATATTATTAACAATAAGAGTGATAAAAGTAAATTTTTAAATCTACGAATGACAGCGCGCTACTGCCAGTGGAGCAGAGCAAACGCGCCACTGTCAGTGGCGTATTTGTGTAAACGCACCACTGCTAGTAGCGATTTTACTGAAATGCGCCACTGCTAGTGGTGCGTTTGCCTAAAAATGAGTTTTTAATCACTATAAAATACACGCGTAGATATTTATCTGCGATGTTGGTATTTGTAGGAGACAAACACGCCACTGACAGTGGTGCGTTTCAGTAAAGACGCCACTGGCAGTGGCGCATTTGCTCCACGCCACTGCCAGTGTCGCGCTGCCATTCATAGATTTTTTTTTTTTTTTAATAATATAATTATTAGAATTATTATATTAACAAAAATCTGAGAATTCTATGTCATGCTATTAATGTGGGAGAGGTTCTACTTGTAGTTGAAATCTTAAAAAAAAATTAATAAAAAGATGCCTGAGCTGTCCTTCTGCGTACGGGCTATCTGTCAGGACCCACTGAAAGTCATGGATTATGATAAGAAACTCACATGCGATACTATTGTCGCCTCTCCCAAAGACCAAAGTGTTTCAACTTGTTGAAAAAATGGTCGCCACTCACCACCAATTTATATATCTTGTTAGGGACGGAATAAGATATGATCGATAGGGGTGTTCGGTTGAAATAAATAGAATGTTCGAGTCAAAAGAAAATTTATTTTTTACTATATAATTTTTAATTTTCAATGAATTGAGGGGGTGTTCGGGAGCCGGTTGACGCCTACCTTAGTTCCGCCCCTGTATCTTGTTGTTTATATCTGATAACTGTCAATTTAGAATTTACTTTTATTGAGGAAGTTATCATTAATGCATGCAAGTATCAACAAGATACATGTTATCATAACAACAACAATTTATTTAGAACATATTAAACAAATATTTAACTAAAAAACTTAGATCGATTCAAGAGATTGTGCAGTTAATGATTGATATTTAATTGATGTTTTCATTGACATTCCTCTTTATATAATGTCACAACAATAAAAGCATGATCCAGTGTCTTAAATATGATAGTCTTCAAATTTTAATAACAAATTAGCAACAGATCTATAATAAGGAAAATACAACATTTCTTATTTTGGATTTAATCAATAAACCTTTTCAAACCAAAAAATGGGCTAGTACAATTTGTTCCTTTTTTCTAATGTACTAGGCTATATACCCGCGCGTTGCAGCAGAATTTTTTATTTAAACATTAAAATATTATAAGATAAAAAAATTCATATTTATCTAATATTAAATTATAAATTCACCAAATTATAGAGAAAACATATAATAAAGACTATATTTAATCTTGGATGAGATTTTTGCACAATATGAGTTAATGATTCATGATTTTTATGGAAAGAAAAGTAAATTATTCTAACATATATTATCACCATTAATTCCTTACCAAATATGCACAAAGTTGCTAAATAAAAAATAAAAATTATGGAAATAATAGTATATAAGGGAAAGAAATGGAGAGAAAGAGGGGATCAATGGACGCGATCACATACGTTCGATCAACCAACAATAAATATTATCCGTTTAATTGAGGGATAAAATGGGTATAATAAAAATTTACAATGACAAAAAATGAACCCTCCAATTCTTAGATGCTTTATATAATAGTATAGATATAATGTTGTTTTATTTTAAGCATAGTAAATAAATATCCAATCTAATATTTAAAAATATCCTTGTTTAAAGAATACGTTTGAAATAACAAGATTGCTTTCTCACGATATAACACGTGTTATAAGAGTTAGCACATTTAACAAAATGATGACATGCAATAAGTAGATAAAATTTAAGTTACATATTGTAAATTTATATAGTTCTCAAAAAAAACTTAAAGATAAATGAATGATATGCGGTCGAGGATAAATTTCATGATATAGTTAACTTAACCTCACCATATTGATATGATATTTGGTGGGCTTCATGGCTTGTAAGTGGTGATCCGGATCATTTATCCATTATAAAAAGAAAATCTAATTTGAAATTATAGTGAGGTTATTTAAGAAAAAGCGACCGTTCATGCGCCAAAAGCCAGATTTATTTATCTCATTTTATTTGTTTTTGAGAGAACCAAAAGCCAGGTCCAGAACCGCGATTCCCACCGAAAAGTTATCACTTAATCCTTCTATCACTGGCAGATGGGCCCCAAGACTCATATGTGATACCTGTCAATTGGAGCAGCGCAATCTCCGCTTTTTTGCTGCATACCCTGCACATTTCTTTTATTTATTCCTACTATTTTATCCAGTGAAGTTCACCTTTCTCTCCCATACGCTATATACCCTTTATAACATCCCAAAGAAACGCCTTCTGCTCTCCCCACTTGAGTTGGATTTCCATTTCACCAACCCTCTGTCTATCTCCTTCTCTCTCCCCCCTCTCCGTACAGAGTTCAGTTGCAGCTTTGCAAGAGTGCTACCACCAAGGGAAGCAAGAAGTTCAGTGAAGAAAACACTGTGAAAGTGAAACCATGGATGAGAAAGGCGACGAGAAAGGCGCAAATCTCGATGCCGTACTCAAGGAGTCGGTCGATTTGGTACCGCTTCCTTTCTTGTTCTTCCTTATTTTGTGGGATTTTTTTTTGTTTTAGTTGTAGATCCTTTTGTGGTGTTTCGACTTCTATCGTTTTTAACTGAAAATGTGGGCAAGTGCTAACCGACTTCCTATGTGAAAACATTTGCGGTTGTGCGGTAGAAAACAGAGAGATGAGTTAAAGTTGTTGCATAAGTACAAAGAGGAAAAAAAAGTTGGGGGGAATTGGTAGCAAAGAAGAAAGTAAAGCACGCTGTCTGGATGTGAAACCAAACAGCCAGATTTTAGTTATTATTTTTATCTACTTTGATTTGGTTATAATTCAAAAGAAGGGCTGCTGAGATGACATTTTTGATTTAAAAGATACTCGGCCAGTAGGCCTACTTGACGACAGAAGTACATAATATGAGTGTTGAACTGGAACTCAGTTTTGATTTTGGTCTTCTGGTTTTTGAATTAAACAGGAAAATATTCCCTTGGAGGAGGTCTTTGAAAATTTGAGATGTAGAAGGGAAGGTCTCACCTCAGAGCAAGCTCAACAGAGGCTTGCCATTTTTGGGCCCAATAAGCTGGAAGAGAAAAAGGTTTCACTTTCTTATCTTCTCTCTCAATTTGCGTGTTTTCTATTTTACTTGCTTCTTTTTGTAGTTCTTTTCATTTTTTAGAAAAGCCTTTTTATCCGGGATACGATTCAACTTCAACAATAACTTATTGGGCAACTTAGTGAACTTTACTGAGTGCTTTCTTTAGAACACCTGTTCAAAACTATTTCAGAGAATCTTTGATTGCTTTTTAGCATGTTGAATACATGATTGTAATTTTTCATCTGCTAAGTTCCGGTTCTTTCAGTTTGCTGTGCAAGGATTTCTATTTGTAATAATTTCTCTATCTTCTGGAGTTTCTCGTTCTAAACCTACTAGAATTTTCATTTTTTTATTGAAAAAAAAATGATACTGGCATTTCAGTCATGTTTCTGATGTGCACCTGGTAGCACTTAATGAATCGGTTAAATTAGCAACAGTTATGGCATTCTCTTTTCAATACTCTTTATTTTACAGCATTCTATACATGTAATAAGGAACTTTTGACATTTTATATATTTTAAATAAAATTGTAGGAGAGCAAATTTCTGAAGTTTTTGGGGTTCATGTGGAATCCCCTATCATGGGTTATGGAGGCTGCTGCTATAATGGCTATTGCACTTGCTAATGGAGGGGTAAATGAATAAAAGAACTTATTCTTACACATTTATTATTTCCTGTAGTTTTTATTGTTAGCAATCATCAATGTTGTTCTTTTTGTCTTAAACAGGGTAAACCACCTGACTGGCAGGATTTTGTGGGAATCATAACCCTTCTCTTAATTAACTCAACTATAAGCTTTATTGAAGAAAACAATGCTGGCAATGCTGCTGCTGCTCTTATGGCACGTCTTGCTCCAAAGGCCAAGGTATATACTTTTAAATGTGGTAATGGTTAATTTGTGTAGTTGTTAATCTTTTATCAAAATTTTCATATCTTTCTTTTTGCAAATTTAGGTTCTAAGAGATGGCCGTTGGGCTGAGGAAGAGTCAGCCATCCTGGTGCCTGGAGATATTATAAGCATCAAACTTGGAGACATTATTCCTGCTGATGCTCGTCTGCTTGAAGGAGATCCCTTAAAAATTGATCAGGTGATTATCATGTTGCTCTTTTGTGTGTGTGTGCGTGTTTATATTTGAGTTCTATGCTGTGAGCTGTGATGGGTTTTGATAGGCACGAAGACATTGTAGAACTAATTTTGGTTTTATATTGGTCATTGCCAATTCAGGTACCTTGTCCTAGCTGGTAACGTATAAACTGGAAGAACTAGAAATAACCAAAAAGGGGAACTATGGAAAATGGGTATCATGATCTACTGCCCTCAAAGATTACATAAGTTTCATCATATTGTCTTTTCCACATTAGCCAAAGAACCTCCGACTTGCTGCCTCATCTGATCTGTTGATAAAATGGGGGTGAATGAGTTACTATTTGGTTTTCTTTAGTGTCCTATGAAAATTATCTTCCCTTAAAAGATCACCCATGATCATGGTTTTTGTCTAGAGATGTACCATTATATTTGACTTTTTGAGTGTCTTCCATCACAAATTCCTTTTTTTAGATAAAGTGAGTGCTGTACCTGTGTCTATGATTTTTTCTTTGATGCCTATTTTCGTTCTTATTTGTGCTAGTCTGCTTTGACTGGAGAATCTCTTCCAGTCACGAAAGGACCTGGTGATGGTGTCTATTCGGGTTCAACATGCAAACAAGGTGAGATTGAGGCAGTTGTGATTGCAACTGGAGTTCACACTTTCTTTGGCAAGGCTGCTCACCTTGTGGATTCCACCAACCAAGTTGGCCATTTCCAGAAGGCAAGCCTATAAACATGATGAGAATTTATTTCTTTCATGAACACTGATTCACAGACATGTACTAACTTGCAACTAAAGATGAAATATGTCTTTCTCTTCTTATTTTTTGAAAATAATGAAGGTCTTGACGGCCATTGGAAACTTCTGCATCTGCTCAATTGCACTGGGTATGTTTGTGGAGATCATAGTCATGTACCCGATCCAGCACAGAAAGTACCGGCCTGGTATTGACAATCTCCTTGTCCTTCTCATTGGTGGCATACCAATTGCTATGCCAACTGTCCTCTCAGTGACAATGGCTATTGGATCCCACAGGCTAGCTCAACAGGTTCACATTTTCTTTCTTTTTCTTTTTTTTTTTTTAAATATTGTTGTACATATGTCAGAGCCTTTTCATGTAATATAAACATAACTTTGATAAGCTAGTAAGTAGAGCATGATGTGTTCCCTCTACCTAGAATTGCTCATAGTTTTTACATTTAAAAAAAGGGATTTTTAATTTTCATAAATTTTGATAAAGTTGAAATTTGTTTAGTGGTACATGTTTTGTGTCTCTCGGTTTTATCAGTGTGCCATGTTGCTTTGGTTTTCCATAGAGATAACATAGGAGCATTCTTGTGTTTGATTTTTGTTCTTATTATCAGACTATCCGCGGCTGAACTTGGGTTTGTTTATATAAATGCAATAGCATGATCTTATTGGCTATTTTCTGTGCAGGGAGCTATCACAAAGAGAATGACAGCAATTGAGGAGATGGCCGGTATGGATGTGCTATGCAGTGATAAAACTGGCACATTAACTCTCAACAAGCTAACTGTAGATAAGAGCATTATTGAAGTAAGTCTCCTTATAAATTTTATGTTCTTTCTTTAGCCCTGATCCTTGAATTAAAGGTTTCAACTCTAAATTTAATTGATCAGGTTTTCACAAAAGGTGTGACTCCGGATATGGTTATTTTGATGGCTGCTCGTGCATCCCGCACTGAAAATCAAGATGCTATTGACACTGCAATAGTCGGGATGCTTGCAGATCCAAAGGAGGTATACTCTCTCTCTCTCTTTAACAGTTAATATCAGATTTGCTCGATGTAGCATGTATGGTAGTATTTTTCTATATTAGTTATTGCAATTTAGCCTTGAAGCATTTTGTTTTAGAACAAGCATTTAAAAATCCATATTTATCAATGTTTAATGAAAATCAATAGTAGGCTTGCATTAGGGGAGTGAAAATTGTTGCCATTGATTAATTTCTACCTATTGTCTGATCTGGTCGGGCATAAATCATAATTGACATGATATTTTGTGTCATTTTCTTATATTTACTGTTCTGATCAGCATTGTACTTTACTGTGAAAAAGGCACGTGCTGGTGTTCAAGAAGTCCATTTTCTGCCTTTCAACCCCACTGACAAAAGAACAGCCCTGACCTACATCGATGTTGATGGGAAAATGCACCGTGTCAGCAAAGGTGCCCCAGAGCAGGTATTTAAAATTTGTCTGACCTTTTTTTTTTTAACTTTTCTTAACTATGTACTCTTTTGTTATTGTATTCTTAGTTCTGTTATGGCTAACTGGTTGTGATTGAACTACAGATTCTTAATCTAGCACATAATAAGTCAGAGATTGAACGAAGGGTACATGCTATAATCGACAAATTCGCTGAACGCGGGCTTCGCTCGCTCGCTGTGGCTTATCAGGTTCATACATACACTTACTAGCAGACACACTTGTTTTCAAAAGAATAGGAAAACATAGAGAAACAATTAAAACAAACATGTATAGGTTATATAGAAGTTACAAAAAGAATAGCTCTTATAGACATGCCTCCATGCACAAAGGCTGGTGGGAGCAGAAGACTAAAAGACCATATGTTATAGAAGACCCAGAAGATGTTCTGTGCATTATGTGTTTTATTAATTTATTGGACTACTGATTTTTTATTCAATATTGCCTTTCTAATAGGAAGTCCCAGAAGGTAGGAAAGAGAGTCCTGGCGGCCCCTGGCAATTTATTGGGCTTCTTCCTCTTTTTGACCCACCTAGACATGATAGTGCTGAGACAATCAGGAGAGCTCTTAACCTTGGTGTCAATGTCAAAATGATAACAGGTATGAAATGATACAAGAGACAATTTCACACATGCAGTTGCAAGATATCGGTGTTGCTAACTAGGAAACATAATAGTATGTGTGGTACACAGGGAATAGATGGAGATGAATCAGATATTTTTGAATGAATAGGAAGAGGTTTGAGTGGTGATTTTAACAGGCTTTAGCAGGAAAAGGGAATGGGTGATGTTTCATTATCCTTGGCCATTCACTATTTTGTTTATGTGGATATTTCAGGTGATCAGCTGGCAATTGGTAAGGAGACAGGTCGCCGGCTTGGAATGGGTACCAACATGTATCCTTCTTCTGCTTTATTGGGACAGGACAAAGATGGATCAATTGCTGGTCTTCCTATTGATGACTTGATTGAGAAAGCAGATGGTTTTGCTGGTGTTTTCCCTGGTATGCAAATCCAAAGACCATAAGTAATAAACTTCTTTTATAAGTTACTCCAAAGTTGCAGAAGAATACCCAGTGTCTCCAGAATTGTAAGGAATTTGTAACAAGCACAAGTCCTCTAAGAGAAACTAGGACAATACCTGTCAGAGCTATGGTAAAGTCAAGTATAAATGCTCAGCTCCCCCTTAGGAGAGATTCGTTGGTGAACAACATGTTTGTAGGAAACTGACCCACTTGTCCTTTAATATTACAAGGTGAGATAATCTTAATGGAATATTACATCACACTTATCTTGCAACTTGAGTGCCTTTTTAAAATAGTGGATGTTAGTACAACATGTGAATGTGAAAAATCCTGGGCTTCATTTATTAACATGAGAAGACGTAGGATTATCAGTTAAAACAAAAGAGAAGGTTGCAAACAATTCCTCTTCTAAATGTTGTTGTAATGGACTATTCAACAAGATGCATTTATTTTCTGTTGACAGAACACAAGTATGAAATTGTTAAGCGTCTCCAGGCTAGGAAACATATATGTGGAATGACTGGTGATGGTGTGAATGATGCACCAGCTCTGAAGAAGGCTGATATTGGTATAGCTGTTGCTGATGCAACTGATGCAGCTCGAAGTGCCTCTGACATAGTTCTTACTGAACCAGGACTCAGTGTCATTATCAGTGCAGTTCTAACTAGTCGTGCAATTTTCCAAAGGATGAAGAACTATACTGTGAGTATCTTTAGCTTGATTTGGCAAAAGTTTCCATGTGCCTTTGAGGACTATAGTAGACATCATCTTATACCCCTTTTAAGGAAACAGATTTGTTCCAAGTACTACAAGCATTTTTATAGTAGTTAGACTAAATTAGGCATCTTTCAAGAAGGGCCAGGAGTTGAGGGCATAAGGGCATACTTCTTGTGTTAACCGAGGTACATCTGGCAGTGGGCAGTCCATATTAAGTTTGATGCCAGTTGAGGAAATTAGCTTTTATTCCCTTTTTGGGTCAAATTATATTTGGTTAATTGTTGCTTGTTAAATTACTTATGTTGTGTTCGTCTTTGGATTGCAGATCTATGCTGTTTCCATCACTATTCGTATTGTGGTAAGTGTTTTCATCTTCATCTCTTGAGATATTTAGATAAAAAAATTTCTCCTTCATATGGATAAAATATTAATTAGGGTCTGCTGACTTTGTGCATTTTAATTAATCTATGTTACCATCCTTTCTCTAATAAGATATTTATGATTAAAATGCTGTCCAATTGTTTGCTTTTCTTTCTGATTTCTTATTTATAATGTTGGATATTTGCTTGCTAATGATACAGTTAGGGTTCATGCTTCTGGCCCTTATTTGGAGGTTTGACTTCCCGCCTTTCATGGTTCTTATCATAGCTATACTCAATGATGGTACATATTCTCGTCTCTTAATGTGACATTTCCTTAGTTCTATGCTTCATTCTTCATCTTCTTTTCCATGATATTTATAGGTACAATCATGACTATATCAAAGGATAGAGTAAAGCCATCACCCATGCCTGATAGCTGGAAGCTAGCAGAAATTTTTGCCACTGGTATCATACTTGGAGGCTATTTGGCCATGATGACTGTCATTTTCTTTTGGGTTGCATACAAGACTAACTTCTTCCCTGTAAGTGAAATAGTTAATAATCATTATGCTATGCGAAAAATAAATCAGAGATGCCACCATTCTCTTCCAAGGCTAATTAAACCTGAAAGAGAGCGTATGGTGGGATTACAGGAGTTTAAGGTTGATGCAGATACAGTAGCCACCAGAAATTTTCATGTATCTGTTTTATTTAGAAAGTAGTTGAAATTAAAAAAGAATGTGGTTTGTCATAGCTTTTGTAGCTAAAAATTCACATTACAGAATGTATAAATAGCAACAAATGTTCTTTTGTACCATACGATGGATTTTTGTATTGCTGATAGTTTTCATTAAACATTTCAAAAAAAAAATTCCAGAAATACTTCAAAGTAGAGAGCTTGGAGAAAACTGCCCAAGATGACTTCCAAAAACTTGCTTCTGCCGTGTATCTTCAAGTGAGCACAATCAGTCAGGCTCTTATTTTCGTCACCAGATCCCGCAGTTGGTCTTTTGTTGAGCGTCCTGGCTTTTTACTTGTAGCAGCTTTCTTGGTTGCACAACTCGTAAGTGCTGTTTTTTTTTTGTTTCTTATCTTTTTTCTTATTATTACTTGAGATCTTAATTGCCCTCATACTGTTCCTTTGTCACTAAATCTTCGAAAAAGCAAAGAAGTTCATTGTTTTCCACTCCAAGTGTAGGTAGGACGTTTAACTTATTGACTGATCATATTATATCACATATAGATTGCAACTCTGATAGCAGTGTATGCAAACTGGGGATTCGCAGCCATCAAAGGTATTGGGTGGGGATGGGCCGGGGTCATCTGGCTTTACAACATCATCTTCTATTTCCCACTCGACATTATCAAGTTCTTGATCCGCTATGCATTGAGTGGAAGAGCATGGGACCTTGTCCTTGAGCAAAGGGTATCATTCAACTTCCTTGGTTAAGATTTTTATTTTTTATAAACTGAAACCTGACTTGTAATCCCTGGTCCCATGTGCGTGGCTCATATTCACATGCTTTTATTGATCGTTAACTTTTTTGAATGTAGATTGCATTTACAAGGAAGAAGGATTTTGGAAAGGAGGAAAGGGAGCTGAAGTGGGCTCATGCTCAGAGGACCCTTCATGGGCTACAACCTGCTGATACAAAGATGTTCACTGAGAGAACTAATTTCAGCGAGTTGAACCAGATGGCTGAAGAGGCCAGGAGAAGAGCCGAAATTGCTCGGTATGACAATCTTTTGCATATGTGTGTTAAAAATTGTATTTGTTTCTTGGCCTTCCAAACTATCTGATCATTCTCCTAAACAATAAGATACCATGCGTGCAACGCATTATATATTACTGATACCTGTAAGGCATAATATACTCTGTAGTGTCCAAACTGTCAGCCTTTGTATTTCGTGTCCTACTTGTACTCTAGGATGGCAACTTAAAATGCAGTTTTTAGTAATAATAATGATTATTAAATTAATATTATTAAAAATAAGAGTGAGAACCGTAAAATTTCAAATATACGAATGGCAGCGCGCCATTGTTAGTGGCGCGGACGAAACGCACCACTGTCAGTGGCGTGTTTCATTATATTTATAAAACGCGATGGCAACTCTCCATCTCACTTGCGTGGGGTTTGGAAAACGTGTTTCGTCCGCGCCACGTTTCGTCAGCTATTTTTAATAATATTAATTTAATAATAATTATTATTATTAAAAACTGTTCTATGTTCATTAAAAATATTTAATATGAATCACTAAACCCTAAACCTTACATTGCTTTGTCTACATGTTTTCAAGTGCTACCCGAACACGAGTTGATATTTTCAAAAGTTAACCAAACACCACTTGTACATTTTAGCACTAAAATTTATTGCTCTTATTTATTGAAGGCTGCGTGAATTGCATACCCTCAAGGGACATGTTGAATCAGTGGTGCGACTGAAGAACCTAGATATTGAGACAATACAGCAATCCTACACTGTCTGATCTCATTGCATCTCATCTCTGTAAATGAACATAGCCTAGGGCTGCACAATGCATCTTGTCTGATCTTTTTGCATCCCAATTTTTGTAATTTTCCCTTTCTTATGTACTTAATTGTGTATTTTATTTAGAACCTTTTTTTGAATCTTGCATGCTTCTAATGTGGGTGGGATGGATATCTAATAGTAGGATTGCCCATATTTGAAAAGGCTAATAAATGGTCTTTATAGTGAGACGATGGCATGTGATTTTCTATCTGAGGTTAGAACTCAAATAGGATGATGATCGCATTGTGCATTGTATTAAATTCTTCAGTTTTGAATGTTTCTGATCTGGTATGGTTTGGGTGTTGTCATTTAAGGCGGCCATGTGGGGTTGTATTTATTAGACATGGGCTGCCTCTTTTGTTGATGAGATCCTGATCCATTGTAATGTGAAACACATGGGCACATGGCAAGCATGAGAGCTGTTTAAATTATTACCCTGCACGATAGTTTTCACTTGAACGATTTTGTCGGTGCAGTGTTTCAATAATTTTGTTCTGTTTAAGCGATCTTCAGGGGCAAACAAAAAAAACATAAATGGCGGTTTATATGCAACACTCACCTTTCCCGATAACCAATGCCTTTCGTGTTGTATCAAAAGTAAGAATACAGAGACCTACTGTGGTCGCTTTCCCATTGCTGCTCAGTGCTTACCCTTTCTTCAAATGAACCGACTCTATATAGAAAATAGCGATATACCCATCTTTGAGTGAGATTTGATAGAAGAGACCTACTATGAATCAATGAAAGACAATGTAAAGAGAGAGAGTATGTATAACTGATTGAATTCTTTGTATTTCTCAGTAAGTAATTTATAACAGAATTGCCTCAACTATAGAGATCTCAGTTACAGCTATATACAACAAATTCGTAACTAACTATTACATAATATCTGTTGCTATAACTTTTTGTATAGCCTTTGGCAACTAAACAAGCCTTGTAATGTTCTATACTGTCATTTGAATTTCTTTTGGTTTTAAAAACTCATTTACAACCTACAACATTACTGGCTTGAGATGCAGGGACTAAACTCCACATTTTGTTTTGTGCTAAGGCATCCAATTCTTTTGCCATTGCACATCGCCAATATGGTTCTTTGGATGCTTGAGTAAAAGAAGTAGGATCAAAATCCTGAATATTAATAGGATGATTTGTAGCAAGTATAGCCTTTGGTGTAGAGACTGATAATCGACTTTTGGCACGAGTAATCATCTGATGAGAAGAGGTAGGTGGTGATTTAGATGGTTGTGGTAAAGGGAAGGGGAACCGTTAATGGATATGCTTTGCTACGTTTGAAATATACATGTGTGATTGGTAGTTTAGGTGGAAGAGATAGAGAGGTATTAAGAGTTTGACAATGGGGAGAAGGTGTAGAAGGTACTGATATGGAAGTAGAACTCTCATCTGAAGAGGATATAGCAGGAAAATTGTTGAAAGATAGTAATTGAAGAGGATAGGTGCTGGTAGATGATGGTGAAGACTGAGAAGAACCTTGTTGGTCTTTGAAGGGAAATGCAGTTTCATCAAAAATCACATGCCTAGAAACATAGATACGGTTTGTAGATAAATCTAGACATTTATACCCCTTGTAGACAGATGAATATCTAAGGAAAACACAAGTTTTTGAGCGAGGAGAAAGTTTGTGAGGTGAATAAGGTCTTGTATAAGGATAACAGTTGCACCCAAGTATCTTGAAAAACTGGTAATCTGCTAATCTCTTGAATAAACGCTGAAAAAGAGATTCAAATGAGATTGCAGCAGAAAGTAGTCTGTTTATCACAAACGTTACACTCTCAAAAACATATGTCCAATATTAGGTTGGGATATGTACATGGAACATGGTTGCTAGGCTCAATTCCACAATGTGTCTATGTCTTCTCTCAACTAAACCGTTTTGTTGTGGAGTGTATGGACATGAGACATGAAATTGAATTTGAGGATTAACTCTAATTAGAGGGAGAAACTCAGTACCACCATCAATTTGCATTGTTTTAATTATTGTAGAGAAAATATTATGAACCAGCAACTTGAACTGCTCAAATAAACCAGAAACCGCACTTTTGTTTGAGCAAAAATATATCCAATTAAATCTTGAATACTGATTAGTGAAAAGCAAGTAGTATGTACTATCATTATTAGCTATAATAGGAGAAGGTCCCCATAAATCACAGTGAACAATTGCCAAAGGTTCAATTGCTAAAGTATTGGAAGAAAGAAATGGTTGTTTGTGAGACTTAGCTTTGAGAACAAGAACCACATACACCCAATTTATTGGATTTACAAGATAATTGGTTTGAAGAAACAATGTCTTGTAAAACTGATGAAGAGACATGTGCCAATCTTTGATGCTAGATCTCAAAAGGCTCCACATCACAGTTGAAAACCTGATGTTGAATACTGGCCGAAGCTAGAGTGTACAATCCATTATTTAATATGCCTTGAAGAAGCACTTGTTGACTGACTCGATCCTTGACAAGACACGAACAAGAATTAAATTCAACCACTACATCATTGTCATTGACTAGTTGACTTATGCTAAGTAAAGATTTGAAAACCGTTGGCACATGTAAAACATTATTAAGCATCAAAGAATTATGATTAGTGAGTAATCTTGATGAGCCAATATGAAGAATAGACAAAACCTGTCCCATCCGCAACTCGCAGCTGATCGGGACCAGTGTATGGTGTATAGGATGTGAAAGAATTCAGATCAGATACAAATGGGTTGAGACACTTGAATCAAGATACCAAGTCTCGGGTGGAACAGAACCGGGCTGAACAAACAGTGCCTGGGGTGGGGAAGGCCTGTTCCTAAGTGGTGGTCATGGAGGAGGCTTAAATGTCGAGTCAAACCTTTTGTAGCATCTGTCAAGAGTGTGGCCCTTTTTAGAACATAGTTGACACGTTGGTTTATCAGAGGACTCAGAAGGATTGGCGAATCCTTTGGATGGATGTCTAGCACGCCAAGATCCTCCCTTGATGCAAGAAACACATGAAATTGTTTGAGAAGAGTATCATCAGATGAAACAGATTGCTCAATGATGTTTTGAGAAGTAGCTAGA
The DNA here is from genome assembly GCA_037127355.1 of Schoenoplectus tabernaemontani. NCBI lineage: Eukaryota > Viridiplantae > Streptophyta > Magnoliopsida > Poales > Cyperaceae > Schoenoplectus > Schoenoplectus tabernaemontani. The sequence goes on from CM073757.1 coordinate 10,724,228, forward strand.
TTAGCTTGAGGAATTCTAGATGAAGACAGAAGGGAAGGTGGTATAGTATCCGAAGGAGTAGAGACAGTGATTAAAGCATGTTTTTGAATTCTCTATTCGTGAATAAGGAGTAATCCAGCCAATTCATTGAAAGAAAGAATAGCAGTGACTTAGCATTGAGAGAGACAATGAGTGGATCATACTCAATACTTAAATCATGAAGAATATAAAGTTGAAGATCTGCTTCAGAGATAGGTGATCCGATGAGACGAAGGTGATCAGCAATGAACTTTTTCTGATCTAGATAGTTTTGCATTGAAAGATGCCCCTTGTGAAGGGAATGAAGTTGAACTTTAAGATCCATCACACAAGCCATGGATTGAGTGTAAAACCGAGATTGCAGCTCTTTCCAGAGATCAGCGGATGTGGTGCAATGGACAACTTGAGAAACAACCGATTCAGAGATGGAGCTTAGGAGCCAAGCAAGAAGAAGTTGATCTTGTCTAGACCAGATCTTGTACGCAGGGTTTATTCCAGTGGATGTGGATTCAGATGGTGCCGGTTGAGATCCATCAAGAAAACCAAGAAGATCATGTCCACGCACATGAGGGAGGACAAATATTTCCATGAGAGATAGTTTTTGTTATTGAGCTTGAGAGGTATTTGATAAGAAAAGAGATAAACGAAAGGGATGGAAGAAGGCTCTGCCATTGCGAGAGCAAAGAAAAAGAAAGAATGGATCAAGAGACTATCTTGACGCGTGCCTTTAGCTCTGATACCATGAAAGACAATGTAAAGAGAGAGAGAGAGATGTATATAACGATTGAATTCTTTGTATTTCTCGGTAAGTAATTTACAACAGAAGAGCCTCTTATATAGAGAGCTCAGTTACAGCTATGTACAACAAATTCGTAACTAACTATTACATAATATCTGTTGCTATAACTCTGTAATCTCTTGTGTAGTATCTATAACAGCATCCTTGTCTTTGTTATTGCTAATAATCAATACTAATCTTCATTTCATACTCAATAATTTTCTCAGGTGCAGTGGTGAATTATGAACCTCAAGACCAGATTGCATCTCTGGTCTGATCTGTACCAGCTATATTATATGATATCACTTAGTGGTGTCGCTTCTTTCTCCCAAAAGAAATATGTTGTTTTGGTCATTAATCCGATTATACAAAATTATAATTTTCTTGGTGGTGAGTTTAATAGTAAATCACATAAAGTAGAAATTTGACAATTTGAGACTGGAGAAGAAGGGAACAGCGTGACAGCTTCCTTCGTGCATCTCAGTTCTACTTAATCCACTGTCTGAAACTTGAAACAGCTTAGGCACATATGTTCGACAGAAATAGGAGGTCCAGCATGACAATGGTTCCACCTTTCGATATCATGCCCCAATTCTTTGATTTGGCCCCTGCCCTGCATCTCATCCAGGCATTTTCTAATGCAACTATATATATTTTTGTCATTTAGAGGATATCCTTGAACTGAGATCATCCCAGCAAGGTGCACCCCACACAACTGAAAGCAACGAAATAGCACTAGGTAAAGACCACAATGCAGTAATAAGTACAAAAAGGCAGTGTTGTCTATAACTCTACAGGAAAAGAAGAGCACAAAGAAACCAAAATAATGGGATACGAATGAAAAGCAAGAAAAAGAGAGATTGAATGGATTCTGAGGAGGGATTACATAAAGCCTAAGTGCCCACGACCATATTCTGTTGCAACTGTATCTAAATTTCAGAACTCATTAAACTATACAAATTGCGCATTTAGTACTAAACATGTGCTGTCATCGAATGGCGGTGTCATCCTGCAATGAACACAAGTTTGACTCAGCTATGGACTATATGGCAAAAAAGAAAAAGGATGGGGACAATGGTTCCAAATGTCTTGGTGGTGCTGATGCAGTGATGCTAATGTCTCGGTATTTTGCAAGCATACACTAGTAACATTACAAACACAGTATCTGATGATGAAGTACCAGAAATAAGGTGAGTACTCCAATTCCATTCAAATTCAATGGCTAATGAGCACTCGGGAGTATGAAATAATTTGATGTCAAAAATAAATGCAATCTGGATGGCGAAAGAAAATGCGCTCAGACACAACTCAATGGCCTGAACAATCATTTACCTGAATTTGTAAAAAGCTACGCAGGTACATATACATTCGGTAAAAGAATTTTTTTAATGTTGTAAAAGAATATCACTATTAATCATGCTACAATACTCTCTAATGACCTAGTTACAATTTAAAGGGCAAAATTTGGGATAAACATCACCAATAATCCATGCAAGAGCAGGAACAGTCCTTAAAATGATGAAACCTAATCCGAACCCTCACAATTATTTCAATCTGGTGCACTTGTGATAGAAGTTTGGTCATAGTATGACAATCTTTATAAACCCTCAAATTGTTAAAATATAAAATTGTAAATATGATTATTATTGGGCCTCAGAGTCATCATAGGCCATTAAGGGGTTAGAACATTTTTAGAGTACTCAACGGTAATAATACCGTTTATATTACTGTAGTGTACCGTTGGTACACTATTGATATATATATAGCAAATGTAACCACTGTACAGTTACGTTTTTTGATAAATACAATAAATATTCAATAACATCAACAAGAGATATAAGCTTCTAAATTTCTATATGGTATCAGAGCAGATCTGATTATTTGATCTTGTCATCATATACCGAAGTATACTCATATCATACTATACCAGCATACATACCAGATGTAATATCTGTTTCTATCAGCAAATACCAGTTCTTATCAGTACAATACCAGGTGTTAACAGCAAAATACCAGCAAAGACTAAGACAAAATATAATATCTGTTCCTATTAGCAAAACCAGTTCTTATCAGAAAAAAAATCCATTTGTCCGATACTAGAAAAAGCTCAAAAACTAACACAACCAAGGTTTTACCAGAAAATATCAGATACCCATACCAGATCAGAGACATATCTGTTCTTATCATACGAAAGCCAAAAATCACCAAAAAACCATGAGTCACGAAAGTACTGGTACGGGCATCGATACCAACACAACAACCTCTACAAGAGAAACTATGGATATTAATACCTCCTTAAGGCTCACATCTATGCTGCTAAATGACAAGAATTACCAATCATGGGCTAAGGCAGCACAAATATCCCTCAAAGAAAAAGGCAAAATATGGTACATAGATGGCACAAGGCAAAAACCAACCACAGCATTAGAAGCCGAGGAATGAGAAATACAGGATAGCATAATCATATCATGGCTTTTACACTCAATGGAACCCAGTATTAGTGAGCAACTAGTACACAGAGCCGAGACATCACATGATATGTGGAACTGTCTAAAAAGGAGATTCGGCAAAACAGACAATTATGCACACATATTCCAAATCAAGCAAAAAATCATCTCAAATAAACAAGGCCAGAAAACATTTGCCCAATTACTGAAATACAAAGAAAATGGGACGAATTGGACATTCTCCAACCTGATACAACAAACCCAGAGGAAATCCAAGAACGAAAAGACCAAGAGAGGGTGTTTCAGCTTTTGGCAAACCTGGATTCCAGTTATGAACAGACCCGATCACAAATCCTTCTCAATACAACTTTGCCCTCTTTAGAGAAAATCGCTGCCATTATAGAGCAAGAGGAGACTCGGTGAAGTGTCATGAGGGGCCCACAAATCGTTACCGAAGAGGAGCGCGAAGCTCATGCACTCACCACAAAGTTTCACAAAACCCTAATTTCAAAGGCAAAGGCACAAGATAAATCAAGTGCACTCACCGCAAACAAATTTCGGCCACAAGCAAGAAGCTTGCTGGTTCCTCCACCATGAACTGAGGCCGGCGGGATGGGTAGAAAGGAGCAACGGGAGTCGGAAGGGAGAAAGAGAGAATTGGAGGGATAAAATTTTCTCTCAACCGACCAACAAGAAAGAGGAAGCGAGAATCTTCTCGACAGCGAGAAAACCTAGCGCCGTATTTGATGCAGTGGCAAGCGCCACACTTGATCCGGTGCGGAGACAATCAAAGGAGCTCAACCAGAGTGAGTCATCCGGGTCAGACAGAGGAGATCAGATGCAACACTTGTTTCAACAATTTTCCATGTGGTATTCCAAACAAAACAATGATGGTATATCCCTAAACTCTTTTAAAGCTAATCTAAATAATAAAATTATCCTTGATAGCAGGGTAACAGCTCATATGTTTTGTAATCAAAAGTTATTAACAAAATTAGAACTAATAAATGATGAACAATTTGTTCTAGTGGCAAATGGGATGAAGGCAAAAATTAATGGTATAGGAGAAACAAATTTACTTTCAACCAAAATTATGAATATTTTATATCTAAGTTCTTTTTCAACTAATTTAATTTCAATACCAAAATTAACAAGAGAATTAAATTGTAGCGTTATATTTTCTTCTAAAACCGTGAAATTTCAGGACCGGGAGACCACGACAATGATTGGTGAAAGAGTACTTGAAAACGACTTGTATGTTTTGAAACCTCAAGAGAAGAAATGTGTTTTAGCAAAAAGCGAGGATTATGGACTCTGGCACAAACGATTAGGACATCCATCCAATAAAGTTTTAAATTCTTTTTTTGATAATTCATTGAAAACTTGTATTAATTGTGATGTTTGCAAATTAGCTAAGCAAACTAGGCTTCCTTTTCCTTTGTCAACTAGTAAGAGTCAAAATATATTTGAATTAGTGCACTCTGATGTATGGGGGCCGACCCCTTTAATTTCGTATAATGGATTTAAATATTTTGTGATATTTATTGATGATTTTTCTAGAACTACTTGGCTATATCTTTTAAGATCAAAAGATGAAGTATTTAATTGCTTTGAAGAATTTATTAATAGAGTTCAAACCCAATACAATGGAAAAATCAAAACTTTTCGTTCGGATAATGGAACTGAATTTGTTAATAATAAATTCTCAAACTTATTTAGAGATAAAGGAATTATACATCAAACTACATGTATAAATACACCCGAACAAAACGGTGTTTCGGAAAGAAAAAATAGACATCTTTTAGAAGTAACACGAGCTCTATTGTTTCAAAATAATGTTCCAAAAGTATATTGGTCCGACGCTATTTTAAATGCTAACTATTTAATAAATAGGTTGCCAAGTGCACCATTAGGAAATAAAATTCCATTAGAAGTGTTTTTTCAAAGAAAAATTAATATAAATCATCTAAGAATTTTTGGATGCGTTTGTTTTGTCAAAATTAAAAGAAAAGATAAACTTGATGTAAATTCTATAAAAACTATTTTCTTAGAGTATTCTTCATATTCTAAAGGATATAAATGTTATGACCCTATTCATAAGAAATCTTATATTTCTAGAGATATAATATTTGTTAAAAATGAATCATTTTTTAAAGAAAAAAATAAGATAGAGAATCAAGTAAATCCGAATACCATTGATCAAGCCAACCCAATTTTGCCACAATTATATGGTCTAGATACCTTAGAAAATAAAGAATTAGAAAAAAAATCATTGAGGTTGAGCCAACCACTCAAGATGAGGAAGCAAGTGAAGGTGAGCGTAGCATTGAGGGGGAGATTGAGGCAAGGCGATCGTCAAGAATACCTTAACCATCCACTCGACTTAGAGACTTAGTTACATACAAGGTACAATATCCTATTCAAGATTTCATTTCATACACAAATATCTCACCTAAACATACCTCATTTTTAACGTCTATAACAAAGGCACAAAAACCCAATACCTATCAAGAAGCAATCACTTGTCCAATATGGTGTAAAGCAATGAGAGAAGAGTTAGATGTCTTAGAAAAGAATAAAACTTGGGTAATAATGTAATTATCTAAAAATAAAAAACCGGTTGGGTGTAAATGGGTGTACAAAATAAAATACAATAGTAATGGAACCATAGAACGGTATAAGGCTAGATTAGTTGCAAAAGGCTATACGCAAACCTATGGTATAGATTACTAAGAAACATTTGCACCAGTGGTAAAAATGAATACCGTTAGAATATTATTGTCCATTGCGGTAAACCAAGAATGGAACCTATATCAAATGGACGTTAGAAATGCCTTTCTTCAAGGGACGCTTGAGGAAGAAGTGTACATGACACTACCGCCCGGCTACAAGAAGGAAGAAGGTACAAATATGACTTGTAAGTTAATAAAATCAATTTATGGACTGAAGCAATCACCACGAGCATGGTATGAAAAACTTAGCTCTTATTTAATTTCTTGGAATTTTAAAATTAGCAACTCCGATCACTCCTTGTTTGTTAAAATTGATCATACTTGCATAACCGTTATACTTGTATATGTCGATGATATTATAATTATCGGTAATAATGAGGAAAACATACAAAATATCAAAAAACGACTAAAAGATATGTTTGACATTAAAAACCTTGGTTACTTGAAATATTTTTTGGGCATAGAGATAGCTCACTCACAATGAAATTTATTTCTTTCACAACGAAAGTATGTGCTTGACTTAGAGAAACCAGAAAGTTAGGTTGTAAGCCATCATCAACTCTCATGGATTGCAAAAAGAAATTGAACACCGAAGAGGGACAACCTATAGAGAATATAAATCAATATCAAAGGTTAGTAGGAAAACTAATTTATCTCACCGTGACTCGACCAGATCTCGCTTTTTCAGTTAGTCAAGTAAGCCAATTCATGCATTCTCCACGATCATGTCATTTGGAAGCAATTGATAAAATCCTAAAATATTTAAAGAAAACGCCCGAAAAGGGAATACTTATGAAAAATAATAATTCTAATGAGATATGTGGCTATACCGATGTAGATTGGGCCGGAAGCTTTGATAGAAAATCTACAACCGGCTATTGTACATTTGTAGGCGGAAATATAGTCACATGGAAAAGCAAGAAACAAAACGTTGTAGCAAGGTCAAGTGCCGAGGCCGAATACCGAGCTATGGCATCAACCACAAGCGAAATGATTTGGATAAAATAACTATTAGCCGACTTGAATATCATAACTCATTCACCAATGAAAATGTTTTGTGATAATCAAGCGGCGTGCCACATAGCGTCAAATCCGGTGTTTCACGAGAGAACAAAGCATATTGAAGTGGATTGCCACTTCATACGAGAAAAATTACAAGCAAAGGAAATAGAAACTCCATATGTTAGAAGCAAGGAACAATTAACAGATATTCTTACGAAGAGTTTGGAACCCGCTCCACATTTTTTGATAAATACAATAAATATTCTAACATAAAATATAAGTAATTTCTACACAAATTCTATAAAATTGTAATATGTCGTCTTGGGTCTGCTCCACTGAGCAATCCAAAGGAAATAATTAGTCGCTCACTGTGCAGATGAAGTGAGTCCCCTTTGACCCCATCAACTCCTTCAACAGTTTGTGCTTGACTTGAGTCATGTCTATAATCAACAGATTTAAGACGCTTTTCTATCTCCTGCAAATTATCATAAATCTCACATATAACCAGCAATGAATTGGTGCGTGGTACTATCATCCAATCCTATGGAGCTAAACCCTAGCTCCTTTTTTACCCCCTCGGCCCCTCCCCACTCATGAGCCTGTGTACCAGTGCAACATCATGCCATTGGTTTGCTGATGCATAAACCCTAGATAGCATGATGTAGACTCCACTTGTCGCATCATCCTTGACTTCTAAAGTCTGTTTAGCCAATGACTACTGAGCTCTAGTCCTGCATATGTCTTACAACAAGCATCAAGTAAACTTGGCCGAATAATTTCTTGTGGTTTACAGGGAATTTTGGACACAGTTTCCATTGCCTCTTCAATGAATCCGGCCCGTGCTAAATATCAATTATGCAACCGTAATGTTCAATTCTTGGTTCAATCCCGTAATGATTAATCATTAAATCAAAGTATTTTTTTTATCTCAACCACCAAGCGCCCATGGTTGCATGCACTCAAAACCCTGATGAAATTTATCGCATTGGGCTTTAGCTTCTCGATCCTAGTCATCCGAGAAAAAAAGATCAATCGGCTCATCAACAAGCCTGTGCATTGCAAGCCCTAGTATCATCACATTCCTCGAAGTAGTATCTCTGACGGGCCATTTCATTAAGCACCTGCCTTGCTAGGATGATCGAGCTACATTTTGAGTAAATTATTACCAATACACTAGACATGACGTGCCCTTCTCATTACTTCTCAACATGAGTCAGTGGGCCCACATACCCAGTGACAGAGAACCAATCCCTTACAAGCACCGATTTCACTCTGGTAAGTAAATATATCTGGCACAAACAGCGCCACCCACCTGCGTTTCGCCAAACAGCACCAGGTTCCTCGTACTCTCCAGTGGTCACACGACAACATTCCACGAGACATGGGACTTATCAAGAATTTTATGGAATCTCTTATGAGCGGATGCTAACTTCCTGCAAGATGAATAGAAGTGTACGAGGAAGCTGCAAGACGAGCTTGATGATGTGAGAATGAAGCTGAGAGCCCTCAGAGAGAAGGGAGAAGAAGGCGCAGGATTTGAGCACGGAGGGGAAGGTGTAACGGTCGGGAGGAGGTGCGGAAGGGTCGAGAAGGAGTGGTAGAGATGGAGAGCCTCAAGCTTTAAAAGAGGGGATGGGGCTGCACGCGTAGGAGTGGAAGAGAGAATTATAAGAGGTGGGAGGGAAGGAAGATGTAATGTGACAGTGGCGATGGGAGACGGTGAAGTGATGGATGATAAATTGGAGGGATAAGGTGCTTGAAATTGAATTGATTGAACCGTGCGGTGCTCCCCTCAACTCTCATTCTCTCAAGCTTATGCAGTCACGCTGGAATGACATTCACGGCTGCGGTTAGCGGTTGAAACTTTGAAAGAACGGCCGTCAAACGGTAAGTGAGCGAAATATCTGTTGAGAGTAGTAAATTTTAAGTTTCGATTATGAAGGATCAAGAGTTCAGAATTTGATCATCTCGAGATATTTTATACCGAATTCGAAGAAGCAGCACCATCAAGAACAAGCGAGTGTCAAATACAAAGCTCGAAATGGATAAGAGTCTAACAACTCGAGAACATGAGGGAGCTCACGATGAAACACTTTCCCCGATGAAGAACATGATACTTCTGACATCTGCCACATGTGTCAGAGACAGTTAATGAGAGCAGCAGTGGAAGTGACAGAAGTGTGGCTAAGCAATTAATGCCGATGTATAACTAGAATAGTTAGGATTAGATTGATTATATAAGTTTGCAGGTGCATTAAAGACACCGAACACTATAAATAGAGAAGTAGTGTAATGTAGAAATAAGAGAGAGAACATTTTGTAAACACAGTTGAGTTAAAAAGAAAACAATTTTCAGAGCACTCTCTTCTTTCTCCACGATCTAGTAACTTATTTTATTCTCATTTAAATTAGTTTTTCGTCTAGTTCTTGTTTGTTAGAGTGAACACATGTGTCAAATCTCATGATAGTATTTTGAGTTCAAAGAGTTTGAGATAATCTATTTCGGGATAAATAGACAAGAAGGTCAACAAATTAGTATCAGAGCTAATGGCTGGTTTTAGAAATAGTTCACTTAACATGACGGTGCCAAAATTGACAAAGTCGAACTACGACAACTGGAGCATCCAGATCAAAACCCTGCTAGGAGCACAAGATGTGTGGGATATAGTCGATACTGGGTATGTTGAATTCGAGAATGTCGCACTTCTAACCGTGTAACAACTAAAACTGTTGAAGGAGAAGAAAGTAGCAGACAAGACGACACTTTATATCCTATATCAAGGAGTAGATGAAGCCGGGTTCGAGAAGGTTGCCGAAGCAACAACTTCTAAAAAGGCGCGGGGAATACTCCAAACAGCCTACAAAGAAGCCGACCGGGTAAAACAGATAAGACTTGAAACTCTATGAGGTGAGTTTGAGATGCTGAGGATGAACAACACAGAGGGTGTCTCGGACTATATCACAAGAGTACAGACAGTAACAAATCAACTGAAGATAAATGAAGAATGTCTCTCGGAGCAGAGGGTGGTGGAGATGATCTTGAGGTCGCTGACCGACACGTTTGAAAACGTGGTATGTGCGATAGAGGAGTCAAAGGACTTGACAGAGTTAACCGTTGATGAACTCGCCGGCTCGCTCTTAGTACATGAGCAGTGAAAGAACCTCAAGAAGAAAAAAACTCTCGAGGAGACCCTTCAAACTAAGGTGGTTATCAAAGAGAAAGCGTTGTACTTGTAGAAAGCACAACAGGCACACGATCGAGGAGGTCGTGGACGACGTGACCGAGGTGAGTCGAGCCAGTCAAGCCCAAACTCGCGAGGACGAAGAAGAAAACCCAATGTAGATTGCTACAATTATGGTAAGCACGAGCATTATGCTCAGGATTGCTGGGCAGAGAAGAAAGTAGAAGGCAAAGCCAACTACGCCGAAGTGATCGAAGACGAGAAAGTGTTACCGATGACACAAACTCCGTCGACTTTGGGATGTGATACTATGTGGTATCTAGACACAGAAACCAGCAATCACATGACCAGTCACAAGCACTTATTTACCGAAATGACCGAGTTAACCAGGACAGTTTCCTTCGGAGATACCTATAAGGTGGAGGTCAAAGGAAAAGGTAACGTGAAGTTTCTCCAAAAGAATGAGAAACTCGGGATGGTTGAAGATATCTACTACATTCTGGAGATAAATAGCAACATTCTAAGTGTGGGCCAGTTAATGAAAAAGGGGTTCAAAATCTTCATGAAGAAGAGAACTCTATATTTGAAAGATAGCCGATGAAGAGCTATTGCTCGAGTTGAAATGAGGGAGAACATAATATTCAAGCTGAACTTATAAAGAATCGAGCAGAAATATCTCAAGATTAACAAGGAAGGCGAAGCATGGTTATGGCATATGAGGTTTGGATATCTGGGGTATAGTGGCCTTAGAGATTTAGTGAAGAAACAGTCAGTGTAAGGACTGCCAAATCTCGACTTCGAGAATAAGTTCTGCGAATGGTGCGTGATAGGGAAATACGAGAAGGCAATTCAGAAAGTCTTAAGTTTTTGATAACTAGATCCCTGGAGTTGATCCATACTGACATCTGTAGTCCGATCACCCCAGGCTTATTCAGTGGGAATGAGTATTTCATCACTTTCATCAATAACTATTCAAGAAAGTATTGGGTGTACTTTCTCGAAAAGAAATGTGAGGCATTTGAGACCTTCAAGAAGTTCAAGGTCATGGTTAAGAAAACAACGGGAAAGAATATTCGATCTCTGAGATCGGATAGAGGCGGTGAGTACCTGTCTAACCAATTCAAGTCATACCATGAGAATCACGAGATCCGCAGATTTTTGACAGCACCTTACACACCATAGCAAAATGACTTCGCTGAGAGAAAGAACAGGACAATCCTCGATATGGTGAGATCAATGATCAAAACCTAAGAAATGTCGTAGGAATTTTGGGCCGAAGCTGTGCAGAACTGATGCCCGCATGTATTTCTCAATAATAGAACCCCCAAGAATTCTGGAGCGGCCACAAACCCAATGTTGCATATCTCAAGGTATCCGGGAGCATATCATACAGGAAAAATCCCGGACCCAAAGAGAACCAATCTCGAAGACAAAAGCAAGAAGTATGTCTTCATTGGATACAATGAGAAATTCAAAGCATACAAACTCTATGATCTGATCAAGAAGAAACTCGTGATCAGTAGAGATGTCGAGCTGAATGAAGAAGCTCGCTGGGATTGGAGGAACCAACAGGAAAAGTTGTCAACTGAGGAAGTCGACATGAGATACCCAGTTCGAGATGATGGAGCCTCGAGCTCGAGAAGTTTAGAGGAAGACTCCAGTTCGGGAAGCTCAAATGAAGCTGAGGCTGAACTAAGAAACCCAAGATTTCAGGATCTTCGAGATCTTTATGAGACAACCGGTGAGGTGTAACTAGTATGTCTGCTAGCCATGCCGAGACGATCTCATTTGAGGAAGCAGTTCGAGATCCAAAATGGAAAGCTATGATGGACGAAGAGATGAAGGCAATCGAGAAGAATGAAACTTGGGAGATGACAGATCTGCCCAAATGGCACAAACCAATTGGAGTCAAGTGGGTGTACAAGAAGAAAATGACCCCCACAAGGCACAATTGAGAGGCACAAGGCGAGACTCGTAGTCAAAGGATATCGACAGAAGACCGGGATCGACTATAACGAGGTGTTCGCCCCAATAGCACGAATAGAGATAATTCGGTTGCTTGATCTCGCAGGTTGCGCAGAATGAATGGTCGATATATCAGATGGATGTGAAGTCGACATTCCTGAACGGTATACTCGAAGAGGAGGTGTATGTCGAACAACCCCTCGGGTACATAAAGCTCGGGAAGGAGCACAAGATGCTTAGATTGAAGAAGGCGTTGTACGGGTTAAAGCAAGCCCCAAGAGCATGGAACACTAGGGTTGATAGCTACTTCAAGGAGAATGACTTCAAACAGTATCCCTTCGAAACGACCATCTATGTGAAGGCACGCAAAGATGAACTCCTGATGGTCACACTGTATATGGATGATCTGATCTTCATGGGTAACAGCCAAAGGCTTATTGATGAGTTCAAGCGAGAAATGAAGCTCGAGTTCGAGATGACAGACCTCGGGATGATGAGATACTTTCTCGGTCTCGAGATCAAGCAGGAGAAGTCGGGAATATTTGTATCTCAAGCATACGCCCGGGAAATTCTCTAAAAGTTTGGGATGAGTGATTGCAACCCGATAGCAACACCAATGGAACTCAGTGCTAAGCTCTCAAAATTTAAAGGAGAAGAAGTTATGGACTCGAACACCTATCGGAGTATGATTGGTAGTCTGAGGTACCTGACTTGCACGAGGCCCGACATAGCATTTATCGTGGGAGTCGCAAGCCGATTCATGGAGGACCCAAGATATCCTCACTTGAAAGTAGTGAAGAGGATTCTCAGATATGTCAAGGGGACAAGAGACCTCGGGTTGTTCTACCAAAAGACTAATATTTTCGAACTTGCAGGTTATGTAGACAGTGACTGGTGCGGTGACATTGATGATCGCAAGAACACATCGGGATATGCATTCTACATGGGAGGCACAACCTTCTCATGGTTGTCGAAGAAGCAGCTCATCATCACACTATCCACCTATAAGCCATGCAATATGACTCAAAAGACTGCTGCAGGAGCTAAAGTGCCCACAACTTGAATCGACCGAGATTCGAGTTGATAACAAGTCAGATATCGAATTAGCCAAGAACCCGGTACATCACGAAAAGTGCAAGCACATAGATGTGAGGTTCCACTTAATTCGGGAACATATCAAGGATGGAGAAGTTCGAGTTGTTCATGTGCAAAGTAATGATCAAGTTGTAGATATTTTCACAAAAACTTTGCCAAAACCACTATTCGAGAACTGCAAGCAGATGCTCGGGATGATGAAAGAGCGAGACTTGAGTTTAAGGGAGGATGTTGAGAGTAGTAAACTCCAAGTCCCGATTCTGAAAGACCAAGAGCTCGAGAACCCGACCACCTCGAGATATCCCATGCCAAACCCGAAGAAGCACCACCACCAAGGACAAACGAGTGCCAAAGACAAAGCTCGAGATGGACGAGAGCCTAACAACTCGAGAACATCAGGGAGCTCGGGATGAAGCCCTTTCCCCGATGAAGAACATGACATTTCTGACATCTGCCGTATGTGTCAAAGACAGCTGATGAAAGCAACAATGGAAGTGATAAAAGTGTGGCTAGGGAATTAATGTCGATGTATAACTATGATAGTTAGGATTAAATTGATTGTATAAGATTGCAGGTGCATTAATGACACCAAACACTATAAATAGATAAGTAGTGTAGTGTAGAAATAAGAGAGAGAACACTTTGTAAATACAATTGAGTTATAAAGAAAATAGTTTTCAGAGCACTATTTTATTTCTTTCTGATCTAGTAATTTGTTTTATTTTCATTTAAACCAGTTTTTTATCTGTTCTTGTTTGTTAGAGTGAACATATGTGTCAGACTTCAGGATAATATTTCGAGTTCAAAGAGTTCGAGATAGATTTCGAGATAATTCATTTCGAAATAAATAGATAAGGAGGTAAACAATATCATATCTATAATCTATTCCAGTCGTACTGTCAAAACCAAGGTTCGGCCAGGTATGTTTAATTGTTCATTGAGGGACCGGGAGTGTATTATCTCTAATGGAATAAGGCGGTTGTCGAGCTCAACTTTTCACAAAAAAAAAAATCAATGAGAATCTGAATTACGAAATCATGTAATTTTTCTTAACTAAAGATACTTGTATGTATCCAATGAACATAATTTAATCGTATGATTTCAAATATCTTACAGAAAAATGACGTTTCTCAACTACCCTGTTCATGTAAACTACATGTATATGAGAAACTTTGTACAATTTTCATTATAGGGAACTGACTGTATCTATTTATTGTATTTTGTGAGGACGCCGATTCTCAATTCATTTTTAATTATTTTTTTATTTAGAATAAAGCTTAATAATATTCATAGCACTTCAGATATTAGTTAATGGCAAAAGTTACCCAAACCTATTAAGACATTGGAGAAAACTATGATTAAATTTCACACTTTCTTAGTGTTGATGTTTATTGAAATATTGAATAATCCACACTTCTTGAGCCGACGCAATTTCAAAAAGCTACTTAAGATAAAAGGTGACAAGTTTCTAACAACATGTTTTAGGTCAAGTAATAATGTTACCGAGTACTACATTATTTCTACTTGTATTAAAAAAAATGTAGATTGAATATGATCTTATTGTTAATATCGACATCAATGAAATTAAATATATAATTTTTTTATTTTGATTATGTTTTAAAATAAGAAGTTAGTAAACTGATATATGACATATGTTAGAAAAAAAAATCATTTCGATGACACAAACTGTCAATATTAATGGATTGAATTTTTAAATTTTAATCCAATCATTTTGTTTCTACAAATTAACTAAATTGAGCTCAAAACCCAACATGTATAATTTATCTGATAAATACTTGTAACAGTTTGGATAACCACAACTCAAACAAAAGACGTCTATTGAATTCAGAACTTGTTTGTGCTACACCGAGATGCTTAAAATAAGTTTGTTGACAGATGAATGCAGCATCTTCACAAGCTTCTCGAGGTGATGCAAAGGTAATTTTCAGTTAACATTCACAAAATTTTGAACAATAATTATTTGCATACTTTCTTCTTTTGATTTAATTAAAATATCATGCGCTTATCCTGGTATTCGGTTATAATCATTTAGTGCTTTTGAATTAAGCGATCTTCCATGGTTATCTATTGATTCAAATAACGAGTTTGCACAATTCTGCGAATACACAAGGCAAATAAGGGAACAATAAAAATTTAATTGATTCAGTTACCTTTTCGTTTTTTTCTACGCGATCAAAATTTGCTTATAATTTCTAATAAAAATACAATTACTTTAATTTAAAATCATATTCTAATTTCAGTTTAATTTGTGATTTTCAAAGGTCACCCTACCAAAAACACATGAAGGATTGGGTATAATGAACATTAAACTACAAAACAAATCATATAACTTAAATAGCTCCGGTTGGTGGAATCCGACAGACATTGCTTGTGGGCCACAACAACGAACTATATGGGGGTATCAGTATCAACATTAAAAACATAAATACATGACCATCTATCCTTCTTTATGCGCGATTTGACCAAACTACTACCCCTGTATAATGCCTCAATGCGCCATCAACAGAATGAGACTCTGCAATGGTGCCGGAGCTCAACATCCACAATGAAATCAATTTATCAACTATGTAACAATCCAGGCATAATACAAAAGGAACTCAAACAAATATGAAAAATAAAAATCTCAAATAAAATCAAACTATTCATATGACTTCTTTTACATGAACGACTTCACACAACAGATAACCTTTAAAAAAAATGGTGGCCTTCCATTCAAACTCATGCCTTGCACTCTAACTCATCAGAAACCGAGATACACTTTTTTTAATGTTGTTGCTTTGCTGCAAATATGCTATCCAGGATGATAGGGAATCAAGTTCAAGGACAAATTTCAATCGTCACGGCATGGACCTGCGCTAGCATGAACAATAAATAAAGACCGGCCATCAGTGATGCGGGGATATGAAAAGAAAGGAACTCACGCGTCTTTTAGGGTGATCGAAGGCCTTCCAACAAGGTGCAAGATCAAATAAGAGACAATATCTAAAAATGAAATCTTCTGTACGATAAATAGGGACAAAAATTTAAAGCTGATTGTATACACTTTCATAGAAAAAATAAGGGTGTATTTTTCTCTATATTTAGTTACTCTATAAACTCTTTTTATTTTTTATTAATAAAATCTTATAGTAGATCATTCGCCTATTACTTCAAAAAAATCAGAAAGATCTTCATTTGTCTGTGGAACTTTTTCAGATTTTATTCAAAATAAATGTTGCCTCATGTTGTTGTAAACAATTATTAGATTTAATATTTGTCGATTTGTAAAATAATTTCATATAAATTTAACAGTTTCTTTGAGATTGATAATTATAGGTTAAAGCTAATGTAGAAGAATAATTCATTTGGGTTATATTGCCTTAGAGAAATCATAAAAATTTAGGATAGATTTGTAATATACAAAGGTAACCAAATTGTTCTTGATATTAAAGCAATTAAAATGAAGGTGTCATGCTCTAACTGTTGCAACGATTATCACAAATGTCGTAATAGATTAAATCAATTTCAATATAAATCTGAGCCAAAAATTTTCAAAGCCTGATCAGTTCATAACCGTTACCACATATTCATAACCATTGTAATGGATTATTTCAAGAAAATTTTTATTGTGTGCAGACTATAACCGTCGCAACAGTTATCACAATCGATATAATGGATTAAATTATTGTGTGTACAAAAATGATCCAAAAGTTACCAGAGCGTATTCCATCATAACCGTTGTAAAGAACATTATTCTATTATAATGGATAAATACCAATGAAATATGAATAAATTGATTGTTTTGATATGTACACAATCATCATAACAAAATTCACATCCGTTGCAATGGTTAATTTCGATTAGGGTTAGAATCAACTAAATATTGCAACAGATGGATAACCATTACAATATATATGATGATTTCTTGCGAGATTTGTGTGACAACTATATAAGAAGATGATCTCTCCTTTTCAGAAAGAGATTTTCATGAATTTCTTCCTCTAGATCTAAACCTAACCTAGCTGTCACTACTCCATTAGTTAAAACCTTCATAATCTTTTTACTTAATCTCAAGAACACTTTGTTACATCTTGAATCAAGTGAGATTAGTGAGTAGTTTGAGAGTTTTTCTGTGTGAGACTACTCTCACCTTTATTGTTTGTTGAATTGACCAGCGACTGCCTATTATTTGGTGTAAGAGACAAGAGGTTCGAAGTTGTGTGAATTATTCTTTTTAGTGACTCGACGTAATCTGACAGTTGGTGGTTACGGATCCCGAAGACGTAGGTTCTTCATAACCGAACTCCATTAAATATTGTGTCATCTCTTCCTTATCGTATTTTAATTTTAATTTTACTATGATTAGAATTTAATACTAGAATCCTACAGAAAAGAAAGTAACCCCCCTATCATCAAATGGCACCACAATATTTGTCAAATAACCCCCCTGTTTTGTCAAACTATCAAAAAATTTAACCATTAAAAAAAGATCATGGTAAACTATCTTAATATACTAGAGGTTTGGAATGTAATTGAAAAAGGACAAATGATACTACTAGTATATTAACTACCGAGTCACTGTTGGACATAAGAGCAAATGATAATAATGTAAATGTTATATTAAATTCAGTAAGTGAGGGTGTAGTCTTGTTGTTCGGTAGCATGATCACTACTCATTAAATATGGAATGCCCTAATAATTAGATATGAGGAAAATTCACAAATTAAAAAGACTAAAATTATCGGACTTGAAACAAAACTTAAAAATTTTAGGTTAGAGGATGGTGAAAATAAAAATTTTAGGTTATAGACTTATATGTATTCAAAATAAATTTAGTGAATTGGGAGAAACTATTTCTAACAGAAAAGTTATAGGAAAACTTTTACATGTGATACTCAAGAAACCCAGATGGGAAGGGTACGTCAGTGTCCTAGATGCTATGCAAGAAGTTCAAGCTACATTCACTATCACACCCCAGAAATAATAAAACAGATTAGGGGTGATTAATCCCGCCACGTACGCACGACGAGACACGCGTACGAAAGGCTAAATGAATAAAATAAGAAAAATCTCAGAATAAACAAAACAATAATAAATATAAATACAAGACCATACAGTCCAGAATGAACAAAGAGTATACAACGTCTGCATAGGCGGGGCTAGCTCCATCGGAATGGGCAGTAAATCTCTCAAATAAAAACCCAAAAGAAAGAAATAAAACTCAAAACCCGATGGATCCTATCCAACTACCCGGCTTACATGCAAATGCAGCGAAACATCTCTGTCATCGCGTAGGACTGTCCCTAGCACTCGCTCCAAGAAAAATCCCAAACCTGAAATACCTGGATCCCACAACCACCATGGAAACGTGAGTAATTTTAAAAATTACTCGGTACGGATTTAGATCCAGACTTAAGATTTGATCTTCTTCCCTAGACTGGACCCAAATATCGATACTAACTTCCTAAATGCAATAATTATCTATTTATAAATAAAATTTTAGTTTAATACATTCTCTTTAACAATTCATTGTGATGCAATGACATGCAATGATAGATAATCCCGAAATATAAAAATGTGGAGAATAATATAATATATAATAAATATATATAAGGTACGAGATTTAAAGTACCCGTATAGATATGACCCAGTTGCAGATCATCAGTCCATCCACAAGCGGGCATGTGATCGGGCCCTGGACTTGTGACTTACCTAAGCGGGCACGTATTCGGGCCCAACTTACAAACTTAGGATTTTCGAGTAAGCGGGCGCCAATGCCCTGAATACCCTGGGAAAATTCGGCCTCCCGGGCTGATAACGCCCTAGGAGAGTGACGGCTAAAAGCACGTACTCGGTATTCTGAATCTGATGAATCCACCTCACAGAATAATAGTAATATAATAAAACAAAATGGATTAAGAAGTTATACTTTCAGTTGTCATATCGTCAAAAAAAGATAATTACCCAGGAAATAACAAGTCGAAAACTAATACAAATGGGAGCCTACACTGTACCAACTAAGGGCCAGAGGACCGCATCTCGAAAAATGACAAAATGAAATATAATACAGACAGGAGCCTACACTGTACCAACCTGGGGCTAGAGGACCGCATTCCAAAGGGGAGCCTACACTGTACCAACCAGGGGCCAGAGGACCGCATCCCGAGAAATGACAAAATGATATATGATACAAATTGGAGCCTACACTGTACCCACTAGGGGCCAGAGGATCGCATTCCGAGAAATAACAAAATTAAGTAGAATCCAGACTTGGATATGGCCGCCCACACTAAACACTGAAAGACATGGTATCATAATCGCTCAAATTTGGATTAAAAATCTTAATCATATTAAGAATAGTAAAAATATAATATTGATCAAAATAAAACACTCTGACACGACCGAACCTGCCAAATGACGGGGTCGGTGGATAACCGACAAGCAAAGGTGCACAGTGTATATACAGACCAAGGGGAATGTAACCCGTTGGTCTGGTTATACAAGGCAATCTCAGACTGAGATCACCCGGCCCGCCTCTCAGCACTCTTATGCATTTAATGCATGATTAATTGCCTAACTTAATTTATAATTAATGATAGTAATAATATTTTCCTAATAATTATAATATACAACTTGAATTATTTAATTCTATCTAATCCTATCTTGGGACTATTTCTCGAATCCTACTCATATCCTGTCTACATGCAATATGACATGATATGACATGCGAATGCGAGTATGTCTCAAATATGCTGGTCAATTTACCGGATGCATATGACAGGTTCGATTAAGTCTCTAATCATTTTTTTTGTCAGAAAACACCACAATTCAAATTTATTTTAAAAACAATTTTATTTTCGATTTGGATTCCTATTTCTGAAGAAAGAAAATCAAATCCCAGGAAACCGTACCTGAGAATGATTTGATCAGGTCGGTAGCGTCAAATTGCTTAGTCTTCGGTGACGTTCACGATCTCGTCAACCGTCTCATCCTGAGTGTACTCGTGTGTTGGATCGTCAAGATAAATTTTGAGAACCTAGGAAGTCAAAATAAATTAATTTGCGAGTATCCTATTAACATTGGGTCTGGTTAGGTCAGGGTATACCGGACTCAAAGGCGGGAGTACTATTATTTAAAGTTTGTGTGCGACCCTTTTTCGCGCCTCTCCTCACTCAGGAAAAGAATCGAGTGAGAATTGCGGAAGAAGGACACGGTACCACCCTCAGATGTATATTTATGTATTTATTTTTAGGATTATACATCCAAAGGCTTTTTTTTTAGTGATTGTGGGAACTTTATTGTTCCAGTGAGCGCAAGCCCTCACTGTTAATTACCCTGGGCTATAAACCCTAGGAACCTTCGATGCTAAGAAGAAAGAATTAGAATATAAATAAAATCAATTAAATAGGTCATTTTGAGTAACGAGAACTAATCAACAACGATTATCCTTGGTTTTGTTATTTTAATGAAACTGTGTGGTATCTCAAACCATAATACGAGATTGGTGAATCTGAGTGTTCTTATACCTTATAGATTCAATTATCAGAAGATGGTGAATTTGGTCCACTTAATTATCTTACTGATCTTCTAAATCATGAAACCCTTATGAGTTTATAATTTAGGATGTTTAAACCTAAGCGTTTTGGGCTTTGTTAGGTTTGATTTATCGGGAACATGTGAGATTTGGATCACTTAACTGTCTTACTAATCTTCCAAATTATGAAACTATGCTAGCTCATAATCCAGGCAATGTAAATCTGAGCGTTTTAGGCTTTATTAGGTTTAATTATCAGAAAAATGGGTGAGATTTGGATCACTTAGTCATTTAGTTGATCTTCTAAATTGTAAAGTTTGAAGCGCTATGCCAACCTACAACCTAGGTATTTAAAATCTAAGCGTTTTAGGCTTTATTAGATTTTTTCTTATCAGGAAACCGATGAGATTTGGGTCACTTAATGGTTTTTTTACTGATCTTCCAAATTATGAAATTTGACGCACTGTCAACTTATAACCTGGGTAATAAATCTGAGTTTTATATGTTTTATTAGGTTTATTTATCATAAGAACGGGTGAAATTTAGATCACTTTATCATTCTTAAATGGATTTTGAATTATGAAATCTAAAATATTTATGAGTTCATAACTTACAAATTGAATTTAATATTTAATTATTTTTTTTATCTTCTAGAAGATATTTATAATTTTTTATTTCATTTATTAAAAGGAGAATTTATTTTTGAATTGTTTCATTTATTTTATTTGTTGTAAAAAGATTATTTTATTTTATTTATATTTATAAGAAAGGAATTTTAAGGTTATTTGTAATTATATTTTTTATTTATTATTTCTTCTTCTTCCTTTTTTTTTGATTAAAGGTTTATCATATATTTTTTTTTGAGAAGGGTTAGTATACTTAATCAAAGCTTATTTACAAATTAGGAGAATCATTGTGTACTTATTTATTTTATTATTAGTTTTTTTAGAAAGAATAAATGAATTTATTTAATCAAGAATAGACTTTAATTATCTTTTTATTATTGATGAAAGAAAATATTATATATTTTTATTTATTATTAGGAAGAAAATTTTGTTTTTAAAACTTATTTATTAAATTACTTTTATATTTTAGGAATTATTTATTAATTAAGAAAAGAGTAATTTATTTATTTTTTTCTATTTTAATTTTATGAAAAACCAAAAAAACTCTATGCCAGGTATGAAAAATTTAGAAATAAAGTTTTCTCAATTTGGAGCTTAGAAAGCTTTTGTATTTAAATTATTTTCAGAATTTTATTTTGAACTTTCTTTTATATATACATATTTTTAACTCATTTCCCATTCATTGAGCCATATTAAATTTTTGCTCGGTTCATTTTCACTTTTGAATGAGTTATTAATCATAATTTTCAACTAGGACTTTTATTTTCCTTTAATATTTTTGTTCTGGGCCGTATCAAGTAATTGAGTTAGTTTCCTTTTTTTTAAGCTACAGGGTTAACAATGCATCCTCAGAATAACTGTACAATTTTGATGAATTATACTCAATGTATTAGTGTAGTAGAGTATAACTTAACTTCTGAACCTTAATTGTCTTAACTGAATATTTAAGGAGTTAAAATTAAAATAATATATCACACAAATGACTAATGCTTAATGAAATTTCAGTAACTCATGAAAATTAGTAGGAATGTCCAAAAACAAAATTAATGCAGAAATAATTTTGAAATCTTATTAGGTGCTGAATAAGCAATGTGTTCAAACTCATTGATGAATATGTAGTATTAAGTGTTAAGATCAAATTTTATTTTGAATATTTATCCATTTGAGCAGATTTAAACATACTTACACATAAGTTCTTGTTCAGAGGTCAAAACCAGAAAATAGGCCTGTCAGAACCGTTTTACTCTTTTAAACATTCAGAGATTAATATTTTTGTTTGAAAATTTCAAGTTAAGTATTATTTACAACAATGTTTAGGAATATAAAATAAAATACATGTGTCATATTTACAGAAAGGTCCAACTAAAATGAGATTTTTGTGATTTTTAGGAGAAGAATGCAAAATTAATGAAATATTTGGGTTTTTATGCAAAATTTATAAACATAATATACTGGGACAAAGTGACAGTAAGATACATTGGATAATTTAAAACAACTTTTATTTTTGAAATTTTTTGATTTGACGCCATTTTGGTTAAGTTTCAAGTGATTTTGACTAAAGTGTTAAAAACTGTAATTAATGGACAGTTAATAGTAATTAGGGCATTTGAACACTCAAAACTTTATATTTTTATCTCAAAATTTACAGATAGACTCTAATTATAATAGAGAACAAGAATATAAAATAAAATATGGGTATCACATTCATAGATTGCTACAGTTTATTATGTTTTATAACAGCCAGGGGTGCAGATGCAAAATGAAGGGTATTTGGGTTTTTATGCAAAAGTGCTGACGGAATAATTCAAACAAATTCATATCCAAGTAGAAACAATATTTATTTATACGAGTTTTTCATTTAGAGCCATTTTATATGAGTTCTAGAATCATTTTTTTTTAACAGGAAATTCGAAAATAACAGAAAATGTTGTTTTACTTTTTTTTTTTTTTTTTTTTTTTTTGCAGGCTGAACATAATAACGCCCGAATAAAATCGAATAAATGTCAGAAAAGTGTAAAAATTCGTACAGAAGTTTATTTTGGTGTTTTGTAAATGCCATAAAAATTTCAAGAAAATTGGACAAACGGAGTACTATTTTCTATTTTCAGTTGAATTTTAAACATATTTTTCACTCTGTTTGGCAGTTCTGGATTAAAACTTAAATTACAAACATGGTTATCTTGTCAATTAGTATATGTATCCATGGTATGTATCTAAGGTTATTTTTCTTATAAAAATCCAGGATAGTTTAACTCAAACTTTTGCATATAAGTCCAAATCAGCATTTTTATTGAAAGTTTGTGTTTCTTTTCATAGGAAGCATACTCATGTACTAAACTGGTTTTTGCTATAACGTATACCTAAATCAAACTTTTTTGAACCCTTTGTTGATTGCAATTAAGTTTTCAGATTAAATCCAATACTGTTCGTACTGAGATTGTTTATCTAATTCAGACTCAATGCTGTTCGCATCAAAGCCTTGCTTTTATTTAGCAATCCAATACTGTTCGTATTGAGATTGTTTACCTAATTCAGACTCAATGCTGTTCGCATTAAAGTCTTGCTTTTATTTAACAATCCAATACTGTTCGTATTGAGATTATTTGAGTATTTACAAACTAAAAGAATGATCCTGCTGTTTTAAAGAAGGAAATAATAAAGAGAACAGCAATCCTTTGAACTTTTTAAAAAAAAAAACTTTTTTTTATGAATAAAGAACGTTAACCTTCAGCAAAAACAATCAAAAGATTCATCTCGAGATGCATTTTTTTTAAAACAACAGAACTTTTTTTAAACGAACAGAAAAAAATAAAAACTTACTAATAAGCACAGTATCATTTACTTAGTTGTAAAATCGAAATATAGAAATATGCATCTCAAAGCTTGAAACACAAGATTAAAGATTATTCTACAGCAAAAATAACAAGGATCGCAAGCAAAGAAAACACATCATAAAGCAACATTTAGAAAAGCATTACATCAATTTTATTCTGAGTCTACACATAAATCAATTTTGAGTCTACCTAAAGCTGTTTTGAGGAAATAAGAAGGAGAAAACTTGTATATTTCGAATTTCTTCTCTTGGAAGAGCAGTATATGGCAAGCTTCTGTTTAAAGATTTTGGAGTAGAAAAATTATTCTCTCTGTTCTCTCCGGTATTAAAGATCTAGGGGTTGGGTTTATATTGTTGTAGCCAGGTCCAAATTAAAGTTGTGGCAAGGATATATATAGGCAGAGGTTTAGGGCAGCAAGGCTACATTAGGAATTTCTCCATTTGTTGGCAGTATCCAATGACACAGTGCCAAACGACTTCTTTAAATTATTACCCAGTTAGAGCTTGACACTTAGGCAATGCCAACACTCTCTTTAATATGATTGGAGCTCAAGCTTTGTTAGGATTATTGACATGGCAGTATCTGAGACGTTTGTTCACCTTTTACATGGATCAATTGTTATTCTTTAATCCTCTTTTGTGCTTCCTGATACATCTTCTCTCATAGATTAATGAGCTTCTGCACACCTGCACAATTCCGGTACAAAGATATTCTCTTTCAGGAGATGTCGGTATGCAGTTTCTCCACGCTCCCTGTTGTCTCCATTTCGTTCATCAAACATCACTTATTCCATGGTTCATTACTGGAGAGGATGAAATGTACTGTACCGGCCACCTTCCTTTCATCTGGCGAGCCAGCTGTAACCTCCCCCTTTTTCGTTTTCTAGCTTCTCTAGTCATTTCTTGTTACCGTTTGAAATCGACTATGCCATTATACTTCTCTGACGTGCTACTCTATATTTACCTCTTTGATATTTTATCTCTATTCTCCCTTTTCATTTCTTTGTCTCGTGACCCACTGTCAAGCATCATTTCAGCTCTTTCAATAACACATCTTCTCTTTTTCACCCAATTAACCGAACTAGTAGCTTCGTTGATTTCACCCTGCTTCAATTAGACTCGTTGAGCTGTCGATTCCAACATCTCGCTTACACAGGTGAGCCACTTTTTTTCGACACTGGTAAAACCTTTCATTATTACTGCACCTTTTGATTTGTGATTGTATTTGCTGAAGGGGTTGAGCTCGCCTAGCTTGGTGCGGAGGCGCATAGGTTTCAAATAGTGGTTCGGTGTTATCTAATCTTACCTGTTTCTTCCTCATTACCAGGGGAAAAGATTGATCATAGTAAGAAAAATCTCTTTTGTTCTTTAGTGGTTAAATTATTCTTGTTTCATCATGTTAAATGCACGTCACCTCTAAGCCATCTCTCTCCTGGCGCTTATACCAAGTGACTTGATACATGAATTAAATATTTGAAGTCTGATTAATAACCTGGCCCATTTACCATCTCATATTTATATATTCATTTGACCGTTGACTGGTTATTCGGCCATGTATAATGCCAACTCCAAATTTCCCCTAACTTGTACCCCTAAATTGCACCACAAAAGTTCTCCGATTAAATCAAAAGAAATTATTTTTAATTGAATTTCGTTTTTTTTAATCATTTCCCATCCGTGAAATATATATATATATATATATACTTTCTCTTTTTTTAGGGTCTTGCAGGTTTGTTAGTGCATCTTCATGTAATGTCCAGTTTATTTGAGTCACACTTTCATACGAGCAATATGGAGTGTTTGATTCAATAAATTGACATGGGGTTGTAAATAGCACTTTCATACGAACAGTATGGAGTGTCAAAAATCCGTTGAATTACACTTTCATGCGAACAGTATGGAGTGTCAAATCTATTGAATTACACTTTCGTACGAACAATATGAAGTGTTAAAAAATTTTGAGTTACACTTCCATACGAACAGTATGAAGTATCTGAAAGTGTCGGGTGTCTCTATGCAGGGTAGATGCTGTCGAAATTTCGTGTAATATTTTTTGAATATTTTAGGGGCAAACAGTTTGTAATTTAGATTTATATCTATTTTGATTAGTGTGATTAACTTAATTTTATTTATATTTATTAAATTAAACTTAATGTTAGCACTAAATTATTTTGATAATGATTAAGCTAGTTAATTATTTAAAAATAGAGAAATTGATTAATATATAATATTATATAATTGATATTGTTCTTATTAAAAATAGAGAAATTGATTAATATATATATATATATATATATATATATATATATATTTAATATTATCTAACTATTTAAATAGAGAAATTGATTAATATATATTTTATATTATATATTATTATGATACTTTATTTATTATTTTATAACCCCTAATTATTTATATCATATTCTTTAATTATATCTTATTTCATATTTTAATATTATTTTCATTAATTAGAAAATAAATTATAGGAAACTAGAATTAAAAATTAAATTCAAAATGAAAGAAAATAAATTCAATTAAACTTAAATTTAATTAATATTTTTATTCAATTTAAAATGTGTTGGTGTTTTATTGTGTTTGGGATCATAGGCAGCCTCCGAAACCACTGTATCTGTTCGAATTTTCATTATTGAGGCAGATCATGTAATCATCTCCCAAATTTAATTTTAAGTATGAATCAATTTATTAGCCGCGCACATTTTAAATCATGGCACTTGCTAATTAATCAATTTCACTTTTATCTAAATTAACATTTCGGCCCACTTGGTTTAGATCAATTCATTCTCCGAATCCGTTTAGATATAACTTCCCGCCAAGGTTTATTTTGTGCATACAACCCTCAAAAGAGATTATTACCACATTTATTAACCTTAGGCCCTCTACTTATCAGATTATACAATTTGGTCCTTAAATTATTTCTATCATCCCAAATGGGCATTCATGACAACCAACAAAACATAATATAGCACAAATTGAGAAAGACAACCCAACACAGTCCAAGAATCAACAAAGGCAGCACAAGTACACAAGGATAGTATGGTCAGCAAGGCATAATCCAAGAGAAACCAACACATCCAAGCACAAAGGCACATGAGACATAATCGCGCATATATCCTTTTGACAAAGATATTACCACAATTTCAAGTAACCAGCATAAGTCAGAACAACAAGACCATATCCTTGCACAAGCAAAGGCACAAGAGCCAAACACAAAGCAAACCGGGTACCACACAAAACAAAGGCACAAGGCTGGCCTTGGTGAACAAGGGCACTCGACAGCACAAGACAAGGTGCAAACAACACAGACCATCAAACCAAACCAGATCTCACAAGGCACGAAGGTACAAAATCAATCGATTCAGCGCATAACAGCCACAAGGCAAAATAGGGGGCCCACACGGCCAAGCAACAAGAAAGAGATTACCCGATCGGACACACGGTCGTGCTCGGTTTGGGCAGTCAGAGAAGAGACAGCACGGGTTAGTACAAATGGCACCAGGGGGCTCGGCCGAGCTCAGCATAGGAGGGAAACCCGGCCAGTGGCCGGCCTTAGGTCATGCGCGCGTCAGACTAGAGGGCAAGGCTCGGTGCAGGGAGGTGCTTGGGCGCCTCTCCCAACGAGAGAGAGAGCGAGCGATAAGAGGGGATAGGGGCGCTGGGTTTTAGCGATAGGGAGTTGGGTTCTCGCTGGGGAGAAGGAAAGGGGAAAGTGAGGCAGGGTGGAAGGAAAGTGCTTTATCTGCGCAGAAAGAAAGAAAAAAAAAAAGAAAAGGGGGAAGGTGGGGCAGGTCACGGGGAGGAGAGAGAGAGGGAAAAAGATAGAAAAGAAAGAAAAGAAAGAAAAGAAAGGGAAAAGGAAAAATATTGACTTTGGCTCGATCGGATTGTCTGTGATCAAGAACGTATGGTCATTCGTATACCCGATTGATTTTTAATTTTAATCGATTAGTTTTATTTATTTTCATGATAATTCGATTATCAGATTTCATCGAAGCTAGTTAATTTGATTTCTTCCATTAATCCAAAGTACTTCTGTTAAGTAATTAATTTATTACTGTTATTGTCGTCGTTATTAACTTTTTTTCATCAAATCATTTAATCATTGGATCAAGATATTTATTTCGTTTACTTAAAGTTAAATCACTCCTAATTACTTATGTGATTATTACTATCATTTTGACTTTATTTTCGTCATTGTCAGCTTTCGTATTATTTAAATTTATTTAGTCCCAAATTTTTATTGATCTATTATTTATTTTAAATTTTAAATTTATTTTTCTTTATTGTTATTTTTAGCTATTTATTTATTTATAGTTGTATAATTATATATATTTCTTTAATTATTATTTTATGTTATTTATAAATTTGTGTTAAATTATTTTAATTTTTATCTAAATTTTTATTATTGCTTAATTAAATTTCATGGTTTAACATTCACTCCCAATGAGGTGTATGGACATTTGAGAAGTTTTGAGAAAATCCTTAAACAAACCGGTGAACCCATACATGAATCTAAAGCCATAGCATTTTCAACACAAAAATACCAAGTCTCATAATCATTCAAGCACCTCCACCTCTCAATTCACCGTATTTGATCCTTTCATACACAAACTTGATCATGAAAACTCTAAGGATGCACTTCTTCTCTCTGAGATGTTTCAGGAAATGTTAAGATTTGAGCGTAAGTACAATAAGGAATAGGAGGAAGAAAACAAAAAAGGCTGTGTGTTTTGCCTATCATAAAGAAGGGCACACCATTTAATTTTGTTTCAAGTTATTTTCTCATCTGAAAAATAAAGAAGATGAAGGAAGACAAGATCGCAAGCTGAGGCACAAGAGTGATGAGTATAAGAACAAGAAGAAAGCCAAGACCCCATGTTGATCTTTCACTTGGTGCTTGCGATGTATACTATCCTTGCTTTGTGTTGTTGCCTCTGTCAGCTGATTTGACCTTGTGCTGTATTTTTTTTATGATAGACCTTGTGCTGTATTATACCTTACCTCTTACTCTGTTTCAATCTCAGTTTGGACTGACCTGAAACTTGTCGGCACAAATATAAGAGCTTAAAGGAATAAATGTGATAATAACTCTAATTATTGGGTTATATGCGCATAATAGGTATTTAATTTTTATACTAGTTCGGTCTTGATCAATTTCTGAATGGATCCTAAAAATTGAATAAGAGTAGATATATGATTGTTGTTGTTGGGAAAATAATAGTAAAATAACATATGGTCGGGATTTCAAATATGATCTAGGCTTATGTACCGAAAGATATAAGTGGGCCTAAAGTATAATTAAATCATTAGTCAAAAGTCATTTATAAATTAAAATGAGTATTACTGATAATTAATTAATGCTTGAACTTAAATGTGGGAAATGATTCGATTCTCTGTCTGTCCCATTTATAAAATTCACTAAATAGATACAGTGCGATATTGCACACAGTGTATGATCCTAAATATATTACAACACCTACACATTAATAAATTAATTAAATTTAAATAACTTTTAATAAGATCTTTTATAACTAAATTAGTTTATTATAATAATACTTTTAAATATTATAAAATACATATTAATCGATTTCTCTATTTTAATAATAAAAATAATAATAATAAATATTATAAATATATATTAATTAATTTCTCTATTTTTAATAAGAATAATATTAATTATATAATATTATATATTAATTTATTTCTCTATTTCTAAATAATTAATTATCTTAGTTATAATTAAAATAATTAAGTGATAATGTTAAGTTAACTTAATAAATTTAAATAAAATTAAGTTAATTATATTAATTAAAATAAATATAATCTAAATATAAACTTTAAATAATATTTTCGTCTTTGAATCCGGTATATCCTGACCTAACCAGACCTAATGTGACTTGGATACTCGCAAATTGATTTATTTTGACTTCATAGGTTCTCGAGTACACTCAGGATGAGACGACTGACGAAATCGTGAGCCCCATCGGAGACCAAGCAGTCTGACGCTACCTTTACCAATTTTCATTAAAGTAGTGAATTCTTTTCTTCTATGCAATGGATAAAAATTTAATTTGCCAAGTCAATTTCAATTGATATTTTAATTTCATATATCAAAGTGTACGTACTCATGTTCACGTGTACTCATTACCTTTATTGTATAACATCATTAAGATATATATATATATATATATATATATATATTTTTTCATCCTTTATCTCATACCTCTTACTGTCGTAATATTCTATAGCACATATTTTAGCTAATATCGAATGCTAATAAGCTGTATAATTTATGTAGAGCAAATAATGGGATAGTATACAAACCATAAAATTTGATATTTATTTTGGAATTAATGGTCTCGGAGAGGATTAATTTAGTCAAATATGAGTCAGCCAGATCAGTACGACACTTATATCAGAAACAGAGTTGATCAACGATCTAGGTGAAGCATATATCAAAAGAATATAGCTCAAACGAATAAACATAATCACACTTAGATCTACGGACCGAATAATCAAGATAGACATGCGGAAGCAATTTTGGTCAAAGAGAATTTACTCAAATTTAATTTGGTTTGGACCCTTGACAGTCATACATACCATTAAAGATTAACCTAACGATCTGGGGTACATCAAAATCGAAGGGTGATTCAGATTAAAATTTTGAAGGATCATATAGGTATGAATTTTACAGAACCTCGTGCAGTTGAATGATAACTTGTGTAGGTGATTTTGAATCAGGGTTAAAGTAGCTTGACTTGATCGAACAATTAGATAAATTTAAGCGCGATAGTGGAATCTATGGTTGATGAGATGTTACCGATTGCTCGGATCTAAGAAGAGAATTTATTTCTACGTCTTAGAACCCACTAAGTTGATATTAAGTCCACTAGAATTGTGACAACTAGACAATTCAGCGCAAGCACATAACAATTTTGTAGGTTGAAGTAGCTACGCTTAATTATACAAAATTTAAGTGAGTAAATTACCACCAGCCCATATCTAAAGATCTACTCAATAAAAGTTAAAAGGGAATAACACATAATGATAATATAATTATCGGGTAAGAGGATTTACTTAACAGTCAACTACATTTACTAATTTTTAATATTGTACTCCACTTCCAATTTTATTATGTTCTTATTAGTTACCAATCTTATTATTATGTATATATTTAATTATGTTATCATTTTATCAGAATATTAGGTCCGTGCGGAAATATGAAAATCTAATAGAATATAAATGCAATTCCAAATTTCAAATTCTACCTTGTTAATCTTTTTGTAAATGTGTTTATAAATTTTAATTCTTCTCACGCTCGAGTAGTGGGATCCCAAGGGACAGCGAAGTCACGCGTATATAAACGTGCAACGCCAGCCCATTTCTCCTAGACCTACCCCTCACAGATCTATGTCAAGTATATATTATTGTTTTATTTATTTTATTCATATCTCGGGATTTCTTAAATGTTATCCTAGCATGGTTTATATTGAACCGGATTATAAAAATCCATGCTCTGATACCACCGAAGGATGTCACACCCCAGAAATAATAAAACGGATTAGGGGTGCTTAGTCCTGCCACGTACGCACGACGAGACGTGCGTACGAAAGGCTAAATGAATAAAATAAAGCAATCATAGAATAAACAAAACAATAATAAATATAAATACATGACCATACAGTCCAGAATGAACAAAGAGTATACAACGCCTGCATAGGTGGGGCTAGTTCCATCGGAATGGGCAACAAAACTCTCAAATAAAACCCAAAAGAAAGAAATAAAATTCAAAACTCGATGGATCCTATCCAACTACCCGGCTCACGTGCAAATGCAGCGAAGCATCTCTGTCATCGCGCAGGACTGTCCCTAGCACTCGCTCCAAGAAAAATCCCGAACCTGAAATATCTGGATCCCAAAACTACCATGGAAACGTGAGTAATTTAAAAATTACTCGGTACGGATTTAGATCTAGCCTTAAGATTTGATCTTCTTTCCTAGACTGGACCCAAATACCGATACTGTATTTTTACATGCAAATAAATATATGTAAGTACAATAAAACTTTATGCACGTTTGAGAAAATACTTATATGAATGACATGAAATGACAAATAAATCCGAAATAGAAAATTTGTGGAAATAATAATATAATATAAAATATAAAGTACGAGAAATTCAAACACCCGAATATATATAACCCAGTTGCAGATCATCAGTCCATCCACAAGCGGGCACGTGATCGGGCCCTGGACTTGTGACTTACCTAAGCGGGCACGTATTCGGGCCCAACTTATAAACTTAGGATTTTCGAGTAAGCGGGCGCCAATGCCCTGTATACCCTGGGAAAATTCGGCCTCCCGGAGCGATAACGCTCAGGAGAGTGACGGCTAAAAGCACGTACTCGGTATTCGAATCGATGATCCACCCCACAAAAATAATAATAATAATAATAATAATAATAATAATAATAATAATAATAATAATAATAATAATAATAATTATGCTTTTAAAATTATGCTTTCAGTTGCCATATCGCCAAAGGATATAACTACCCGTGAATTGACAAATCGGAAACAAATGGGAGCCTACACTGTACCAACCAAGGGTCAGACATCCCGTAAAATATCAAAATGGAATAAATACAAATGGGAGCCTACACTGTACCAACTAGGGCCAGAGGACCGCATCCCGACTTTCTCTGTACCAACTAAGGGCCAAAGGAGAAAGCCCTTCGGACAATATCAGGATCCTAAATAAGCCGGATAAATAAAATAATATAATATCTCAGATTAGATTCCAATCTCGAATATGGCCGCCCACACTAAATACTGAAAGACATGGTATCCTGAATCACTCAAATTTGGATTGAAAATCTTAATTATATTAAGAATAGTAAAGATATAATATTGATCAAAAAGAAAACACTCTGTCACAGCCGAACCCGCCAAATGACGGGGTCGGTGGATAATCCGACAGACAAAGATGCGCAGTGCATATACAGACCGGTGGGTCCCACGGGCCTATGGGTCACCGTACGTAACCACAACGGTCTGGTTATGCAAGGCAACCTCAAACTGAGAATTACCCGGCCCGCCTCTCAGCACTCTCATGCATTTAATGCATGATTAACTACCTGACTTAATTAATAATTAGTGATAGTAATAATATTTTCCTAATAATTATAATCTACAACTTGAATTATTTAATTATATCTAATCCTATCTCGGGATTATTTTTTAAATCCTACTCCTACCCTATCTACATGCAATGTGACATGATATGACATGCGAATGCGGGTATGTCTCGAATATGCTGGTCAATTTACCGGATGCATATGACAGGTCAGATTAAGTTTCTAATAATGTTTGGTCAGAAAAATACCGCAATTCAAATTTATTTTAAAAACATTTTATTTTTTCGGTTTGGGTTCTTAATTCTGAAGAAAGGAAATCAAATCCCAAGAAATTGTACCTGAGAATAATTCGATCAGATCGGTAGCGTCAAATTGCTTAGTCTCAGGTGACACTCATGCTCTCGTCAACCGTCTCATCCTGAGCGTACTTGTTTGTCGGCTCGTCAAAATAAATTTCAAGAACCTATGAAGTCAAAATAGATTAAATTGACGAGTATCCTATTCACGTTTGGTCTGGTTAGGTCATGGTACACCGGACGCGGAGACGGGAGCGTTATAATTTAAAGTTTATAATTAACTTATATCTATTTTGATAAATATAATTAACTAAATTTTATTTAGCTTTATTAAGTTATCTTAACATTATCACTTAATTGTTTTAATTAAAATTAAAAAATTCAATTATCTAGAAATAGAGAAATTAATTAATATATGTTTATAATATTTATTATTATCATTATCGTTTCTATTTGTATTATTAATGATAGAGAAATTGATTAATATATATATTTTATAATATAAATTTTTATCATATTCTAATTATTGTTTTGTAAATCTTAATTATTTAAATTATATTCTTCAATTATATTTTATTTTACATACTAATATTATTTTTATAATTTATAGGTTTGTTATATGAAAATAAAATAGATGTGACAAAAATTAACGAAACTCGATTAACTTAATTTAATCAAATTAAATATTATTATTTTATTAAGTGTGTTGGTGTTTTGAGATTATATTTATTTCGATTAATGTAACTAATTTAATTCATTTAAATTAATTAAGTTAGCTTAATGTTATCCCTTAATTAATTTAATTATAATTAGGATAATTAATTATTTAGAAATAGAGAAATTGATTAATATATAATATTATATAATTAATATTATTCTTATTAAAAATAGAGAAATTGATTAATATATATTTATATATTTATACGTATTATTCCATTATTAAATAGAGAAATTGATTAATAGGTATTTATATATATTAATTAATGTTATTCAATTATTAAAATAGAGAAATTGATTAATATATATTTCATATTATAAATTATTATTATCCTTTAGTTATTATTTTATAACCCCTAATTATTTATATCATATTCTTTAATTATATCTCATTTTATATTTTAATATTATTTTCATTAATTAGAAAATATATTATATAAAACTAGAATTAAAAATAAAAATCAAATTAAAAGAAAAGAAATTCAATTAAACTTAAATTTAATTAATGTTTTTATTTAATTAAATGTGTTGGTATTTTAATGTTCGGGATCATACGCTGACTACCGAATCAATTGTGTCAATGCACTGATATCCCGTAACGGGGGCAGTCAAGGAATTTAATCATTTCCCATATTTATCTTTAAGTATTAATTAATTATTAGTTGCGCACATTTTTAATTTACGGCACTTGCCAATTAATCAATTCATACTTTTAGCCCGCTTATACCTTTCGACCCATTTAAGTTTAATCAATTTGTTTCCGACTCATCTTGTAGTTCCAATTGTCCGTAAGGATTCAATTTTGCGCATATAACCCTTAAAGAGGTGTTATTACCACAAATTTATTTAGGCCCTTTAATTTATCAGATTTTCTCAATTTAGCCCCTGATAAAAGGGTCACAAGACCATAGTCGCCACAATAGGTTGCTGGTACAATCAACAAGCATAGACAATAATTAGTCATAACCGAGCCAATGACAACAAGGCCAAATTAGATCCAGTAAAGCACAACAAGACAGCCCAGAATTTGACAGAGGCCAAGCCAAAAGTAAGAGCGGCATGGTGAAAGGTCGGTATCAACAACACAAATCAGCACAACCGCATGAGTTGGTACTAATACTCATTCCATCCCAAAGATTGGTACAACTACTCAAGAGAAAGGCGGCAACAAGGCAAAGCCACACAACAACATATCAGTAAATTCATGCAAACTGGGGCACAATACCACGAAAGTGAAAGAAGGTACAAATCGGATATGTATCAGATAATAACCAACACACAAGGCACAAAGCATGACTAAACCAAATAATCAAGCACATAATTAGCACATTATCGGATGGTACCGAAACAACAACACCCACAAGACAATATGACGGATAAGTAATCACAATAACACCCCCTAACCAAAATCATATAAAAGGAGCACAACCGGCCAAGGAACAAATGCATGGGGCCAAAGCTTCGCATCACCGGTATCGAATGGTACCAGTGTACCAAAGCGCACAAGCAATTAGAACAAGGCAAAATGACAACCAAGAATGCGAAGGCACGGGCTCAGCCCGGCACACGGCCCACACGGCGGAAAGGAAAAAGGAAGGATAGTACCCGATTTTGTCTCAAGGCAACACCAGAAAAGAGGCTCGTCAGCGGCGACGGCCAAGCAAAGCCTCGGCGACGAGGGCTAGTAGCAGTGACGGGGAAAGGTGGCGGAGCAGGTGCAAACGACGAGGAGGAGAGAGGTGATGAAATGAGGCATCAAAGAGGGGAGTGAGGGAGAATTCTCCCTGTTGTGCTAATCGGAAAAACAAAAGAGAAAAGAAAGAGGGTGAAAGGGGATTCGACGGGGAAGACAGTGAGGAATTTCCATCCCTTTGTGTAGGGGGGCCGATCGGAAGAAATAAAAGGGAAAGGGGAGAGAGGGAGAGAGAGAGAGAGAGAGAGAGAGAGAGAGAGAGTGAGAGAGTGAGTGATAGATGGGATGGGTATTAATTGAGAGATAATGGGTTGGGATTTTCTGTGGCATTTCAATGGTGGGAGATGGCGTAGCTAGTCGAATTTATTAAATAAAAATTTTATTTCACATGTTACCATTAGTTCTTCATATTGAAATTTTGTGGGGTACAAAAATTTGGAATGTTTCGAGTTTTCTAAGTCGCTCTTTTCAATTTTTTAAAATAATTTACAAACATTGAATATTTTATTATTATTTTTGGAGCTGATTTTTAAAAATTGAAAAGATCGACATAGAAAATTCGAAACATTCCAAATTTTTGTACCCCACAAAATTTCAATATGAAGAATTTAATGAGATTGAAAAATCAAAATTTGGAGATCATTTGATATATTTTTTGAGCTAAACTCACGGTAGATTTACTATATATATATATATATATATATATATATATATATATATATATATATAGTGATACTATGGTGCTTCGCGAAGCAAAAAAAGGTTTTGCTTCAGTTTCAAATATCATATACCGAAAGCTTAAAATATCAATCTAATTAATCCACAATAATTTAGATATTAAATTTTTTTTAATACCAAATTTTACTATTTTTGAAGCTTTGTAAATATTTTTTTGGATTTTTGAAAGATGATAATTTTATAGGTGCGCCTATCATTATTTTATTATTATTTTTTGGAACATTTTTAAAAATCTGAAAAAAATAGCTAAAAAACTCCAAATGTAATTAAATTTGATATTCAATAATATTTGAATATGTAGTTTATGTTGGGTGAATTAGATTTATAATTTGAACTTTGATTTTATGAGATTTTTTTTAGACCGAAGAAAAACGTATATTTGCTTCGTGACCGTAAGACCTCCCTATATATATAGGGAGATCTTGTGGTGTTTCGTGAAGAAAAGATACATTTTGTTTCGGCCTAAAAAAATCTCACAAAATCAAAACTCAAATTGTCAATCTAATTCACCCAACATAAACTACATATTTAAATCTTATAGAATACCAAATTTTGATTATATTTGGAGCTTTCTAACTATTTTTTTTAGGATTTTTAAAAAATATCTCAAAAATAATAATAAAATAATGATAGGTGCACCTAAAAATTATCATCTTTAAAAAATAAAAAATAGTAAAAATTGGTATTCAACAAGTTTTCAATATTTAGATTATTGTGGACTATTATATTGATATTCTCGGTATATGAAATTTAAAACTGAAGTAAAATATTTTTTGCTTCGTGAAACATCATAAGATCTCCCTATATATATAGAGAGTGGGGATCCATTGACAATGGGTTATATTAATAAACTTGACAATGGACTTCTAAATAAATACAAAAAAATCTTATAAATGAAAAAAAAGTTTAAAGATGTGTTCTTCTGCCTTTAGATTGATGGTCATTCAAATTTCATGTAATTTCATTATCGTTTGATAGTCCATCAAAGACCGTTAATTTGGAATCGTTGCAAATTATATAAAATTTGATGGTATTTGATGGACTACCAAACGATAATGAAATTGCATAAAATTTGAATGACCATTAATTTAAAGTAGAAAAACACATTTATAAACTTTTTTACATGTTTAATTTTTTTTTTATATTTATTTAAAAGTTCATTGTCAAATCATCCCTTCTCATAACAAAATAAATAACAAACAAGAGATCCATGAGTTTCACGAATCATTTTTTCCTCTATAATAATAATAATAATAACACAAATTACATGGAATCGCTGATTCAAAGTACAGGCCAGCATGTTATGAAAGAAATGAAGAATTTATTTTAAAAAAGGCCATGGCCCGCTAATATTTGCATATAGAAAACGCAAGCACCAACAACTAGAAAATCTCTATACGAACAAAACAAATAAGCTCTGCATCAAGAAATGCACAAGTATTTTATGGTGGTAATTCTGAGAAAAATATGCCTATAATCTCTTCGAAATACTGTTCCACAATGTTGTACCTTCTAAGAGGCCCTCCATTGCATCTCAATTTGAATCTGCCCATTCTTTGAGTCTATCAGGTGGTACCGCTCATTGATCCTTTTGTTAGTCACCACATCTGCCAGACTTATATCCACATATCCCAGCATTTCCTGGTTGAATGAAAAGATATATATCATAGATAGTCTAAAAGACAGAACAAAGAATAATAAAAAATAATAAATAATAACAACTTATTTGTTACGCAAAATACCTTAGAATAAATCAATCCCTTCTTTGGAGGCTTGCTAAGAACTTCTACATGCATTCTATCATTAATAGGTGGCTGCTCGCACATGAACTCAAATTCTCTATCCCATCTTGGATCTCTATTTTTCTTAATAACCTACATTAAGGAAATGACCAAAAATTGATTCAAATCACGCATCAAAATACACCACCAGTATCGATATGCACATATAGTAGTACTCTTGAATATGATTCAATTATCTACCATTTTCTTTTGCTAGAACCAGATGCTTACATGAAAATAGAAAACACTAAAATCAAATCAAAACACATTATAACACCATCGAACAGAGAAATTGGAGGAGAAAACCACAACAAAATACCTCAGTCTTCCTCTCCTCGCCTCTAAAAATGATTTTGACATAAGGATTGGTGTGGTGCTTTCCCTCGAGATCTTGTGCCTCATGAACAGTTACAACCAATAAACCACCACCATCCGGTGTACCCTCAGGAGGCTTCTCGACTGTGTCAGCCTCATCAGTGAGTTCTTTTGTCAGGTTATCCTCCTTGAACTGCTTGTAGGTCAATTCTAGGATGACCTGGCCACGGTTCTTCTCATTCTGTGCATCGTTTAAGTCCATTGTTTTAAGTAAATTTAGGGTTACAGTTTTAGTCTCATCTGGGACCAAGTCCTTCAGTGGAACCATGTTTGTGCCCATTCTCTCGTGCTTTCCCACCTAACATTGCCGAAAAAGAGAATGGAACAAAATTATACAAATTAAAGAAGTTAAGAAGACATGAAAGTAACTTCCCAGTAGTCTGTACCACTACTGGCTTGTTTGCACTATGGTGTCCAGATTTATACCTCTACTATTATGTTGCATTCCTTGCCTGAACCATTTTGGTTTACTTCAAGCTCCTTTCTAAAGCTTAAAGGTCAAGTTTTACAAAGAAAATATAACTCAAGCTACAACTAGAATCTTAACCAGTAGAAAGGCAAGATAACAAAGGCATCTAGATGTAAGACCTCCAATATAGGATAAGTAGCAATCTCTTCTTCAGAGAAAAGAACTCAAGGACCAGATCTTGATACCAGAATATACTATACAATCCTAGGGTAAAGCAGTATAGACACAAATCATTCTGCAAAAACCGCCATAACAATTTATGAATTTAGTACTTTATTTCAACAAATGATATTACTAACTGAACATGATTGCACTGGCCAAAGTGGCAAATGGTCTTGCTTTGCGCCCTACTGATGATAGCATACACCAGTCCATAACATACAAACATTATGACCAAATGAAATACGCAAAACCAAAAGTTAAGGAAAAAAGAAGATATGAAAGGAATGTAACCACAAACAAAAGGGGCACCAGTTTAAGAAAAGCATAAATACCTGCTCCCAATCATAAACAATGGCCTCGAGTGCCTGGGCCTCTGGATCAGTGACAGTAATCTTGAACTCCTCGTTCCACTCAGGGTTAAGGTTATTCTTCTTCACCTGTGTCTTCTTTACCGGCAGCTTTTCATCTGCCATCTTCAGCTTCACATACGGGTCTGATTTCCCCAGCAAATCTTTCTTCCTCAGATTCTGTGCCCGTACCACCTTGACATGCAGTATCCCCACAGGCTTCCTCGACGCCCTGCCATGAAAACACATCCAGAAATAGGTTGCATTATATTGCCCATATCTTGGCTAAGAAGCACCAAGTCAACGAAAAGGAAAAAATATCAATAATGTGCAGCAAAATATCGAGGAAAAAAGAAAATGCAAAAATAGTGTGGTAATAAATTTACAATTATTGTGGACTAAAATGAATCAACAAAATACATTTCAGTAGGATGGTAAATAGTCAGACATGTAATACATGAAAAAAAAAATTCAGCGGTGAAGTATAACCTCTTTTCACAAAGACATATATGAAATGACTATGTAATAATTGAAAATAAAATGTGCCTGTGAGAATATAAGAGGCAAACAATTGATTGGAAGTTTACTTTGAAGGATCCAATATAGGAACTTCCAGTGTCTTTGGCCACAGATACATGCTTGCGACTTGCTTTTTAATGGTCTCCTGGAAGAGGAGAGAAAACAGGACTCAAGAAATGAACTGTTATGGACATGCAAATTAGGTGTTCAACTTGTTGTTTTGCATATGAAATGATATGTGAAGAAGTAATGATAAAAAAAGGATAATAACCTGAATAAATCTATATAAACCTGGAATGGCCATGATGTCTCCTCCCAGGAGTTTCAGTCCAAAGTCAATATGTGGCTAAAAAAACCAAGAATAGGAGATAATTATGATGTTTGCTATTCAAAAATCAAACCCTTACCCTGCATTGCAAAAATTTGCAGACATTTGGTCAAAAGAAAGAATTTGGAACCTTCTCCATGAGAGAGACAAAGATATTTGCAAAGCAAGGGAATGATGGGACCAATGGCTTAAGAGTGATGCGCGGTGAAGCAAAAAGTTGCAAATCTACCACCTAAAAGTATCATAATTAAATTATGTTTCATAAATTAGACTATGCTTATTGCAAAGTGAAATAATGTAAAGTGGAGTATTTTCTGTCAAATGATAAGTACCTGAATAGACGCCTTCATTCCGTAAGCCTTGACTACTGCCAAAATATTAGGGTTTCCAGCCCATTTTAATGACGGCTCCATTATCAGCTCATGTTCTTCTGTTGTATACACCTTCATTCCTGTTTAACCCATTGCATATTAATTGTTAAGACTTAAGACCCTACATTAAATATATTACATATTAGTAAAGCGATTGAAGAACCTTGAAAAGTGGGTGGCAAGGTGCCCAAAGTAAAAGACTCAAAATCAACAGAGTCGATCTTATAATTTACAATACTCTCAGCAATAATTGGTTTTGCTATATCTTGTGCAGTTCTGCATATTGCCTGGGGGAATAGAGCAGAAAATAAAAATCAGGGTAGTTTAGAAAACATCATGCAACACTAAGGATCATTTTTCAAGAAGGGATGGAATAATACCTTATCGAGGTAAGGCCACAGGCACTCTAAGAATCTGTTTAGCCAATCAATCTGAACAAAAAGGAAATTGTAGTTTTAATGAATAAAATGCAAATTACAGATAGCATTTTCAGCAGGAGTCCAAAATTAGGTACATACTCGATCATGGTCTGGATTTTTGACCCAAAGTGGAATTTCAGGAAGCATCTTCTCAATAGAAATTGTGTCATATTCAACCAATGGACGGATCTTGATATTCTGAAAATCATTGAAGGCACAAAATTCTTGTTAGATCATGTCATTACTATCTTGTTACATCAGTACAGATATTATCATCATCATTATATTGATATAACGAGTTCTACTATAGTATCTATCACTCTGGAAGGCGATACACAGACAAATACATTTATTTGAAACCATGACAGCCAACAAATAGATTATCAAAATGAAAAAAAAAAGTAAAAATGTACACAAATTCTTCAGAATTTAGATAGCCTGCCTATCAGATTTGGTACGATTTGGAAATAGTTTGATCATCGATAAAGTGCAGATAAAACTGAATTGTTATTTTTTCAAACGGCTTGATGGATGATCATTCAATTTTCAACTTGCGTTAGAACTTAATACACATTCTACGTAAACTAAGAAAAAACTATCCTTTTTAGCATAGCATACTGTTATTATCACTATTATTATATCTAGTCCTTACATGAATGAGCTTAAAAATAGATAATGAATAAGAATGCACAAGCAGCGGCATTATAAAACAAGCAATAAGAAGGAATTATCAAGAAAAAGGAAAAACCAAAAACACGAATATTATCAAATCAAAAGAATAAATGAGATTTACCTCAACATCGCTAGGTTGAATGTAGATGAACAAGAAATACCCAATGACAACCCCGGCCGAGATTCCGATACCAAATCCAAAAAACCCCAAAATCGTACTTATCACGCCCATTTTGATCCTTTACGGTTAAAAAAATTCACCAAATCGCATGCCACTGTTCAGAAAGGAATGCAGCTGATCAGTCGTCATTCAAAGAGGTCGAATCCTTTTGGCAAAATTTCAATATGAATGAAACAAACTTACATGTACCTCCTATTATATTTCTCCTGATCACATCTCCAGTCTCGTAAACATATATCTGAAAGCATCTAAGCAATCGAAAAATTTAGCGACGCAAAGGCCTTCGTTGAATTTACTTTCAAATGCCGAGAAAGAGGGGCGAAGGAGGAGGATCACACCTGTTGGCTTTGAAAGAAAGCCTGGGCACGGTGTATGTATACCGACCAGGAGGGAAGTCGTGGATCCAGTGCAGCAGTTGATTCAGCAAACATCTGTGTTGCTGACGAGACAACACAACAAGAGGACGTGTAGTATTTTAAATATTTTTCATCGGATAATTTAATCATTGACAAAGGAGCAACTGCTCAGATGATTTGCAATAGTAGTAGTTTTTAATAGTTTAGATATATTCAAAAGTTATCAAACATTTCAGTTGCAAATTGAACAAGAGTAGACAAACCATTAAATATTTATACTATAATTGATTCATGAATAAAAAAAAACATATTTACCTCTTAATGCAATTCAATCGTCACATTTTTATTCTCATTTTTTGAAAAAAAAAACATTAATATAGTCTTATTGCATAACTGAAATTCAATTTCAACTAGATAAAAAAGAACGTTTGAATTTAATAAAATACAATACTAATACATATGTGATGTGTCATGTGTAAAAATATCGTTTGGATTTAAATGCAAACGTCCATTTGGACCATTTCTGATTGAGAGTTTGAACTGGATTTAAATGTAAGCGTCCATTTCTTATTGAGAGTCGGAGACATAGCGAAGCACGCGCCTGCTTCCAGTGCTTAATGAATAATGTGATTAGATTAACACAAAGCGAGTAAGCGACTTGCAGTTTGCAAAATTGTAATATATAACCCGGTCTGGAGTCTGGAATATTATTCCCCGCACAACCCGGTTTGAAACCATGCAATATTGAAACAGTTGTGAATAAGAGGATGCAAATGCATTCTCGGAGAAGGCCAAAACATAGTACGCATGCCGTTTCCAATTTTATGTTTGCATCCAATATTTCCAATTGATACTCCACAAAGAGGTTTAAGTTTTCTATTTCCTTAGCTATGCCACATCAGCATTGATTTAAAATCGTTGATTTGGTTTTACTCACAGATTTTAACTGTTAATTATAACTTTTTACAGATTACCGTATTGAAAGAGAAAGATAATTGTTTATCTTAGATTGTTCAAATTCCAAAAGAAGTAATTAAGAAATGTATTTATTGCTCTGTAATAAATTGAAAAGCTTAAAACACACCATTTCAAAAAGGGTTGCTAGACGAGATTGGAGGTGGGGAGGTTCAAAGTCCTTTGAATCAAAAATTGGGTTCAAAGTTTTTGAGAGCCGTTGATTTTGCATCGAGATTCGTAATAAATATTGAAAGTATGAATTTTAAATTTATATTTTTATTAAATGTACGAATCTCGATACAAAATCAACGGCTCTCAAAGGTTTTGAACCCAATTTTTAATTCAAAGGGCTTTGAACCTCCCCACCTTCAGGAGATTGGTTTAAGAAAAAAAATGCAGAACCACCGATATAAATAACTTACTTAACATATACTTTATCTATATTTAATATTAATATATATTTTCATTTTAATAAAAATCTTAAGTACGGTTAACTCTTGGACATCTCATTCTTTGTCAATCAAAAGTATCATGAAATAAATTTGTTACAGTTAAAAATTCAAGACAAAGACTATTTAATTGATGATGAACATATATAAAGAGGGATTTGAATGGTTTGGGTCGGGAGGTTTCGGCAACTAGTGCTTGGCCACGGATTGAGGAATA
Source organism: Schoenoplectus tabernaemontani (assembly GCA_037127355.1). Classification (NCBI taxonomy): domain Eukaryota; kingdom Viridiplantae; phylum Streptophyta; class Magnoliopsida; order Poales; family Cyperaceae; genus Schoenoplectus; species Schoenoplectus tabernaemontani. The sequence goes on from CM073757.1 coordinate 10,768,640, forward strand.
TTTCGACGGCATGACAACACAATTCCAAAATCATCACATGTAGTTCAATAAAGGAGTCACACACGATGAGCTTTCCACCCCGATTTTGAGAATTATCTTGAATAAAATGAGATGATGTTCGACAATATGATGTTTTGAGATAAAATTTATGGGTTCTCGTGTTGGATTGGTTTGTGATGCGAGGTGTTACCTTGCGACAGAGGGTGGATGATGATTTCATCCCGAGATGGTGTGAGATGAGACTGGGATAAATGAGATGTTGTAGAAGGGGTGATGGGAGGATTGGTGCTTCCGACAAGGGGCGATAGAGGGATTGTGTGGGGTAATGATAGAGAGGAGGTTTCCAGTGGTGAATGAGAAGGCAGATTCAGCGGAGAGGTTGAGGTTAAGGGCGGAGGGATCATATCCGGTGTTGGGAGCGAGAGAGGAGGTGGCATCGGCGTGGTTGTCATGGTTGGGGTTCGACGACGGAGAAGGGAGATACGACAAGGGGTGAGAGGGGCGAAGGGGGCGTGCGAGGTAGGGATCCGAACGGGTGAAAAGAGGAGAAAATGTTAAGTTATGAAAAAGAACACTATAGGTCAGGTCGCATGTGGCCCAATGTTGTGCCTGCATAGGGGTCTGCACAGCCTGGCCGAAAAACAAACCCTCTAGTTTAGGCCGCATGCGGCCCTGTGCAGGGTCTGCACGACCTTTTTTTTTGAAATAACCTCTAAACTAAATTAGAAATAAATCGAAAGGAAATATACATCAAAACCCACTAACTCCAAAAAAAATATTAAATGAACCCCTCTAACTAATAAAATCATAAAAGATTAAACTAGAATGACAAATTAACCCTACCAAGCTAATTAAAAAATCAAAAATAAAAAAGAAGTGAAATAAATAAAAAGAAAATGTCTAAAAATTTTAAAATTCAACTTTGGGCTGCCTCCCAAGAAGCGCTAAGTTTTACGTTGTTAGCTCGACCATCCCAATCCTATCTCAAGTGTTTCAGTTCAGTGAGAACCATGATGTATTTAGTTGTTGGAAATAATTGATGATGATTTCTTATTGAGAAAAAACTGATACAGTTTTATTACAAGTCAGGGCTTATATAGCCTTGTGTTTAACGGAAAAAAAGGAATTATAACGGTACAAACACTGTACCAACGGTTAGTTGCCTAAAAAATAAAAAGAAAGGATTGAGGTGTTTTTATCTCCTAATTATCAATTAATAAGGAGATTAGAAGCTCTTCTTTCTCTAATTAGCCAATGATGAGAATAATCCCAACGGATTTGAGGCTAATTCCCTAATTACAATTACATCTTTATTTTTAATTATTATTTTCAACGCTCCCCCTCAAGTTGGGGATGAAGTATAGATGTCGATCATCCCCAACTTGCAAGAATTTCTTTCGAATACTCCCGGATCCAATCCTTTTATGAATATATCGGCTAATTGATCTCCACTCTTGACATACGGGGTCTCAATTTCTTTTGATTGGACTTTTTCTCGGATAAAGTGGCAATACACCTCAATATGTTTTGTTCGCTCGTGAAAGACGGGATTCAACGCAATATGTCTTGCCGCTTGATTGTCGCAAAATATTTTCATTGGATCTCGTGTTTCGATCCCAATATCCATGAGGAGTTGCTTTACCCATATTAACTCACTCGCGGTTGATGTCATGGCTCGGTATTCTGCTTCGGCACTTAACCGGGCCATAACATTTTGTTTCTTACTCTTCCATGTGGCTAGATTCCCTCCTACAAATATGCAAAAATCGGTTGTTGATTTTCGATCAAAACTTCCGGCCCAATCTGCATCGGAATAGCCACATATTTCATTAGAATTATTATTTTTCATCCATATTCCCTTTCCGGGCGTGCTTTTCAAATACCTTAGAATTCTATCTATAGCATTTAAATGAGTTGTTCGAGGTGCATGCATAAACTTGCTAATTTGGCTTACCGAGAATGAGATATCTGGTCTCGTTACCGTTAGGTAAATTAATCTCCCAACAAGTCTTTGAAAATGATTTATATCTTCTAAAGGTTCACCCTCTTCGGTGTTTAATTTGTATTTACTATCGACCGGTTTCTTTTAGTAAATCAAGTGTATATTTTCTTTGCGAAATAAACAACCCTTTGGAAGAATGAGCAATTTCAATTCCTAAAAAATATTTCAAAATACCTAGATCCTTGATATCGAAATTTTTCTTTAATTATATTTTTACCCTCTTAATTTCTTCTAAACTATTCCCCGTAATTATTATATCATCAACATACACTAAAATAATAATAACATAATTCTCATCTCTTTTTGAAAATAAAGAGTGGTCGGCACTGTTAGTTTGTAATAATCTTGAAGTCAATAATACGATAAATTAGTTATATAAAGCTTTGTTCATGAATTGGATATTTAAACGATATTTTATTTCTTTGAGTATTATTGAATTTATGAATCATTCCGAGTTCATGACTGGAATTGTGAAACTTCATAATATAGAATATACTCTTAAAAGTCACTAACCAAGGTAATTAGCAGGAACACTAATTAACCGTTATCAGGTTAGTATGTGGATTAAATGATGGTCAAGTTTTACAGACCATAGACAAAGAGTTGTCATTTTAATCACATAGATAGATGTTCTAGGAACATCGTATTTGATAGACCCCAAATGAAACATTAAATGGAATTGTGTTCGTGTCATTAATGTTTTCGTTCAGTATTAAATTCTAAAGTATGAGGTATTCATCTTTCCTACATAAGATATGTATGTGTGTGATTTCTACCAAACGTTATCCGTAAAAGGTGGCTATAAAGGTAGCTCTTCGGTATACATAACTTATGCGAAGGAAGAGATGGTTTGCCAAAAGTACTATTGTCCCTCGTATTTCTATACGAGTTATAGCATCACTGGGCCCCTTGATAGAGTAAGATTATCTCGCTAGCAAGATAATTACAAGAGTAATTATATTTGATAATTTACTCGGGATCAAGAAAAGATTAAGTTTGCAAGGATGACACATACCTACCTTGAAACGATCGATAACTATGAGACAAAAGAATTAAACACAAGTAAATAGTTTACTGGATCATGATATTGTACAGTACATCATCATCTGTGTAATTGGATGGTCATAGTGCATTCGGCCAGATGCCTCCTATGATTATAGAAGTTAAAACGGTTTTAACTCTATTTACCAACATAACACGGATCATGTCGGGTCACACCGTATAGGAGTTAATCGGAGAATCTTATTGATTAATTATAAATTGTTTATAATTAATAATAAGATGGTTATAATTAATTATATATGATATAATTATATTTGTCATAAAGATGACAAGAAGCAAAAATCAGATTGAATTTATAACGTGTTGGACACGTCGTATAAATTAGCCGAAACAACAACTGAGAAAAAAATATAATTGTAGATGACAATTATATATATTTGATTTGGATTTTAAATGTTAATTATGGATTTGAATTATGGGCCAAATCCCATTTATAATTAAAGCCTTAATTAATAATTAAAAGCCCAAAATCAGAAAAGCCCAAAATTGAAAAAGCCCAAAATCTGAAAAGCCCAAAAAGGCCCATGAAAAGCCCATGCCGACCTCCAAGGGTATTTTGGTAATTTGGCCAAAAGCCCAAGGGTATTTCGGTAATTTGGCCAAAAAGCCCAATGGCGTTTTGGTAAATTGGATGAACTTTAAGGGTATTTTGGTCTTTTCACATTGGAACCTCCCTACTATTCATGAGGGTATTTTGGTAATTTGTCAATCTCACATTTTCTATAAATAGAGGGGTAGGGTGAGAGAGAAAGCTACACCAAATCAGTTCTACTTTCTCTCTCTCGGTATACGGTTGTTTCAGAATTCACGGGATCGCTGAATAGTGTTTTTACGAAAGTTGCGGTATTTCTGCACATTTGTGAAACAGAATTACTGCGAGTCGTGAATAGTACTATTTCATCTTTTTCTCGGGTGAATAGTGTTTTTGCGAGAAACCGCAGTTTACGGTATTTCTGGCAAAAGAAATTTGCCGCTCTATGGTTAGTCCTGGTGGATAACCTACAGAGGCATCAGACGTTTGGTGCTCCGAGACAAGCCGATTTTCATTCCAATTGAAATTTGGAAGCAAGGTATAACATCTTATATTAATCTATTTAATTGTTAAGTAGATTAATATTTTTAGAAATCAATCATGGAGTAGATCAATAAAGGTTTAAAGAGGTGTGTATCTCTCGGTAATCATCCGACATATCACTTTAACCCTAAACTTAAGTTAGAAGTAAAATAATGTTTTACCATCTTTTGTAAAGGATTAAATGTCTGTAACTCTCGGTAATTATCCGACATACTTTAATCCCTAACTTAAGTAGAAGTAAAATTTTTGTTCTACGGTCTTTCCGAAGCTTGAGCATTAACGGGATTTGGGCATTCCGAATCCCTACAGGCACTACTAACTTTAAAATCACAAGAAATTAAGTAAGAGCTTAATTTTCCATACCATGTCCGAGGCGATTGCTTTAGTTCATAAATTGACTTATTTAACTTACACACTGTAGTAGCATCACCTTCTTTATTGTGCCCCGGTGGAAGTGCCATATAGACCTCTTCATCTAAATTTCCTTGTAAAAATGTATTTTTTACATCCAATTGATATAGGGTCCAGTTTTGGTTTACCGCTATTGAAAAAAGAATTCTAACGGTATTCATTTTAGCTACGGGCGCAAATGTTTCTTGGTAATCTATCCCGTGAGTTTGAGTATATCCCTTTGCTACTAGTCTCGCTTTATATCTTTCGATAGTTCCATCACTATTATATTTAAGTTTATATACCCATTTGCACCCCACTACTTTCTTCCCTTTTGGTAATTGAACAATCTCCCAAGTTTCATTTCTTTCTAAGGCGTCGAGCTCCTCTTTCATAGCTTTACACCATATCGGTTGGTTTATTGCTTCCTCAAAAATACTTGGTTCTTTTTAATTTGAAATTGAGGTTAGAAGAGCTTTATATTGAGGCGCAACATTGTCATAAGTAATAAAATCTTGTATGGGATAACATACCTTATAGGTTACGAAGTCTCGTAACCTACTCGAAGCACGGGGCACTCGGGTTGTTCTTCGTAGTGGTCCCTCTATAATATTTTCTTCGCTCTCCTCTTGCACTTGAGAGACTTCACTTTCCTCCTCTTGTGTTTGGGTTACCTCCCCATTTTCACACTCATCCTCATTTACCATTTCGGTTTCACTATCTCCCGAACAATTAATTTGAGGATAAAAGAAAATATTTGATAAATCAAGTTCATTAACCTTCTTTTCGCTTTCTTTAAAGTAAGGTTCATTTTCTTGAAATGTTATATCCGTTGAGATATAAAGTTTATGATTTATCAGATCATAACATTTATATCCCTTTTTTTGTGTAGAATATCCCAAGAAAATTGCCTTAATTGAAGTGCAATCCAATTTGTCTCGCTTGTTATTATGTACATAGCATGTGCATCCAAATATTTTCAAGTGATCAATTATAATTTTTCTTTTGTAAAGGATTTGCAATGGACTCTTATAATTGAGATTTTTGCTTGGCAATCTATTAATTAAATAAGTAGCGGTTAATATGACATCCGACCAATATTGTTTTGGAATATTGCTTTGAAATAAAAGAACCCGAGTTACTTCAAGTAAATACCTATTTTTTCTTTCCGAGACACCATTTTGTTGCGGTGTATAAACACACATAGTTTGATGTAAAATTCCCTTTTGTTTTAAAAAATTAGAAAATCTTTCATTCACAAACTCCGTTCCGTTATCGGTTCTAAATGTTTTAATTTTAGAACTAAATTGATTTTCTATAAAATTACAAAATTCTTGGAACAAAGAAAAAACCTCACTTTTATTTTTCATTAGATATAACCATGTGACTTTAGTGAAATCATCTATAAAAATAACAAAGTACTTGTATCCATTATATGAATCAATAGGGGCGGGGCCCCATACATCCGAATGAACGAGCTCAAAAGGTTCATTACTAGTACAATTTGATAATTTAAAAGGTAACCTAGTATGTTTTCCTAGATTACAAATTTCACAACTACTACAATCTAATTTTGGAAAATCAAAAAGACATTTCAAAACTCTATCGGAAGGATGCCATATTCTTTTGTGCCAAAGCTTGCCTAGTTCTTCATCCTTTTTAATATTGAAATTGTATTTTCTTTCTCCCACGTTATAAAGTCCATTTTGTAAATAACCTTCACCAATCACTTTCTTGGTTATCCGCTCCTGAAAAATCACATTCCTTGAGGAAAATAGAATTTCACAATTTAATTCATTAGTAATTTTACTAATGGATATTAAGTTAGATGCACAATTTTTCACATACAAGACATTTTGAATGTTTTTTAAAAAGAAATTAATTGAACCGTTTCCTAATATTTCCATTCTATCACCATTAGCTATAACCACAAATTGTTTTCCCTCATGACATTTATAGTTATTCAACAGATTTTTATCACCCGTCATATGATCAGTTGCACCCGAATCTAGCACTCAATTAGTATTTAAAAAATTAGTAGCTAAATTAGAGGCAATACCATTGAATTGTTGAGTATTTGTTTGAAGCATCAAAGAAAGCTGTTGGATCATCTGTCTCATTTGATCCAGATTTGGCTCAGCGATTTGTTTAAGCGCTGGTTCGCGTCTGCTTTCCTGCGCCGAGCCCATTTGAGCCGAGTATCCTCTTTTCTCCTCTCTTTGGCGATTTTCGCGATGCTCTCCACACTTCTCCCCATGTCGGCGATTTTCGCCCTTGAAACCACCCTTATAGCCCCCCTTTGGTCGGAGGTTTGGGTGGAGACACCAGCATTCTTCCTTAAGATGGCCTTCCTTCTTACAAAACTCACACCGGTTAGGGTTTGCTTGGTCTCCTCGAACCTCCGATCTAGGGTTAGGGTACGGCCTTGTTACTGCCATGGCTTTGGCCTCTGGGTCACCAACCGACTGTGAGCCCATGACAACTCTTCTGGTCTCTTCTCCTTCTACACGACCCATGACATCATCTATTGAGGGAAGTTCTGGTAGGAGAAGGATTTGAGACCGAACATACTCGTAGCTTGAGTTAAGGCTGGCTAAGAAGCGGAATATCTCATCTTGTTCTTCTCGTTTGCTAATTTCTTCGGTTCTGTAGTGGGGGGTCGGTACAGTTTTAGCTCATCTGTCTTTTCTTGTAAGAGGGCAAAGATCTCAGAGATAGATTGATTTGGTTGTTGCTTGATTTGATGAAGCTCTTGTTGTAGCCGGTACACATGTGAATGTTTCTTCATTTTGCCATATAATTTCTCGGCTTTCTCCCACATTTGCCTGGCTGTATTTTGATAAGTCATGATTTTGGTGATATGAGGCTCCATAGTTGCTAAAAGCCAGCCTGCAACCTTGTTGTCATTCTTCTTCCAATCTTTGAGGGCTTTGTTCTCTTCTTCTGTGAGAGCTCCAGCATTTCTTGGTACTGGTTTGGTTATCTCACCATTTACATATTCCAACTTGTCTCTGCCAACTAGCCCAAATGAAACTTGCCTAGCCCACATATTGTAATTTTTGCCATCAAGGAGCACTGAGGTCAGTCTTTCAATCGCTTGATTTGACATTTTTGGTTCTGGTAGTTGTTTTTCTGGTACTGATGGTTGGTTTTCTGGTTTTGGCAGTTGGATTTTTCTGAATGTGTTTGATGAGGCTTTCTCTGATCTTGATAAGAACAGATACTACTTGGCCCTTTTTCTCTCTGAACTTTGATAAGAACAGATATTGGTTGGCTTTATGACATTGTGCTGGTACTGGTACAGGGCTCCTCACTGTTATGTGGGATGTTGTCTGTATCGATTCTCGGATTGTTATTCGCCGTGGTCACCGATGCACATTTGTGGTTGTTGGCTTTTTTGTACTGTTACCAGTTGAGTTTGTTGCCCTTGCTGTGTAGGTGCTCCTGGTTATTTACCAGTCGAGTGGCTAACAGCTCTTGATTATTGGTGCTTCTGGTTTTTTTACCAGTAGCTGCTGGCTCTGTTGCCTTTTACTTGTTGTGGAATTTTGAGTTAGGTTCTGAAACTTTGTTCTGATACCATGTTGGAAATAATTGATGATGATTTCTTATTGAGAAAAAACTGATACAGTTTTATTACAAGTCAGGGCTTATATAGCCTTGTGTTTAACGGAAAAAAAAGGAATTATAACGGTACAAACACTGTACCAACGGTTAGTTGCCTAAAAAATAAAAAGAAAGGATTGAGGTGTTTTTATCTCCTAATTATTAATTAATAAGGAGATTAGAAGTTCTTCTTTCTCTAATTAGCCAATGATGAGAATAATCCCAACGGATTTGAGGCTAATTCTCTAATTACAATTACATCTTTATTTTTAATTATTATTTTCAACATTAGTCCTGCTATTATTTAGTTACTTCGCTCTTGACACCTGGCATGACGTGAATAATGTTTTTAAAGGGTTGCTGGCACGCTGAGAACTACTAACAGCAAGTTGAAGAGAAGTTGATTGCATTGGCGGAGCCTAGCCCATTTTTTAGATGTCAAGCTTGAACTCGCCTAGTTATTGACGAATTCAAAGTTCATAAGCGTCATTTCACATTGGATATACACCCCACTGAAACATATGCAACTGGACGGCTAATTCGACTCAACTTTGATCGGAAAAACTGGTAGGGATAATCCACAATTATAGATCGGCATAGATATAACTCCTTGTCTTTCACTTTAGAACGCAAATGAGCATATGCCTCCTCCTTTCCTATGAGATTTCTATTCAATTGCACTAAATGACAAAGATTACCAAAAAAAATAGAATAGCTATGAGTTGAAAATCTATCTGAACTCTCACTTCTTTTCAATAAAGAAATATGTTCTTGGTGATTTGGCATAAAGCATCCTCTCGACTGAAAGTGGTCCGAACGGAGACAGTGGTGGGCTCTTTGATTTAATCAAATTATTAGTAGTAGTAACTGAAGATCTTGGATTTGTTAGTTGCATTTATTTACTCTATTTATTCATTCAAAACAAGCTTTGTCTGTCCTAACATAAAATAAAATATGAGCGGACTTTGCTTTCATTGCCTCTGCTCACAACCCTATTTCCAACAAGTAGGTGGCTCAGAACTAACCTCTTATATTTATACTTTATTATATATATATATTTATACATATTATTTATCAATATATTCTGAAAATTATGTAGAATCTTAACATAATATTAATATCAATTAAATTATATTAAACATTTAGTTATGATATTATTATATGAATAGAAACATTAATATTTTTGAAACGTCTAAATGTGAATGATGTAATTTAACAAACATCTTGATACATTTTTAGCAATATCTTTTAACTCGAAAATCCAATCAATATAAAATCAAATTCTCTAAAAATATGACAACTATATCTATCATTTTTTTATTTGAGCTTTTTAATAAAACATATCAATCTCAAAAGTCCGTATTTATGAAGGTTAACTGCTGAAAAATTTTAGATCTCTAGATATTTTTTTAATCATAATTTTGTATTGAAAGAACATATTAAGATGAGGTAAATTTTGTAAATTCATAACAATAAAATCTACAATTTTGATATTTTAAGTTTTTTCAAATTCAAAATCTAAAATGCTCAAAAAAATATATTTCTTAGCTGATTTTAAAAAACTGCACTGTAAGGCCAGGCCGAGCCAAAAAAATAGCCCATAGGCAGGATGCGGGTTAGGATTTTTAGGCGCGGTGACATGAGCTAGGCAGGACAAATATATGATTTTGATAGACGAGTCAGATCATAAAATTAACATTTTACCCATCTACACGGCGCATTGTCATCCATCAGCTATATGTTATCAAGTTGCCGATTCTCTTCAGCTCCACATGCTAGGAGATGAATTGAGCATGTGCCCTTTTTTTTATATATATAATTTTGCATATTAGATACCATAGCTAATTTATTTATGAAAGAATTATCAAATAGATAAAGTTAATACTTATTTTTTTTGGATATTACAATGAATCGTGCATGATTGAATGCATAAATTTATAATTTAATATTATTATAGATATAAATTGTTATCAGTGAAAATCTGCTTGTAAAGTATTTTACATAATTCAAAATTCTTCATCTACTTTTAATAAGTTAAAACGTGAAAGCGAAGCTATATCACGCATCTTTCATACATAAATTGATCCAAGACAGTTCCTTCGCTGAACATGACACTTTCATTTTGTACATTAAGCAACTGAAAACGAACAGTCGAACACCAATGAATTTACAGCTTTTAGAGTTTGAATATTTTTGTTTAGCAGGGGTCGATATCAAATTGCTGCATACAACTAGGCCTGAATATTGCTAATTTACAAGGGCACATAACAAATTATTCCAAACAGAACAAAATAAAAAGAAAAGAAATCCTGAAGCTGTAAAGTAACCCTAGCGGACATCTCCTTTCTTCCCCTCGATTCGACCTGTAAAACCCTGCACTAAACCCTATCCGCCCCCTCCCCCCTCTTTCCGAATTTCTTAGATGGGAAAAAGAAAGAGAAATGAAAAAGGTGAAGCGGCCAATGACGGCGACAGTGCGCCGCACTGCCCCGCTACCATCTTCGTCTCCAATCTTCCCTACACCTTCAAATCTTCTGAGGTACAGCAGCATTTCTTTTCCATATTCTATTAGTTAACCGGAAGAAGTATCTGAACTTGTGTGTTCTCTGATTTCTCGTTTTTTAGCTGGAAGAGGTTTTCAGTGACGTGGGGCCTATGAGGCGTTGCTTCATGGTTATGCAAAAAGGTTTAAGCCTTTTCTGTCTACTCCTGTCTATTTAAATTTTTAACCGGTTTTAATCATAGGATTGCAACAAACGTGATAATAATTGGTAATGTCATGTTGGTCTGTATTTAATGCAATTTCAGACAAACACACTGAGGCATTGCTTTTAGTTTAATTGATTTTGTGAATAAGTTGCTTATAATTGTAGTTTTTTTTTTATTTTTAGAAATAAGATCTAATGAAGACACATCCTTCAGTTCTAACTGTAAGAAGAATTATTTGCTAATTGAGATTACCTTCCAAATGCAGGGTCTGATACAAGTCGAGGTTTCGGATTTGTCCAGTTGTGAGTTTTATACCTTCGATATCCTCAATCACTTTCCATTGAAATTGCAGATTTGCAGTATATGTGATTATGATTAAATTGAACTCTTATGTCAATGTTAAATTACTGCATCAATTTATGTTAATATTATCTCTTGCAGCGCTGCTGTTCCAGATGCCCAGCGTGCAATTGAACTAAAAAATGGCCATGAGATCACTGGAAGGAAAATCAGAGTTAAGCTTGCAATGCAGCGTGCACCACTGGAGCAACGCATGCAGAAGACAAAAAATGGTTATTTCTTTTCCATGGCCTTTACTTTCATGAACTGAAGCATTATCAAATTGATGGAAATTGAGAATGAGTTTGCTCCTTAGACCTAGTAAAATATGGTTGCTTGTGTTTACCTTGGGGGCATTAATTATAATTATTGTTCTTATGGATTCTGGGATGGATGTAGGAACTATTCTGGCAGATTGGTACTGAATTACCTGAATTTGAGGTTAACATTTCTTAATAAATTAATGTATTGAATTTACTAGGTTAGTTTCTGTCCTTTGCTTATGTCTGAGTTTATGCTCCACAGTAACTTGCACTAATGTCATTTTTTCAATCTGTCAAACTTTTAAACAGCACAAACAGCCGACACTGATTCTAAAAAAGAAATAGAAGCTCCTCCAAAAGTCTCTACCACTAACCCTGTGACCCAGGCACCAACACCAACACCGATAGCAACAACATTATCTGGTAATGATAAATTGTTTTCATTTGATCATTTCTACTTACTTTTTTACTTCTTTTGCTGAATTGCTCAAAATGTTGAACCTTGTCAATAGATAAGCCTGTTAAGGCAAAGGATTCAAAGATGCCGATGGAGGAAGGTGTTGAAGATAAAGCCAAGAATTCTGATAAACAGAGGTATTCTTGGACACTGTACCAGCTCAGAACTTTGCTGCATTTGAGTACAAGTTTTCTACCTTTGTTATTTGAGAAAGCTGTTTAATTTTCTATTTTCTTCATTATTATCTTGAAGAGTTGCAAGAACAGTTATATTTGGTGGCCTCAACTCTGAGGCAGCAGTGGAAGTATTTCGTCTGGCTGGCCAGATCGGTACTATAGTTTCAATAAACTATCCCCTTCCCAAAGCAGAGCTAGAACAACACGGTACATTTAACTTCTACGTTTTAGAATTTTCATTTAAAATTTTTGTTACATGCAAGATATTAGCCTTAAGAACCCATTATGACTGGAAGTCTGCAAACCAAATTACATAAATGGCCAAACATCACTGTTCCTTTTTTGGGTCCTTTGAATGTTTGAAATTTAATTCTTGGTACCTAAAATGATTCACCTTGAACAAAAAGTGAATGACCTGTCCTTGTCACTGTTGATGCATAATCTCATTTCTTGATTGGAAACAATTGTTTATTAACTCATTTGATGACTGTAATGGTGAATAAATTGTCATTCTTGCAGGGCTAGCTCGAGATGGTTGCACCTTGGAAACTTCAGCTCTACTTTTTGAGACTGTCAAGGCAGCACTCGAATGCGTGAAGAAGTTGCATCAGAAAGAAGTCAAGGGTCAACGTGTTTGGGCCCGGCAACTTGGTGGAGAGGTACATTTGAATTCTGTATTAATACAAAGGGTGATTTGGTGGTATGAGATCATTTTTGTAACATGGAAGTCATGAAGTGTTAAGATTTCCTATTCCCCAACCCCACTACCCATGGGAAAATTAAAATAAGCTCGGTACATCCTTTTTTTTTCCAACTGCTCTCTCTGTCTCTCTCTCTCTCTCATGTACTTCTCTTTCACACTCCCAGAAAACCCACCGTGCCTTCTGAACACCTCTGTTTAATATAGTCTAAGTTCTGACAGTAATTTGTACCCTGGGTTTTGGTTATATGATTTGGTTGAACCGATGTCCAGGGATCGATCGCCGTGAAATTTTGGGACCTTCTGGACATGCCCTTGAGATCTCAAGATTCGGGTTATATTTAAATGCTGCATTTTGTGATGTAGTTTTCATTTTGGAATGGTTTCCTCTTTTGGGTTATGGATTGAAATTTGATTTTCTTTTGGGGCTCTAAGGTAATTCTTGAAAGGTATATGTAAGAGGGTTTCATTCATACTTTGGAGGGTTATATTTGTATTTTACTGTATATAATAGGATTATAGGAATTCTATTGTAGATGCTGAAAAAAGGTTTAAATATCATTGAATTGAGGACATATAATATTGAACAAGGCTTTCTTTACTAAAGGAGTGTACAGTTAAGTATGTCTGTTGCTGTGACTATGAATAAGATAGAAGATAGTTTTCTTAAAAAAAAATTTCCTGAAAGAATTGACCAACTTGATTTATCATGTAATAGGGCTCAAAAACAAGAAAGTGGAGGATTATAGTCAGGAATCTTCCATTTAAGGTAATTTGTTAAAATTGGAATAGTAAGGCCTTGACTAAAGCAATATCATTATGATATATGGTAACCTTATTTAGATTTGATACAGGTTAAAGAAGAGCAGATAAAAGAACTGTTCAGCTCTGCAGGGTTTGTTTGGGATGTAACTATTCCTCATAAATCACCAGAAGGGTATCTATTTGCAGCAAATTTATTTAATAGTTGTATCTATAATATTTTTTTACAATATCTCGAGATATAACCTACAAGTCACTTTTTCTTTTTTGATAATCGATATGACCAATAAATCATTCTTGCAAATAGCCACTAATACTTTGGATTATTGCTGATATTTTGTTATCAGCTAAATGAGGCAGATCTATAATTGATTCAGAATAACTCTGAACCTGGATTTTCATTTTTGCATGCCTAGATCGTGTTCTTAATTGGCATAATGAACAAAATTGGGAACTGGCACAATAATCTAACTTTTGGTACAATGGCAAATTATCAATAAGATATTTTTCTACTTTCAGAAACATGAAATCAAGATGTTTGTGAATGTGTTGACAAAAATGGGCATAATTTGCATATTCTTTATAAACTGATGTTGCATGTCTTTTAACCTATCTCCTTTCAGAATTTCAAAGGGCTTTGCTTTCGTCTCCTTCACCAGTAAGCAGCATGCTGAAAATGTATGTTAGATACCAATGATATAGTTTCCAGAATATTGCTATTTAACTATACGTCAATACAGAACAATATTGAACATTAGTCAGTTTTCTCCATTCCTTTGTTACCTTATCTGATTTTTTTCTCAAATCACTAGCATGATCACAGATGGTCAATGTGGTAATCTCTTTGTTGGCCTCAGGACAACTTTATTATAATTTAAGTCTCTTGTCTGATTTTATGTTATGTCAAAAGAACTTCTTGACTGAGTAATTTATGCGATCTATTTTTTTTTCTTTTTGAAGGCAATAAAAAATATAAACGGGCGCAACTTTTTGAAGAGAACTATTGCAGTTGATTGGTCTCTGCCAAAGAAAGTATATGATGTTGCCACAAAATCTGGTACTTCAGGTGATGGAATTGGTGAGTATGTTTTGTTAGAGCAGAAATTTCTCCTTAAAAAATCTATGTAGGTAGCAGCGATCTGCATGCCTCTCGATGCTCTTCTATTATCATCAAAAGATGGTCAAATTCGAAATTTGGCTACATAGCAAGCATGACCAATAACAATTCCCTCATTTCAGGATGTCATGCTATGTGGGGTGTATTGGATTTTTTAATCAATCCTCTTTCACAAGAAAAACTTCAAAGTATTAGAATCAGCAACAAGTGTGTGTTACAAATGATGAATTACTTTTGTTAGCCTGCAACTTACCCATTGTATTTCATAGCCTAAGGAGGACCTGACTAGAAGCCTATCTTAAATTTACTCATATTTAATTTTGTAAATTTGAAAAATTAACCTAATGGCCATGCAGAGCAGGACAGTAGAATAAAAATAAAAGAAACCGAGAAACTTTTCAGTCTTTCATTGCTTAATTCACATTCTTCTTTGAACATTCTGTTTTATTTATTCCCTCTTGACCTGTTGTCCTGATATTTGATGGAACACGGATAGCCATATATTTAATATATATTTTTTTTAAACTCCTCTTTAAGTCTGCACTGCTTTTTAAGAGAACTCAGATATGGAGCAATTGATTAGCTAATTATACTTTTAAATTTTCCTGCATAATTTGTATTAAACATCAGACAAATCCAGATATAGAGCAATTGATAAGCTACATTACTTATCCTGCACAACAACAAGTCTAGATTCTAGAGCATTCATTTTTTCAAAGAATTGTAATTTCTCTAATTTCAGAAGATGAAATTGCAAGTAGTGCTGACACCAGTAGCGATCTAGATGAAACCGAGGCTGCAGAAGAAGACTTTGATGCTGAGAATAACAATACAGTAGATTTTGGGACTGAAGCTGAAGTTTCAAGAAAGGTCTTAGAAAGCCTAATCAGATCCTCCTCGGGTACCCTTTCTGAAACCCTCAATGAAGACTCCAACTTAGAAGGGTCAATGAAGAGTGATGGATCAGAGATTGACGAGGAGATCCAAGTGCAAAAAGTTAATAACCATCAGAGCAAAGATGGGAAGGCAAAGATTCAAGTGCAAAAAGTTAATAACCATCAGAGCAAAGATGAGAAGGCAAAGAAAATGGGAGATGGTGATTTGGATCGGACAGTTTTCATTAATAATCTTCCTTTTGATGCTACAAAAGAGGAGGTCATAGAGAAGTTCTCTCTGTTCGGGAAGGTCGAGTTGTTTCTCCCGGTTCTTCATAAAGTCACCAAGTCAGCATTAATCCCTCTTTCTGTTTTCCTTTTTTGTCTCAAGAAAGGTTTTTGTACCAGATTTATTACCATGCCACTGCAACAGTATGCATCCAGATTATTATTTGATCTGTACTAGGCCTTATTTTATGCTTTTTAAATTAAGGACTTCTATTTGAGATAGTGATACTATATCAACCAGACCTGCTGTCATTATTTTATACTTCTTGAGGTGTTTTTCATTTAATATTTTAATACCACATGCCAATTATCTCTTAGACCAATTCTTTTTGAGTTAGATCTTTTTTCTTCTGTTGTTTTGTTTACATATTGGATATTATTGATAAAATCAGCCACACATGCTGTTACGTTTTATACTTAACCTAAAGTGTTTTTCATTCAATATTTTGATACCATATCTGCCTGATATCTGTCCATACTTATTCCGTTAGAGTTTTTTTCCTGTTGTTTTGTTTACTTATTGGATATTATTGATAAAATTACTTCATAGCATTTTTGTATAATAAAAGAACTCCCATGGCCTTTTTCTTCCCAGTTACATACCAACATACCATAAAACGGGATCTTGATCCTTTGCTGTGCAGCACATGGTCTGTTGGATAACTTTAGGATCCATGCCAGTGTGAATCATGAAAAGATCCAACGGTCCACGTGTTGGCTGCATGGTGCTGTGCAGCACAGGATAAGGATTCCATAAAACGAGGTTTCTGCTTTTTCTTCCCAGTTACATACCAACATACCATAAAACGGGATCTTGATCCTTTGCTGTGCAGCACATGGTCTGTTGGATAACTTTAGGATCCATGCCAGTGTGAATCATGAAAAGATCCAACGGTCCACGTGTTGGCTGCATGGTGCTGTGCAGCACAGGATAAGGATTCCATAAAACGAGGTTTCTGCTTTTGCATGAGGAGAAACTTTTGTATAACAGTATGAGTATGGATTTCTAAATTGCAGCATATATGCTGAAGTTTTTGAGATCTTTGCTTGGGGTTGTACATATGCTGATTTGCATACGATTACTATTTATATTAATATTATTTGCACTGTATCAACAGCAGTATTTTTTGGAAGCTGTTCTTATTTTGTTATCACTATTATTGTTCAATGTTTCCTATTATCATATTCTCGTTGTTCATTTTTTGTTGTCATTTGTGTTGATATGTAGGAGACCTAGGGGAACAGGCTTCCTCAAGTTCTCTGCTGCCTCTGCAGCTGAAGCAGCAGTCACTGCATCAAATGCTGCGCCAGGCATAGGCATTGTTATAAAGGGAAGAGCATTAAAGGTCACGAAAGCAATCGACAAGGAATCAGCTCAAAAGAAAGAAGCTGAGAAAGCAAAGAGTGAAGTTGAGGACCGTCGTAATTTATACTTAGCAAAGGTAGAGAGCTCATACCTGTATATTGCATTAATTAAACTTCTTTTGAAGTGTTACTCTATTTATGAGTTTTGATTGCTTTTGTTTCTGGTCTTTTGAAATCCAAATTCGGTTGCTTTTGTTTAGATCTAGTGGTAGGTCAATATGAGTTGGCTTATTCCATTACAGTTCTGCAAGTTTTGATTTTTTTTGCAGAAATTGCGTTGGTTTATTTTTGGGTGAAATGGGTTGGGTCTGATTTTGTGGACCTTTTTTTTAATACAATGCTAAAAATGGATTTGCTCAATTGTTAGGATCTCAATAATGTGGAATCTTTTTCTAGTGATCACAGTAGCAAGGTTTCTGAAAACTTGGAATATTGGTTATATTTGATCTGTCCATTGTTTGCTTGAAAACCCTGAAAAGAAAATGCTACAAGATCTGCTGTGACACTGCTTTTATGGTTTTGCTCACACGTTTATTTAATTTGCCCAATTTTCTCTCACTCTTTGACTAAGCTGCCAACTCCAAAAGAACTAGGATCATTAATTTTCTTTTTGTTGATTTTAATTTTTTATGTATTTGATTCCTAATCATTTATTTTTCGTAAATTGTTGTGTGAACAGGAAGGTGAAATTTTACCAGGAACTCCAGCTGCAGAAGGTGTATCAGAGGCTGATATGAAAAAACGTGAAACGTAACTCTCTTGTGTACCTTTCTTTTCTACAAATCCCCCCCCCCCCCCCCAACAAACAAACAAAAAACCCAAAAAAAGAAAAGAAAGAGAGAAAAAACAGGATATACTTTGATAAAGTTAAAACTGAATCTGAATCGCCTAATACAATTTAAAATTAAGCAATTAAGTGTGTTTTACTCTTTATGTTTCATGGTTATACTGCCTTTGTACATCATGCTGAATACCTAAATACAACATAGCATAAGTGGAGGCATAATTATGTTGCATGGCTAGACAGTCCTTGCTTGCATTATTACTAACTGTTTGGTATTTAACTTCCATTTTTAGGGCAGCAAAGAGAAAAGCTGAGATGCTCCAATCACCAAAATTCCATGTATCAAAAACAAGGATAATTATTTATAATTTACCGAAAAATATGACACCTAAGGATGTGAAGAAGCTTTGCATAGATGGTGTTCTGTCTCGCGCGTCAAAGCAGAGACCTGTTATTAATAAGGTTTCCTTCATCCTTTTTTGTTCTTTGATTTTTCTATTTTTTTCTAATTTCGTTTGGGTATATTCCGATGTTAAACAATCTATTCATATTAATCAGGTAAACATATTGAAAAATGATAAGAAAAAGGATGAGCCTGGTGCCAAGAAACATTCTCGTGGTGTGGCTTTTGTTGATTTTAAAGAGCATCAACATGCAATTGTGGCTTTGAGGGTCTTAAATAACAATCCTGGTATGTTGAACATTGTTTTATCCAGAACAGTGCTAGTGTTAGAGTTTAATTTTTAAAGAGCACTAACATGCAATTGTGTCTGTAAGGGTTTATATTAATCCTGGGAAATTTAACTCTTTTGGTAGGCATGATGCTGCTACAAATAGTTTGTGCACCCATCTGATCTGGTTCCTTAGTATTAAGGTTCCAGTATGGGTCTGGTACTATGTAACCTTCCTTAGTGAGGCTTTATACTTGATATGTTTTCTTTTGTACTTATGCATGTGTAATGTATTTCACTTATTTTCATTTAGAAACATTTGGACCTGATCGACGGCCCATAGTGGAGTTTGCTTTGGAGAACATAGAGAAACTGCAACTTCAAAATATGAGAAAAGAATTGGCAAAAGAAAAGCAAAATAGACCACCAAAAGACACCACACAGTACACTTCTGATAAGGAGCCTCATGGCGGAAGGGCACCTAAAAGAGCAAAGAAAGAGAAGAACCAAAGAGAAATATCTAATGACAATAATGTAGCTAGGTTTGGCATCAGGGAGGAACCAAAAAAGGGTGGGCGAGTTCCAAAAAGGGAAAAGAAGGGAAATAAAAATGCAACCAAGTTTCAAGAAGGTAAAAAAGATCTGAGTGAGAAGGTGCAGGATGGTAATAAAATGGGAGGAAAACATACAAAAGTAGTGGGAAAGGTATTTGCATATAACTCTATATATAGTAATAATTTTGATCAAACACCTCAGATGCCATTTTGTATAAAACTTGATGGTTATAACATTTAACAAGCTAATTTAAATTTGTTATCTTAGTAATTATAAAAAGTCCAGATTGATGTAGTCTAAAGTTGTATGACCATAATGCAGAAAAGCACCCCCAATGAAGTGGGCTCAACAAATTTTTTGAGAAAAAGGAAAGAGATTCCTGAAGGTGGTCGAGATGTGAGCAAAACACGGAAGAAACAAAAGAAAAAATCTTCATCTGGGGAGGAGGTAGTTGACAAGCTCGACAAGCTGATAGAACAGTATCGGTCCAAGTTTAAAAACAAGCAAGACAACAGTAACAAAACAAAAGATGCTTCAAAGACCAGTCATGGGAAAGTGAGAAGGTGGTTCGAGACGTCTGATTGAGCTCAAGGAAACTTGATAAATTTTGGTTGATGGGCAACCCAATTTATTTGGAATTAAAGTTATTGTTATTGTTGTTGTTGTTTCACATTTATTCTGTCTGAAAACAAGAATGTTTTGTTCAAGGTCCGTTGAATACTTGCATTGTAAAATTTTCTTTTCTGAATGAATTATTTAAATACTAAACTTAGTTATTTGATAATTAATACTTCTGTTCATCCTTGTTAATGTAGTGTCTTGAGTATTGATGTTGTATGAAATAATATAAGTTGTTTACTTGGAGACATAGTAATAAGATTCATGAATAATTCGTTTTTCATCTATAGTTGTTTTTATAATATATAGTGTGTTTTTTTTTATCAAAAAAAACGTTTTATTTGTGAATTATTCGGCAAAAAAAATATTATATATTATTTTATATGAAATTTTTTATTTTTTAATATTTTATCATTATAATATATATTTCATTTATATTATATGAAACAAATTATTTTTGATTTATATCCGTATCATATTTGAACATCGAATTTTGACCTCATCTTTTCTGAATCACAAACTTAGAGATAAGCATCTTATTTTCGGAAGTGAACACATTTAATCCAGACTCAAAAGATCCTCCACGGTCCCACCCTCTTAACAAGAAAAGGAAGTAACAGGCTGTCAAAATTTTAATAATCCAGGCCATCTGTTCTTGTTGGTGTTTCTTTCTTTCTTTATTTTTTTTCTAAGATCTAGACGATCCTTCTTATAATTCTCACATAAGGTACCTCCATCGATCAAACAGCACTCAAATCCTGGGGGGATAAAATGAGAGAGCAGGGACAGTTTGGGCTGCCAAAAGGAGAGAGGTGTTGTGCGGTTTGAGCTTTAAATTACTACTAGATCTCAAATTTCAAATGACAGACAATTCAACAATTTTGGATCATTTTTATAATTACTACTAGATCTTTTATAAATAAATAAATAAATAAATAAAAGAAACCCTGGTATGTTTAACCTGTTTAGTAGTTATCAACCTTGATAACCGATGTAAGCTACATCTGTGGTATGTTTTAGAAGGATTTCCCCCCAGCAAGAGATGACAACCATCTAGCACATTTGTGCCTTTTGGAATAAAAATGTTTGCTTTGAATGCGTGCTGACTCATTATCAGGACTAGGAACCAGAATTTTTTTTGGTGTATAGGTTAGATAAATATTAATATATATTGATATGCAGAACCGATATAATTATTTAATTCTTTGGTATACATAGTAGATTAAACAATTATATATTGAGAATCAGTTTTTGATCTAGTGGCAAATGACAATGCCCATTGTGTGGGAGGCCCTTTGAAAAATCCGAATAGAAGTCTTTTATGAATATTTACGAAATTTGAGAGCTTAACTACCATATTTCTTATAAAATCAATGTATATATATATATATATACCATTAAATAATCAAACTAGTGCATATATATTTCTTTGAAAACTTCTCTGTACTTTCTGAAATAATGATTTATTCCTATCTTGAAATTCCAACAATCCGTGTCATTTTAGACGTGATATGCACCTATAATGTTTGTTTGCAGCTATTTCTGATGGCAGGAAAATCTTTTTTCCCCTTACAAAAAGTGCTTATAAGTGGCACATTATACTAGTTACGCTATCACTATCGAAGACGAAGTTAGTCAATGAATCTAATTTAAATCTCTGTATCAATTATCTTTAGCATATTTATATGTTTGTTACATCTATAGAAAAACAAAACTAAAAATGTTGTCATCAGGATTAGGTTACTTAACTAGGTTGCCAGTTGGGACACTAACCACTAACTTTAAATACATTTAACTTAATACAGAAAAAAAATAAGAATGCCTTATTTCGTCATCCACATATTGCAATGTAAACATAGGTTTCAATGAAGAAATAAACATACTTCAATTCCTATTAGAAAGCATATAAGATTAATTCACTGACAACCATGTAACGTTTAATTCTTTCTGGCAACTAGTCCTGCCTTACATAGCTACCGATCGACTAGATATATCACACAAAAAAACCCTAGCTGCATCGCATGAAAAAACACCAGCCGCCGTTAGGTGGGGGGAGAGGCCGTCGTCGCCACGACAATGCGGCCTTTTTGAGGATTAATACCATTTTAGATAAATATTCACATTCTTCTACAAGAGAACATCTACACTTCGGCATTTGTTTTTTACTTTATCAAGTAGTTTTCATTAGTATATTTGTATGAAAATGCAATCTAGATTGATGTAATTTTAGTTTGAATATTCAGCTTGTATTTTTTTCGTTATTAATATAATAGTTATTTACAGGCTCTGAGCGTTCAAAAAAAAAAGATCATAATCATGAGTCCTGTGGAAATAAACACGTAGAAGAGACACAGTTCTCGGTTTATGCTTTAACATTAAATATTTAATTGAAGGTCACATTTTGGCTAGCAACTTAGCTAGCTTGGCTAGATTCCAATTAATTTCATCAAATGAACTTCTTCCTCTTTCTAAGAATCGGTCTTTGTCTAGTTGTAAAAAATAATGTTCATCGTGTGGAAGGACGTTCAAAACTTGAGAGATTTTTATAGATATTTATGAAATTTGAAAACTTAACACTCATCTTTATTCATGCAATGAATAAATTTCTAACACCGGACTCAGCAAACTTATCAAAACAAGTTTGATTATATATAATTTTTTTTAAAAGAAATTGTTATATGGTCAAATTAGTGTTTTTAAATTTGCAGCTGTTCCTGATTTAAATTTTGTTGTTGTTGTAGTTTCTAAAAGACCGAATACAATGTTTTTTTTAGCTAAACCAAAATAGTAAAAATAAGGTAAACCGATTCTCTACTGAAGTGTTTACAAGGGTTTTCAAATTGTGATCAGTAATGTACATAAATATAACAAACCGAAATTTAAAAGAACAACTGGATTAATAACCATAAAAACAAAAGTAGGAAGGAACAATCAACTATGGCGTTGAGTGTGCCGTAAACAGATCGGGTCGTGGACGTCCGTCCCGAAATTCCGAGACCCGCCCCGGTTGCTTGCTCTTTGGGCACTCGTAGTTTGTTATGTATCTATAATACCGGTACCCGAAAAAATCAGCACCGCCCGCCTTGGTCGCGTGAATATCTCTTCACCACTTTCGGAGTGCATTAGGAACCCAATGTGTACCCAAGGCGGAACCGAACCGGTTGGTACCTGCGGTTGATAGCGAAAAATCCCATGCAATCCCGATTATCCGCGAGGAGCATGGCATAACAACCCCGAACAAAGGTGGTGTCTTTTCTCCTACGGGTGTCATAACATGTAACATGTAACAAGGTGTTTCGTCTCTTGATGTGTTATTAATTGTGGTACGATCTTCCGATTCGTCCCTCGATGTTCCTCTCCTTCTCTAGTTAACTACCGAACTACGAACCATTGTTTATGTTCTCGGAATATCTCTCTAGCCGTGTTTACAATATCTTGTGTTGCCCTTGAAAGATTCTTCGACATCGCTCTCTCCATCACGAAGATTGTAGTTAGTTCCATTTGTCTCCAGATATGTTATGTCCTTCTATTAGAATGTCGATGTCATTTGTGGCAGACAAATATGCTTGACATGGCTGTCTTGTTACTGGTATTGTCGCCATAACATATTGCCTTAGTTGAGTCGCGTATGAGCACTCCCTGAAGATGTGATTCCTTGTTTCCAGATTTTCCCGACATAGGTAACACATATTTGTTACTATCCATCCTATGCGTCTCATCTGATCGATTGTTAGGATCTTGTTTCTCGTCTGTAGCCAGCAAAACATCTGTACCCGCTGTGGTGCTTTAATTTCCCAAATTTTTAATAGTCTGCTATCAACGTGAGGTGTGTCATGAATGAATGCGTAGGCAGTTTTTACTGAGAATTTCCTTGATTCACACCTCAACCAGCTTATCTGATCCTTTTCATGTTTGATTCGGGCGTAACTCAATTTGTTGATTAAATCTTGCAATTCTTGTTGAGCTGTCGGATCTAAGCTATCGTTGACATAAATTCTCCAGTGGTCTTGCTGGTAACTATCAGCTACTGATATGTCAGTATACCTTACTTGCTCAAAGAGATGTGGGTACTGAAGTTTTAGTGGCTGCTGCATCCAACTGTCATGCCAAAATTGTAGTAAGGTCCCTGCACCTAGCTGAAATTGCACTGATGACTGGAAAATCGGTAGCAGAGTTTTCAAGTCAGACCAGGACTTTGTTGTATTTGCTATCTCCCAAGGTCTTATGTGGATTGCTGGGACTCGTGATGCCTCCTTCCACCATGCATTATCACTATCTATCCAGTACCACATCCATTTTAGAAGTAATGCTTGATTCATGCAAACAAGATCTTTCACTCCGAGGCCTCCTAGCTGCTTGCTTGTAGTTATGAGTGTCCGGTTGCTAAACATACTTTGGACGCTTACTTACGAGCTTCTTTATTGCCTTGCCAAAGAAAACGTCTCCTTACTCGATCAATTTTAGTAATTACCCACTTTGGCAACAGAATGCTTGACATGTAATAGATTGGGAGCGTTGTTAACACCGAATTAAGCAATGTTAATCTCCTCACGATGATAACATTTCGCTTCCACCCCGATAATCTTCTTTCCTCTTGTTGAATCAACGGTAAGTAATCTCGTTTCCTTAGGCTTTTATTTGAGAGCGGCAAACCTAAATAAGTGATTGGAAAGACCGCCGCGGTGCATCAAGTATTGCGCTAACCTTTGCGCTTCCCGTGGATGATCCAATGTGACTAGAATTGCAGATTTCTGGAGATTAACTTTTAACCCTGATAATTGGTGGAAGAGCTGCATGATAACATTAAATAACCTCAATTGTTGTTCCTGCGGCTGCAAAAATACAAGGGCATCATCTGCATATAATAAGCACATTTTGCAGTTTTGAAACGGCGCATGAAGTAATCCCACTTTCTCCATCAAGCTGATCCACCTTGCAAGGAAGTCTATCGCTATATTGAATATGTATGGGGACATGGAGTCCCCCCCGTCGTACTCCTCGTTTTAAGATAATTTTCCTCCTATCTTGAATTTATCGGGACTTGGGAGCTACCGTGTAACACTAGGAAATATATCCAATTTATTAATCTCTCCTAGAAGCCCGATGCTTGCAGACATTTAATTATGAATGGCCATTCTATGGAATCAAAAGCTTTATGAATGTCCATCTTGAAAACAACCATTTGCTGATTTTGTTTGACTGCTACTTCAATGACTTCTCTCGCATAGTGGAACCCGTGTAGTATGCTTCTCCCCTTTAAGAAGCCCGTCTGTTTTGTTAATAATTTACCCATGAATGGTGAAGACGGTAGTGGCAAAATCTTGGAGAAAATCTTGAATACCATTGATAAGGCTTATTGATGCAAAGTCACTTGGTTTGCATGCCATCTCCGTTTTTAGTATTAATGCTATGTAGGAATCATTGAGAGGGTACCATGTGAGTTGAGGTGCGGCAATAACATTGTTGAACACTCGCATCAAGTCCGGCATTAGCAATTCCTTAAAATACTTAAAAATTCGCCCCGTGAAGCCATCGGGGCCGGGTGATTTGTTTCTCGGCCAATTGTTGAGGGCACTTTCAATTTCCTCTTGCTCGATTGGCCTTTGTAGCCTTTGCCATTCTTCCTGGTTCGTTTATTTTCATACAATTTTTCAAATTGAAAGTCGGCATTCATCCCATTACTCATTCCTAACAATGAGCAAAAATATCTATGTAATGCCTCTGCCTTGTCATTATGTGCGCTATGTTGCTGACTATCATCCTTAATTGTAGAAATCCAATTCGTTCTCTTCTGCATCGATGTTGTGGCATGAAAAAAAGCAGTATTCTTGTCTCCTTGCTTCACCCATGTCCTTTTAGCTCGCTGTTTTCACATGTGTTCCTCCATTTGCACTATTCGCTGCAGCCTATCTCGTACAAGGCCCTTTGTCAACAGTTCAAGCGTTGTGAGTTGTCTCCTTTCTGACTTTTGATCTAACCATATTAACACCTCCTTGCATACCTTCTTTTGGTAGGTAAGGTTACCCACTCTATTCTTCTTCCACTGTCTGATTGATTTTCTGAGCTTAATCAATTTTTGCTGCAGCATATAAGGGTTCTCTGCTAGTGTTGTTCGGTCCCATGTAGCATGTACAAGATCCTTGAATTCTGGAAGCTTTAGCCAAAAATTTTCAAATCTGAAGGTATTGGGTAGCGGAAAGGTGGTTGAGCAAGTGCAAGTAATGGGGCTGTGGTCAGAAACAGTGGTTGGGAGTGCTGTTTGAAGGCAATTTGGAAAGAGTTGGCTCCACGAATTAGAAATTAAAAACTCTGTCAAGCCTCGCAAATGTAGGCGTCTCTCTTTCATTACTCCAAGTGAATTGCCTACCATGCAGTCTCAAGTCAATTAAACCAAGAGTTTGCACCAATTGCTGAAATATTACATCTTGTTGTCTTGGTTGTCTCGATCTATCAGAGTTATTGACTGTTTGGTTGAAGTCTCCACATACTAACCATGGAGTGTCCTGAGTCGGCTTTGAGCTTATTAGTTCTGCAAAAAATGTGCTTCTATTAGTCGGTGTAGATGGCCCATACACCCCGATACTCTCATCACCGAGTTATCTAGCTTAGATTGCAAATCTCTTGTCACGACATAAGACTTTATTTGTCTACTAAGTACTGTAAACAATGACAACTTCCATGCTAGAATGACTCCACCTGCTGTCCTGTTTGCCAGAATGCAAGCTTGCGAATCGAGTCGGCCCCCCATTATTTCCTTAAGCAGTGAATTACTAACAGAACTCAGTTTAGTTTCCTGCACACAAATTACATCCGGTTTTTCTGACACTATGAAGTTCTTAACATTTGCTCGCTTCTTCGGGTCATTCAGACCTCTTACATTCCAGGAAAGAAAAAGAAATCTCCTAACTCCTTCTTGATTCATTTAAAAACTACTTAAAACTTCTTAGTTGCACGACAATAACCTAAACTAATTGACTTAAAGGACCCTAGCTAAGCTTGGACTACTTCTCTTAGTTGTTCTTCTTTTAGATCATTCCTGGTTCTTTCCCACGCAATTGGTATGGTGGTACTGTTTCATGTAGTGGAGTCTGGGGTGGTGTCGTAGGCTGATCTATAAATGTTGTTTCCACTTGCTGCATTACTTTTGCCTCTATTTCTAACCCTGTGGCCTGGAGTAGAGCCAGTGCTTGCGCCACATCCAATGATTTTTCCTGGTTCTGAAGAGAGAAAGGTAGGACATTGTTTCCTTGAGTTGTTGGTGGTAGGTTTCTTCGCATTCTTATGGCACTGTTTCTTTTATTTTTGCCCCGTCCCTGTGTTGTCTGTCTGCGTGCACTGCTGGCCTGGAGTCTCATGCTCCTCCTTGGCGGGAGTTGCACCTTTTGAAGTGGTGGCCCAATTGCTTGTTTGTAAGGGTTGCTCTCGACAAGTCCGGTTTGGTCAATTACTAGCTCGTCTATTGCTACCCTTGGCGCTCTATTCTTGGGCTTTCTTTGTTGGATTTCCATGCCTTTTTCCTTTATTCTTCCACCCATACTATATGGTGTCTCGATCCACTCACATAGGCCCATATTGGTTTCGGCTTGAGGCTATTGGTCGTAGTCTCCTTGTCTTTGATTTTGTAGACTTGTGTTAGAGAAGGGTTGCCACACACTCTTCATTTGTAGGTGGAAAAAGCTAGCGTGAATTGCTTTATCCAATGCGAGAATTTCCTTGAGCCCCGTGACTAGACTAGGTAATGGGTTGGCGAAGGAATTATGATGACAACGACCGATTGCATTTCCTTTGTGTATTTGGTCTTGGTGACGGACAACGGTAAAATCTTGAGCGTGACTTCGATGGGAAAACTCTTTATTACTATTTCTTTGTGGCATAGACTTTTGTTGCCTTTGGTGCATTAATTTTCTGTCGAGCTTCTTGTTCTTCTTCTCTAGTTTTGACTTTACTTGTTGGTAATCTTAGCTCCTTCTGTTGCTCCTCCTCGGCCTGCATGGGTGGTTCTTGGCGCTCATTCTGATATACTGTGGCACGTCTGATTTTTGGCATCCACTTCCATTCTCTTACCTCGGTTGAAACTCGTTTGCTACTGTTCCTCTTTTTCATAGACCATCTCTTGCTTTCACGATTAGACTGGACTCTTGTCCAGTTAGAACTTCGTGGTGAACGAGCCGAGTAATTGGTGGACATGGTCTGGTGTGTCCGATTGCTGTTCGTCGATGACGGTGATCTTGGGGAAGGATTACGGTGCCTTACCTGTTGGTACTGGTTGTTCCAGCGCTGGTGTCCTTCTGCTGGGTCATGGTATGGGTAAAAAGGATCCTCTCCTCTCAATCTCCATCTATGTATATAAACTAGGATTGGTGTCGCATGGCTGCCTTCATGAACCATGATCATGTGCGGTATTGTCCGAGGATGGTTGCATTCAACTAACGCCATGATTTCGATAAACTGGCCAGACGGTAGCGCAAATGGTTGAATGTGCAGGGGATATCCGAAACACTGCAACATTCTGCCTATGTCTATTCGCGTCCAAAGCTGCAACGGGGCTCCTCTCAGTATTACCCATGCTTGATGGGTTGGCGGGTCAAAGGCCATGCCAAATCGGGGCCTCCACTCTGAAATCCGAAACTGCACTCTCATCTCCGGTATTTCATATACTCCGCGCCTTACCGTCATATCTCGGAGTAGTTCTTCAGAACATACGACAATGTATGGTGCAATTGTCGCTCGGCTTACGGTAAATTGCTCGCTTGGCCTGCCATGTATCTCTGCTAACTTTCGTGCAATATCTCTTTCCAAATTAGGTGTCGGCGCTCCACGCAATAAAATGACTAGCCCTGTTCTCGACAGGTATGTCGTATCTTCGTCCAAGTGCTCTCGTTCGTGCGAAAGAGCTCTCTCTGCTTCACAGCCTCTCCGCATAAAAGTCTTGGTCCATAGCGGCGGGATCTGAACTCCGCCGAGTTCGGAACTATTTGCCGAGAACTTTTGTGCTCCGGGGTTGTTGTACGGATTTGTTGGGCGATCGTTGCCTCCGCCAGCGCCTATGTTTAGCTCTGGAACTGTTGTGTGGGCTGCTGTTTGCAATGTCTTTTGCTTAAATAGAGCTCGAGCCTTGCATTGTGCTACTATGTGTCCAGATTTTCGACAGTAGTAACATTTAATTTGTTCCTTACAGTTCTTCTTTACGTGCCCCGGCTTCAGACATGTGAAGCAAATCTGTACTTCCTGCGCTTTGGATTGCTTAGCGGCTACTCCCCTCACTTTGTTGTCTTGTCTTTTCCTCAATAACA
This sequence comes from Schoenoplectus tabernaemontani, assembly GCA_037127355.1. Classification (NCBI taxonomy): domain Eukaryota; kingdom Viridiplantae; phylum Streptophyta; class Magnoliopsida; order Poales; family Cyperaceae; genus Schoenoplectus; species Schoenoplectus tabernaemontani. Next base: position 10,797,747 of record CM073757.1, read on the forward strand.
CCTGCTGCCATTCTAGTAATGGCTGGGGCGGTTTAATGAAGCGAGGAGGAGCTACTATATTGTCTTCATGGCTGATGTGAGAGTTATCTACCGCTTGGCGCAACTTCTTCTGCGATGCTGCTTGGTCTAAAGGCACTCCATTAACTCCTGCATTCAAAGCCGGTATGGGTTGCTCAGGGGCGCTGCAGGCTGTTACGGAAGAATAGTGTCGTGGTTGGTGGTCTTGTGCAGCGCCATTGATGTTAGAGCTAGACGCGCCGCGGAGAATGTCCTTGTAGCTGGGTTTGTTTGCCGTTGCTGAGGGCTGCCCCGGATCTTCCGGGTTTACAAGGGTTTTGAACCATGGACTTTCTTCTATAGCTAGCGCGAAACAATAAATACACATAAGAACGACTAAAACAAATGACATGTGAGTATGACACAACCTCGCAATAAATTTATTTACCAACTAAGAAAACGGACAAAAGAAGGATCGACAAAATAAAAAGGTAAAGTCTCCTAAAAAAAGTGAAAAGGTAAAAGTTATATGGAGGCTTTTGTCGCTTATGAAGCGTGTACTAAATTAATGCAATCTTAAAACAAATGATTATCTAGTAAGCAATTTTAAATAAACTTATGAATGATTCATTTTATCAACAAACTACAAAAATAACTCAGCTAATGCCGAATAAGATAATCCTACAATTTTTCAACAGTTCAAGCGTAAATTCATCGGACTCCAAATCTGTTGTTATTTTTGTAGAAAAAGTGGGTCATGTTATTTATTCTAAAAATATATAAAAAATTTAAAATCAGAAAAAGTTTATAGATATATTTTTTTATTTGTAGATTGATAGCTCATTAATTTTTATATAATTTTATTAACGCTTAATAGTCCATCAAAGACCGTTAATTTAGAACCGTGAAGAATATTAGTGAAAGAATAATCTTTGATGAAGTATCTTAATGAAATTATATGAAATTTAACAGACTATCAATCTACAAATAAAAGAACATATCTACAAAAAAATTTCTATTTTTAAAACTTTTTTATATATATTTTTAAAATAAATAACATGGCCCTAACTTATTCTATAAGAATAACATCAGAGTTTGATCCCGTTCATCAGTCTTAATAGTTAATTCTCATGGATATGAATATGTATTAGGTTCTCGATGTAACACGTCAAAGCGCCAATGGATGATTGGGTGCAGAGGCAGATCCATATATATCTAGGGGGGCAACGCCCCTGGATTTTTGAAAAATATTTTTAGGTAATGTTTTAGGTAATCTGCCCCCTTGGAATTTTTTTTGCCCCCTCTAGATTGTTTGATTATTTTTGTTGAGAAAAATATATATTTAATATCGTACATAATGAAATAATTATGCAAATATATCAAAATATAAAGTTCCGTAGAAAAAAATTTCTTCATCAACTTGATTATCTATTATTTTGAGCTTTATTTTGTTGTTATTTTTAATATATAAAATGTTATTATTTTAATAGTTTTTATTAGGTAAGAATATATATTAAATTATTAATTTTTTATTTAGTACCCGATTAGTTAATGGGTTTGAACCTAATAAGCTATTACAATCCGATAATTGCTCCCCTGACCAAAATCCTGCATCCGCCCTTGATTGTGTGTGTTTGTGTCCGTGCTATGTGGTTCAATGTCCTACAATTTTTTTCACATATTGTAATGTGTAATGGTAATGGAATTATTTTAAGTCCCTTCTTTTGGGCGTGAAAGTAGAACTGTCAACGTTCAATACTTTAACCCACTCTCTTGTTGTCTCGTTCAGCCACTCCTCTCACTCTCTTTCCCTCTCTCAGAATCCTGTGATTGGATTATAACTTGTAAGTTGTAAGAGATCAGATGGCCCATCACCATCGACCCATCATTTCTTCACTATTTTATCGTAAATCTTGGCCACCATGCATATTTTTCGATGACTTATCGTTGTTTCCAATACGGCAGCCAAAGCAAGGGCTAAAAGAAAGGTCAAAGAACATATCAACCGAGCCGGGAGACGTGATAGGTCATTGATGGAGACCTCATTGTCACCATCAAGCAGTTTCAGGTGATAGAATTCTGGTTTATAAATTGCTCTTACTGTATCAGAAAGAAAGAAAAAGAGAGAAGAAAAAAATTAAAGAGAGAGAGGGGAATTTAAGATAAATTATTTTATTGTTCTTGCTTTTACTATTATTATAAAGAAAGAAAAATAGAGAGAATGAAAAAAATTAAAGAAAAAAAATTTAAGGTAAATTACTGTAAATTACTCTTTCTGTTTTTATTATTTTTACTTTTACTATTCAAATTCTTACTATTTTTGTTCTTACTATGTTTGCTCTTATTATTCTTGCTTTTACTATTCTTTCTCTTTGTTTGTAGAGGCTCTTATTGTCTTTATTTTATAAAGATGGCAGCAATGATTGAATCTAAGTCTAATATCTCCTCTAATGAGTATGTGCTCTTACTCTTCTCTCTTACTGTCTTTTATTATAGTTGTAGTTGTAAATTATTTAAGTCAATGTGTTTGCATTTATAATTTAAAATGAGATTAGAGTTGAATTTTAAAAACCCAGAGGAGATTGATTTGATTGAAATTGATGCTCCAGTTGACCCTCAATTAGCTGGTGTTAATGCACCAAAGTCTCAAAATCCTAATGCACTTGAATAACCCATAAAAGAAAAGAAAAATAAGAGGTATATACTCTGATGTGTGGATATATTTCAAAAAAGATTCAATTGAAGATGATGGTAGTTATGAACTTGTATGTAATTATTATGAAAAAAATTATAAGTAAGGTAATCAAAGAAATACTATCTCATTGAAACATCATATTACACTATTACCATCTCCACACATCGGTTTAAACATAGCTCAAGTCATTTATGATAAGTTAATTTTATGAAATTTAGACAAAAAAGTTTTCTGCCTTGTACTTGATAATTCCTCTGCCAATGATGTCTGCAATAAAGAATCATTCAATACACCTCTAAAAAATAAACTCCCAACCAATGGTTCCATCTTTTATCAAAGGTGTGGTTGTCATATTGAATTTAATTGTTCAAGATAGGTTAAGTGTATTATGTGATAAGATAAAGAATATTCTTGAAAACTATTCTTACTCTTACCTCTAATCTATGCTCAGTGTAATTCTGTCTTGTGTTGTTTATGGTAGAAAATGATGGAGAATTTAGTGATACATTATGACCTAGTGATGATGAGGCAGTACCAAATGATGGTGTTTGTGGTAGTGGAACATAAACTTGTACGTCAGTGTAATTTTTTTATGCTTTTGTTGGTTTGTTGTCTTACTGACTTGTTAGTTGTTGTCTTGTTGACTTATTAGTTGTTGCTTTGTTGCCTTACTAATTTGTTTCTTGAAGTTTAGTTACTTGGCTCCCTAAATCTCAAGCAGTTATTTTCAATGATGTTAGAGATTTTAATTTATTGTGATTGATATTTAGTCATTGATTGAGATTGATAAATTCTGAGAAATGAGTTTGAGATTTGGGTTGTGATTAGAGTATTTAGGATATTTTAGGTACTTTGAAGTTGTAATATGCAAATTTGGATTATGTATGTTTTCAGTCGGTTGTTCAGACGATTTACTTGTTATAATGTTTTCAATTCACTTACTTGATTTTTAGCAATATTCAAATTTGTACTACTAAAATTGATGAATCATTATATTTTGTATGATTTTTAGCAATTTGAGTGTGCGACCCTTTTTCATGCGTCTCACCGTTCGAGGCGATAAATTGCGGAAAAAGGACACGAAGATCCCTCTAAATGTGCATTTGGGATATATCGTGATTATGAAATACACATTTAGGGGTTTTTAGATATTGTGAGTTCTATATATTTCGATGAGCGTAAGCCCCCACCATTAATTACCCTAAGCTCCTAACCTCGAGACATCTCTGGATCTTGAAAGGGAAAATAAATACAATAACTAAGTAAATATAAGTGGTCAAATGATCGTGACGCGTCGGGATGTGGAGTTTGGTGTGATGAATGAAACGATGGGTCGTGGATATCAAGTTGAGGACTTATGAGTTTGGCAATCCAAAATCCATAGCGTGAGCCTTTATAAGGTAGCTAACACCCGACCAATCGTACAAAATAAGACTTACTGCGTTAGTCGATCTTGGAATTAGTATATCAGTGGATTAATGAATTTAACTCGCTTGCACATCTAACCGATCTTCTAGATTATGAATACGAGGCGCTGAGCCGATTCATGAACCTAGATATGTCCTTTTGATTCAGGGTGACATTACTCATCCAATCACTCAAAATCAAGCCTGAAGCGCCATGCCGGCTGTCCTTGAGGTTGGTAAATTAGAAGATTAGCGAACTTAACTCGTATGCACATCTTACTAATTTTTAGATTATGAATATGAAGCACTATGCCAATTCATGAACCTAGGTGTGTCTTTTTGATTCAAGGCGACATTACCCATCCAATCACATAAAACTAAGTTTGAAGCATTACACCAGCTGACCTTGAAGTTGGTAAAACAGAAAATTAGCGAACTTAACTCGCATGCACATCTCACTAATCTTTTAGATTATGAATATGAAATACTAGGCCAATTCATGAATCTAAGATTACCACACACACAAAGTTAAACTTGAAGCACTTGGCCGATTCAACATTGAGGTAGGTATATTGGAGAATGAGCTTGTGAACTCAGCATTTTCCAAACCAAGGATACAAGCTTTACAAGGTGGCTGACACCTGGATGGTCGTGTGTTCATCATCCTTGTCATCATGCTTTCATCTTCTCTATCTCCTTCACATGATAGTCTTCGTCATCATGTGATCATCATTACTCTATGATGATGATCATCATCATCATGATCTTTATCACTATATAATCATCTTCATTTTTCTCTCTTTTTTTATTTATGTTGTTTTTATTATTGTATTAATTTATTTATTATATATATATATCTTTATTATTTTCTTATCACATTATCTTTTCATTATTATTTATGTTTATTTATCTATTTTATTCTGCTTTTCTCTTTATTTGTTATATCATTCTCTTTATATTATTTTATTATATTTTATTTTATCTTTATAATATTTTTTATTACTTTATGTGTTATATTATTTTTATATTTTTCTTATTATTTTGTATATTTTATTTATTACTATTCATTTATCATTTTTTTATTATTTACTATTATTCTTATTATTATCACTTTTATTAACAAAAGATTTGTTATTTTTAATATGCTATTTTTATAAGTTTTATTCCAATTTTGAATTATTATAATATAATAATCTTTATAAAAATAAAATATTTTTATCCTGAAAAATACTATGAAAAATAATGGAGTTTGAGAAGATTTTCAAATGATTTATTTATAATTTTATTTTCCAATTCTGTTATTTATTAATTTGGGCTTTGGAATTTTCATTTAGACTAGGCATGGACAAATTTTTATTTTACTTTTATTTCTTACGAATTGAGCTCATAGCATGTGAAAAATAATGGAGTTTGAAAAATCTTTATTGTAATCTCCAATTTATCTGAAATCATCAGATATGTTCTAAGATTAGCTCATAAGAGATGAAGGGCTCAGATGCACTCCTTATTTTTCTTTAAGCTGCGATTCATTACAGTCGTTAGATCTCTATTAAGATTCACTCATATACGTCAAGACTCGTGCTTGCTTGTCAAGAATCATGCAACTGAGTCTCTCTGACTCTCCCGTTGACCGCCTCACTGAGATTCGCGTTGGGAAGCATCTCCGGTGATTGAGACTTCGCCTCCTTGATCGGACAAGGCCAGTGGTGTCGCCTTACCTCAAGGAACTTCTCTGTGGTGGTGGATCAAAGATCCATACGGTGGTTCATCATGAGCACCAACACCATTTGCGGCACATTAGTACCGTTTAGTACCGAGAAGATATATTCATAATTTCAATCGATTCCAATAGCATTCTTAATGATTCTAAGCTCATATTGCATTATCCTTGTGTACTTATGTGAATTATCATGATGCCAATTATTTATATTTGCTAATTTCTTATTTAAACTCGATGCCAATCAATGCTATACGATACCGACTAGTACCAGCCATCAATTCATCAAAGTCTTCACTATTTCACCTACTTTTTGTGTTATATGTGCTTCTAATATTCTTTTCCTTGTCGATATTTGTTATAAAGCATTTAATATGCATGCACTTCATCTCGCTTTCAATCTAAGATTTATTTTTATCAGAATCACGCGATAATGAGACTGAAGCACTCTCTCTCTGAGTTCTCAAGCCTTAGCTGAGATCGATCAGCTTTTAGAGTAGTGCCATATGCATAATACAAGCTCAAGTTGATGCATTTTATGCTAGAAGATAAAAGATGAGAGACAATTCAATACATATCGAGTTCTCAGGTTTTATTAATCGATATCAATCGATTTTAAAAATTCAATTGCAAATATACAATCAAAATGCGATCAAGAAAGCAAAAAAAGATGGAATTAAAGTTCATTAATCATGAAGAGAAGAAAAAAAGGATGAATTAAGATGAAAAAAATCAAAATTCATATAACGATTTTACTATTATTCCTTTACTCAAATACAATTGCATATCTCAACCTTCAGTTTTCCAAGAATTGATCTTTTGAACTTCTAATTAATATCTGCCTAAGCTTGAGAATCACCTCTATTTGAAAATTATGGGGTTTCTAAGTCATGTTCTCAAGTTTTAAATCGAGATCAATTGATTAGTCCTTTTGCTCGATCTTCTTCTCCTTTCTTCTCTATATTGCTTCTCTCTGGTGTTTGCTGCCTTTCAATTGTGCTATGTTGTCTTCTTTATTCCTTAGTAGGGGTTAGTTTATAAAGGTAATTTCAAGCTCATGTAGGGAGTTAGACCATATACCATCCATACACCACAAACTAAGCTTTTTTGACTCATAAACATGGTCTTCCACTTCTATTAGAGTTTCTATTACAGTGTGGACCCCCTTTGAGTGCTTCTCAAGATAGGAGAGTCATGTGTTGACCGTGTTTGATCATTTAGTTGCTTCTCACTTGTTAATAACACCTTCTAGACCTTTCAGTGTGCTATTTATACTCATATTAGATCATCAAGAATGCCCTTTCATTCATCACTACCTTGGTTCATCTCTCAAGTTTGAAGCCTATCCATCTAAGTTCAACTCTTGATTCAAACTATATCTTCCATGTTCAATTGCCATCATTGATCATCTAATTGGCATTGTGTGAGTGTGTAGAAGGTATGTGCACTGTCAATTTGAATTTATAGCATACAACCTTGATTCCCCATTGGTTGCCCAATTTCATCACCCTGATCTAATTCTTCACATTTAACACTTAATTGTCACTTCTCAGCTCACATTCAGCATCGTAGAGCAAAAGAAAAGAGTCGTGTGATCAATTTTGAATTCTAAGATAAAGATTGAAGCATCTCATTGATCATCCGAGGTAATCAATCTCCCTAACTACCTTATTTGCTTATTGTTCTTTATTTTCTTTCTTTCATGTATCTTATAGCTCTAGCTAAAAAGGCTTGAAGATTGAATCTTTGAGGAGGTTATGTGCTCTGATGGCACCAGCTTCATCAAAAAATGGTGGAAAAGGAGAAAGAGAGAGAGAAAAGAAAATGAAGATAACTCATCTCTAGATGCATCCGACACACATGATTTATAAGGGAAAAGACCCACCGTCAGAGGCACAACACGCATGAGCCAGGTACACGCTTTTTTTCCCTCTTGATTTAAATTTCTATCTTAGCTGTGTGTATATGGTGTATGATTGATTGTATGGACTATATGCTTAAACTCCTGACATGTGAGACCCACATGTAAGCTCTCAGAGTCTGAGTTCACATGTCCAATTATCAACTGATTAGTATTTTGATTAGAGTTAATTAAATTGACATGGCACATTGCTTATGGCAACAATACTTTAGTTAACACCCTGCTTATGGCATGTTGAGATGGCATCATGTGGTGAGTTCATATGTCATTTGTGGGACTCACAGTGGTGAAATGGAATGACAGGGGCTGTCATGTGAAACCTTTGCGCTGGCATGTTGCTGAGGTGGACTAGCCACTTGCCGCCACATGGCTAGGTAGGATCCACTTGTCAGTTGTCTTTGTGTTGTGGTGGGGCAAACATGAGGGGCTACCATGTGGCATGTCTTCAGTGAGGTGGCTCATCTGGGTGTTGCCATTTGGCACCACCTTGTCTGTTGTGTACCAATCAGAGTTTGTCAAGTGGCATCTTTGCCTACGTGTCCCAACTCTTTGGTGGACTGATTGTTGACGTGGACCATTCAATAGCTGCCACGTGGCACTTATGGGACCCACTTGTCAGTTATTTTTGTATTAGGGTGGGCCCTACATTGATGTGGTGGACCAATGAGAGGTTGTCACGTGGCATACCTTGCTGACATGGCCCAATCAGAGGCGGCCATGTGGCACCCTATTATCTGAGTCGGCTTTTGGGTTATTTTTTCCTTTGAATCTCCAACTTGCACCAGAGTGTGTTTATGTCCCCTATTTGTACTCAGAGAAGCCCTTGATCTAATCTCAGCCTTTCATTTATCACATTTTCTTATTTAATTTTGTTTGCATAGTTCTACTTGTCCAAAAATTATGAAATTTTCACTAAAAATCTCTAAATTCATGATGATCACCCCTATAATTTTTAATTTTCATTTTGCTCTTATCTCCTTATATCAAAAATTTCTTTGTCATAAACCCTTTTCTTTTCACATTAATCCCAAAATTTAAATGTTGGAGCCCAATGCTTGTGCCAATAATATTATTTTCTTATATTGTCTCTAGTTAAATATCTATTTTTGATGCTTCATCAGGTCTAGTTTTATTTGATCAAAGTTGATCATATGTCAACACTTTAATCAAATATCAGTTTAATCAAATCTTTTTAATATTGACATATGATAAACTTTGTGAGATTGACTTTTAATTTATGTTCATGAAAGCAAAATCACATTGAATTTTAATTTGTTTGTTTATTTCAAAATACTGATTTTGGACACATCATTTTCCTTATTGCTTTGGAATTCTATTATTCCATCATTTGGGTTTATTTTGAGCATTTTTTTTTAATTTCTTTCTTTTCTTTGTCTTTGTCATTGAGATGTGGGTCCCACTTGTAAGACAAAATGATCACGTGGATGACACATTAGGGGATCACTCTCTTTTGGATCTCCTGAGAGTCACCCACTCACATGAGGGGTGATAATAGATATTTATACTCTTGAATCTCTGCTTGAATTCCCATATGGAACTAATAAATTTGATCCGGAGTTTAGAGCTTTGACAGCGACATTTTTTTGACTGGTGGTCCCTTCTCCATCATTCTCTGTCTATGTTCTTTCTTCTTTATTATTATTATTATTATTATTATTATTATTATTATTATTATTATTATTATTATTATTATTTTTCAATATTGCATGCTTAAGATTTTGATGCTCAACTGTTAAAATATTTTAAAGGTAAACAAAGAGTTTTTGTAAATTGTAATGCTATCAATCGTAGATTGGAAGGTATCAAATAAATTAGAATATGAGTTGCTTGTAAATTATAATATCTCAATTGAAATTCTGTTTTGTTAAATGATAAAAAAAATTGATCGATTATTACATTTCAACCGTTCAATTTGATAAAACCTTCAATAAAATAATTAACTGCTCTGTATATTATACAAAAGGGTTAACAGAACAAAATTTTAATCGTACTTTTATCGAAATGATTAACGCAATTGATGATTTTCGAGATAATTTCAACGTTAGACGGGTCTAAATGAAAAATAGGACCATGAAAATAAAAAGTTAACAACTTTTTAAAATCTCTGTTACTTAATTCTTGTAACTTTTGATGAAGCTTCCATAAAAAAAAAAACAAATTCCGTTCTTGCACAGAGAAATACAGAGTTCTATTCCGCCACAAATTCTCTCTGCTGACAAAAAGGTAAAATCCTATTCATGATTGAACGAAGGGCCATGATCGATGCACTATTCTTGATCCTATTCATCTGCAGTGATTCTTCTGGAGGATTAATGCTATTTTAATAAAATAAGGGGAGGAATATTTGAAAATGGGTTATTTTGACAATTCTAATAATAAACTTTTAAATAAATATAAAAAAAATTAAAAATAAAAAAGTATATATGTTCTTTTATTTATAGATCAATAGTATTTTAAATTTCATATAATTTTATTATCATTTGATAGTTCATCAAAGACCATCAAAATTTTATATAATTTACAATGATTTTAATTTAACGGTTTTTAATGAACTATCAAATAATAATGAAATTACATAAAATTTGAAAACACTTTCATTCTATCACTAAAATATATATAAAAAAATTCTATTTTTATTTTTTAATATTTATCTAAAAGTCCATTGTCAAAATAATCTATTGCCAAGGGATGCCTTCCCTTTAGATAGTAAGCATTCAAACATTTCTACAAGAGAATATCTACATTTCGGTATTTATTTTCTATTTTACCAAATAGTTTTCATCATAATAGTTGTGTGTATATTTGTTGGAAAGAATAAAGATGTTTTATATACTGGACATACATGTCGCCACATGATGAATTCCACAGAAATAGGAACTTGTGTAAGCACGTGAAGCAATGAGCCCCCTCTTTCAGTTCTGAGAACTTGGACACGGACCACACGGTGACGCTACACTTCTCCAACCTGCAACCCAATTTAATGTACAGTTGCATATCAACGTCAATAATTTATAACTTCTCCCTAAATAATTCTCAAGTTGTACCGCAATATCTCATCTATCAGATTGCATCGAGTCATTTCCAACGATATTCTATTCACATTCACAATTGACCTACTCAATGTCATTGGAGAAAATTCAAAAATCACTTAATGACACCTTACTCAAAATCACTTAGTCAACAAATGAAGGAATTGAGATTGCAAATATACATGTACAATTAACTTATTATGATCGGTACATCAACGCTTCATGCGCATTTGGCTTTTTCATAAGAATTCCAAATAAGGACTTCACAAAGCTAAGCTAATAATAGTAAGTTTTTGGAAATAATGAAAATGTAAGTTTTACGAGGAAAAATAAGATAAGATCTTTCATAGTTTTACTGACATAATAAAATTAATTTATTTTTTCCTGCTAGAAAATATAAAAAGAAAAGTATTATGGAGGTACCATTATTGATTCCGTCATACTACATTATATATAGGAGATTTTGTCATGGATGGAAATAATTTTGGGTCATTTAATTTTGAGTATTGGATGGTTGAAATAATTTTTTTATGTTATTAGGGAAGAAAAGTTAATGAGTGAAAATTATTATCATTAATTAATAAAACAATATTCTTTACTATTCATAGCAGAATTTGTCTATATACATACATATTAAATGTGTTATCCTTTTTTTAACAAGTTTATCACGAGTTTATGACTTATTTTGTACAATATTTTTACTAATCAAATAAAATACTATGAATATCATAATAACTCATTTAAATTAAACACTAACAATACTGTACAAAATAAGTATGCATAATAAAATAATTAACATATATTCTTTTTTATTTAATGTATATAATAATGCACGTATCAATAATGATACTAATAATGATATTTATATATCAGCTCGCAAGATAAGATAAGGTGCATTTAAAAAAAAAACACTTCCCTTAATGCATTTAAGAAGACATATAAAGGCACAACAAGAAGCCAGAATCCCAATCATTCAAACTTGCACGCATAATGAGTTTGCAATCAAATTCGCAGCATCTCCCGATCTTTCTCCGTCTTTACATTTTTCGCGTTGGCCTTTCTTTCTTGTTCTTCATTCGTGTCTTCTGCTCCCACTGAGTAATACTCACAATATTTCTACTTTTTTCGAGCGTCGCGTTCAAAGTTCAAACTGCAGCAGTTTAACTGCTCAATTAACATGAAATTGTATGACACGTTTTCAACACGTAAAATAGCGTATAAAGTAATTAATTACCCGCAATTATCTGTGCGCGTCAAACCAGCCGCCATATCAAAAACTTGATGTAAAGATCGTTTCTATCGTGCACCATTTCAATGACGAGTGGGACCCGAATGTTCATGTCTTATTGACTTTGACCCACATTATGTGAAGGTGTTAGACTCGGTCCAGGTTCCGTCTATCTCCCCTTTTCACTCTTCACCTCCACCACTCCACCCCATCGTCGTTCCTTCCTATTACTAGGAAGTCTAGAAATAAAAGATGGATCGTAATTCATAACAACTGTCAACCCAAATCGACAATTATTCGACACCCAATCCATAGTTCCCAAACACCTCTCTCTTTCTCCAACTTTCCATCTATCTCTCTCTCTATTCTAGCCGTTAATGGAGCTTTTCCAGCGCGCGAAAACCGTTCGACTCAAGTCCCACCACGACAAATACTTGTTCGCGGACGAAGACGAGACGCACGTGATTCAAGACCGAAATGGCGCCTCTGCCAATGCGCGATGGTTGGTCGAACAGGTAGTTCATGGTGGTACCCAGAGCCAGCCTGTTGCTCTCCGGTTCAAGTCCCGGTACGGACGGTACCTGACCGCCTCAAACGAGCCATTTCTCATGGGCGTTACAGGTCGCAAGGTGCTTCAAACAGCCGTATCAGGTCGGGCCGACTCCTCGGTCGAGTGGGAACCCGTACGGGAAGGTTTTCAGGTACGGTTAAAGACCCGGTACGGGAATTACCTGAGAGCTAATGGCGGTTTACCGCCATGGAGGAACTCGGTTACACACGATGTGCCACACCGAACTTCCACACAGGATTGGGTTTTATGGGATCTGGAGATTGTTGAGATCGCTACTCCCAAATCGGACAGTTCGGTAGATAGGCCGGTACCTCTGGTGCAGGAACCTCCCACGGATCATAGAAGAACTAGTAGCATCCCTGACAATGTACACTGCGCAGCAGCATCAGCAGGAAACACAAAACTTTCTAAGCTTGAGGTACTGATTTAGATCTATGCTTATTAATCGTCTTTTATTTTCAGTAAAAGTATTGTATATCAAATGATGATCCATTAGGAAACTTGACATACCAGGAGATGGGCATTTCTGATTAGTATTCTTCCTTACAATCATTTTGGCAGAACGTATGTCCTAACTTAATAATTGATACCAGCCTTAACAGAAAGTTCATACTTTCGAGGGACACACACCATTTAGGTACAAATGTCCTGGTTCAAGTCTAGTTTTACTTATCAGGCCATTGTTGGTGTCTAAATAACCTTTAATTTGGCAATTAAAAGAAAAACTGAGGTAACCAACTGGCTTTAGTTCATTCTTATCATGCACCTACATTTAAAAATTAGATTATTTAACAAACCATCAAGCATTCCATATAGTATTAATCATGCAGCTGATATATTATGTTTTACTGGACCTAACTTCATTTTTAACACTATACAAACTGAGACCAACTTTCACATGTTTGTACCAGTCATCAGACTCGTTCTCCACACCTGTTCACAAGGTGGAGGGGCGTGAAATCTACTATCGGATTGCCGATGATAATGGAAACGTTGACGACACATCCGACGGTGAACACTTCACCTTTGACGGCACCAGCCTTGATGAGCTGACACAGAAGCTCAGAGAGAAAACAGGACTCAACAATATCATAGTGTGCAACAGGAATATCATCAATGATAAACTGGTGCCGCTTCGCCTCCAGCTTCCTCCTAATAATGCTGCCATGCATATTGTCCTTGTTGAGGAATCCTCCAAAGGTAATCTAGTTAATTTTTTTTCACAAGTAGTTATGACTTTTTATCTGAGGGTTAAAGTAGTAAAGCCAAAGAGAAGGGGAAAAAGTACACTTGTAAAAATACGCAAGTTGTTGAGACTGAAAATTAAATTTGTTCAATGCTTGATGAAGAAGCTCTTACAACCACAGATTTTCAAAAGAATGAGAAGCATAATTTTAACATTATTATTTGGAAAAAAAAGAGGTGGAAATAGAGCTGAAAGTTTAACTGGTAATGTCCTGCAAAATTGGCTCAGTTTCCTCTGATTTCGATAAATATAAATTCTAGCAATTACACAAAGCAAATAGTTTTAATAAAACTTGCAGAATTTGTTCAATCCTGATTTTGTTTTGTCCATTGAATTATACAGTGGTGAAGACTTTCCCAGGGTCGTATGGCTCCTAGCTTTCTCCATGGAATGATTTGTACATTCTTTCATTTTGTTTATTCCACGAAGTCAGATGGTGGCGTTATGATGTTTACTGTTACTTTTGATATTTTTGAGATTAATGGCAATAATTATTAAATTTGAGGCGGTTTTGTTTCTTCTAGCTTAGGTGTTCTGCAATTAAATAGATGGCTTTATCTTATTTTAAGTTTTGTACATCGGAAAGTAGGATTTAGAGAATGTTATACTTTACAGAAATTGTTTTATGTATTGATTTTGATTCAAAATTAATCTGGGTGAGCTTGCAATTTGCATTCCTCTTCAAATTTCGGTCAATTTTACATTCTGAGTGCGAGATCCAAGTTGGTACAAAGATGTTGGATTTTTTTTTCCGGTAAAGATGAGAATTTAAGTTATTTAATTTTTAAATATTCATAAAAGTTTTTCAATTCAGATTTTGAATTTTTATGCAGAGAGCATTATGTTTATTATTAAATCAAAGTTGGTTATCAGTTGGAATATTTTCAATATAAATTGTTTCCAGAATAGACGGTTTTTTTTTTCTATTTTAAATAATAAAGATTTGTATAGTTCTTTTTTCTTTTTAATTTTTTTGAAAGCAATACTTGTAAATTTGAATGAGTGTGAATAAGACAAAAGGAATTGCAGAATTCTTGCAGAGAAAATAAGTTGGTTGGTCTTGAGAAAATAAGAATGGAATCTTCCATTTTTTCCTGGACGTGCTTTGTTTCATAATTTCATTTAGAAAAGGCTACTGCTATAAAGCGTCTAGGTGGCAAACTATGTTTCCTTGGTTGCATGCTTGCGTTTGCGTACAAACAAAAAAGGTGTGTTAGTAGCGATTGATAAACGCGTCAGAAATATAAATTTGTACATGAATATGAATTTCTCTCAACACATTTGCATATGACATGTTTATGTTATATGTTGTTAAAGATATGTGATCAAGTTATCAATAATTTTGATATAATTAAATATGTATATTTAATATGAATACGAACACATATATAATATGTATATACATATGTATAACACGTCTGACACAGCTAGCACATCTCGACACTCTATTATGTATTTTTAACAGGTTGGACAGGTGAAAGTTTAAAATATGGAGCGAAAAGAGTAAACATTCTCAGTTCTCTGACTCTGTCACGTAGCTCTTTTTATTGGACACTGAGAGAGTCCACAGATTAAGTGATAAGTGGATATGTATATTATGTGAAGCCACCTGACTCGTTCAGAGAGAAGATATGATGACGCAACCTCTATATAGAAAAAAAGAATTTAAATTTGAAGGCTTTGAAATGGAGTCAAACTTTTGATTTTCCCCCTAATTTTCCGTAAAAGGAAGGACTTTAAATCCGTTCATAATTATTTTTTTAAATCAATATCAAAATTATTTTTCCTTTCATTTTCACATCTTCCATGAATTTTTCATATTTTTAGATTATTAATAGTTTTTTCTGATCTTATGATTTTATTTAAAATTTATTGAATTTATATGTATTATAAGTATAAATATCTATTAAATAGGTATAAATACGAACATATTTAACATATTATACTAGACGTGTATGTTCAATTTAAAAAAAATAATACGTTAAAATATATATGTCTAAGTACGTAAATAAGTATTGACATCAAATATATCATGTTCTCGTATATAACACGAATGACAACAAACATATAATTGACACGTACGTTTGTCACTGACCTGTGCGAAATCGAAATGAATCGAACGAGGCCATACGTAACTACGTGGGATGGTGACTCCTAGTCCTAGGACTAAACTAGTCGAGTTCGATGGTCATTTCTTTAATATAAATGGGGTAAAATTAGGAGACCGACTTGGTCAAGTTCCAAGTTTGGTCCTTACTTTTCCAAATTCAATGGGGTAAAATTATGAGGTGTTGGGCATCTTGAGAGGAAATGAGTTTGTTTTGTTTTCCCAAATTAATATATCAAAATACTGATTCTTTTCAGGAAAAAATTTAAAATTGATTTGGATTAATTTTTCCTCACCCAGATCCAACTCTTTCCATTCTCATCAAATATTTGCCAACCGAGAGTTTGTGCGTTTGAATGCACTGGGAATAACAAAATAGCTGCATTTGAATGCCATCCATCATCTTTTAATTATATGAGATTTCCTACATTACCACCACATTTCTTTTGACAATTGAGTTTTGATTTATTACACTACTGCCAACAATGGTTGCTATTTCCTCTCATACAGTTGCTTGCATCGTTCCCCGGATATACATTTATTAATCGTATGCAAGGTACTCTATATTTAATTATTCATTGTCTTATGAATTAAAAGAACGTTTAATGATATTGTCTTTCCTAATATGAGCATGTTATATAGAATAAAGATAACGTGAGCTTAAATTTACGGAGGTATTTTATGAGTTTAACTCAAAAAATATATATTAAATCATCTCTAAATTTTAATTTATCATGCTCATTAAATTATTTATATGAAAATTTTATGGGATGCAAAAATTTAGAGTGTTTTGAGTTTTTTAAATCATCATTTTTAATTTTAAAAAATTATGTTCAAATATTAAATATTTTATTATTATTTTTAGAACTAATTTTTAAAAATTTAAAACGGTGACTTAAAAAACTCAAAACACTCTAAATTTTTGCATCCCACAATATTTTCATATAAAGAATTTTAATGAGTATGATAAATTAAAATTTGAAGATAATTTGATATACTTTTGAGTTAAACTCATGAAAGACCTCCGTAAACTTAAGCTCACAGTATTTTTGCTCACGTTATATATACATATATCATCTATATTATTATATTATAATAGTATATATACATATATCATCTATATGAGATATATCTCTTATAAAAAATAAAGAACGTAATGACTAAAATAGTTTTTTTTAATTCTAATTATGCGTCTATCTATATCTATATTTATAATATAATATAAAACAGTTAAGAACTGAAGAATCTGTTTTTTTATCATTTCCTTCAACTTTTAAAATACCAACAATGCCCTGTATCAGACGACTGTGATTAATTTTAACTGATCCGATGGCCTGAATCATCTCCGGTTCTTTATATTCTTCTCCGTTTTTTTCCCCAGTGAAAGAGCGCTCCCGAGTCCCAACTCTTTCGCTCTTACCATCAGAGTATCAGACCCAAACCTAAAACTGGCATCATCTCTTCTCCTCTCTCTCTCTCTCTCTCTCTCCTTCTCGGAAGATGAAAAACACGGCCGCCGTAACCAACTTCCTCCATCCCCCGTGCACGGATCGACTCGCATATCCACTATGCCTCTTCCCAAGCTTAGTTCCTTGCTCTTCCTCTTGATCCCCTCTCTTCATGTCGCTCTCCTGTCACCTCACACCTCACCGCCTCTTTTCTACCTTTGATCTATTGTGATGCACAGCCTCGTCAGAAAAGCATGTGACAGATCAGGAGGCTCCATTGGTACACGCCCTCAGTGAAGGACAAAGTTGGCTATTCTATTCATTTCACTTGCCTCGAAAATTTGAATTATTTCATATTAATTTATTCTCAAATAAGATGCTAACTTACTAATGTAAGGAGAAACAGATAAACTGTTCGCTTTTGAAATTAGACCTAAACTTCCTCTTTTGTTCTAACGTGACACTTGGTTCAAAATAGTTAAACTGTTCATGTAAGAAGTAAACATTAATTCTCGCCGTCCAAAATGAATTATAGTATCATGACGATGGAATTAGATTTTTTTTATTAAATTACAGTTACTTCTATAAATTAGCAATTAGTTCTGCATTATAATTTAATTATGAAATGATACTCTCAATATTTGAGTACAGTATTTTTTTTTCTTTTTGCGCAATTGCTTGAATTCTACGCTCAATCTGTATTTATATTGTATCTTTTTAAAACAAATTATTTATAGTTGGAACTGTCTTTTCCAAATTAATAAGGTAATTTATAATTTGATTATATTTGGGTGATTTATAATTTGATTATATTAATAAGGTAGTATATTTTTTTTCTCCTTTCATATTTTCTTAACTGCCTCATGTTATTAATTCTTCTTCCATTTTTCTCTAGTAATTTTGGGAATTTATGTTTACAAAATTAGAATGATGCAGGTATTATAATTTCATTGTATCAAAATGGAACTTTCATGTTTACAAAAATAAAACAGTAGCTTTCAGAGACACAGTCTTTGGTAGCTGTCATCACTGGAACTTACCAGTGCAGTATGGTATGAGAAAAATCTTTATTTAATTGGTCGTGACATCACTGGAACAAAATTTCTCCTGTTTATAATGTTTATTTGCAGAGCTCTTATTGTAAATATTGGGGATATGATGGAGAGATGGATCAACCGTACTCATTTTATTAATTATATCCTTGAAGCCATGCTTACCAGGTTTCCTTTACGGTCTGAAAATTAATCGGATATTTTTTCTATACCTAATAGGTCGACATTGCACCAAGTTATAGCAGTTGTGCAAGAATGCTACTCTGTAAGCTTGTGTATTTGACTGGATTTTCTCCTGTTACTTTTTGAAATAGAAAATATCATGGCTACCCCTATGGAACATTGAAATATGCAAAGATGAACAGTTACATTACCTTTGATTCCCCAATTATTTGAAAAATGACACAATTATCATCTCCGCTCATTGTAATAGTGGCTTGGATTGCCATTCGAGAAATTTAGGAGAGGATACCATAATGACTTTTTTGATATCTGTTGTAAAGAAGATTTTGTGTAATTTTGCATGGTGAGCCAAGAATCAAGTATTTGCTACACTATTAATGCGATACTGCGAGTCATTCTACCATGAAAGCAGTGGTAGTTTGATTTGTACTTTATTGCTTCAAATTTGTACCGACAAACTACCAACCTAACTGCAGGCTGCTTTTTTTTTCTTGATCCGGATTATAAATGTGTGGCGGAATGCCTGAAAAGCTGTTGCAGTGAGACATCTCCTCCAAGGTCTCCTCTCTCTCTTTCTCTCTTTCTCATAATGTTTAGTAATAAAAAAAAAATAATGTTAGTGATGAACCTCACAAAATCATATTGGCTACCTAAATGGAATCCTATCATCATATATCATTATTATATTATATTTCTTGAGCACCCTCCTATTGTAGGAAACAATTATATCTGTAAGCCTTGTTGACTTGTCAGTAATTATTTGACTATTAGAATCTGTACATGTTTTGCGCTAATCAACTTAAAGGTGAGAACTATATGCGGTTGTTAAATGGACATGAGAAAATGTATGAAAGAATAAATGCTCAAACATTCCTCTGCCAAATATTCGAAGACAAATTTTATGGCTTGTTTATCATGCTAAATTGGCTGTCAAAACTGTGTAATTCTTCTCCAAGTTAGCCAATTATGTCATTCATTATGTTATTGTTGTGTACCTATGACATTATAACCCGACCCAACATGCATTGCATCATCCATTATCTATGGTTACGCTCCATTTACCCTGGTACTTAGAAATTGAATGTAGACTCAATAAACAGGAAAAAGTAAACCTCAGATCCATGTTTCCATCATTTAGCTCCTACCATCTATGGTTAATTGAATTTTTTTTAATAGTTATTGCAGGTTTCTTCCATTAAGAACGGTGACTATTTGTAGGAATGCCTTAGCCTGACTAACATATGCTTGACTAACATATGCCTACTGATAGTATGTCAAAAGGAGGAAAAATAAAGCATATATATTTGAGAGAATTAATTTATGCGACCATAGATATGAAGAATTTGTAAAGCAGAGACATTTGTAATAAGACAGCCGGATCTCAAGTTTGTGATTTACAGCACGTTAATGCTAAGAAACATTTTGTTCGTGCTTGTTATCCATCATTGATGATTTTGGTTGGAAATCTACAAAATAAAAATAAAGAAAAGAAAGAAAGAAAGAAAGAAAGAGAAGGGATCATTTGGGTGATTTATAATTTGATTAATTATTCAAATCATTCTTGCATATTCAATGGTTTAATTTTGATCGTTCCCATAGTTGATCATATATGGAATCTGATTATTTGTAGGTTATCATGATTAATTGATTCCCAATCTTCATGGCATGTAAAAGCACCTAACTCATGAGATGAGTCTGGAACACGTCATATATTTTGTGTTAATATTATTGTTTTGTTGAAGGAAAGTTTTATCTCTCTCCTTACCTCATAATTTCCATGAGGCACTCTAATGTGTCTATTTGCTTACCCTAGACATAGTTCCATTAAAACTTTAATTTTTATGATAATTTTTTCTGCATTGGGAGCTTTTATATGCTTTGAAATGTGTTATTGTGTCAATTGCTTTCTTTGGTAAGCAAATTATTACTTTTTTTTTCATTTTTTGTTTGTATATTCTTGAAGACTACGTACCCTTACTTTTTTATATTATGATATTATGATTGCCTTCTGAATTGTTTTCAATTTTTTTCCTAACGTTTTGAAATGTCATACTTTATCATTATTTTATTATGATTTACATTTATTGCCAAATTCCTTCCTAATTTTAATTTTTCTCACTTCCATTTTTGTCTTAGATACATCTATAAGAAAAATAGCAGGTAACAAGACATTGAAGCATTTGTTCTTTCAAATATAATAGAAATTTAAATCGCAGGAAACTAGATTTTTTACATATTAGCATATTAGAATGTAAAGCTTTGTTCAGAAATTGTAAATGTATTGGATATAAAATTATTTTTCACATGACAATTATATTTTTTTTATATCAAAGTAAAATTAATCAAGCAACTACAAGTAATGAATAAAACACAAAATATAAATAAACTCATTATATAATATTTATTAAGTATTATAATATATCCAGTGAATAACACTGATTCATTACTAGTCCAGAAAAAAAAATACTGATCTCAGCGGAGCGTCTCCTATTACTTGGGGCATGAGGAATGTGATAGACGAGTAAACAAATACCTTACCCCCATGTCGTTTGATTTCCCTGATGACGAAAAATCATTTATTATATTACAACAAGGGGTCACTATTTGTGACACAATTTCAATCCTCACTATTTATTGGCGTTATTTATTTATTAATTATTGATTATTTTAAGTTACGCTAGCTATTATCCAAGTATATATATTGTGGCGAGTACAAATAAGTCGTTAGCACTAGTACTATAATATATGATGACAAACATCTCTCTCTAATGCAATATGTTCCAAATATAAAAAAAAGTTGTTACGATAAAATAATTTTAAATTTCTAGTACGGAGAACAATAATTCGACATAAAATTGCTCTCATCATCAGCTTTAATCTTCACACAATTTTTAAAACAAATATATTTTAGAAAAAGTATAAGCACCCCCATTACATTTGACTCATGGGTTCAAATACCTCCTACATTTTAGTTTTAAACAAACACACCCTTATGCTTTTCAAAGAATATCAATCACCTCTTTTAGCTAAATTAAACTGTAACATGACATTAGAATTGTCAATTGTCATCTATGCATAATTTTTGTCACGTTATCAATCTTTTTTCTGAAATTAAAAGAGAGAAAGAAGAGTCCGTCTCTTTAAACTCTAGAATACTAGAATAACTGGCTTTGTCTTCTCCTTCACATCAGTATTGAGTTTTGTAAATATTAAATTTTCTTTTTTTGAATTGATGCACTAATATACATAATTCAGAAGTGAAACAAGGATACACTTTGCTTGTGGTGAACAATTTTAATGATGTGGCAAAAATTATGTTTGGATATCAATTTTAATGTTATATTGTTGTTAAACTTAGATAAAAGGGGTAATTGATACTCTTTGAAAAATATAAGTTGATGTTTATTGAAAATTCAAATGTAGGGGGTGGGGGAGGATATTTGAATCTAGGAGTCAAATGCATGGGGTTTTTATTCTTTTCCCATCCCATATTTTCGAGATAAAAATAAGAACCAAAACTCAAAGCCGCTCATATTTGAATATCCATAAAGAACCGTAACCTATTATATTAAAAGTTGATTATCTTCAACCTTCACATGAAAATACATGACTGGTTTAGTAGTTTAGTGATCAAATGTTTGGGACCTTTTTCTAAATGACAGGGTTTCAAGCTCTCATGAATATTTTTTTAAACTAAAAAAGATTTAAAGTGACAAAAGGTAAAAGACAACACTCTCTTTGTGAAAGGTCATGAGTTCGAAATATGGATAAAAGATTTTAAAGATAATTATGAAATTTAAATGTTTGAATTTTACCTTTTCGATAAAAAATAAATAAATTAGGTGCTTCCTTATCTAAAAGAAATAGCAATATAAAGACTGTTGCTCACAAAAACATTCTTACCGAATATCATAATTCTTGTAGACTTGTAGTGGTCTTGAAATATTTGTCTTCAAACGTTGAATCCTATAATTCTTCATTGTCTTTGGAAGTATTGGTACCACGTGTACTGCTATAACTGAGGTATTGTTACGTCCTCCATTGGTACCATTAAACTTGGATCTGAATTCTGAAAAAAACCACAACTATATACCTTAAGAAATTCGCCTAGCAAGTAAACAAAAATAACACGTAATTACGTTAACGAATCTCTTTCGTCATTCATGGTCTGATTTTGTTTGTACCAATGCCACCAAGAAAATATTAATTCTCAGGAGGCAATACTAGTTCCTTATATAATATATTAGCTCTTAAATGAAGCTCCAGCCTCCAGCATTTAGTCTAACGATGATTTTTATCTTGTACATAGTCGCATGTTTAAAACTCGAATGAGAATGATCAGTGGTACTGAAGTCTGAGCCCAACTGGGCACAACATGCATGTGCATCCACTATCCAAACTTGAAATTGGAATCGGCCTCACTCAACAATATGTTTAATTTTTTGCTTACAAAAGGCCTCTAAGTAATTTGGACCGGACACAATAGTGTCTACTGTCTCAGTGATATATTTTACATGATTTTGGATCATTTGCAGTTTCCAGTCTATATTAGTTTGTGGGAAATAATATTGAATTTTGTGAATTGAATCCCTATATATTTTAGGGGCAGTTTTTATTGACTATCTTTTTATTTTAATTTTCTTAAGCTATTTTTTAATAAAGCAGACAAAAAGTCCGTTGGTTTTTTTTTCTTCCAGAAACTCATTACAAAATATTAGTCCTACTTGAAAGTAAACAACAACCAACCAGTTTGGATAGTAAAACACCTGACCTAAACAACAAAGCATCAATCCAGGCACATCCAAGTCCTGTAAATTTAAGCTAGCATGG
This sequence comes from Schoenoplectus tabernaemontani, assembly GCA_037127355.1. Taxonomy (NCBI): domain Eukaryota; kingdom Viridiplantae; phylum Streptophyta; class Magnoliopsida; order Poales; family Cyperaceae; genus Schoenoplectus; species Schoenoplectus tabernaemontani. The sequence goes on from CM073757.1 coordinate 10,821,198, forward strand.
AAATGGAGTGTATAAATTCTCTGAACCTTATCCAAGTCCAGTAAAACTTCATCAAATCAGTACATACTCCAATTCATTAGGCAGCTCTGTATACAAAGAAAATTGTGATAGAACATTATAATTTATATTTATGATTGGCAAATTTGAAAGCTTAGGAATACAATTATATTTCAGTGAACTAGTTTTCACTCCTGTGAAATAGACTGAGCATAAACTCTATTATCAGAAAATAAATATATAGTTGACTACTCCTGAAAAGAACCCAAAAGAAGGAAATTCCCCCAGTATTACTATTAAATTTACTTCAAAATTGAAAACTAATATTGCATGATACAAATAAATGATCAATTGTCTCATTAAAGGAACAAAAAAATAAAGCACAGAATTAGTCCATCTCTTTTTATCAAAACATCTTTAGCTAATATCTTATCATGTAATACCAACCAAATGAAAATTTCCTTAAACTAATTATTTTGACACATTTATTTGTCTGACTAATTAACTAAATCTATCATTAGTTGGTGCTGCGCCGCTCATGCTCTCTGCGTGCCAGGGTCCTATTTTCAACAAGTAATATTCAACTTTGAGAGAAAAAAAATAAAGTGAAGAAAATGCCAGAAGTGGAAAAAAAAAGAACTAGTTCAGTGCATTGAAAAATTGACTACGAGAACAATTGTTACGGACTAACATTGCCTTAAAACTTTCTAGTTGTTGATTATGTCTAGCTACTTGATAGAAAAAATTGAAATGTATACTCCATAAAAGATAAAGTGGTTAGGTTTCAAACTTTTTTTGGCTATGCTACAACATCATTTTCTCTGCATTCGTTTAAATATATTTTTATTATATATATTATGCTAAGTATTTTTTGAAGTACAAACTTGTTTATTCCTATATGAAAATTTATATAACTAATTATATAAATTATTTTCGAAATATATTATTTTTTCAATTATCACATATAATTTTTTGATTAAAAGTTACTTTTCTTTAAATAAATTTTCTTTAGTAAATATTTTTCAGGGGAAATGCCCAAACTTCCTTCGCTCTCACTCAACTGGTTTCAACTTTCTTCAGTGTCCATGTGAAAATTTATTATTGCAAGATAATTAATTAGTAAATATGGGTAAGACTAATGGGAGAAGTTATTTTTGCATGCTTTATTGTTCATACAATGTTAGGTATAAATATTTTTTTAATTCATATTTCAGAAGTTAAATTGGAGACTATGTATTTTTATTCTAAATACAAATAAAAGTGTGTAGATAAGGGACATAATTACTATAATAAAAGTTTCTAAATATAATATTGAATACAAATGTGCAAATAAGGTAGAGAAAGGGATGTAATTGAATTATCACTCCTCAAATAATGACATCTTCTCTGTAATTAATTCGACATTTATACAGCTGGCACAGCCCAACAAACAATCCAAGTATCAAACCGATTGGCATTGTAAAAGTCTGTAACGTTCTTAATTAATTTTAATTTGAAAATATAAATATTAATGATTCTTAATATCCTTCATGTGGTTTATATCCTTTTTCTTTACTGGTTTTCCCTTCCGCCTAATATTTGAAACCGAAAATAAATTTAAAAATATTTGCGTCATAGAATAAAAATCTGTTGGGCTTTACAAAAAATACTAAAATAGTATCCCAAAATTATAAACGTAATAGAACGTCAACAAAAAATGATTTAGTAAGAAACCAACAACAGAATCAATTTATTTTTCAATCAAAAGGGTCCCAGTCAATCTGGCTCAATTTGTCTGGTCGGCAATCAGAAGTCTAGGCCTAGCAGTCATTCTCGCCTTCATGATTTTATTGTTTTCATTGTGATAATAATTAATAATAATACCCAACTCACTAAATTATAAAATACCGTCTGATAGATTATTACATATAATGTTGAATTTCAGTACTCTTTGCTACCTCTTAGCGGGTCCGGGTTAGACTTTGAATGGACTCGCTCACGTTTTTGTCAATGAAGCAGCCTGGTCTGGAGCTGCTAACCTACCACAGCCACAATAATTAATCACAGTTATATATATATATGTGATTTTATATTATAATTATTTGTTTAGGCAGCATACCCACATCTGGAATCTGCAATAAGGCTTGGCAATTTGGTACTATTTTATCCGCAGTGTATACGAATACCTTTTTTTATGTGTCTCGCTTCTCTTATATTGTCCGGCGTATATTTAATATTTTGCTTTTCTTTTTTGGATTGGTTGATACTTAGTTCACCACTTTTTTTTTTTGTCAATGCCCCCCCACCTTTCGTGATCTCATTCTCTGTCTATTTCCTTACCTTCTTAATCCTAACAAAGTAAAATTAAAGTGGAATAACTACTAAATCATTTTAAAAATAGTGATATTCGGTAGCAAAGTAGTTTAAGTAAAAAAAAATATTTAAAAAGAAAAATGATTTAATTTTAAAGCACCTCCATAAATGCTTTAACTTAATCTATTTTAAATCACTTTTATTTGATGTATTAAAGTGACTTAATTAAATCATTTTTATTCCCCTTTTAAAGTACGGTGCCGAACGAGGGATAATTAGTTCATGCCATGAAGATCATGTTGCTTTGCCCTATCATTAAAATATGATCTGCTATTATGTAACACAACATTTCCTATAAGCAATAGCTATATCATAGTATAGTTCCATTGTAATTTATTTTTATTGAGACCTAGCTGTCATGCAACGCTAACAAGTACTTAAAGACATTATTCTCCCCTTAAACCACGACTTCAAAACTTCAAAAGTGGATTAATTGGAACATTAAGAGTTTTCACACTTGAACGGAATTAATTGATTAGAATTTGGCCCAAAAACAAAATTCAATTACTGGTGTTTAATTTCTATATATCACCTAATAACACAACATCGAATTTCACCTCGGCACCTCCCAATTATTTAGGAACTATAATTTAGACAGGTACAAAGAACTTATATTTCCAATTATTTATGACTCACGGTGCAAAATCATCACACCTGTGAAATTGCATGTACCAACGAAAATCACATTCAGTTTGCTTCAACTGCACCACTATATTTTTGGAATTGGTGTGAACTCATTTATTTGCATTCAAAATTCTCCGAGTGCACTATGTGGTCTTACAAGGAAGTTCATTAATCATTAATGACCTTATTTGTCATTAAGACATTAACTAACAACGACTCAAGTCTTCAGTCTCCGAAAACGATTTGTTCAAATTAAGGTTGAAGTTCTTTTTCTTTTTATAGATAAAGTTGAAAATTCTTTTTTTTTTCAAAAAATATTGAACGAAATTAGAGATACATTAGTGAGTTTAGCCTTACATATGAGGGCATCATATTAATGCAGTTAAATATAAAGTTTTATTAATTTTAAGTCTCTCGATATACATATATGCTACTAAATGCGAATTATTATAAATTTTCGTCATGCGATGTACAATAGAAACTTACCATATATTATATTAATTTTCGTATAATTTGCATAAATTATATATCTTGTTGAACTGTCAGGTTTCAAAATTTAAAACTACTTTTTTTGAATGTTGTTAACAATTGATCTCATTTTTAAGAATTTTATTTAAGAAAAAGGAATTTTGGTTAGAAATTATAAATTATAGTTGACCCCACATTTTCTTTGAAGAGTTCAAATGCATCTCTATCATATATTTCAGACTGGTAGATTTTACAAAATGTTTCTTTATTATAGAAAAAAGTTTAAGCAAACTACATATTTCTTTAAAAAGTTTAAAAATAGTTCGTTCATATTTGAAAACACAATTTTACACTTTAAATTGAAATTGAAGCAATTAGAAGTATGCAAAATTTAAAAGCGTACGATTTTTTATGTTTGTATTTTGGATAGTCATCTTTGGACATCATATTTTATTAGTCCCGATAATATAATTCTTAAATAAGTAATTAATAATATAAAATTTTAAATATATTTAATAAAATTTCACATTAAAAAAAAATTAGACACAATATTTCTAAATACCAAGTAGTAATGATAATTATAATAATAAATAATATAATTAGACACATAATAATCTATAAATGACTATATAAAAAAGTTAGATCATTTTAAGAGTTAGTTTCACTTTAAGTATACATATTATTTTAAATGTAGAGAGAGAAACTATTTTATATGAACCATTGGATTCAAGAATATGAAAAGATTTAAACAAAATTAATAGTGGACAAAAGTGATGATGAGGCAAATTTGAGAAATTTAAAAGTTTAACTTTTTTATGTATTAAGAATAATAATCTAATACATATTGCTTTAAAATATGAAGCCAAATCTTTTTTAAGTACGAAACTTTGAATACTATAAATATTTTTATAGCAAAAATTAAAATTTGAAATATGAAAATAGACTTGAAAGTAAGTGAGGGAAGGAGAGTGAAGAAGAATGACAATCAAACAAATTTTCCTTTACGAGGACAAATTGTTAAAAACAAAATTCAAAGAAAAAGTAATTTATAAAATCTTCATTTTAGAATATACAATTCTGATAAACTTCGATTGCATATATTACCTTTATTCTGTTGGTCGGACCAAGCCCCAATTCTGGGCAGGTTTAGAGAAACTAACTTGTCAGTTGTCACGAAATTACAAGACCTGTTCTCAAAAATAAATAAATTACAAGACCAATTTTTTGGTCACACAAATTAATATGCTCTCTTTTCGAAGAAAAGCACGACACTCTGTTAACAAGTAGTAAACAGTTCTGTTTTATTTTTATTATTTTAAAGCCAATGGAAAAATAACTATGTAGTTACCCCCCCCCCAAAAAAAAAAAAAAAATCTTTGGTCCTTTTCATACCTTGAATACAAAGGAATTCCTCTCGCTAGAACCGATTATATTTTTCCAACCACAGGAGGCTTTCTCAAATTGATTAATGAAGTCAAAAGGGCTTAATTATATTACAATATATATAGAGAGAGAGTAAAGATATCGTAAGTTTAAGCTTACGGAGGTCTTTCGTGAGTTTTACGCAAAAAACATATCAAATCATCTCTAAATTTTATTTTATCATGCTAATTAAATTCTTTATAAGAAAATCTTGTGGGATGCAAAAATTTGAAGTGTTTTTAGCTTTTTAAGTCATGATTTTTAATTTTTAAAAATTAACTCTAATAATAATAATAATATATTGAATACTTGAACATCATTTTAAAAAATTAAAAACGGTGACTTAAAAAACTCAAAACACTCTAAATTTTTGCATCCCATAAGATTTTCATATAAAAAAATTAATGAGAATGATAAATTAAAATTTAGAGATGCTTTGATATATTTTTGAATTAAACTCACGATATCTTTACTCTCTCTCTATATATAAGAGACCTTACGATACTTCACGAAGCAAAGAGAAATTTTACTTCAGTTTCAAATCTCATATATTGAAAGCTCAAAATATCAATCTAATTAATCCATAATAATATAGATATTAAAAACTTATTGAATACTAAATTTTACTATTTTTGAAGTTCTATAACTATTTTTTGAATTTTTGAAAGATGACAATTTTGTAGGGCACCTATCATTATTTTTGGGGTATTTTTAAAAATAAAAAAATAGTTAGAAATCTTCAAATGTAATCAAATTTGATATTCAATAATATTTGAATATGTAGTTTATGTTGGGTGAATTAGATTTATAATTTGAATTTTTATTTTGTGAGATTTTTAGGCCGAACCAAAACGTCTCTTTCTTCGCGAAGCACCGTTAGATCTCCCTATATATATATAGTAAAATTAATATGCTCCTAGGAAAAAAAATTGGGGTGTTTCGAGTTTTCTAAGTTACTTTTTTAATTTTTAAAAATAAATTCTAAAAATAATAATAAAATATTTAATATTTGTATATTATTTTAAAAAAAATAAAAAGAACGACTTAGAAAACTCAAAACACTTCAAATTTTTGAATCTCATAAGATTTCAATATGAAGAATTTAATGAGAGTGATAAATTAAAGTTTGGAGATAAAAAAAAATTATTTCATTTTTTATATTTTTATCTTGCTTTTTTCCTTTTTTAAATTTTTATTTAACGTTTATTTGATTAAAAAATGAATTTTAGAAAAGGAGAAACTGCAGTCAAAAGACAACAAAAAACCATCGCACGTGACATCTCTTCCCTCAAACTCCTTTTATTCCTCCTCTCTTTTTCTTTTCTTTCGTAGTTTCGTGCTAATGGTGTTTCCCACATATCCATTTTTTACTCCAGCAGAACCACTACGGCACTAATCCATCCTCTTCCTCCCTCCCCAAATCCAATGCATCCTCTCCTTCCGTTGACGCCGCTGCTCTTCTCCTCCAGCTGCGTTTCTCTTCAGTCTCCGCAACCTCCCACCAGTGCTCAATTCCCCACATCGCCTCATCCTGCCCTCCATTTCGCTCTCCAGTTCTCCACTTCCCATTCTCCTCCTCCCCCGGCTGCGGCCACCCCTCCTTCCACATCAACTGCTCGCTGCCTCATTCCACCATCTCCATTTCGTCCTCTCAGTTCCTCCTCCTTGATCAGAACTCCACCTCTCTCCTCCTTTCCCCCTCCCCTCTCCTCCTCTACAATTCCTCCAGTTCCTGTCCCCCGCTTCCTTACCGCCCGATTGATTTCTCCAACACTCCGTTTCACATCTCGCCAGGCACGTGTGATCGCCTCTCTTCCCTCCAGTTTTGCCACTCTCCGCTTCGCAATTCCTCTTCCACCTGTGGTCTCACCAGCTTCCAGCACCAGCTCTTATCCCAACCCCACATCCTCATCACCTCCTGTAAGACCTCTTCCTTCAACTCAACCTCCCACAACTCGACTCACATTCCCTGTGCCAAAGACATACGGAGTTCTCTATTGGGCTTCCTCCAAGCAGGTATCTTGGTACAGTGGGACCCGTCGTCCGATCCGTACTACATTAACTGTACATCATGCTCTGGCAGTTGCGGGTACAATACTTCCCTCCCATCCAAACCCTTCATCTGCTTCTCATCCAGCTCTTCCCTCGCCGACTCCACGAATAGCCATGCAATCTCCGGTGCACCTGTCATGAAGCACAAAATGACACACTTCGTCTTACTCACCACAATCCTCTTTGCTGTGGCATTTCTCATAGTCCTCCTACTTCTCTACCTTTGTGTCGCAGCTTTGGTCCGCCATAGACTGCGAGGTTGTAGCTTCAGTGCAGAGCCTGTTGCAGCATTACTTCGCGATCATCACCTCCAGCCCCCAGTCTTCACCTATGACCAACTGCGTATTGCCACAGCAGACTTCGATCCAATTCGCAAAATTGGGGATGGCGGGTTCGGGTCTGTATACCTTGCAGAGTTTAGTGATGGCAGTTTTGCAGCTGTGAAACGGATCCACCAGTACCAGCCAGAAGCTGCCTTAGCTGCTACTATAACAAAATCCTTCTACAATGAGATAGTAATTCTTTCAGCTCTCCGGCACCCAAATCTAGTACGTTTATACGGGTACTGTGTCGACCCACGTGGGCTGTTACTCGTGTATGACTATGTACCCAATGGTACCTTAGCTGAACACCTGCATGGGTCTCGCCGTACCAGCTCTGGGCTATCCTGGTATGTTCGAGTTGACATAGCTCTTCAAACTGCCATGGCACTAGAGTACCTCCATTTTGGACTGAAACCTCCTGTGGTGCACCGGGATGTGACCTCGACAAATATATTCGTTGAATCTGACATGCAGGTCCGATTAGGTGATTTTGGCCTTTCTAGACTTTTAACCTCTGCTGATGCTTGTTCTACCTCTGTTTCAAGGGAGTTAATTTGCTGTACTGGCCCACAAGGTACACCGGGCTACCTAGACCCAGAGTACCACCGGTCCTTTAGATTTACTGAGAAAAGTGATGTGTATAGTTTTGGGGTTGTTCTATTGGAGCTTGTGACTGGTATGAGGGCAGTAGATGTGAGTAGGAACAGGAGAGAAATCGCTTTGGCTGATTACATAGTGGGGAAGATTCAGCAAGGGCAGTTGTGGGAAGTGGTTGACCCAGTTTTGGTGCCAGAAAATGTGATGGCGAGTATAGAGGCAGTGGCTGAACTTGCGTTTAGGTGCGTGGCAGGAGATAAAGATGACAGGCCGAATGCAGGAGAGATAGTTGAGGAACTGAGGAGGATAAAGGGAAGTTCAGTGAAGCATTGTACCACAAGTAGAAGGCCCTAAGGGTAAACTTGGTACAACCTTTACTTCCTTTCTTAAGTACATATCTGACAGCTCGACGAAGCATTCTGGCATGTGAATTGGGCTTTGATTTTCTTGCTTAGGATTAATGAGGAGCATGTAGAGAGATGTATCATTTAATATTTCTTGCCTTGGGATTAATGGATAGATATATTAGGAAATATGATAGTTTGTGGAGTAGATTGTTAATAGTTGAATTCATAGAGAATGAAAAAGTTGCCTCCTTTTAGCATAGTCGTGCCAGTAGAATATATCAACTGACTTTTAGTTTGATCATAGAAGGACAGTTTGGTCGCTTCTTGTTCATTTCGTATCAGTTCACTACTACTGAAGCGAATATAGCAGTGTTCTGATATTGAAATCTGGACTATCTGATCGACAGCAATGGATCATATCAGATTGGAGCGCTCGTCTTTTGTTTTTTGTTTTAATTGTGGCAGGGTATATGATTGTGACGCATTCATGAAAAACCAATGCAAGATAAGAAAAGCATTCGATGAAATAGTATGATCCATATTTGGAAGCAGGGCTGGTTCTAGGCAACTAAAAGAAAGCCGCATTAATTTCTGGAAATTGTAATTACTGACCTGATTAGTTGCATTCATTGTGGCAGGATCTTTCCACTTCATACATCTACTGCTATTATTATGAAGCCACCATCATGCCATTATTATTATTTTTATTTAATTCCGACCATCTGATCTTTTCTGTGCAACCCAAGCTGTCTATTTATAGGCAGTAAATTTCTGATCTGACTGGAACCGTTCAAGTTCGATCAGATGGATCAGAGCCATAAGAATGCATAATGGCACAATCACTGTTTAAGCAGCAAATTTTGGAATGCACATGAACACTTCTCACAAAGAGTATACATCCATGCATAGACAGTCTCGCAAACCAACTCCGGACATAAAAAAATGGTGAAGAAAGAAAGGGAAGAAAGCACGTCTTTGCTTCTATTTCTGTATCCAATGGCCGTTGCGTTAATGTTTTTGTCTTGGAAAGTGCCTGAATTCTTGAAGTCTTGAAGTCTTGAAGACAAACCATTTTTGCTCAGCTATCAGAATTCTTTTTGGAAGTAGGGACAGTGGTAGTGTGGTACTGGTATATCTAGTGTATATATATCCATGTTTACAAGGTGTACATCATCTGATATTGAACATTCCTCGTTTGGTGTTGTCATACTAAAGCCTTTTTAAGAGCCCACATTAAGATTTCCTTCTCCGGGCGTCCCTGATTTGAAATTTTCTCCATGTATAATGTTAATTATGTCAAATAAAAGCTGGGCTTTGAAGCGTAAGTTCCAACCAATCCTTTTGTTTTGGGCCTTATGAGTTTCGGCCGTTTATAAATGAAGAAAATGTTCTTACATGTCCCTAATTTCGCATTTATCATCCTTTCCCACCTCATTTCTTTTTTGTTCAAGTTTTCCAACCGTCCCCTCTATAACTTACCTTCTACAATTTTTGGGCCATCAAAAGTAATATTTTCTCGGGAATATCTAATGACTTAATTTACATATCAAGTAGATATACTTTTTTTTTTGAAGTAGTTCCTACTACTATAAATTTTCATTAAAATCAAGTAGTTATTACTTAAAATCGATTTTTCTATAATTAATGTCTATTTTTACATACAATGTTTGTTGTACGATATGAAATATATAAAGGGTGGGATCACTTGACAATGGTTATTTTACCAATCTTGACAATGGACTTTTAAATAAATATCAAAAAAATTCTTAAAAATGGAAAAAAAATTATAGACATGTTCTTCTATCTATAGATTGATGGTCATTCAAATTTCATGCAATTTTATTATCATTTGATACTTCAACAAAGATCCTTAATTGGAACCATTGTAAATTGTATAAAATTTTGATAGTCTTTGTTGGAGTATTATAATAAAATTACATTAAATTTGAAATACTATCAATCTATAGGTAGAAGAACACATTTATAAAAAAATTTCATTAAATTTTATTTGATATTGTCAAAATAACCATTGTCAAGTCATCCTCATCCATATATAAATACCCAGCTAAAATATAAACAATCAGCAAGCGATAGCATAGAATAAATAAGAATACACCAAATCTTGAACCTTCTAATTTTTTTTTTCCGTTTTTTGAATGTGCATGAATTGGTCTAGCATAATCTCCAAAAATCTATTAAAATGACAAAACTCAAGTACATTTATTTGCAAGCAATCAGTTAGGACTTACAATTCAACAAGAAAAGGAAAAAAAATTTTTGGAGCAATTCAAATAAAAGTTGGATAGCTAGACACACAATAAAATAAATTATATTAGAAATAAATAATTAGAATTTTGTTATTTGGATTTTTAATTTTATGGTTTTTAGGCTTCAACTAAAAGTTGGATATCTAGGCACAAAATAAAATCAAAGAAATTAAAAATAAATAATTACAATATTTTTATTTGGATTTTTAATGTTATAGTTTTTTAGGCGTGTCGACGTATTTTTTTTGTGTTATATTTTTTCTAATTTCAAGTTTATTGAGAATTAACTGAATGTTCACTGGCTTTGGAAATACGAATACCAGGGAAACAATTTTACGAGGGAAAATAAACCAACCTTTAATCGGTTCAAAACTCGTAGGGAGTGTTTGGCACTCAATGGAATAGCAAAAAGTTAGAATAAAATAGCTATTCCGATGAATTAATTTACCAAACGAATTTTAGACTAAGTAGAAGAGTGCGGAATAGTGCTAATCCAGTATACCAACTTATAGGTGGAATACCTAATTTGCTCTCGTCGGAATAACGATTATTATTTAATTATGATGTATTATATTATTATATTATGATTATGATTAAGATTAAGTATTATTATATTATTATACTATATTTATGATTATAATTTATTATTATATTAATATTATGATTAATATTTATTATTATTATCATTATATTATTATTATTATTATATTATCGTTACCATTAGTATTATTTTATTATTTATTATTATTATAAATATAATTTTAATATTATATTATTATATTATGAATATAAATATATTTATTTTATTATTATATTATTATGATCAAGATTATTTATTATTATATTATTATATTATGATGATTATGATTATGATTATTATTACTTATTATTATTTTATTATGTTGTATTATATTATTATATGTTGATTATAGTGATGATTAATTTATTATTATTATTATTATTTATAATTATTTTTATGATTATGATTATTATTATTATATTATTATGATTATGATTATGGTTATATTATTATGATTATGACTATAATTATTATTATCATGATTATGATTATGATTATATTATTAAAATTATGATTACTTATTATTATTATATTATTATAATTATGATTGTAATTATAATTTTTATTATTATATTACTATATTATGATTATGTTTATATTTTTATTATATTACTATTATAATATTATTATTTATTATGATTATTTTTATTACTTTATTATTATTATTATCTTACTATTATGATTATTATTTTACTATTATTATTATTATTATCATCATCATTATTAGTATCATAATTATTCATATTTTAACTATTCTCGAGTAACAAATGCCAAACGATATTTTCGCTCTTGAGTTGCACAGAGTTTATTTAATTTAAAGATATTTAAAATTGGATAGCTTTACTCCTGTCTTTATCTAAAAATAAATTGTCTTAATCGAGAGAAGAAAAAACAGATGTTGAACGACAAACAAACTGTAGGTGATGCTGATTGTTATCATAAAAAAGGATAATCAATTTAAACAGCAAACGCACTTTAATAAGGCCGTTGGATAGAATCGGATTCCTATTGGCGAAAAGAAATCAACAAATATCAGTTCCCGTATTTTAAACTTACAAACGGAAATTTATACTTTGGTTATGAACTTTTTTTTGTAAAGAAATCAAGTTAATCCGTGAAGTTTTATTTGTATCAAGTTAGTCTTTGAAGGTTTTACATGATTAAATTGGTCCTTAAATTTGTAGTCCTTGAATTTTTGAAAAAAACAGAACTATTTACTTCTTAATTTTTTTTAAAAAGTAATTTGATCCTGAACTTTTCTTTTTCTAAAGGACCAAATTATTTTTTAACGTTCAAAGATCTATTAGTGTTGTTTAAACCTAAGGACCGATTTTTTTTTAAAATAAAAATCAATTAATATAAAAGAAAATTTTAAACCGATTTAATTATTTTAAGAAAATTCATAAACTAGAAGTTCAATTCTCTCTAATTAAAATTCATGAAAGATCTAAACGGGAAGAGACAAATATGTGGGGTTATAAATGCCATAATTTAACCGAAACGACATCACCTTCACCTGAAGAGCAAAAAAAAACTCTCAAAGTGGAGTACTTTTGATTTGATTGATTTGATTAGAGATCAACGGTCCTGATTTAACAATAATAAATCCCGTATATCAAAATTTGTGTTTAGACTTTCTCAACAATCATAATAATTAATATTTGAAAACTCTTTAAAAAAAATAGGATGCGCTCCCTAATTCAACCATCAGCAAGATTAAAGCGCTCCAAGTAAACCCTGCAAAAGTTGTTCTCCATTTTCGTAAACTGGAGTCTGGATATGTGCATTACGATGTTTTCAAATGTATAGGAGGCATGAGTATAGGATTATATGTAGTTTAGAAGCTTTTTATGATGTATTTTGTAAAAAAATTTCTGGAACATAAAATAATATCTATTTTGTGTCTAGTATTATAGTTCATTTGTAAACGTGCTATTGAAATAAATGTTTGTTATATATTTTATGTAATTCAGATGTAAACTAAAGTCAGATGTTGTGATAATTAGTGACCAATCATACAATTTTTTTTTCATAAACTTATTTTTAAATAATTAATTATATGAACAACTAGAATAATGACCATTTGAAATATGAAATTGTTCTATATTAACATAGATATTTAATAATAAAATTTCATCTTAAATTAGTTGAATGCCATGAATAATGATTACCTTCTTTATTTATGGTTCGCAGTGTTAATTTTCCATAATTCCTGCTTAATTGCAACACTTTTAAATAGTAATATTAAATTATGGCTAATTTTTCTGTGGATTAACATTTTTAAATTTTGTATTGAAGATGTAGAGATTAACGGTTGATTTGCTCATACGTAAAAACTGCTAAGAAATTTATCAACTACTACTATAATATGATTAGAGAATAACAATAAAGCATTTAATATATGAAAAAGAAATGGAAGTTCCAAACAGCTATATTTTTTTATTTATAAAATATGTCATGCTTAATCGTAACATATTATAAGAATTAAACAGGTAGGTTAAAAATGGCTAGCTAAAGTTTTGAAAACAAAAGTTCATGATCAATAAAGATGTTAATGAAAAACAGATGGTAGTTCAGTTAGCTAGTAAAAAGTACTAGAACGGTTATACTCAAAACTTAAGAGTTCAATATCTACCTACAACTTCACAGTCTCGCTTCACAGTCTCGGCAAGGATTTAAAAAATAATAATAATAAAGATGTTAAGAGTACAAGACAGCTTGGACCGGTGTAATGGACTTCTCCATCATTACAAACTGGAGACGACTAAAATAAATCTCTTAACCGCCAAGGAACCGGCTGCCGGAATCTCGTCGGATTGTTTACTTCATGTTCTAGACTTCTGTAGTGAAAATGAAATGTTCCAACTTCTACACCATTACGAGTTTATATGGTGCCAGAGGTATCAGGTCATCTATTCAGTTCAGTACCTGTTTCGCTATCCAGTCCAACTACTCTGTTTTTAGTTTTTTACAATCTCCCGCTACAATCTCCGTGGAATCATGTCTCAAGTATTGCATCATCTAATGTAATTCAGTTCATATAATTGCTCACTAAAAGATATTCTTTATTCATTTAATGGGCATTTGTACTTATTTGAAATTTTTTATCATTTGTATTTTCATTCCCAGAAATAAAAATATATTTTGGTGAAATTTTAATTTTGAAATTTTGAAATCAAAATGTATCAAATGAAAAAATATTAGTAGTTATTAAAATAATTATAAAAGTCAATAGATCATGACAAATACCCATGCAATATATTAATATTGTGACTCATTGTATTTTTTATAATTTTTGCTGATGAAAATTTCAAAAAATCGATAACCATTGGATCAATAAGTAATAACTACACATAATTAAATGCTCCACCATACAAAAAGGCTAATTGTGATGGACAAGAAGGAACTGCGATCATCTATTTTTTAATAGATATCAAACGATTAAGATAGATTTACTTCGGCATAACTAAAAAAAGAAAAATAAATCATTCGATTAATAAATTAAAGGTAGTTGGTCTAATCCATGTCAGACTAGGGTCGTAAACGAGTTGAATCGAGTCAAGCTGGGTCAAGCTCATGCTTGACTCGTTAACTTAACGAGTCGAGCCGAACTCGCTAATTACTTCCGAACCAAAATCTTTAGTTTGAGATCGACTCGTTAAATTAATGAGGTAACTGAACTGACTTATTAAGACTCGATAAAGCTAATTTAGTAGTTAATAATATTTTTAATATATTTTATATTAAAAATTATATAAAAATTATAAAAATAACTAATAATAAAATATTTCACACAATTTAATAAAATAATTCAAGTACATGTCATACTATAAACTATTTACTATACTAAAAATTCATAATAAAAATATATAAATAATGAATATTAATAGTTTAACGAGCCAAACGAGTTTAATAAGTCGAGTTATTCTAAGCTCAAACTCAGCTCATTAATTTAACAAACGAACCAATAACGAATTGATCTCTAACGAATCACGAGTCACGAGTCACGAGTTATTTTTCCAGTCCTATATCAAATTATTTTTACACATATCAGACTATCTATAGACAAGAACATGCTCGTGAGGCTTTAAGATTCAAACTCTCTTTCTTGTTTGTAATATGTAATGTATAATTTATAAGTGCATGGCTTTCTTTTGTACAGTTTTAAATGCAGAGATGAAATTTTATCGGCAGTATTCTCCGAATCCTCTGGGCTATGATTAAAGAATTGGAATCGGTCTTCTCTGTCCGTTTGTGCGTTTATTTGAATTTCGATCACTTATCAATAATAATAATAAATAATTTCATACGTTGTAAATATTTTATAACCATTTAAATTAAAATTAACCGTTTAAATTTTTTTACGGAAAGGATCTGTCTGCGCCCAAAGAATTGTAGCAAATCAATACAGTCACTCACTCGCACGTCGGCACGTGTAAAAATATTCCTCTCTCAACTCTTTTTCCGTTTGAAAGAAGAAACATATTCCTTCTATATATCGACAAATTTGCTACCAAATCCCACCACAAAGCAACCACTCCAATAGGCAATAACCTCTCTTTCATAACTTTTCTTGGGTTGAAATTTGGAAGCAGTGAGAGCAAACCAATCTCTCTTTTTGTGATTTTGGTGATCTAATTGATTACTTCATACAAAGATTAAATCGACTCCGAGATGAGTGATCCCAAATACGCTTATCCTTATCCTGCTCAAGGTACTCCTTGATTTTTGCACTTCAGTAATTTTAATTTTACTCTCCTGTTTTCCTCTTTCAGTTAGGAACTTGGATGAGTTCTCATTTGTGCAATGTTCATTTAATTTGGTAATTTCTTATTGGTTTCTCTTATTAGTGTCTAAATATGGAAGTATATATTACGTTTGAAGTCTCTAGTCCATCACAGCTTAGATCAACAACAGAAAGTTAAAAGTTACATCCAGAAATGCAAGTCCAATAATCCATTTGAGAACTATATTTGATCTGGTAGTTTCAACGTTGAACCGCATAAATCATCACAAATTGGAAACATTTTGCTCCATGGACATGAAGTAATGCATTATATTTGAGATATCGTTTTAAAGTCTACTAAATACTGGAGCTATTGTAGAATTTGGGGGGTAATGGGTTGTGCGATTGCACAAACAGTTTATGGATTTTTTTTTCAGAATTAAAGCCGCGCAAGGGCTGACAAACATAGAGTTGCATACATGGATAGATATAGAACTGTTTCAATCAGCCTGGAGTGGATTATAGTGTGAATTCAGCTTTTGCTGAATTATTTTGTGTTTTACAATTTGAGATAAACTATTTCAACACGTCTGTAACATTTGCCTTCATATGCTGATGTTAGATGCTTTGTCAGAACACAATTCGTAATTTCAGCCAATAATTAACCAATGGCGTCCATTGTGATGTAGCATTTAAAAAACCCCGCTTTGCATATCTTTCTTCTCAAATCTTCGTAGTAATATTAGGACTTGGAAAGAAACAAAACTTGAACCATGGACAATTATAATCTGGTTAAATCTCAAAAGTAAAGAAAACAAAAGGAGGAAAAAAAAAAGGTAAAGGAAAAAAAGAAGAAGCATCTGATTCTTCCATTAGCTCCTTTTCCTTGCTGTCCTCCCTCTCTTTTACAAAAGAGTGAATTATGCATGTGACTTGTGAGCACCCATTCCAAAAGCACACATGAAAAAAATAATGCCAAATATTCCCTTTTTAGTTGTATTATATAATGAAAGTCATTTATGCACTTTTGTTACTGAATGTAATTTTAGTCTGCATTTGACCGGCGCCTCAATGTTTTCCTCCCCTATATAGATATACTTATTATATATATCCACATGATATAATGGCAAGTTCTTTTTATTAAATATGCTATAGGATATTATCAAGGCCCCCCAGTGGCTGCCCCACCACAGTATCCACAATATGCCGCACCGCCGCCGCCACAAAGAAGCACTGGTTTCCTAGAGGGATGGTATGTGTCTCATCTGAATCTTCCTTTTTTTATTTGTAAATTTATGTATTACTGCTACATTGAATAAGACTAAATAATCATGCATGCTGAATAGTGAATATAAAATAAATCAATAATGTTATTTGTTTATTCATATTGCATAATTTTTGTATCCTTACAGAAACTTTTTTATCTTTTATAGCCTTGCAGCTCTGTGCTGTTGCTGCTTGATTGATGAGTGTTGCTGTGATCCATCCATCATATTTATGAGCTAATTGGTAATTTGCAATGTAGCAATTTATTACCAATTGAAGCATAATAATTTGTGTGTGTTCAATCTTTTCTGTTGTGGAGATTTGGGGGAGTTATTTGATGTTCAGTTCTGACTTCTATTATCAGTTATGAACGGTTCTGAGATAGAAACAGTGTTTGTGTGTGTTACTCTTTGACAGTATGTTTGTGTGGGTAAGAAATCTGCTGCTCGTAAATTCACCGAGCAGCACCTGCTCGTAAAATAAGATGACGATCGTATCTTCTTCGGCGATTTTCGACCGTCTGATTTTACGAGCAAGATTCTACTTAGGAATTTTACGAGCAGCAGATTCAGAGCTGTTTGTGTGTGTGAGATAGAAACAGTGTTTCTTGGCTTTGTTAATACTTAATGAGATTGTCGGGTTGATTAATTGTTCCAATAATAGTGAGTATGCTTCTAGCAATTGTAAATTTGCCGCTGACTCCTCTTATCTTGTTCTCTGACAATATCATTTCTAGAATGGTTGACCTGCTTTGATTTAAATTTGTATTAATTTTATATATACTTAAATTTGTGCTTGACAAAAAATATAGTTAATATGCGGTATGTGTTTATTTGGTGGATGAAAAGAATCAGGACGAAATTGTAATGGCAAAATATCATGCCTCTTAGTTCGATTTGAAGTATTTTGTCACTTTTCCATATGTAGGACAGATGTTGATCATTGATTTTGTCCCACTACAGAGAGTGATTTATTTTTGCATAAGATATCCTTAGAAAAAATAAATTCAATGAAAGCTTTTATCTAAAAAAACTGAAAAAGAAGAAATCTATAATAACACTACGTGCGATATTTATTCTTATTAAATTTGTGTATGCAAGAGTAGAGGGCTAATATTAACATAACTATTAATTTTCTTCTCTGCTTCGATTATTGATAACAATGGTACAACTGTATTTTTTTTTTGGGTGTTACCGACGACTCAATCAAAACCGGATATACAGGGGGTGTCCCAAATAAAGTGGAGAAAGAAAATGACTAATTATTATTTTGAAAAATAATGCAAATATAGACAGGATATACTGTTATTAATATAGGAAGGATTGTGCAGTATTATTTGTCACTAGCTCTCTACCTGTGCGTTGCAGCGAATTTTTTTATTTAGATATAATAAAATATCACATGATTAGTCAAAATTAATGTACGCTATCATGTTCATCTGATTAGTCAAAATTAATGTAAATCATTAGATGAGAGTTATTTTGGGGTATAAAAAATTTGAAGGAAATGACAAAAAATGAACTCGTCAATTCTTAGCTGTTTTATATAATAGTATAGATTATTTGAAGCGGACACGAATTCAGGAATTGAGGCATCTCTTGATCATTAGCAACAAATGTTACAGCCGGAGTAAAATAGGAAAAAAAAAAAGCAAGGTGAGAAATAGTCGCATGGTTATTCGGAATTCCAAACAAATATTTACTAGTCCCTTCCAACAAACATTTAGACGAATTACATTACATAAATTCCTTAATTATTTACAAACTATATATTCATACATTTTATTAGACGATTTAGATAAGCTTGTTTTATTCTACAAACTACAAGTTTATTTTATTTTACGGATTCAAAATTACATGTTTTTTAAAAGTAGCCAAAATAATCAAACTAATATATATGTTATTAGTGAATCCTATCAACGACCTAACGTATTAAACTATTAATAGTACGTATCAAATTTCATGCAATTTCACTAACATTTAATAATCCATCAAAAATCATTAAATTAAAATCATTACAAACATTAATGAAAGAACATTAAATTTGATAATCTTTGATGAACTATCAAACATTAGTGAAATTATATGAAATTTGACAGACAATCAATCTATAAGTAAAATAACATATTTATAATTATTTTTCTATTTTTAAGATTTTTAATTTAAAAATAGAATCTTATTGTTGGAAAAGAATAATAGCAGATTTGATTCCTTTTATTTATCTAACCTTTTTTTTACTGAGCTATATATAGAGAGAGAGAGTTAGACTATTGTGAAAACGTTTGTATTTTGAGCTCAAGTACATATAGCTCAAATTTTACAAAATTATCATCTCATTAAATTCTTCATATCAAAATATTAGGGGATACAAAAATTTGAGGCATTTCAAATTTTCTAAGTATTTATTTTGGATTTTTAAAAATCAGCAACAATAATTTAATATTTTATTATTATTTTAGCACTGATTTTTAAAAATCTAAAATAAATACTTAGAAAACTCAAAATACTCTAAATTTTTATATCCCCTAATATTTTGATATGAAGAATTTAATGAGAATGATAATTTTGAATTTCAGACGTGTTACGATAAATTTTGAGCCGTATGCACTTGAACTCGAAATGCAAACGTTTTCACAATAGTCTAACTATATATATATAGATTGAGGCTATGGTGCTTCGCGAAGCACAAACCTCCTCGTGCTTCGCGTCCGTATCTCGAATTTAAAAGTTCAAACGGCCGATACAAACCATTGAACATGATATTCATATTGAAATATCCTTGGAGATTAAATTTTATATTTTTTTTGAATTTTTTTGCTATTTTTTAAATGGGTATAAAGTTTGCTGATTTAACGATTTCTGCACTATCCAAAACTAGCGATTTTGTACCCATCTAAAAAATAGCAAAAAAATTCAAATAATATAAATTTTGATCTCCTAAGATAGTTCAATATGAAGATCATGTTCAACGGTTTGGATCGACTGTTTGAACTTTCAAATTCGAGATACGGACGCAAAGCATGGGAGGTTTTGTGCTTCGTTAACTTTCATACAATTTCATTATCGTTTGGTACTCCATCAAATACTGTTAAATTATAATTATTATAAATTATATAAAATTTTGATAGTCTTTGATTGAGTATTAAATGATAATGAAATTGTGTGAAATTTGAATCACTATCAATCTATAAGTGTAAAATATATCTATAAAGTTTTTTCTATTTTTAAGATTTTTTTATATATTTATTCTAGAGTCCATTTTCAAGATTATCAAAATAACCCATTGTCAAGTGATCCCCACCCTATATATATCGGATACATCTTTTATGTAAAAGTACTTCCATTGTTCCACCCGCTATTTATCCCAACAGATATGTATATATTAACTGTAATTATCTATTTATTAATTAAGAATGTATAAGTGTTAACTAATCAAGATTTTATTTTTTATACATTTTCTAGACAGAAATGTTAACTTTACTTAGGTACCACTTATATGTTCGTAGTTGACAAATAAATAAGGCTTAATTTCTTTTATGTCCTTTAACTCCTTTTTGTTTTTTTATTTTTTCCCATCAAGTTAATTATATCTAATTAACTATGATTATAGAATTTTACCCATCAAGTTAACTATTTATTTTTTTAACCCATCAAGTTAATTATATTTAATTAACTATGATTATTTTATTAAAACTTCATAATTAATTCTAAATTAAAACAGAAATAATAAAAGTGCCCTTTAACTTAATTCGTCCAAAATAAATTGCTACAGTAATCAATATAGCAAATTTGGTATTTTATTGCTACAGTATCGGTCCAATATAATTTGGTAGTGTATTGCTACTGTATTGTTTATTGGTACCAGTTTATCTTTTTGTCAGATCAGATCGTCTCTAAACTTAATAAACTGGTATAGTTTACTGTACCGATTTTATATTCTTTAGAATACTATACCAGTTTAATATACTTATTTACTGGACTGATACTGTACCAATACAGTAACAAATTTGCTGTAGGAATTAATGTAGCAATTTTTATTTTGGAGAAATTAAGATAAAGGGCACTTTTATCATTTATGTTTTAATTTAGAATTAATTATGGAATTTTAATAAAATAATTATAGTTAATTAGATGTGATTAATTTTATGAATAAATAAGAAAATATATAGGAGGGTAAAGGGGAAAAAAAAAAAATCAAAGAGTAAAGAGAGAAATAAAAAAATAAGAAAGAGTTCAAGGCAAAAAAAAAATTAAGTCAATAAATAAATATCCATTGGGATTTGTCGGGACATATAGCCAGCAGAACACTACACATTTTCCTTTTATCTAATGGCGCCATAAGTGCTGTTGTAGCACTTAATTTTTGTTTTTAACCCCTGTGACGATGCTGCTCCTGTGATCCGTCCAACATATTTGGATAATTGTTTGATTAAACTCAACTGTTGATTTATTTTGTTAGTATTTGAGATGTATTCTTATCTGTGCATGCAATTGTTGATGTCTTCTGGTGTGTGTGTGTGTGTGTGTGTGTGTTTTCCTTTTTGTTGGGTACCTATATAACTACCAAGCTGAAGGCGTTGAAAATTTTAGACTTCTATAAATAGTGAACTCATGTAATTTGTTGCCGCATTTTATCTTTGTACATTTTTAAGAACAGAAACCAGACAAACTCTATCTAGGATTATAAATACATCTACATGAATTGGCCAATTTTTAATTTGACGAAGAAAATCGCATGTCAATTTTTAATGTGACATAAAGCACATAAGCATTTCACGTAATTCAGTTAAAACAGACACGTCACTTGGTAAAATTCAAGTAAAATATTTTAAAATTGGAACATAAAAAACAAACAAAAAAAATCTTATCAGTCATTAGTCATTAATTATAATTTATAGATGCTTCAAAAAGCAATTAAAACAGTGCTTACCCATACAATGTAGAGGCGTATATAAAGCAGCATTATCCTAACGAAGCATATATATAATGAGAGTGAAACTATCGTGCTTCTAGGAGGACGGAGTCACTCTGTGATTTTAACTCAAAAAATATATTAAATGATCTTTAAATTTGAATTTATCACTCTCATTAAATTCTTCATATTGAAATCTTATGGGTACAAAAATTTGGAGTGTTTCGAATTTACTAAGATGCTCTTTTTAATTTTTAAAAATAATGTACAAATACTGAATATTTTATTATTATTTTTAGAGTTGATTTTAAAAAAAAAAAGTGAATTAGAAAATTTAAAACACCCTAAATTTTTGTAACCTATAAGATTTCAATATGAAAAATTTAACAAGAGTAATAAATCAAAATTTGAAGATCATTTGATATATTTTTTGAGTTAGAATCACAGAGAGGGTCTCGTGCTCTAGGAGCACACTAGTTTTACTCTATATAATGAAATAAAGATAATGCTAGTTACCCTGCCCAAACACATAATGTTAAGCTCAGTTGTGGATGCAGGATTTTGGTTGGGAGGAGAGGGCAATTATCGGATTGTAATAGTTTATCGGGTTCAAACCCATTAACTAATCGGATACTAAATAAAAAATAATAATTTGATATATATTCTTACCTAATAAAAAATATTAAAATAATAATATTTTATATATTAAAAATAATAACAAAATAAAGTTCAAAGTAATAGATAATCAAGAAAATTTTCATTTACGTAACTTTATATTTTGATATTTTGCATAATTATTTCATTATACTCGATATTAAATATTTTTTCTCAATAAAAATAATCAGACAATTCAGAAGGGGCAAAAATAATTTTCAGGAGGAAAATAAATTACTGAAAAATACTATTTTTCAAACTCCTAAATAATACTGATCCGCCACTGGTTAAGCTTTATGTTCGTTGAAATAAAGCCGAAAATAAGAAGCAAGGACGATATTACACGGTAACACGGACTAAAGAAATGACAAAGTTTTAAGGACATTCCAAAAGTTTTAGTCCGTGTGTCATCGATTTTCTTGAGGCCCGTACCTAACAGCCTGCTTGGCCCATGCTTTAAACTCAAGTCAAACGGTCTCATCTCCTCCTCCTCCTCCTCCTCCATTTGAACACGACACGTCCGTGTAGGGATGACAAATTGACAATACAATTCACGATCTGTCAGACATATCCAAACTTATCAATTCGATCCGAACAGTAAACCGGCAGAGCAGGTTAACATATCAAAAGACCTGGGTCAGGTCTGGGTATGAGGTTAGGCTCACCGTCCCACCCGGAATATATATATTTTCTACACTATTTTATAGTGTAACTTAATTTGTAGGCTATTCGTCCTAACTCAAAAACAAATTACTTAATTTGTATTTTGTAGGCTATTCGTCTGTTAATTAAAAAATAAACATATTTTTATATTTTCAAATCTTAACATAATAGTAACGTTGCTAAAATCATATAAAGCATTCAGATATAACATAAAGGGGATGGACTCCTTGATAATGTCTATTTTGACAATTTTAATAATATTTTTTAATTAAATTAGTAAAAATATTAAATTTAAAAAGTACAGATAGGTACTATTATTTATATATTGGTAATATTTCAAATTTGATAGGATTTTATTATCATTTGATAGTCCGTCAAAAATCGTTAAATTAAAATCATTGCAAATTGTATATAATTTTGGTGATCTTTGATGGACTATCAAACGATAGTAAACTACATGAAATTTGAAAATACTACCAATCTACAAGTGAAATAATATAACAATAAATATTCTTTTATATAATTTTTTTTTATATTTATTAAAAATTAATTATGAATATATCAAATAATCATTATCAAGGGATCTCTCCCTAACATAAATGAATCTTACCTTACTAAAAAAATAACTTTTTCACCTTTATTTTATATAAATTAATAAATTAAAAATAAATCTCCAGAATTTATTCAGATTAATATTTCGTAAGCACTTTGATGTCACATAAAAATATTTAAATATAATATTTTGTTTTTAAATATAAATAAAATGATATAGATTAAATTTTATTAATTTTAAATATAAATAAAGACATTTGAATTTTCAAATTATAATTAATAAAATTAATTAAATCCACCGTTTGTAGATAGGGTGCAAATAAGTCGAGTTCGAGCGAGCTGGGCTTAGCTCAAGCTCGGCTCATGAAAATTTGAGTCGAGTCGAGCTCGTGAAACGCTTTGAGCTGAAAAGTCTAGCTCAAGCTCGAATCATTACTATTCGAGCTAGCTCACAAGCTAATGCATGCACATTGTCTTAGTTTGACATTTATATTTAATATATCTACAAACTGCTAATTCAGTATATCTACAAAAGTACACGAGTTTATACAAAATTGATATATCAACAAACTGTATTTTCAATAAAATCTTTCCTGCACTAATTTGAATAGATGGACCAGAAAAAAAAAACTATCGAGTTAGATATATAAGCCGAGAGTCATGAGCGAATATGTGAATTCGTTAAGCTGTTGAGATGGTAAGATGATGATAGATAATGATGGATGGATTATCGGATTAGAATTTAGCTGAAAAAAATATAAACTATTATTATTTGAGTCGAGTCGGGCCACGAATCGAGCCAACTTCAACTCAAACTCTGCTCATTTGACTATCGAGCTAAATTAGATCGAGCCAAATTAACTTAAATCAGAATAGCTCGAGCCAAATTAGATCGAACTCGAATCAAGACCAAGCTGAACCATGAACCCGAACTTTTTTATACAACCCTAGTTGCGGACTCTTACAAATACAGTAGTAGTACAGTACACATCGGCAATGAGCAAGTCAAAAAATTCTTACCGCGAGTTTCTTTTTCTGAATTTATCCATTGAGATTTGAAGTGTTCCTCCTCCCAAATGGGATCGCTCGTCTCTGAAGAATTATTTTATGCGGAGAACTCCATATATAATCAGAATGATAAAATTAATTTTATGGGAAAATTAATTTTTATTTATTTATTTATTTAATTTAATTATTATTATTTTTTAATCATTATTATTATCATGAGATCTTTGATTTTATGTTTTTTTAATTGAATTTTATTTTTAGCATACTCTAATTTATTTGGGATTAAAGACTTTGTTGTTGTTGTTGTTGAGCGGTTGTGAGAAAGAGTAAATATAATCTATATCTATACTATTATATAAAACATCTAAGAATTGGAGGGTCCATTTTTTGTCATGGTAAATTTTTATTATATCCATTTTATCCCTCAATTAGACGGATAATATTTATTGTTGATTGATTGAACGTATGTGATCGCGTCCATTGATCCCCTCTTTCTCTCCATTTCTTTCCCTTATATACTATTATTTCCATAATTTTTATTTTTTTATTTAGTAACCTTGTGCATATTTGATAAGAAATTAATGGTGATAATATATGTTAGAATAATTTACTTTTCTTGCCATAAAAATCATGAATCATTAACTCATATTGTGCAAAAATCTCATCCAAGATTAAATATAGTCTTTATTATATGTTTTCTCTATAATTTGGTGAATTTATAATTTAATATTAGATAAATGTGAATTTTTTAACTTATAATATTTTAATGTTTAAATAAAAAATTCTGCTGCAACGCGCGGGTATATAGCTATTTTATATAAAAAATATTATTATTATTAAATAAAAAATATTAATTTGTTGATGAGATGATTTAAAACAAAAAAAACGCACTCTGTGTAGCTTTTTAGCCCTAGGATGTAATTTCCGCCAAAAGACCCAAATCGGCATACCCCAGCCAACCGAGACACAGGCAGAGCGTAAGGGTCTGTCCTCCGGACCCAGATAAGAACAATCGAGAAGAGATCAGTTCGTTCCCTTCTGCGACTCTTGAGCACTCCAGAAGATGAAATCGTAACCCTTGGATCGGTTGAGCGGTCGAGATCCTTCTCGGCCCTCGGGACAACTTCTCAAGCTACAGAATAGAAAAATTACAAAAAGGCATGGAAATCCCCAACCTCTTTTGGAGCCTTAGTGGGGGCACCGAGTGGGAGTGAACTGAATCGCGAGTGGCTGCGCAATCCCACGTTGAGGCTGTAAATTCTCATCAAACCTGTCTTCGT
Source organism: Schoenoplectus tabernaemontani (assembly GCA_037127355.1). Taxonomy (NCBI): domain Eukaryota; kingdom Viridiplantae; phylum Streptophyta; class Magnoliopsida; order Poales; family Cyperaceae; genus Schoenoplectus; species Schoenoplectus tabernaemontani. The sequence goes on from CM073757.1 coordinate 10,847,287, forward strand.
TCTTCCCTCTTTGACTCGCGGGGCACTCTACCGCGCCAATCCCACCGCTTCTATATTTATACTTGTACCCGCTCTATTTGGATGTTACCTTCGCATGTCCTCTTTCCTCAGCAGAGGCACCTCTTTAGTTCACTACTTTCTCATCGGATCACATCCCTTTCTCGACTATCGCTTTTTACCTCTCTGTCAGTTACAATGCCTCATAACCGGGTAAGTATTGCTTTGGATATGCATTTGCTGATGTTTAATTTGAATTAAAATGAGGTTCTGAAAGTAGTGCTAACGAAGATGGTATGTTATCTTAGCTAAAACCTCCAATCTAAAACCCTAGTGAGGTGATTGGAGTAGGTCTGAATTGATCTTAGTATGGTTATGACTCCTGAATTCTGACTGTGTTTTCTGCAACTTGGGTATGAATAACAAAAGAATAAGATTTATATGCGGATGTTCCTTGTCTGGTTGTAAACTGAAAGTTAGTGAGATCACACTTACATTAAAGAATTAAACTGGAAACTGAGAGCTGATACTTGGGATATTCGTTGTGAATTTGAACTTAAACATGCCTTTTGAAATCTAACAATGTAGTCTTATGATGTGGTACCTGTCATGTCCAGCATTATGGTATCCTGACCAAAGGAAAGTAAATTGTGTTTCACCATGATAATGTTGCTTCTTCCAAATGTTTAAGCATGATCGATTTATAAGTATATATACCACTGTAGTATATTGGTCTCTTCTTCTTTTGTTCGTGATCTAACATATATAGGCATCAATATCACTATCAAGTGAGATCCAGTGTCAAGCAATAACATAAACAGACACATCTATTAATTCTGTCTTACATAGTTAGTACCAAGAGTTTTATGTCTCTTGCTTGCTAATTGACAGGGAAAGCTGCGCAATCAGTGGAGAGAGAAGCATGAAGAAGCAGCACAAACCATTCCATGTGCATCCACCTCTGATCAAGTAACATCAAGACTTTCTCAAATCAGCCTATCAGAAGCCTCCAATCAACCCCAACCTCAACTGTCAACCCACTTTACTGGTACTGATAAAGAAAGGAGTAAGGAAATATGGATGCCAAGAGCTGAGCACGCATCTAGTGCCTCAACCGTAGCCACAAAGAGGGAAAATGAGATAGATGCAGATCCCAGTAGATTGACTGAGTTGTTCAAGGGGCTGCTTGGGTCTGATTTTAATGAAGATGCAAATACGTTTGCATGCGCGCAAGTCAGAGCCACGTTCTACCCCAAGTTTGAGAATGAGAAATCAGATCAAGAGGTTTGCATATTTTACTACCTTATTGAAAGGTACTGGAATCCTTGAAGAGAAAACTAATTTGCATTATGTCTTCCAGATCCGAATTAGAATGATTGAGATGGTTTCACAAGGCATGGCTACATTAGAGGTACCTATGCACATTCATGTCTTACCAGTTTGTTCATGACATCACCCATCTACATATTATTTGATCTTTTGAATTTGTTAATTTATCTTTACAGGTGTCACTCAAGCACTCTGGGTCTCTTTTTATGTATGCGGGTCATGAGGGTGGTGCCTACGCCAAGAATAGCTTTGGTAATATGTAAGCAAGTCACTTACCTTCTTTTCATTTTTTAATACATTTTATCTCAACTTACCAAGAACTAAGAAGATGCGCTTTTGGCTGTAGATACACGGCTGTGGGAGTGTTTGTATTAGGTCGCATGTTTTGTGAGGCTTGGGGCAAAGAGGCACCAAGAATGCAAGCAGAGTTTAATGATTTCCTAGAGGTATCCGTATTACAATATTTTTAAGAAGCTTTTGGGTGGTAGGAGTTGTGATTTTTTTTTTCATATATCAATATCTATGGTTCAATTGAAATAATAAAAGGAACTAGAGGTTGCTTAAATTGGATTCAACTTGGTTGTTTGGTTTCTTATGTGTTGTTACAGGCATTGCACATCTTTGTAGTTGCCAGTATATTTTCTGGTGATTGGGGTATTTCTAACCAAGGTTTGTCTTGAGGACTGAGATTACATTTTTTATGTGCTAGAAAAACCGCATGTGCATTTCGATGGAGCTGGTTACCGCTGTACTTGGCGATCATGGTCAAAGACCAAAGGATGATTATGGTATGCTCCTTTGTTTCATTTTTCAGTAATGCAGGGATCTTCTTATGGACTAGGCTGATTAAATTAATGCAAGAACTACTTATACCTAACTGTAAGTGCTATCAAGTCACTCTTGGAAGCACTTGCTGTGCATGCCATTAAGAAATACTATGTTTATCACATCTTTTTTTCTCTTCTTATTGCAGCTGTGGTTACAGCAGTGACCGAACTGGGGGTTGGCAAGCCCAAGTTTTACTCAACATCTGAGTTAATTGCTTTCTGTAGGAAATGGCGCCTACCCACAAATCATGTCTGGCTGTTCTCTACGAGGTCGGTGGTTCCTCCACAATTTATATTATCTAACTTCGTATCCCATCAAAACTTCATTTGTTACTTATTTACCTACTAAAAGTACAACTATCTTATTTTCCCCATCCAAACCAGCCGACATTTCATGTTATCCCATTTCTTCTTTTGGTTGAACTGATATTAATTGTAATTCAGTTAGCATATATTCAAAAACTAAAGTTGCATTGTTATCCTTCTGTCCAAAGTGGATAGGGAAAACTTGCTCCAGCTTAAAAAAGGAAGGAAAAAAAAGAAGGAAACAGACTAGTCATTGAGGATAGACTGCTGAACATAGTTTAGTTTCTTTTTGCAAGCTTGTGAGAGTGAAGTTGAAGTAATAATTTTAATTGAAACTGATAAGTGAAATGAACTTTAATTAAGATTTAAGAGTGAGTCTCATTTAACTCCAAACAGTAATTGATGTCTAAATGTTTGCTTGCTCAATTTGTCAAACTTAGGAAATCTGCAACTGCACTTTTTGCTGCATATGATGCGCTGTGTGAGGAAGGGACTGCAACAACTGTCTGCAAAGCTCTTGACGAAGTAGCAGATATATCTGTACCTGGTAAAAGAAATGACCACTTATAAAGTGTAAAGGATATATTAACAAGTGACAACCAAATTATTTTGATAATGTGAGAATCATCCAAATTATTTAGATATTGACAAAATCAAATTATAAACACGTTATTCATCTTTCGATAAGCTGTCCATTATTTTAGGTGCAACTTGAATTGCTTGCTGAATACTAATACACTGAAGTTTGTATATCACTTTGATGAGCAAGTCCTTTCACAAGGAAAATCACACTATTCCTTCAAATATTGGATCGGTTCATATACTATCTTGCGCCAAAATTTATACGGGGCCTAGCTAATCATATAAATCTCTCTCATGTTTAAATTTCTTTTGGCTTTGATAAGCACTATTTTGGTTGTAGTTGTCAACATAGCCGATCCTTTTTGGTTAACTGACTCCATGAAACCAATTTTCTGATGTACTTTTTAAAAGCATTGGACTTTGTAATGGTAAATTGGTTGGACAAAACAGAAAGAAAAGCTTTAAGTGGAACCGAATGTTCCAATAACTCAGTGAAGAGATGATTTTAAATTGAATTTCCTAAATCTTTCATTAAAGAGTTTCTTTTAAAAAAAAAATACTTTGGCGTGAACTCAATTTACTGTCATGCCACTGAAACCCTAGAATTTGGGTTTCAGAGAAGGAGAGAGGAAAAAAGACAGGGTACTGGGTGGAGAACTAATGTCACATTGTTGAAGCTCAGCCTTGACTGGCACATCAGAAAATCACCTCATAGAAGTTATTTTCTTTCAACCTGATTTCATCTTTTTGTTGTCCACCCTCCCCCAGGGAAAAAAACCAAATCCTGCAAATTGATCTTTTTTTTTGGTCTACTCTCTTTTATTTCTTTATTGTGCACTCTATTTTGCGCTGGTCAGAGATAATTCCTTTCTTATCAGGGTTACTCCTCAGGGAAGATATAAGAAAATATTAATCCCACAAATGTTTCTTTCTTGTTCTTTTTAATTTTCTGTTGAAGGTACAAAGGATCACACAAAGGTGCAAGGTGAGATACTGGAAGGTTTAGTTGCACGTGTAGTAAGCTGTGACAGCTCAATACTGATGGAGAATGTGTTGAGAGACTTTCCACCACCACCTTTGGCTGGAGGTAACTGGACAATCTGTACTTTATGTTACTGACCCCCCTGGATTTTGAAAAAGTGCTTTTACGCTAAGGTTTTGTTAATCCGACCCCCCTGGATCAAATTTCCACCCTCTTGAATTGTCTGATTACTTTTCATTAAGAAAAAAAAAATTTAATATCATAGATAATGAAATAATTATGCAAAAGTTTTAAAATATGAAGTCTCTAAAAAGTTTTCTTCATCGTTATGATTATCTATTATTTTTATTTTTATTTTTTTTTTGTTATTTTTAAGATATAAAAGATATTATTTAATAATTTTATTTAATACTAGATTAGTTAATGGGTTTGAAGCCGATAAGCTATTAAATTTGATTATTGGCCCCCTTGACCAAAATCCTATATCCGCCCTGGGTATATAGTATTTTTCTTCCTTTAATATAGTATTTTTCTTCCTCTCTTATTTGTTGCTAATGAATTTAATGAGACATGATGTTACAACATGAATTTCAATTTGTCCTACAACTTTCTTGTAATTTGTGAGTTCTAGATTAACATTGTTTATTTTTATAGTTTTGTTCTGCTGCTTCTGTTCAGTCGAAGTTTTCCTAGATCTTCAATCTTTCGTTCACCTTTTTTCCTATTGAAAGCATGGAGTTAGCAAAAATAAGATGATTTTGTGGGTATTTGAAGCTCAGTAATTTATTCTTCAATATGCTTTATTGATATTCTTAGCATACTATTTGTCTAGTTGATGAGGACTTGGGCCCAAGTTTGCGTGATGTGTGTGCTGCTAACAGATCAGATGAAAAGGAGGTAGTGTTTTGGCCGTTTAAGTTCCACATGTAGTTGGCCCTATGTATGTGTGTCTTGTTGATAGACACAGTTCAAAGCCAAAGCTTAGTTTGTTTATATCCCGAACATCAATTTTTGAGTAATGTAACAATTGAATTCAAGGCCAAAGCTTGCTTAAGTTGTGAGTTTCTTACAATATGGTATTGAGATATCTGTATTACTGCAAGACAATACTTGCTTTGCTGACATTTTGTTATAATAATGTGGTTCTATTCTTCAGCAAATAAAGGCACTTCTAGATGCTGTTGGGACATCAATGTGCCCGACACAATCTGATTGGTTTGGAGTTGGCGATTTTGGTGGCAGCCAGTTCCGCAATGTTGATCGCTCAGTCCTTACCAAATTTCTTCATGTCCATCCTGCTGACTTTTCCACCATGAAAGTACAGGTACTATGAAAGCTTGTCGTTTAGAATGCTATGAGAAAAGTCATGTTAATCTAAGAGCATCTACAACAGAAATTAACCCGGGGATAAGAAAGAATAGAAACGATTTAAGAGAAGAAAATAGCTACTTGATTGGATTTGGTGCCATTACAGAGATTAGGCACATACATGCAAATCAAGTTTAAGTGGTACCCGTGACAGATGAAGAATTTTTTTCTAACCTCTGTAGTACTAATTATGCAAACTGAAACAGGAACTAATCCGGTTGATGCGGCAAAGGCGTTTCCCAGCTGCCTTTAAGTGTTACACTAATTTCCACAAAATCAATGCCTTGTCGAAGAATGACCTTTACTATAAGATGGTTATCCATGTCCGTAGTGATAGTGTTTTCCGCCGATACCAACAAGAGATGAGGCATGTTGATGTGTTCTCCTGCTTATATTATTTGAATAAATTACTTCACCTAATATATTCTGCCGATACCAGCAAGAGTTGTATAACTGAATGTTTTCATGAGACTTTGTGAAGAAGTGCATAACTTAAAGAGAATTTTCATCCATCTGAATTATTTGTTTATTTTATTATAATAACTTATTTCTTTCATGTTGTATTTTGTAGGAAGAACAAAGGATTGTGGCCATTGTATAGAGGTGTTGTCCTTTTCTTCCCCTCTTGATTTTCTTTGCAGTTTCGTTAAGTCATGTGGTAACACCTGGCTTCTTTTACTGGTATATTTGACATCAGATTTAAGTAGCTGTGTTTCTCTTTCATTCTTATTAGGCTTCTTCGTTGATGTAAACTTGTTCAAAGTAAACAAAGAGAAAGCTGAAGAGCTCATTAAAGATAGCAATTCTCTTCTGAAGGGCATAAACATTGCATCCGAGTCTAATAGCTCTGACAAAAATGATCTAGCTGATGAGGATGCAAACTTGATGGTTAAGTTAAAGTTTTTGACATACAAAGTAAGTTATTGCTCCTTTTAACCTCAAGTGTTTGCTTGTTATGGCAAACATTACTTTTGGGTTGTGTACCAACTACTCAGAACTTATTCTCGGGCTTTGGAAAAAAAGGATTATTTATTGAGAGGAATACTTTTTTTTTCCTGTTAGTTTAAACAGGCAAAATGTTGGCCCAGTCACATGATCATGTTTTTTATAAGCATTATAACTATATTTTAGGCCCAGTCACGCGATCATGCTTTCTATAAACATTATAACTATATTTTATTCTTACAACTGCAGCTCCGCACATTTTTAATCCGAAATGGTTTGTCAATACTATTCAAAGACGGCCACTTCGGCATACAGGACTTATTACCTCAGGTTTGCTTTTGAAACAGAAAGATACTGACTAGCTTTTATTAAAATTGGATGTGGAAATTGTTCCCAGTTACTTGTCCATCTCTGAATCCGTGTTAGTATGGTACCATTATTGGTACTCATGGACTACGGTGTAGTCTCTGACATTTCTTTTTTTATTTTTTCTTCACTTTTGGGGGTTTATTGCACAAATGAATGTGGGTTTATTGCACATTTTATGATTAAACCTAGGCATACGGTTTAAAAATAGGTTCAGAAATGGTTGCACAGTTGAGAATTAATATTGACTCACTTTTGTAATTGATTTCCATAGTCATAAATGTGGTGAAATTTCTGTTCCTTTTAATTGTTTCTACAGGCAGATGCATAATTGGGGGACGTCACAAAAAAAGCAAAGAGAGCTTAGTAAGATGTTGGATGGATGGTACAATTCAAGTTTTATGCTACTTCTTCATATTCTTAATTAATTTGTTCAATTTGTTTTGATAACCCATTCTTTTCTGCTGCCTTTTTTTCCTTGGTTTTCTTCTCATATGATCAAAATGTTGGGTAAAAAGGGACTAATACCCTCCTGAAATATGTTGTGTAATTTTCTATTTATAGTAGTTTCCAAAAGAAGGGTTTGACATTAGTTTTTTTCTGGTCAAGAACAATGAGCAAATCACCAAGTCTTTAATCAATTTTGTATTAGATGTCTCTGTCATAGTTCCATTTGAAGTACCTTTTTGGACAAATGTTAATATATTGTTTGTCAGATACTGGTATATACTAGAATGTTAACAATTGGACATCAATTCCATCTTCCTCTACATTGCTTCTTGTAATGCAGTATATCATTAGTTCTGGCAAACCCCTAAAAAAATGCAACAGTTATATAATAAAACAAGTTTTTCACAACTTTTTAGTCGAGCATTTTGTACAGAAAAAGGTAAACCCTTTGCTGGTAGCGGTTTTTCACAGTTTTCACTGAGTGACCAGCTAAAAGGCACATTAAATTTTTTATGGGTTTTATGATGTATATGGTACTATAGAGGAACATAAAGACTTATCCTACATGAGCTGATATTGGAAGTTAACTGTTATCATTTTCAGGGCGACATATATTACAAGAAAGTATGGCCGCAAACAACTATCATCTTCCACTTACCTTAGTGAGGCTGAGCCTTTCCTGGAGCGGTATGCCAAGCAATGTCCTGAGAACCAGGCTCTAATTGGAGCTGCTGGAAATCTTGTTAGTTCAGAGAATTTCCTAGCTCTCATAGAAGGAGACAAAGATGAAGAGGGTGACCTCCAACGAGATCAGGGTGCTGGTCCCCGTAGTCCTAAAACCCCTGAATCTGTCACTAAAGATCAAGGCCTTATTGTGTTTTTTCCGGGTACATTTTATTATTATTATTGTTCATTTCATTATTTTAGCAGGAACTGCTACGTGCTGGTATTTTCTGTGAAAGTTCTGTCAAAGTACATAAATACAGTAAGAACCTGAGTGAAGTAATATAATGTCATAAAAACCTGTAAAGTGAATAGCTTAGAAGTATATTATCAATTTAAAGATTGAAGTGAAGAGCATTGTACCTGTATATCCCACCTGAAAGAGGATGTTATTTGTTTATTGTGTTTTTGTTTTTCAGCCTGATGTCTGCTAGGTTTTGTGTTACCTATGTATGTACCTTTACTGAAATTCATTTTTACAAATTTGATTATGATAGTAAGGAGTTAGGACAGATAAGCATGTACAAGCTCAAGAAAGGTACAAAAAGGCATGGTACAAAAGAGAATGCTTATTAGTGGAAATTAAACAGTAAAATAAACAAATATTTAGTTTTGTGCAGGTATAGTATTTATCCATGCTTACTATGCAATAAATTGCCAGACTAATTGTCACTATAAAGTAATATATTTTATCAGTTCAGTTGTTTCATATGATTCATTATTATGACCATTTGCCTTTCAGGGATACCTGGATGTGCTAAGTCAGCTCTGTGCAAAGAAATTATGAACATTCCTGGCGGCCTTGGTGACAACCGTCCTATGAACAGTCTTATGGGAGATCTAATAAAAGGTTTGAACTAGAGACTGGTTGCTTATCTCTTTTCTTTGGATTACTTCCTAAATTTGTAAAAATAAATGATGTTATAGGGAGATATTGGCCTTTGATTTCTGATCAGCTCAAGAAGAAACCAAACACAATTACCCTTGCTGACAAGAATGCACCTAATGAGGAAGTGTGGAGACAGGTGATGTGTTTTACCTTCTTTTGTGGTATTGTTAAATAGAATCTTTATTTTTTTTGACAAATTTTCAATTGCCATCTCCTTTTTTTAGATTGAAGAAATGACTCGGAGATTTAAGGTTACAGCTGTTCCTGTTGTTCCAGACTCTGAAGGTATATTGTGTTTCATCCATAGCTCCTTATTTCCTGTTTAAATTGTAAAATAGGGAAAACAATAGTTACAGTGGGTGAGACTATGGTGTATTTTAATGTCTGCATCTGTGCATTGCATCAAAGTTTTAAATTTTAAGTAAAGATTGACTGATTCAAATTGCTTAATATGATCTTCGTATCAAACTCTATGAGCTCACCAAATTTAATATTTTTTGGAATTTTTGGCTATTTTCTTAGATGAGGAGAAAATTACTTGATTTAATGATTCCAGATCATCCAATAATGATGATTTTCTTTCCATCCGAAAAAATAGCAAATATATTCAAAAAATGTGAAATTTGATGAACTAGGAGTATTTGATATGACGATAATAATGAGATGTTCGAATCGGTCAGTTTTATTTGAAGTTTGAGATTTTGATACAATGCACATGCATTCATGCATTGTAATGCATCATAGCCTCACTAATTTACATTAATTCAAGATAATCAATTTATTTGTTTTCCTGATTTGTAGGGACCGACACGAATCCCTTTTGTCTTGATGCACTGGCTGTTTTCATTTACCGTGTGCTTCATCGGGCTAACCATCCGGTAAACTGAAATAAATTTGTGTTGAGATTTATATCTTTGTTATGGATTTATTGGGAAATAGAGAATATAGAAAGTGGACTTATGTGCAAGAATATAGTAGAAAATATAACTCAAAAGAAAAATAGTTTTATTCATCACAACAGTGTCTTCATATAGGCGTACACCAAAGTACAATAGAAAAGAAATAAAATAGGAAACTAATCAATTAGAGAATCACTAATTGATACTAATCGATACTTTTTATATCTAAATAGCTTTTTATATTTCAACACTCCCCTCAAGATGGACAAAAAATATTCATTAAGCCTATCTTGTCACATAACCTCATTAGATCTATTAAGCTAAGTCTTTTGTTGAGACAGACTGTTACTTAATTTTCTGTAGCTACATGACTCAACTCCAATAACTCACTCTCTAACTTTTCCTTTATGAAGAACTTATCAATCTCTACATGCTTGGTTCTATAATCCTGCACAAGATTGTTGGCAATACTAATCGTTGATTTGCTATCACATTATAACTTCATTTTTCCTCCGTGATTCACCTTGAGATCTTTCAATAATCTTTTCAGCCATAACATCTCAGAATTCCTAATGTCATTGCTCTGTACTCAGTTTCTGCCGTCGATCTCACGGCGACCGACTGTTTCTTGCTCTGCTAGAAGACTAAGTTGCCCCCTACAAACATGCAGTAGCCAGATATGACCTCCTATCATTTTGGCAACTAGCCTAATCAGAGTCACAATAGCCCACAATGTTCATGTGCCAATTATTCCTGAAGATCAGGTCCTTCTTTGGTGCACTTTTTAGGTACCTCTGGATGTGAAATACTGCGTCCATGTGGTCCTTCCTAGGGTCATGCATGTAGCGGCTCACCACGCTCACTACAAATGAGATATCGGGACGAGTATGACACAAATAGATCAATCGGCCTACCAATCTTTGATACCTCTCACGATCAACATGTTCTCTTGCATCTGCACTCATCTTGGTCTTCACATCAATTGGAGAAACCATAGGCTTGCATCCCAACATGCCTGTCTCACTGAGCAAATCTAGGACATACTTTCTCTAAGATAGAATAATTTCCTTTACTCCACGAGCCACCTCAATCCCAAGAAAAGTATCTAAGTTGTCCCAGATCTTTTACCTCGATTTTCTTCCCCAATCTGCTCTTCAACTGTGCAAACTCTCCCTCATCATCCTCAGTATCATCGACATACACAACCAGCATAATGATGTGACCATCATGTTGTCGAGAAAATACCGTGTGATCTGCATTGATTTGCTGGTAGCCCATGTCTATCATAGCCTTCCTAAACTATCAAACCAGGCTCGAGGGGATTGCTTCAATCGATAGAGCGACTTCTTGAGCCTGCATACCTTACCCATTGTCTGATTGGTGTCAAATCCTGGCGGGATCTCTATGTACACCTCTTCCAACAAATCACCATGAGAAAAACATTCTTCACATCAAGTTGGTGTAGTTGTCATCCACCATTTACTGCCATGGAAACCAGTGTCCTCATTGTGCTTATCTTTGTCATGGGTGCAAAAATCTCATCATAGTCAATGTCATAGGTATGACTGTACCTCTTTGCTACCAACATAGCCTTGTAGCGCTCAATTAGACCTTCTGGATTTTGTTCAACTGTGAAGACCCACTTGCATCCAACTACTTTCTTGTCTGGTGGTAGTAATACAAGCTCTCAGGTTTTATTTTTTTCGAGAGCCCCAAGCTCTTCCAACATGATTGTTTTCCATTTCGGATCTCTCTTAGCAACCTGCCAATACTTAGGGATAGAGATACTATCTAATGATGTAATGAATGCTTCGTATATAGTTGATATGTGTGAATAAGAGACAAATTCGGCAATGTCATGTGGGAAACCATATCAGTTAGGAGGAACTCTCGCATTCTCGCGAGAAGTCCGCCTTACCATAGAAAAAGAAATTATATTACCTGTGTATTCTGAGTCTGAGGTGGATGGTGTAGGTGTCTCAAGAGTTGGTGTAGGTGTCTCAAAAGTTAGAGTAGTAGGGGCAAGAGACTTGACACGAGTGACACTGTAAGCACAACTTCCTCATTTTGCTTTTTTCTTCTCACATACACTTCACCATATCTCGACTCCCCCTGAGCCTGAGTTCTACCACCTTTGGGTTCATTCCTCTTAACTTCCATTTCAACCACAATCGAATTCTCCTTTTCTGGCTCAACCACAGTCGAATCCTCCTTTTCCGGCTCGATCACAACCGAATCCTTCCTTATTGAACAACCAACACCATCCACAGTCACTATCTTCCTCTCACCATCACTACTACTCTCCCCTTCTCTTCTCATGCCTTCTGTATCGAGCAAGTCTCCAAAGATATCGCCTCCGAAGAGTAGTATGGTTCAAGTTCTTAAATGTAACATTTATACTCACAAATAGTCTTTTTTTCATAGGACTCCAGCATACATACCCCTTCTGAGTACCCAACAAAGATACATTTCACCGCCCTTGAATTTAGTTTTCTCACATTAGGTCTGTTATCTTGCACAAAGCGCACACAACCAAAGGTTTTGAGAGGAAAAATATTTTCATTCTTACCGTCCAACATTTTCATTGAGGACTTCCAATCCAGCACCCGTGAGGGTATCTTGTTGATTAAATAGGCCGCGATCAGAACTGTTTGTCCCCATAAATATAGTGGAACATTCATAGAAATCATCATACTTCGAGTAACCTCAAGTAGATGCTTGTTCTTTCGTTCTGCTACTCCATTCTGCTTGGATGTATATGGACATATAGTTTGATGTTGTATCCTTGGATGACAAGTACTCCCCAAATACTCTATTGAAATACTGTCCTCATTGTCAGACCTTAATACTTTCACAACTGCACTGTATTGAGTCTGAATCATTTTATGAAAATTTTCGAAGCAAGTAAGCACATCATTTTTGTTCTTCATCAAATAAAAGTCAAGTCACACGAGAAAAACAATCAATGAAGGAGAGAAAATATCTAACTCCATTCAAAGTAGTTGTGGGACAAGGTCCCCATACATTAGAATGAATCAAATTAAACAAACAAGAACTCCTATTACAAGAACTTGCATAAGAGCTCTTGGTATGCTTGCCTAACTCACACGCATCATACACTAGTTTTTCCTTATTGGCCTTTTTTAAATAAAGACGGATACAATCTACTCAACACAGAAAATGAAGGACGACTTAAACGGAAAATGGAGCAGCAGTAAGTCCTCTACACTCCTTTCAATCCCTCTGGTTCTCACTACGATGGATGAGAGGGCCAAGTCTATACCCTCTCTATCCATGTACCACAGTTCGTTATGCCACGTGCCAGTCCCAAGCAGTCAGCCGATTCTTCTCTTGGAAGATCACCTTAGGAATGTCAAACAAAATCACATATTTCAGTAGTGAAACAATGACACTTATGGATAAGAGATTCACAAAAAAAGGAGCATGTAATACATTAGACAAAGTCAAAGTGTTGGTATATTTAACAGCACTCTTACCAACTACAGGTTGGGCTGTACCATGGTTGTACCATCAGCAGTCTGAATGCTCTCTGGAACCGCTAGACGAGAATAGAAAGAAAATTCTCCAGTAACACCAGTCACATGGCGAGACGCACCATAATTGACTATTCAATCTAACGATCTAGTGGTAGGTATCGAGGCTAGAGCAAGTGTATCACAAGTACCTATAGCTGAGTGAGCAAAATCAGACTTGTAAGCATAGTTACCCATGGATGATGATGAGGTGGATGTCTTATCGACTACACTCTTTCCGTAACCTGTTTGTTTCTGCTCTGTCTTTAGTGTCTGAGAATAGGCCTTCATGAGTGCCTGATTCTCCTCGGTAAGATCTTTAACAGTTTCCTCCTCCTCTGCAACCATCAGATGTGTCCAGGTTGCATCCTTTTCCACCTCTTCGGCCTCCACGGCTGTGACTCCCAGACTGCCCCCTTCCACCTGCATTTCTCTCCTTTGGTGGCTTAGAACAAGCCTGCTTTAGATGTCATACCTCACCACAGTTGTAGTACTGTCGGGTCTCGCCCCTATACCTTGTGTTATCTCTGTTGGCGAGCTGCTTAGTGCTGACTTCGGCCCTAGAAGTCCTCTTGACCTAGCTTGTAATCCTATACGGCTTTTCTCTTGTATCATCGTAGAGATCACCTCATCCAGTGAGGAAATATTCGACTGAGCTAGTATCACTGCGCTCCTTTGATCAAATGTTGAGTTCAAATACCTAAGAAAATGTAGTCCTCTTTTGGACATCTCTTACACTCTTCTTATAATTTGGATCCATACAAGACTCAGGAGGAGAGAAGTGATCATACTCTGCCCATAGTCGCTGCAGATTTGCGACATACTCCTAAATTGACCTACCTTTCTGTGCTACCTCCTCTATTTCTCTCTCGATCTGAAACACTTTCATGTTGTTATCGATCCCCGCATAGATCTTCATCAATTTCCCCCAGACATCATGTACGACATCTATACCATCAACTATCTTGGCAATAGATACAACCATCGAGTTTAAGTGTCAAGTGTGTAGTAGGTTATTTATAAATCTCCACTCACTGTACTCAGCCGAGCCCTTCGCTGGCACAACCGTCTCACCTGTGATATATCCATCCAGGTTCTTTCCTTCTAGGGCCCTCCTAATCCGACACGACCAGCTCAAATACATGGTCGGCCCATCTAGTTTTATCTCCACAGATTGAAGGTCCACCTTAACCGGCTTCAGCTTGCTTTCAAGAGGAGCTTGGTGCACAGCCGACACTCGCACCATGATAGCCATCTCATCAGGGGGTCAACTTAGCACAAGCTTTTACGAACGCATTCTCGGTCGCTTCCTCTAACATTGATTTAGATCTACGCCTCACGAATCAATCGCCGTCTAAATTCTTTCTACTCCTTTCTTAGACCCGATCTTTTACCCCTAAAACAGATCTAAACCATTTCCTTATCTCCCTCTTTCTTGACCCGATCTTGGCCTTAGGAGTGACTCAGCCCTAAGAAGAGAAAGAGAGAAGGCTGGGCAGCGGCGGCGGCCCGGACCTAGCGGATCCCAGAGGGCCTCCAAACATTGCTACAACACCGTGATGAACAGTACTGTGGTGAACAGTAGCGCGGTTGCTACAGTACGCAATGAATAGTAATCTGGCTCTGATATCAAGTGGAAAATATAACTCAAAAGAAAGAATGATTTTATTCATCATAATAATGTCTTTATATAAGCGTAGACTGAAGTACAATAGAAAAGAAATAAAATAGAAAACTAATCAATTAGAGAATCACTAATTGATACTAATCAATATTTTTATATCTAAATAACTTTCTATATTTCAACAAAGACTATGTATAAGCCTAAATCATTATCAATAAAAATAGATTTTTGCTCAATTAATCTTTTTGGTTTGGTATTAGAGCTAGGTAGGCATGGACTATAAGCAGATCAATGCCGATCACACAGTGTTATTTGACAACATGGTGATCATGTTGTTATGCTAGATGTGTATGTAAATGATGTGATTATCACTAGTGACGATGAGGGTGAGATTGCTCAGCTCAAGGTAAAATTGAGCAAAGAGTTTAAAATAAAGGACTTGATGCAGCTTACATAGCTTACATACTTCTTTTGAGATAGAACAATCCCTCTGCTTCATGAGTCACCTTAATCTTAAGAAAGTATCTAAGCTATCTCAAGTCAAACTTTTTGCTTAATTCCGCCTTCAGTTGAGCAATCTCACCCTCATTGTCATTGATGATAATATTATCCATGTACACAGTTGGTATAGTAACTGATCATCATTTTTTCGAACACTGTATGATCAACATTGATCTGCTGATGTTATAATATTTTTAATTTGTTTGTTTTGTATGTTAAAGGGAAATCTTGATGCGAGTTCTAAGAATCCTGGTTACGTCCTACTGATGTTTTACCACCTTTTCGATGGCAAGGCAAGAACTATAAAACATGTTTTCTTTGACTCTTGTTCCATTCCTTAATTTTGATTTACTTCAGTTCTAACTAACTAGTATGTGTCTTATTCTAGAACCGAAGATTTTTCGACAGTGAGCTTTATGAGCGTTTTGGGTCACTGGTGAAGATGCCTGTGTTGAGGCCTGACAGGTATCACATATTTTCTAAAATTTTAGATACTGATATTTCAAACTTCTGATCATAATCATTATCAATTTATTACTATAATCACAGTAATATGATAGGGCAAAAACTCTCTTTTACTCTCCACATGCTTTTTTCTCTCATTATAGAATATTAACTTAAATTGTCCTTTAAGAAAAAAAAAATAGTTACAAAGTCCAAAAGAGTGCAAGAATGCTTCGAAACCTGATTATCTGATGGTAGAATCTGTGTGACAGCCTTCAAGCAGTATCTCTGTGTAATCTGAGAATGTGACTTTTACCCGGTCATATAATTGTGGTTGCATGCCACTAGAACTTCAGAAATAATCCTATAAAACACATGAATCTTCTATTACTTCACGTACTGAATTTCGCACAACCTAAATTAGACAACTGTGCCTATTTAAGCAGGACTGTTTAGAATCTTCTTTAATTTAGTTTGTAGAATAATTTTTCAAAAAATATATATATATATAGACAGGTAAATATTTGATTATGTGCTGAAATGAAAAACAAGGTTGCAATTTTGAAATGATCCATATGAGTCTTCTAGTCAACGTTCATAACTGATAATGATCAACCTTATTGGGTTCAGATTACCTCAGTTAGGACATAGGAAAAGGTGGTAGATTTAATAAGGAATAAAGCATTTTAAAGAAAGAATTTCACTGCAATTACCGCAAGGAATAACTGTTGCCTGTCTCGTGTTCAGAAGTTATTTCCTTTATACGTGTTTCCTTTTATTTACTTCTTTGGTTTTTACAAAGTGAGCCTGGAAATTATTTCTTGAACTCTGCTATACCAGTGCTTGTCGAGGACTTGAATTTCAGAATTACTGATGAATAATTTGTGAGAACGAATTGGTTCTTTGTTGATGGTAGAGTTGGCTTGTGTTCATTAAACATTTGTTCATAGTCAGTACTCGATATGATGCATCTATTGTGCTGAACTACTTGATTAATCAAAGCTCTCATAATTATATTTTAGGGACCCACTACCTGATGCAGTTAAGTCAATTTTGGAAGAAGGGATCAATCTTTTCAGACTTCACCAAAACAAGCATGGAAGGTGCACACCTCATTAAAACTGAATCTTATAAATCAAGTTTTCGGTCTTGAATATACAAGATTGGAAACCTCAGTCAACTCATATTATGCCTATCCTAAAACAAGCTAATGTTACCATGGCCTCACTCATACTTTGCCTATCCTAAAATTTTGCTGCCTCCTGTAAGCCTGGCTTCGCATCTGGTGCAGATGAGGTTTAATGGTAAATTAGTAATGGATGTTTATTTTACAAAGTAGTGTACTCCCTAATTTGGTAACCTCTGTATATTTTAGATTGGAACCTTTTAAAGGGGCATATGCAAAAGAGTGGGCTCATTGGGAGAGTAGACTTCGGAAAGTAATGACAGACAATGTGATTACATCAGCTCAATACAGGTATGTGTGTGGTTGCCACTGTTTGGAGTTGAAATGACTTCTGCTTGTTTTATCAGTAACTGTACATCTTTTATCTAGTGCAAATTTTGAAATTCTATTATTGCTATGTTCTTGATCTGCCAGGTACCATTTGAAGCAGCAGTTAGTAGCGTGTTAGAGCAGTTAAAAAAAGTAGCAAAAGGAGAACATAGAACTCCAGACACTGAAAAAAGGAGGTTTGTCAACATCATATTCGCAGCAGTTACATTACCAGCTGGAGAGATAATTGACCTCTTGAAAAGGTCATTATACTTTCTATTTCTTCTAGTTTTTTGTATTAAGAATATGGGGATTAGGTCCATCTTGAAAGCACAAGTGATGTACTGCTTTTTGAAAGATTTTTCAACCCCTATCTGATAATGTGCATCATATAGGTTGACATGTGAGAACCTCCTAGGATTGATTATACAGTGATTATATTATTTTGTGCCTTCTTTGGAGAATCATAATCAGGTCTCTATAATGTAGTGCTGGGATGGTAGTCTGCCCTTCGTCTCTATCAAGAGCGATGTTATGGTTCCCTAATAATCAACAACATATGGGTGTGCGGCAGTTTTATTTACTTTTGTGACGCTAGTTGGATTAAATTTAAGTGCTTATTAGAAGCATCATGTCATAAGTAAATTCCCATGAAACCTGTTCTATAATGATAAACACAGGGCAATTACAAACAGGCATGCCCAATAATATACACAACAGTTGAAACTCATGACAAAATAACTCTGCACCAGGGATTTTCCATCAGAAATCTCTTTTGGGATATTCAAAGAAATTCATAAGTTGAAACTGTTTATACCCCATATTGACCCATTGTATCTTTTATTAGTTGGCTGAGGCAGATCCAAGTGCTATGAAATTCTTAAAGGAGAATGAACTGCTGACCGGCCTCAGAAAGGCCCATGTAACTCTCGCCCATAAGAGGAGTCATGGCGTGGCAGCGGTTGCTAGCTATGGTATCTATCTCCACCAAGAAGTTCCCATGGAATTCACTGCACTTCTCTTCTCCGACAAGATGGCTGCTCTGGAGGCACATGTTGGCTCTGTAAATGGTGAGAGGCTGACCTGTAAGAATGATTGGCCACATGCAACCATTTGGACTGCATCAGATGTACCTCCGAAAGAGGCAAATACACTCCCTCGGTTGGTCTCAGAAGGGAAGGCTACTCGGTTAGTTATTGATCCACCTATTACAATATCAGGAGTGTTGGATTTTTACTGATAAATTTAAATGAAATCTTCTCATGTACCTTGTGGAAATCTTGGCTAAAATGAGTCTTGTATAAGAGTTCTTAGAGGTTTAGGAATCTATATCGACGGTAAAAAAAAAGAAAAAAAAAATCTTTTTTTTTTCCAATTATGTATAAAATTTTTGCCGCTGATATTGCCGTGTTTGTATTAAAGTATAGTGTCGAACAAGTTTTAAGGGTACAGAACAAAAATGGCCCTTGCCATTGGAATTCTGGTAAAGGCTGTTTTCAAGAATGAAAATGGAACGAATTACGTTACACTAAAAAATAATATGTAACTACATGATTCATGTTGTCATGCTGAACATAATTCTTATTATGTTCCTAAAAAATATTACATTGTCCTAAATGCAGAACTCATAATGAAAATTAAGAATAAAATACAAAAGGAATAAAGATGACTCATAATGTTTCAAGCGGTGGGATGATTCTCCCAACGAGGATATGGCCTTGTGGGGTCCTCTATGAGACTTTCAAGGTTGCTCTGTAGGTGTTTCAAGGGCAAGCCATATCGAATTCTCCAGCTGTAAAATTAGTGTCATCCAAGTGAGTCATTTCATTTGGTTCTACATCCCCATCACTTGCTTTTGCATGCCTGCCATTTGGTTTTGTATTCTCATTATGATTTGTTGCATGCAGTAGGTCAAGTTATAGATATCCTCAAATGTATGCTCAGCTTGCTCTGCCCCTTGCGCCTGCGGTTGGTATCATGACTGCTCTGGAAGGGCTTGTTCTTGGTGGACATTTCCTTGATCATTGAGATCCCCATTGTTGAGGTGCCATGTATTTTGATCATTGATATTGATGGCAGGTACAGGAAGTGGCACGAGGCGCTCGTTTAGTGGAACGTATGGTCACGGACTGATGATGTTTACCATCCTGGCACTCGCGAGATAAGAAGTGTTTAGTAAGGCTAGGCCAGGGGTAGGATGACATTTCAAGCAAGGATTTCAGGGTTATTTTCCAAGACAATTGCGGTAATGACACTACGCAAGTAAATCACAAACTCATTAAAGCAAAAATAATCATCGAATAAAATAATATAATTTGAGTTAAATCTAAATAACGATTACATACTCTAAACCTTCTAAACCTTAGAAGAGTGTGAGTTTTGATCTTCCTTGTGGCAAACAATAACAAGAGATGGAAAAAATATATCTCGAGAGAGGAAGAACAAGAGGAGTTGATGAAGAAAGAGATGAAGTTTCTACCTAGATTTTTACCGTTTGTTCTCTTTTTTTATTTTTCTTCTTCATGAATGTTTCTAAGTTGTTCCCTCTCAATGATTGCGTTATAGTCTTTCTCTGAAACAAAATGAGTTCAAAAACGCTGAAAACCTCTAAGAAAAACTCCCAGAATTTAAGAAAATTTGACAAGAGGTCGTACGAGAAACTGCTTTAGAGGGGAACCGCATGCAACTATGGTCTCGGTTAGGGCTGCATAAAAAACTTACGGCTCATGACTCAGTTTCGGATGGATTCAGATTTAAGCTAATCTGGCTCGATTTTATCTGATTCGAGTTAATTTGATTCGAGCTAATCTGACTCGATAGTTAAATGAGCTGAGTTTGAGTTGGAGTAGGCTCAACTCGTGACTTGAATCGGCTCAAATAATGATACTTTATATGTTTTTTTTTCGCAAAACACTATTCTAATAATCTATCTTTCATTATCTCTTATCATTTTATCATCTCAGTGACTTAACGACTTCTCTTACTCGCTCATGACTTGACTCATATATTTAACTTGATATTTTTTTACTATCCATTTATTCAAATTAGTGCAGCAAAGTTATCATTTAAAATATAATTTATTGATATATCGATTTATACCAACTCATGCATCTAATCTTATAGTAATTTTGTAGTTTGTAGATGTACTAAATCTACATGTTAAATCGAGACAACGTACATACAGGGCAGAATCAAGATAGGCGTCGCCACCACCCGAACACTCTCGGTTCACTAAAAAATAAATATCGATGGTAAAAAATAATTTTTTGACCCAAACATTCTATTTATTTGAACCGAACACGCCCATCAATCCTTTATGGTTTCGCCTCTGCGTATATACATTGGCTTGTGAGCTAGTTCGAATAGTAACGAGTCAATTTGAGTTAAATTTTTTATTTCGAAATATTTTATGAGATCGATTTGACTTGACTCAATTTTTATGAGCCGAGATTAAACTAATCCCATCTCACTCGAACTCGACTTGCTTGCCGTCCTAGTCTCGGTTCGCACGCCAGGCCGCACAAAGGGATCAAAAATCACTTTTTTTTAAGCCGCATACAAAGGGATCAAAAACCACCTTTTTTAAGCCTCATGCGGCCTTGATCTCGATCCGCACATTGCCTGGTTAGGTGCTGAACTCATTTTTCGGCTGTTCCCTATCTGTTTTTGGATGTTCCATTTCTTCATTTGCATAAAACATCAAATTTTTGAGCAAGAACTTAATTTTACACAGTAAAGGTATGTTTAGTACTCAATGGAATAACAAAAAATTAGAATAGAAATACTATTCTGATAAATTAATTTACCAAACGAATTTTAGGTTAAGTAGAAGAGCGCGAAAGAGTGCTAATCCGGTATATCAAGTTATAGGTGGTATATCGGATTAGCTCTCGACGGAATAGCGATTATTGTTTGATTATGTTGTATTATATTATTATATTATAATTATGATTCTGATTATGGTTATGATTTATTAGTATTATATTATATTATATTATAATTTATTATTATATTAATATTCTGATCATTATTTTTTTATCATATTTAGTATTATAATATTATTTATTTTACTATTATTTATTATCATTATATTATAATAATATATTATGAATATAAATATAATTATTTTATTATTTTATTATTATTATTATTATTATTATTATGATATTATTATTATTATTATTTTATGATTATATTATTATAATTATAATTATTTATGATTATGATTATTTTATGATTATATTATTATAATTATGATTATTTATTATTATATTATTATATTTTGATTATGGTTATATTATCATTATATTATTATGATTATCACAATGATTATTATTGTGTATTATTATTATTATTATATTATATTATTATATTATATTATGATTATATTATTAAAATTAAAATTATTTATTATTATTATGGTTATGATTATAATTATAATTTTTTATTATATTATTATATTATGATTATATTTATATTTTTATTATATTATTATAATTATAACTATGAATATTATTATTATTTTTATTATTATCATCATCATTGTTAGTATCATAATTATTCATATTTTAACTATTCTGATTAACAATTGCCAAATGATATTTTCGCTCTTCCGAATAGTTAAGAATACCACTCTTTCGAAAAGACACTATTCTATTACTCTTTCAAAATTATCACTCTTCTAAAACTATTCTTTGATTTGCCAAACGAACCCATAATTGAGCAAAATTAAAATATAATGATCTGATTTTCTACATTCAACTCTATAAAACCCTAAATGATCATATTACAATTTATCACTTATCATAATCGCATCACCAAATAGGAGAATTTTGTATTAAGAGTAAATATAACATAAGTTTAAACTCACAGAGGCTTTCCGTGACTTTAATTAAAAATTTAAATTATTTTAAATTTTGATTTATCATGCTCATTAAATTCTTCATACGAAAATCTTATGAGATATAAAAAACTTAAGATGTTTTGAATTTTTTAAGTCACTGTTTTTAATTTTTTTTATTATTAATTATTTTATTAATATTTTTAGAGCTGATTTTTTAAAAATAAAAAAATAGTGACTTAGAAAATTGAAAACACCTCAAATTTTTGTATCTCGCAAGACTTTTATATGATAAAATTTAATGAACATGATAAATTAAAATTTGAAGATATTTTTTAGTTAAACTCGCAAAGTGCGTGAGTGAATTTAAACTCATGCTATCTTTACTATTGTATTGATATTAACTTTTAATTCTCTATGTTGATGTAGCAACTTCAGTTTAGTTTGGACCTTACGAAAAATACTCGCAAAGGAGAGGTGATAAGAGACAAATTTACATACAATTATTTTAAAATTTTATATAGTTAAATTTAGAAAATCGGACCAAAATGATTTAATTTCGTTAAATTAGGATTAAAGATCAATTTAGTGCTAAATATTTGATATTTAATGCAGGAGAAGAATAATGAAATGAATTAGATACAATTTGGAGCAAGAACAAGCAAACATATGACAAACATATGGATTTTCAATACCATTTGCAGACCATGTTCAGGTCCAATGCGGTTGGGACAAAACAATTTTCATCATGACATTCTGACAGTTATTTGCAATTTCTGAGTGAACCACTTGAAATTTTTTAGTATTTTTGGGCTCATTTCGCTCCTAATAACAAGGAGAACAAACTCATTTGAAAAACATCTGAAAATAGGTGAAAAGGATGAAATACTCAAATGGTTCAGATTGGGAGGCATCAAACTTCTCTCTCTCTCTCTTCAACTTTTCTGTTTGGTTCTTTCTCTTTGATGTGTATTTTTTTTACTTCTCTCTCATGTTGTTTATTGCCTCATAAAAGTCTAAACTACTCTATTTAAGGATTTAGGTCATGTAATTGATACTTTTATTGTTTTGATTCAAATTATGTTGGTATTTCAATAATTTTTTTGTTTTGACTTTTGTTTGTGATTTATCTGCACATGATCTGAAAAATTGGATGATTGATTGCTTGTTTAGGTAGTAGCTAATATTTGAACTTGTACATAAACTGACCAATTAGATGTTTGTATGCAAAATCCTAAGTTTGAGACTAAGTACCGAAAGGAGATGTTCGATTGTCTGACCCAAACTTAGAATTTGGAAAATGATTTCATTAGATGCTTTAGTATCTTCGAGGATTCAGATTTGAATTCTGTTGTTGAGTCCACTAGAGAATTTGATTGATTGAGTACACAACCCAATTATAAAAATTAATGTATTTAGAGTATGACACAAAATAAAATTTGCGCTAAATAAAGGACTGCACCATGAAAATCAACAGATCATAAATTACGATTGAGAAACCTTCAATTATAATTGCATGAGAAAATAATAACTTAATTTGAATTAAAATTAATATTTATATTTAATTATAACCCGAAAACTCTAAAAACTTTCTATTTTCTAAACTTTCTATATTTACTTCATTAAATTTAGGATAATTTTACTTATTTTATTTAGATTAGCGTAAATTTAGGATAACTTTTACTTTCTTTTATTTAGATTAGCGTAAATTTAAGATAGACTACTAACTCAGATAATTAAACTTGGAATTACCTAATATCAAAAACTATCCTATAGATCGACCTTCTAATTATATTACAATTGTTAGATTTATGCGCTTGTAAACCCGATATGTAAGTATATTTTAAGACATTTTATTAACACGCGACGCCAAAAAGTTAGAAAAAGCACTTAAAACTGGGGAGGCAAAACAAGAAATGCATCAGAGCAAGAAAAAAGTCTGCCGACTTTACAAGCATTTGCTTGCACTTAAGGGAAGTTGGAATATACGACATAGTAAATTAAAGGTTCAGTGCTGCACGAACACATATATATTAGCGACATTTACAAGCTCATGCATAAAATAAACGCATAGTCACTATTAGCTATCTTATTGGATAACTAGAAAGTTACATAAAACTACCAATAGCTAAGAGAATTACATAACCAGAAAGCAACACTGGGAAGAATCAATAATTGAATAAAATACACAATCAGAAAGCCAACGCCATGAGTTCAATAAGAAACAGCTGATCTATCTATATGCTGCAGAGCTAAATGCACTTATTTAGTTGAAGGTGTCAGCTTGTTATGTTCATTATCCCCGCTTACCAACTCATGAAATGCCTCTACTTTCACTGGGGCTGTTCTCATGCCATACATATTCCTTTAAAAAAAAGAAAAAAGAAAAAGAAATAAGAGTAAGACTGATGAAAATTGTTTTATGGAAGATTTGGTAGTTCTGAAGAAAAAGGAAAGCAGCATTACATGCCCTAATACCATTTGATGTTAGTTTTTAGTACTGATTCATGGAGACCAGTGGCGAGTTGACATCAAGTTAGTTGCTGGGTTGTTGTGTCATTATTAACATGACATAAAGATTGATAATTTATTGATTTTTCATATGACTACAAAGGAAACCCAATTTTTGACCCTATTAGTGCCGGACTTGACATGGGGGCTGCAGTTCGGATCTGTATTTGCTGCCATAAAAGCTATGGCAGTGAATTTCAGCTATCGGATTTGTTTAAACTGCTATAATTAAATGCAGGAGGATATTGTTATTAAATGGGGCTCACAGTCATAGAATCAAGTATGGCAGCAAGTTACCATAGAGTCCCAACCCAGACCCCCCAAACATCAAGATTGATAATTTATTAATTTTTCATATGACTACAAAGGAAAACCAATTTTGACCCTATTAGTGCCAGACTTGACATGGGGACTGCACTAATAAAGCATTGCATATACCAACTGAATCTGGTACAAATATAGCAAAACCTAAAAAAAAAGAAAAAGAAAGTAAGTATCAGAAGAGGACATACTGTGCTTGGAGCTGAGACATTTGTACAGATTGCATTGTTTTGAACTGCTGCTGCATGCCTCCCTGAATAAGACTATTATTACTATTGTTTGACTGAACAAGGTGGTTACCACCCATCATCATCTGTTGTTGGTGTTGGTGCTGCAACCTCATTTGCTGCAACTGCTGTTGCCTTTGATTAAGTGCACTGCCAAAGCCACTTTGAGCATCCATTTGTGCATCGATAGTGTTCTCTATCTTCACATCGGCTAGTGAGTGGTGAGTTTTTGGGTCCATCATCATCACTGACCCACGAGGGCTGCTGATCTGATTGGCATTGCTGGCATTACGCCTCAGCTGCTGCAATTGTTGCTGTTGCTGTTGCTGTAGCTGCTGCTGGAATGCTAGGTTTTGGGCATGCATCACATTCATCTGAGGATGGTGATGAAATTGTCTCTGCAATTGGAAAGGAGCAATTATATGGTACAGGGAGCACAATGGTGAATTTGTAACTGTGATGTAGTACACCCCTTTATTCACTTGTTCAGTCAGAGAAAATAGTGCTGGTCTGATGAGAGTTAAGATCTTGCTGCTATGTACAGCAACAAGTGTAGAAAATTTTAAAAGGCCTGTGAACAAGCAATGAGAACTAGCATAATGAACATTTAGCATATGAATAATGAAAGCATTCTTCTTCACTTGATAATGTAAACACAGAATTGTGAATGGGTCCAGTCTTATCTTTTCAACCAAAAAAAAAAAGAAATAAAGAGGAAAGGAAAAGGAGGAGGGGGTGGATAGATACCCTTAAAAGATCACTCTCATAGCTAGGAGAAATATGAGAGAACATGCAAGAAGATGACATGATTTGACACACATGAAATGAAAAACATATTAAAAGAAGGGCATGCGTACTTGTTGAACATGTAAGAGATTATTTGGATGTTGAGACTGAAGTGGATGTGTATGTTGCTGTTGCATTTGGTGTGAACTGCCTCTGTTACCCCCTTTCGTAATTTCTGACAGCGCTCCAATGCTGCTCTCATATAAATAAAAAAATTATAAGACATGGAGAAATATATAATATAACAAATAAACTATTGGAAGTAATATCCAAAAGGTGGCTCCATTATAATAACATGCCGTCTGTTTGGTGAACAGAGCTGACGGGCAGCATCATTACAATACTTAATAGGCTGATCAACAATTGGTTGCATAAAAGAATAGTAGTAAGGGACAATGTACACCTATGGACCCTGGCTTACGACACCCATGAGTAATGAAGCGCAAGCAGCAGCAACAAGAAGATAATTAGGATTAGAAATGTGTAGTACCTATAGTGCAGCACTGAGGTGCAATTTGTAAATATTTGATTTTTTGCTTACTGTTACTGGTTGTTTTATCCTTATCTTCAACTTGCTGTAAAACTCTTCTTTATTTGATTAATAATATTCATTAGTAGGCTCTTCACGTACTACTTCAAAAAAAAAAAGAATAGTAGTATGGCATTTTGAAGTTGGTAGTGTACAAAGTATCTCAATACCCAGAAACCACTCCGAAAGATGAAATGCAAAGTAAATTCAGGTAAAACCCAGTACTCCTTGGTCGTTCCCTTGTTGTTTTCTAATGAGCCCAACAGAAATTGAGTTCGCCATTTGAAAAGCCGGTTAGTGCTTGAAAATAAATCCCCCTCCCTCCTCCCCCTCAAACAAAAAAAAAAAACTTTTTTTTTTCTCGCCAAACAGACCAGCTCATGTTTAAACAAACAAAGTGTTTAGCCCACCTACACCCAGATGCCTGAAGGAACATCTTCAACAAGTCAACAGCTGAGAACTCCTTGCGATAATTATCTGTTAGAATCTTCAAGGAGCGACCCAACTTGCACACATGTCGACTTACAACATCTGCAAGAACATCCAATGCCCCAACAGTTGCACTTTCAAAACCCGCAGTCACCATGAAACGCACCACACTCTTCCGCATGATCACATTCCCTTGCTCCTCTGTCAGATTCTTCCCCTCCCCTCCATTCCCTCTGTACTTGTTTCCCACTTTATAGTACTCTGGCATGATACCAAACCTTTCTATCATGGCTGGGCTGTGGTTGACTAGACCAGGGAGGTTGTCAAGCACTGCATGAAATTCCATTTTTGCCCTTTTTTGTGTTAGGTTTGCTTTGGGGAGTGCACAGTCAGGGACACAGTCAGAGGGGAAGTAGAACTCAGGAAAAAGAGTCTCATCGGTCATGCTTATTGGAGCACCTGGGCTATTGTAGTCCTTGAAGACCTGTTCATGTGGCACACAAACGGGGATCAGGTTGTGCAAAAATTGCTTATGTTTGGACTAAAATCTTGTCCTAATTATGAATTCTTTCAAAGAAAGTCTAAATCCCTCCACAACCTGCAAGCTTTCCTTTGTGATAAACTAATATTTGTACATGCTCTATTTTGAAGTTTACTGTTCACTAATATAACTATAATTAAGTTTCACACAGCCGCAGTGTCCCTCCACAAACTTTATCCTCAAACAGTGCGATTTAATTTCACACTTAGTTACTTCATTTCTGCACAAAAGAGGAGTCCACACCCAACCAAGAATGCTTAAGAACAACAAACACAAATGTGATGATGTATTATTAATAAATGAATCCAAATATTCTGAGTAAGATTATGAATGTAACTTGAATAACAGCTATATTAGCCAACTAATCTACAACAATAGTCCAGAAAATAGTTGCAGCATTAGGACACCTCATCCAAACTAACATGTAAACAAAAACAACCATAATTAAGATCAATTCGTCATCAGCCAGCAAAGTTATGTTGAGAAGACAACTCCATTACATGTAAACAAAAACACTGCATAATGCAAATTCCAATCAGGTAGACATGCTCATGCAACTCAAGAGCACATTAAAGAGTTTAGATCCCAATGCTTGCTGTAGACCAAAATAAATCACAATCAAATAAGACTACCATCAACTCCATAACTTGAAAGAACCTTAAAATTTAAATAAACTAGAACATGCTAGATGTCTACACAGGACATAACCAACCGACTCAACTGGAACTTATCAATACAAACTTTTTTAATGCAATTTCAAATTGCATTCCACATATACAGCTGAAGAAACTTTTGAATACAGCCAAATTGGAAAAAAGTACCTGGCGTTTGCGCTTGTGCACAGTAGAGAGCTTTAGGTAAGTTTGCATTCCTTCAGGAGTTCTCTTGGGTATTTCCTTCTCACCGGCAGGCAGTTTGTGGTGACGAATCCGAAATTTCTCGGCATATTGCTTGTACCATGAGCTGGGCCACTTGGCTGGGTTGTCCGATTCACTGTGCCGAGCGTTGAATGCCGATTGAGACTGAATCATTAAGATGGATAATAATTTCAATATGATAATAAAAGATGTTCAATGAGATTGTACAGGTATTATAAGTAGCAGTGTAAATTATATTTTGAAGGATAGAATGTTATGTGACTGTTCAGCAAGTATAGGACTCCCTATTTTATCATTTTCATCCTTACTTTTCCAGAAGTATGTTCTGGATTTCCATTTTCCAGTAACATCTTCTGTGAGAATATGTTGTAGTTAATTTTTTTAATAAATAATAGAACCATTTCTGTAGTATGCTTCCATTCTGTCAATTTTTCCTTTTTAATTTCAAATAATCAAAGGTTTAATTTTGACACTGTGGATATGAGCGCACAATTTAATGAATCAGATAAACATACATGAAATTGGCCACCATCTTCCTTTTCTTCATCCAGTGAGAAATATACGTCATCCCCATGCAACTGTAGAACTGCAACAAAAGCAAAATTACAGAGGAATAAACATCATACTAGAATATAATGACATGGTAAACAACAATAGAATAAGTTGAATTAAGCTAAAAAGTAATAATAACTACATTGTAAACATGCCTAGCCAATCACAAATGCAACCAACAAACTGTTCTACAGAATCATAACACAAATAAGGCCATAAAAAAATTACAAAAGAGATCAGGTAACCAATAACTGATTGATGAAACTTCAACCTAAATTCAATCTGGATGTTGCCCAATTCTGCTTTAGATACTCAAGTTCCTTCAAAAAACCCCAAAGCCTTGTCATAAATGGCAATTTGTACACAACTGAACATCAAAAACCTTTACAGAACTACGGATTACAACTCACAATTAGGGTTTATATCATTGATCGAGTGAGGATGCGAGAGGAAAAGAGCAGCCGACGCCTTGTCGTACAGCAACGCTCTGGCGCGCAACTGGAGCTGGAGCTGTATCTGTACCCTTCCTGGAGCGGAGTGCACGGATCCGGTGGCGCCGGAGCGAGGGGAGAGAAATTCGTCCCAGGCGGCCGGGGAGGAGAGAGCGTGCGAGAAATGCAAGTAAGCGGCCTCACCCAACCACGCGCGCCAAGCGCCGCACGCCTCCAGTCTTTTCGCCAGGTCATATCCCTTCCCGTCTTCCCCCAGGAGCGCCGACGCCATGAAAGACGTCTTGAGCCTCCGCCGAGTCTGGCACGTTCTCCACTCTCTGTGTCGCGGGTCAAAGTATCTCCCCGGAATCTTGAAGTTTCTTCCTGCAGCTATCGTCTGCAGTCTCTGCTCGGTCGGGTCATTTGCTGTGAGGCTTGAACTGCATTGCGAATTAGAAATGGCCAAATCCGTTGTAACAAAACGGGAGGGCATCTTTTCACCCGAGCAGGTAATTGAAATTTAGGTTTTTTCTTTTTTTCTTTTTCTTGTTTTTCCGGTCGAAGCTTACAGTCACAGACGATGAACGGATGAAGAGGAGGGATCGTACGGCAATATAACCGAGAGCTTGAGAGATTGTTGATTGCAATTATAGCATTTTACTATCGATTATAATCAGTTTAACACCGGGCAATCCAATTTTAGTAGTGTAGTTAATAATATTGTAATCTCTCTCTCCATCTCACATAGCTTTTAAGGGCATTTTGTGAAAGTTCAACAAGCTTTTTGACGAAATCTTTAGATCCGTGTTTAGAGTTTTCAAAATACTGATGTCATCTGTAAGATATAATCAAAATGAAATAGATTTTGTATGGTATTTATCTCAAAGTTTTTGGATCTTCACAAAAAATGGTCGTACATTCATTTTGAAGGTCACTGAAATATATTTCAGTCATATTTAATCACCAATTTATTTTTTTATTTTTAATCACTAAATTTTGATACTTATTCATATTTGATCGTTTTGTTATTTTCTTCACCATACTTGACAGAAATAACATAATGTCATATGGTTGTGACGTGTGTCACAGGCTAATACAGATATATCTTAAAATATACTAAATTATCAGGATTGCAAGCATATAAACCTAACAATTATAATATAACTAGAGATCAATCCACATAAATAGTTATTGACACTAAATTCTTCAAAATTCAATTATCAAAATATATGTAAATAAAGTTGATAAACTAATCTTAATTTTATGCTAAAGTAAGGATAATAAAAGCAATCCTAAATTATAACTAGTAAATATGGTAAGTTCAGAAAATAAAAAGTTTTTAAGATTTTTGAGTTATAATTTGATATATATGCCAACTTAATTCAAATGAAGTTGTGTCAAATTCACAGAGACGAAGGAATTTAAATGGACTTAATCTACTTTTACACTAGAAGTGTAAAAAAATATTTTGGGTTGTTGGTTTTATATGAAGATAACAATAACAGAGAAATAATAAAAAATTTAAACAATAATTAAAACAAACGTTAGGGGCTATCCAACCCAGATAAAGTGATGGAATCTATTCAAAAAACAAGTGATGGAAACTTGGTTTAGAATATGATTAACAATTTCTTACTAGTACAAACATTTTCAAACTCTTAGCAATCGATACTAATAAGATTATGAAAATTATAACAACAAATGATATTGAATATTATTACAAATCATGTTACATAATTTTACCGTACAATAATTTTATTATATAAGTTCTTATAATCAAATATTAGGTATAATTAAAAATAATATATGAGCCGATAATTTTTAATAAAATATTTTTTTATTGAGATGGTAAATTAAATATACGAGACTGATGCATTATATGATAAATTGGTAAAAATATGGTTTACTAGCAATATACCTCCTCATATATACCAATAAATATATAATTTCGGGCAACAAATAAAAAAAAAAGTTAACACATTTGTCTACTGCCAACACATCACTACATTGGAGGGCACAACTTGGGGCATGCTATATTTATTCTACTTTAAAAAATATAATCTTTGTTAAACTATGAATCCACAAATAAAATTTCATGACAAACTAAGGCACTAAATTATTTTTACAAATGACTAAGCCAAAAATGTAAGACCGGCTCAAGACCTTCAGACATTCCATTTTATTGCCTGACACTGCTCGTCGTTCAGTTATTTGCTATCTAGATAATATGGTTTCTTTCTAGAGTGCAAATACCTGTAAAAGACTCAAGTCCAACACATGCTCTTTGAATTTTATCTCACTACTCAAAGAGTGTGAGCCAGACTTGCACCCTTTGAAAATATTTGCTCTCTACAAATTAAGATTTTTTTCAGAACACAAACACCTCCAAAGGAGTGCTTGTGTAGGTATTTCCAGCTCACACCCTTTGGGGTGCTTACTCTCTCAATGTAGAGGTGTTTGTGTTTCAGAGAAGTATCACAATTAAAGGGCATGAGTTGTGTTTGTGTTTTTTGGTTGTGATACTTTCTGCCGACTTTGTTATATTGATGCTTAATTTCCCGAGTTCAAATTAGTTCTCAAAGGGCATGAGCATAGGTAAAGTCTTTTATGCTGACTATATTTCTGCGGGTCCCTTTCAAATAGTAAATCGAGCAAAATTGAAAAGAATTGGGTAGGAAAATATGGGTTTGAAGGGTGTGAGTCAAGTTTATGCCTTTAACTTGATCATCCGTGAAAGTAAATTACTCCCTTAGTTTGTGACATAATTTTATTAGTGGGCCCGATTGTTTGAGGGAAAACTCCAAGATGAGAGAACTTTTTCATAAGTGATTGGACCCACAAACTTACTAAAACAAATTATCAAGGTAAATTATTTACATAGATGATCAAGAAAAGGACGCAATCTCAATTTATATCCTTCAAACTGTATTTTTCTGCTACACAATTGGTCGTGTCCAATCAAAATTAAAGGGTGCAATTTCAATTCATATCCTTTAATTCAAATTTGTAGTGTGTGACCTCAACTTACGTCCTCCAACTAACTAAATACTATTTTATATTATGCATATATATCTTTTCGAACTTTTTAAATTGTATTTAAAAGTCATAATTGGAGTTTTCTCTAAAAATATATATATACTTTTTTAAAGATATGTCCATTCGTACATGCTATATGAGCAAAAAAAAAAAGTTAGTGTCTCTTTGTTATTTACGAAGGTTTGTATTTTTTAGCGGTCAACAAATATGAGTATCAAAACTCTATTATCTGAATTTAATCTAATTTGAAATGATATGTGAATAAATAAATTGAATATAAATCAATATTTTTGACTTTTCATGTGTCAGACCGTGTACAGATTGACCTGGCCTGTTTAACTATAATTTTTAGATTTATTTTTGTGATTTAAACTAATCAAAACTTATATCGGGTACGTTTGGTTGCACGAGAATAATGATGTTTTCATAATAGCCACGCTATCCTTGAGTTGGTTACGATCCAAACAACAGAAACACTATTCGGAACAGCAGAGAACAACACTATTATGCTATTCTAACGAAAAGTTGGAATTGTTAGAATTTGTAAAAGCAGGGAGTGGGAGGCCTTAAAAGTAATTTGTTGCCTCCTTAAAAAATATTTTTCTAAGATGAACTTTTACTTTTTCCCACTAGAAAGAAGGGGAGGTGACTTTGAGTGGCGAGTGCTTCAATCGTAGATTGTCATTGATAGAGCCTCCAATCGACATCGCTGACACTTGCTTTGATCTCTCCTCATCATAAGAAACCAGTAGAGACCATATATGCCTACCTTTTTCTCCACTCATCATCATAGATTAATTTCGCCAAATAATTTTCATTTTGCCAAGCACACCATGGTAATCTGATCAATTTGAAGCTTCTAGCATGCAATTGAAGATTCATATATCATCGCCTAAGCTTAGGGAAAATCTTCAAAACATCCATTCAATCACTCAAGCCCTCGATTGTCTTAATCACCTCCAACCCGAGAAGGCCATCAGAGGTTCGGAGTTTGGTGTTCGGGTGTATATGCTGCTCAATTTGGTAATACGATGCTCAATTAGATTAAATAAGTTGTAAAAGAAATTAAAATTTATTGCAAAAAAAAAACAAATTTAGCATTATTTTATTCATCACCCTTTATCATTATTTCAAACATATAATCCAAATAATATTTTTATTATTAAAAATAACACCACTTTTCACTTTCCTTGAGATAATTTTAAAAACACTTTTTTTTTCACTATTCTTATTTACTATTCTCAATGTTATTATTTTTACATTATTTGCCTTAAATGTTAATTTAAATTAATTATATATTAATTAATATTAGATTGCCTAAAATATATAAAAATAAATAATAAAAACTTAATTATTTTATTTAGATCGAGTCGGGTAGTTGTTACAGTTTTTTGTTGGATAATCTTACAGATGCATTGTTTGTTGGATGGATAATGATTTAAGTCAAATATAATTTCTTACATCTCTTTTTTGTCACATGATATAGGTTATTAATGTAAGTCTGTTCTGAAAGATGCATTGTTGCATCTTAAAATTTTCATTTAGCAGTATAAAATTACTATTATAATTGAATAAAACATGTGAAATTCATAAGAGCGACCGTTGAATGTTGTATCTGCGACCGGAATTTCGGTAGCAAAAAAGTGTTTGGTGATGTCATGGTAGAAATAAGTGCGACCAAAAAAGCGACCAGATGACATCATAATATTAGTCGCAGTTACGGCTTTTGTAACCGGTGATGACGTCAGTAGTGGTAGCATTTGACTTTCTATTACTAGCTTTATGCATTCGGTACATCTACTACCGAAAGTGGACGCACAGCCCCTTCTGCGACCGGCGATGCAATCATTTGCAACTGATATATGGGTTGCAGAAAATGTCTTTTCCGGTAGTGGATCAGTGGATTCCTTCAGGGGACCGAATAGTTGTGCTCTGAATACCGGTGACCTTGCTGCAAGAATGCATCAATGCGCGTTAAAGGTCTTGGTGCCGACTTGGAAAGATACATCAGCACCCAGGCCACTCTCCAAGAGACTCACGAGATGCTTTTGCAAGTTGAGAGGCGGCACGATGTTAATATGATCAGTGGCGGTGGTGCTTAGGGCGGTCCCGTTCCCTATCACATCAAGACGGAACTCCTTGAGGATGTTGATGGTGCATTGGATTGTGAAAGAATCATCCTTGAAGTAAGGACGTGCTTCCAGTTCCTCCCTCTCCATGAGTTCTGGGTGTTAAAAGAGAAGGAATGAATAAAATAAGCTTTGTTTATATTTCAACACTGCCGTAGCTCCAGCAACGTTTGCGTTTGGTACCCAAATAATCGAAAGTGTTGTATTCGTTTCTGCCTGGGACCCTCAACCGGTGCGATGGATTGGCCCCGCTGGGATCAGCAAGGGCATAACTGGAAGATACGTGGAGCAAGCAATTCTCAGTTAAAAGGGTCAAATAAATCGAAATGTAACATTTTTTCGCATTATAACTGTTGCCATTGGGATAGAAGCAAATGCGCCATTTGTATTCTCCAACAGTAAAAATCTCTGATTCAACAAATTCTAGGTTTCTGGTTAATGAGAATCCACTAACCCTCACCATTTTTGATCCTCTTATCGGCTCCATATTGAAATTAATCGTCTCTGTGAGAACAAGATACTCTTGATTTTTTTAAAATAAGCGCTGAATTATGCACAAGGCGAACCAGCATTTGGATTTATGAGGCCAATAAATACATATTAATTTTCTACGTTTGGAAAACTAATTCCATGGCATAATCTATATTAATTAGATTTCTAATCGAGTTTCAAGTTTACTAGATTGAGAGAATTTTACTAAAAAAAATAACTAGTTGAAGAGAGAGTGTCACACCCCAGAAATAAATTAAACGGATTAGGGGTGATTAATCCCGCCACGTACGCACGACGAGACGCGCGTACGAAAGGCTAAATGAATAAAATAAGAAAAATCTCAGAATAAACAAAACAATAATAAATATAAATACATGACCATACAGTCCAGAATGAACAAAGAGTATACAACGCCTACATAGGCGGGGCTAGTGATAGGTGCTCATTTTATATAATATTTGCACAAGATTTAACACAATAATTCACTCAATTTATTTGAATCATGCTTATTTTAGCCTGTGTTTTATTTCTAGAACTTGTTACTTTAGTATTTCTTGGTTTTTGTAATTTTCAGAAATTTACGGAGGAATCGGAGGCGAGATTCGGCTCTGCCAAGACTCTCGGCGAGACCCTTGCAGCGAGACGATTACTGAGCGAATTGAGCAAGGAAACAGCTGTACACGCGAAGGAAAATCTAGAGATCTCATCTATGATTTAGCAGGGATTAAATGCAGTAATTTAAGGAGATTAATGAGAGAAAAGGAAAGAGATTTACCTCTTGGTTGGAAAGAGGAGGTGAGAGAGAGAATGAATTGCTGAAATTTAGGGAGTAAATCTAGGGAATTCCATAAGAGGTAAACCAAAGAAGGAAAATTCGCTGGGAGGAAACAAAAGGAAATTTTCGGACTCTCTCTCTCTCTCTCTCATTTTTGCTCTGGAGGGTTCGATTTGGACAGGGGGGAGGAGTTCGGTCCACGGAAGCTTTTCGACAAATTGGAGAGCTTTGGTTCAAAACTGGGTTTTATTATTCTTTTCTCTCTAACTCTCATTTATTCCTTGTGATGGATTCAAAACTGAACAGTTGTACTCTTAAAGCCATGCTTGGCTAAACAAATTTTCTTGGGATTAGGCATGTAACAAAGTACTATGTTGTTGGTTTAATTTAATTGGCATTATTACTTTTATTTGATCTTTGTTTGTCTTGTGAATTGAATTGTTAAACTACTTGTATGCTATGAGTTGATTTAATTGCAAATACCGGTTAACGAATGGCCACGTTAGATCGGTAACAAGAAAAATTGTATAACTTAGTCACACAAATGGTTTAAACTTAGGACTTGAATTGTTAGATCGAAAGATAATAATTTGAGACCCGATAACATAAGACAACGTAGGAATAGGTGAAGAACCGAAAGGAGAAACCCGTTTCTAATGGGGACACTTAAATTTATTTGAATGATTTATTGAAGTACCGAAAGGAGAAAGTAAATTACTAAAATATGTTTAGGCTAATCATGAAACTTAATGGACTTAGTTTAGGAGAATGCGCGCGAAAGCGTGTTTAAGTAAATTGAGTACGGTGCGAAACCACGACAGGTGGATAAATACTACCATTGGATTAGAAACCCACAAAGAAAATATAAGAGTGTAACATCAATTAAATGAATACCAACAACCTCTAGTAATTTGTACGCGAAATCCCAGGAATACCAAAAATATTCAATATCTCGTATTTTATCTTTTCAATTAAGTCAATCTTAGAATTTAGTCTTTTATTTTCTGAAAATCGAAATTGGTTGCTTAGCTAATTAAAAGAAATAAATTTGGTATTTAAATCCCGTTCCTTGTGGATTCGACACCCGATAATATACTCAACGGTAGGTTGTGCGCTTGCAACCCGTCATTTAGTGTCAAACCGCGAAAATTTAATTAAGAGATAATGATAATTAAGATAATAAATAAAAAGGATTTAACACAAATCAGTAAATATCACCAACCCCGCAATATAAAAGAGATAAACATATATGTAATAATAATAATAATAATATCAATGAATTCAACATTTAATTGAAAATACACAAGGATATGAAATGAACGAAAAGGCTAAATATAAACAAACACGCACTTAAATTAATTTAGTTAAATCTTCAAATAAATAAATAAACAAATTATTATCAAAATCAAATTAATAAAGAAAATTTAACAATGAAAATAAGTATAATAATAATTAAAATGATTTAACGAAAATTGACTAGGGATATTCCTAAATAGATAAAAATAGAATATGATATGTTTAAGTAAATTGAATAAAATTTATTTGGCTAATTTAAAATCAAACAAGACCATATGTATATAAGCCTACCCTGATCAAAAGAGATTAATCAGTAAACGACTCTAATTAAACTATAATCCTTAAAATTCTTCTTTAAAATGAAATGCCACACGTTTGGCCACTCCACACGACCACAGAAAATCCCACCTTCCCATTAAATACACCACATCTCCCTCTCATTAAATTCCCACTCACTCTCTCTCTCTCTCTCTCTCTCTCTCTCTCTCTCTCCCTCCGTCTTTTCCCACTTATCTCCCTGTCCCGTCTCTCAATTAATGCGGACGACTCTCCCTCTCTCTTGTTTCTTTTCCT
The DNA here is from genome assembly GCA_037127355.1 of Schoenoplectus tabernaemontani. Classification (NCBI taxonomy): domain Eukaryota; kingdom Viridiplantae; phylum Streptophyta; class Magnoliopsida; order Poales; family Cyperaceae; genus Schoenoplectus; species Schoenoplectus tabernaemontani. The sequence goes on from CM073757.1 coordinate 10,884,893, forward strand.
TTCGCTCGTTTCCGCCCATTTCGCCCTCTCCGTCGAAATACTCTCTGACCCTTTCGATCCTCTCTCACTCCACGAGCCGTAAGGGCGACGCGGAGCCCCTCGCACCATCCCGGTGCTTGCCTCAACAATAGTGAATGATATGGTGCCGTCTGGCCGAGCCCCTCCTCTCGTACTTTCCCTTTTCTTGCCTTGTATTAATTCCGGTAATACCTCTCTTTATATATGGCCGTGTGGGCCATGCGTGACGGCAGAGCCCCGTATCTTGTCTTGTTTGCTTTGTGTCTTGGTTATTCTTTGGTGCTAAACTTATGTGGGGTTTACCACTCTGTCAATCGTTCGACCGAGTTGTGCATGTACTTGCCTTGATTTTTGCCTTTGTTTCTTTGTTGTGCTTTTATGCCTTGTCGTTGTTGTCTTGCCGGCTTGTTGCTTTCTTGACCTCTCGTCTTGATTCGTACCGGTAGTCCTCTTGTGGCTTGTTGTTGAATTTGGGGCGACTTGACCCTTGGTACACCGGGTACTAGTGGTACCAGATGAAGTGAGAGAGGTGGTGCCATGTAGTGTGGTGTGCATCTTTGCTGGTAAATTCTTGCTCCTTGTCGGCTTGTGTTATGATGCATGGTTGTTTTAGTTTTGGGTGATCTGTTGCTTGGGGTCTTGTTTCGTGCTATGATTGTTCTTGCCTTGTTAGTGTTGTGCCTTGTACAATGGTACCAATTGGTACCATTGATGCATGGCTTTGTCTTGACCTTGAGCTTGGTTGTTTGGAGTAATATCAATTGGTGCTTGACTTGTGACATAAGGTCCGATCTTTGGTAAATTGGTTGATATGTTCCATCGAAAATTTGATTATTTTGATTGCCTTGTTCGAACTTGACTATCTGATTCTGTCTTGATGTTAGCGATGTTGGTTGACTACGAAATGCTTGATCTGTATTTGGGTGATTTTTATATTGGATTGTCAATCTTGTGATCTGAGTCTGTTATCGTGTCTTGGTTTTAGTGTCTTTGGCACCTCTCTCATATTGCCTATTTTTTATCATCACGGTTGTTAGTTTGCTCTTGTACCGTTGTACCAGGTAGATATGTTGATGGTTTGGTTATGATTCCCAGATTGACCCCTTGAGTTGTTTGCCGAATTGTGAATCTGCTAAGTTTAAGGGTCAAATGAACTTTTGTGGTAATAACTCCTTTAAGGGTTATATGCACAAAATAAACCGTGGCGGGTAATTATATCTAAACGGATTCGAGAATTAGTTGATCTAAACTAAGCGGTAGAAGGGTTAAATTGGAAAATAATTTAATTAATTTATTAGCAAGTCCGTAAATTTAAAAACGTGCGCAACTAATAATTAATTAATACTTAAAGTTGAATGTGGGAGATGATTACATGATCTGCCTCAATAATGAAAATCCGAACAATCTATACATGGTTTCGAGAGGCGTACTATGATCCCAAACACCTTAAAACACCAACACATTAATAAAACAATAATAATTTTCTTAAATTAGTTTACTTTCTTTTTATTTATAGTTTTTCTTTTAACTTTTCCTTTTTAAATTTATTTTAAACTATTTTCTAATTTATGAAAATATAATGTTAAATATATATATACATAATAATAAAAGCAAAATTAATAAGAATAATAATTATGGTATAATATATATTAATCAATTTCTCTATTTTAATAATTGAATAACATTAATTAATATATATAAATACCTATTAATCAATTTCTCTATTTTAATAATAATAATATTAATTATATAATATTATATATTAATCAATTTCTCTAATTCTAGATAATTAATTATCCTAATTTTAATTAAATTAATTAAGTGATAACAGTAAGCCAACTTAATTAATCTAAGTAAATTAAGTTAGTTACGTTAATCGGAATAAATATAATCTCTAAATTATAAAAATAATACTAGTATAAATAAAATGAAACATAATTAAAGAATATATTATGAATAATTAAGAGCTATAAAATAATAATTTAGATTTTAAAGTGTATATTAATCAATTTCTCTATTTTTAATTGATAAGAATAATAATATTATAATATATATATAGTAATTAATTTCTCTATTTTAAATTAATAAGAGTAATACTAAATATACTAAATATACAAACATTATATATTAATCAATTTCTCTATTCCTAAATAACTAATTATTCTAATTATAAATTTAATTTAAATAAGTGATAATAATTAGTTAGCTAATTAATCAAATAAAATTTAAATCAATTATATTGAATCAAAATAAATGTAATCTTAAAATACAAAATTGAATATGATAATTATAATCGAGGGTCCGGTATACCTTGACCAAACCAGACCCAATGTGCATAGGGTACTCGCCAATTTAATCTATTTCTGACTTCATAGGTTTTCGAAAAAAATATCTTGACGAGCTGACAAACGAATACACTCAAGATGAGACGGCTCATCGGACAAGATCGTGATGCGCCACCCGAGACTTAGCGATTTGACGTTTCTGACCTAACCAAATTACTCTCAGGTACGGTTTCCTGGGATTTAATCTTCTTTCTTTAGAATTAGGAACCCAAACCGAAAATAAAATGTTTTTAAAATAAATCTGAATTGCGGTGTTTTTGTCCAAATTAACTAGAGACTGAATCTGACCTGTCATTTGCATCCGGTAAATTGACCAGCATATTTGAGACATATCCGCATTTACATGTCATATCATGTCATACTGCACGTAGACAGGATAGGAGTAGGATCCGGGAAATAGTCCCGAGATAGGATTAGATAGAATTAAATAATTCAAGTTGTAGATTTTAACTATTAGGAAAAATATTATTATTATCATTAATTATTAATTAAGTCAGGTAGTTGATCATGCATTAAATGCATGGGAGTGTTGAGAGGCGGACCGGGTAATTCTCAGTCTGAGGTTGCCTTGCATAACCAGACCGCTGCGGTTACGTACGGTGACCCATAGGCCCGTGGGACCCACCGGTCTGTATATGCACTTGCGCATCTCTGCCTGTCGGGTTATCCACCGACCCCGTCAGTTGGCGGGTTCGGCTGTGTCAGAGTGTTTAAATTTTTGATCAATATTATATTATTATTATTCTTAATATAAATAAGAATGTTAATCCAAATTTGAGCGATCAGGATACCGTGTCTTTCAGTTTTTAGTGTGGGCGGCCATATTCAAGATTGGAATCTACTCCGAGATATTATATTATATTATTTATCCGGCTTATTTAGGATCCTGGTATTGTCCGAAGGGCTTTCTCCTTTGGCCCTTAGTTGGTACAGAGAAAGTCGGGATGCGGTCCTCTGGCCCTAGTGGGTACAGTGTAGGCTCCCATTTGAATATATTTCATTTTGATATTTTACGGGATGCGGTCCTCTGACCCTTGGTTGGTACAGTGTAGGCTCCCATTTGTTTCCGATTTGTCAATTCACGGGTAGTTATATCCTTTGGCGATATGGCAACTGAAAGCATAAGTATTTAAACCCCCTTGCTCATATTATTATTATTATTATTATTATGTGAGGTGGATCATCAGATTCAGAATACCGAGTACGTGCTTTTAGCCGTCACTCTCCTAGGGCGTTATCGCTCCGGGAGGCCGAATTTTTCCCAGGGTATTCAGGGCATTGGCGCCCGCTTACTCGAAAATCCTAAGTTTGTAAGTTGGGCCCGAATACGTGCCCGCTTAGGTAAGTCACAAGTCCAGGGCCCGATCACGTGCCCGCTTGTGGATGGACTGATGATCTGCAACTGGGATATATTATACGGGTGTTTTAAATCTCGTACCTATTACATATTTATCATATATTATATCTGTAATTCCACAGATTTTTCATTTCGGGTTTATTTGCCATTTCATCTCATTCATACAGGAGTTTTCTTAAACGTGCATAAAGTACTGTTATATGTATATATTTAATATAATGCATTTAAAATGCAGTATCGGTATTTGGGTCCAGTCTAGGAAAGAAGATAAAATCTTAAGGCTGGATCTAAATCCGTACTGAGTAATTTCTAAATTACTCACGTTTCCACGGTGGTTGTGGGATCCAGGTATTTCAGGTTCGGGATTTTCTTGGAGCGAGTGCTAGGGACAGTCCTGCGCGATGACAGAGATGCTTCGCTGCATTTGCATGTGAGCCGGGTAGTTGGATAGGATCCATCGGGTTTTGCGTTTTATTTCTTTCTTTTGGGTTTTTATTTGAGAGATTTGCTGCCCATTCCGATGGAGCTAGCCCCGCCTATGTAGGCGTTGTATACTCTTTGTTCATTCTGGACTGTATGGTCATGTATTCTCATTATTATTATTTTGTTATTTCTGTGATTGCCTTATTTTATTCATTTAGCCTTTCGTACGCACGTCTCGTCGTGCGTACGTGGCGGGATTAAGCACCCCTAACCCGATTCATTTATTTTGGGGTGTGACATCCTTCGGTGGTATCAGAGCATGGATTTTATAATCCGATTCCATATAGCCATGCTAGGGTAACATCTACGGGAAATCCCGAAGATATGAATGAATAAATGAAATAATAATATGTACTTGACATAGGTTTGTAAGGGGTAGGTCTAGGAATGACGGGGCAAGCGTTACACGTACTGTTGCGTAGTTTCGCTGCTCCTGCAGGATCCTACCACTCGAACGTGATAAAATTTAATAAATGCATTACAAACAGTTTAATAATATAGATTTTGATAACTTAAATTGCATTTACTGTTCTCAGATTTTCGTTTTCCGTCTCGACCCGATTTTCTAATAAAAACAACAACACAATTATATATATATAATAAAATAATATGGCAAAATTGATAGAACTAATAAGAATATAAAATTTTAAACTGAAGTATAGTAATATTAATAATAACAATTAAGTGTAGTTTTTGTTCAAGTTGATCCTCGTATTCTAAAATCATTATATTTTTGTTATTCACGTTATTCGCCCTTTAACTTAAATGGAGTAGATCCTTAGGCATCGGCTAATTAAGTTTAGCTTCCCCGATTTATGAAATTTTTATGTGCTCGCGCGAAATTGTCCAGTTGATTCAATCCTAGTTGACTTATTGTCAAGGTTAGCGGGTTCTAGAATGCAGAAATAACTTCTCTTCTCATATTCATGCCACCAGTAACACCTCATCAACCATAGAATCCACTATCGTGCTTAAATTTTATCTAACCGTCTGATTAAGCCAATACCAATTCTATTGTGGTACCGTTCATCACCCCTTTTAGTTCCTTACAAAAAGATATTGTATTTATACTATTATAATAGAGCTATGAAAACTGAGTTAAGCTAAATTATAATACTAAATTAATAAATCAATGAAACAATAAATGAATGAAATGAGCGCCAGCTTAATATTAATGAAACAACTTGGGGACCTCCAAATTTAGCACATGTTGATATAAGGTAAATAAATGGGGCCTAATTCCAATAATAAATATATATATATTTTTTTAAATTTAAAAGTAGCAATTATGAGATGACCTTGGAAGAGAATGAATAATAAGAATAAACAAATAACACAATCAGAATAAAACCAAATTTCCACACTTAATTAGCATTTGATCAAAATAAATAAACTCAATTATATTTTTAATACGAATGGATTAGGCACTATCACTTGGTAAGGTTCTGGTAAGTACTCAGTCAAATATGATGGTAAATGATATGTGAAATAAAATATAATCAATTGTATATGAATAAAATATAATCATTCTTATTTAGACTTTCGTTTCGAGGACGAAACATTATTTTAAGGGGGGGTGAAATGTCAAACCGCGAAAATTTAATTAAGAGATAATGATAATTAAGATAATAAATAAAAAGGATTTAACACAAATCAGTAAATATCACCAACCCCGCAATATAAAAGAGATAAACATATATGTAATAATAATAATAATAATATCAATGAATTCAACATTTAATTGAAAATACACAAGGATATGAAATGAACGAAAAGGCTAAATATAAACAAACACGCACTTAAATTAATTTAGTTAAATCTTCAAATAAATAAATAAACAAATTATTATCAAAATCAAATTAATAAAGAAAATTTAACAATGAAAATAAGTATAATAATAATTAAAATGATTTAACGAAAATTGACTAGGGATATTCCTAAATAGATAAAAATAGAATATGATATGTTTAAGTAAATTGAATAAAATTTATTTGGCTAATTTAAAATCAAACAAGACCATATGTATATAAGCCTACCCCGATCAAAAGAGATTAATCAGAAACGACTCTAATTAAACTATAATCCTTAAAATTCTTCTTTAAAATGAAATGCCACACGTTTGGCCACTCCACACGACCTACGTAAAAATCCCACCTTCCCATTAAATACACCCCATCTCCCTCTCATTAAATTCCCACTCACTCTCTCTCTCTCTCTCTCTCTCTCTCTCTCTCTCTCCCTCCGTCTTTTCCCACTTATCTCCCCGTCCCGTCTCTCAATTAATGCGACGACTCTCCCTCTCTCTTGTTTCTTTTCCTTTCGCTCGTTTCCGCCCATTTCGCCCTCTCCGTCGAAATACTCTCGACCCTTTCGATCCTCTCTCACTCCACGAGCCGGCAGTGGCGCGACGCCGACAGCCCCTCGCACCATCCCGGTGCCGCCTCAACATAGTGAATGATATGGTGCCCGATCCGGCCGAGCCCCCTCCTCTCGTACTTTCCCTTTTGTCGCTTGTATTAATTGGTAATACCTCTCTTTATATATGGCCGTGTGGGCCATGCCGTGCAGAGCCCCGTATCTTGTCTTGTTTGCTTTGTGTACTTGGTTATTCTTTGGTGCTAAACTTATGTGGGGTTTACCCTCTCGTCAATCGTTCGACCCGAGTTGTGCATGTACTTGCCTTGATTTTTGCCTTTGTTTCTTTGTTGTGCTTTTATGCCTTGTCGTTGTTGTGCGCTCGGCTTGTTGCTTTCTTGACCTCTCAGTATCGATTCGCACCGTAGTCCTCTTGTGGCTTGTTGTTGAATTTGGGGCGACTTGACCCTTGGTACACACGGTACCTAGTGGTACCAGTGAAGTGAGGAGGTGGCGCCATGTAGTGTGGTGTGCATCGCTGGTAAATTCTTGCTCCCTTGTCTGCTTGTGTTATGATGCATGGTTGTTTTAGTTTTGGGTGATCTGTTGCTTGGGGTAGTCGTTTCGTGCTATGATTGTTCTTGCCTTGTTAGTGTTGTGCCTTGGTACAATGGTACCAATTGGTACCATTGATGCATGGCCTGTGCCGACCTTGAGCTTGGTTGTTTGGAGTAATATCAATTGGTGCTGACTTGTGACATAAGGTCTGATACTGGTAAATTGGTTGATATGTTCCATCGAAAATTTGATTACTGCTGATTGCCTTGTTCTGAACTTGACTATCTGATTCTATACTGATGTTAGCGATGTTGGTTGACTCTGAAATGCTGATCTGTGACTGGGTGATTTTTATATTGGATTGTCAATCTTGTGATCTCGAGTCTCGTTATCGTGTCGGTTTTAGTGTCTTGGCACCTCTCTCATATTGCCTATTTTTTATCATCTCGGTTGTTAGTTTGCTCTTGTACCGCTTGTACCAGATATGTTGATGGTTTGGTTATGATTCCCGAAAGATTGACCCTTGAGTTGTTTGCTCAATTGTGAATCTGCTAAGTTTAAGGGTCAAAATGAACTTTTGTGGTAATAACTCCTTTAAGGGTTATATGCACAAAATAAACCGTGTGTAATTATATCTAAACGGATTCGAGAATTAGTTGATCTAAACTAAGCGGGCCGAAGGGTTAAATTGGAAAATAATTTAATTAATTTATTAGCAAGTGCCGTAAATTTAAAAACGTGCGCAACTAATAATTAATTAATACTTAAAGCTGAATGTGGGAGATGATTACATGATCTGCCTCAATAATGAAAATCCGAACAGATACAGTGGTTTCGGAGGCAGCCTATGATCCCAAACACCTTAAAACACCAACACATTAATAAAACAATAATAATTTTCTTAAATTAGTTTACTTTCTTTTTATTTATAGTTTTTCTTTTAACTTTTCCTTTTTAAATTTATTTTAAACTATTTTCTAATTTATGAAAATATAATGTTAAATATATATATACATAATAATAAAAGCAAAATTAATAAGAATAATAATTATGGTATAATATATATTAATCAATTTCTCTATTTTAATAATTGAATAACATTAATTAATATATATAAATACCTATTAATCAATTTCTCTATTTTAATAATAATAATATTAATTATATAATATTATATATTAATCAATTTCTCTAATTCTAGATAATTAATTATCCTAATTTTAATTAAATTAATTAAGTGATAACATAAGCCAACTTAATTAATCTAAGTAAATTAAGTTAGTTACGTTAATCGGAATAAATATAATCTCTAAATTATAAAAATAATACTAGTATAAATAAAATGAAACATAATTAAAGAATATATTATGAATAATTAAGAGCTATAAAATAATAATTTAGATTTTAAAGTGTATATTAATCAATTTCTCTATTTTTAATTGATAAGAATAATAATATTATAATATATATATAGTAATTAATTTCTCTATTTTAAATTAATAAGAGTAATACTAAATATACTAAATATACAAACATTATATATTAATCAATTTCTCTATTCCTAAATAACTAATTATTCTAATTATAAATTTAATTTAAATAAGTGATAATAATTAGTTAGCTAATTAATCAAATAAAATTTAAATCAATTATATTGAATCAAAATAAATGTAATCTTAAAATACAAAATTGAATATGATAATTATAATCGAGGGTCCCAGATACCTTGACCAAACCAGGACCTAATGTGCATAGGGTACTCGCCAATTTAATCTATTTCTGACTTCATAGGTTTTCGAAAAAAATATCTTGACGAGCTGACAAACGAATACACTCAAGATGAGACGGCTCATCGGACAAGATCGTGATGCGCCACCCGAGACTTAGCGATTTGACGTTTCTGACCTAACCAAATTACTCTCAGGTACGGTTTCCTGGGATTTAATCTTCTTTCTTTAGAATTAGGAACCCAAACCGAAAATAAAATGTTTTTAAAATAAATCAATTGCGGTGTTTTTCCAAATTAACTAGAGACCGAATCGACTGTCATTTGCATCCTGGTAAATTGACCAAAGATATTTGAGACATATCCGCATTTACATGTCATATCATGTCATACCGCACGTAGACAGGATAGGAGTAGGATCCGGAAATAGTCCCGAGATAGGATTAGATAGAATTAAATAATTCAAGTTGTAGATTTTAACTATTAGGAAAAATATTATTATTATCATTAATTATTAATTAAGTCGTAGTTGATCATGCATTAAATGCATGGGAGTGTTGAGAGGCGGACGGGTAATTCTCGATCGAGGTTGCCTTGCATAACCGATCATTGCTGCGGTTACGTACGGTGACCCATAGGCCGTGGGACCCACCTGGCCTCAGTATATGCACTCGCAGCATCTCTCACTGTCGGGTTATCCACCGACCCCGTTACGGTTCTACTGTGTGTCGAGTGTTTAAATTTTTGATCAATATTATATTATTATTATTCTTAATATAAATAAGAATGTTAATCCAAATTTGAGCGATCAGGATACCGTGTCTTTCAGTTTTTAGTGTGGGCGGCCATATTCAAGATTGGAATCTACTCCGAGATATTATATTATATTATTTATCCGGCTTATTTAGGATCCTGGTATTGTCCGAAGGGCTTTCTCCTTTGGCCCTTAGTTGGTACAGAAAAGTCGGGATGCGGTCCTCTCCGGCCCTAGTGGGTACAAAGTGTAGGCTCCCATTTGAATATATTTCATTTTGATATTTTACGGATGCGGTCCTCTCGACCCTTGGTTGGTACAGTGTAGGCTCCCATTTGTTTCCGATTTGTCAATTCACGGTAGTTATATCCTTTGGCGATATGGCAACCGAAAGCATAAGTATTTAAACCCCTTGCTCATATTATTATTATTATTATTATTATGTGAGGTGGATCATCGATTCGAATACCGAGTACGTGCTTTTAGCCGTCACTCTCCTAGGGCGTTATCGCTCCGGAGGCCGAATTTTTCCCAGGGTATTCGGGGCATTGGCGCCCGCTTACTCGAAAATCCTAAGTTTGTAAGTTGGGCCCGAATACGTGCCCGCTTAGGTAAGTCACAAGTCCAGGGCCCGATCACGTGCCCGCTTGTGGATGGACTGTGATCTGCAAATTGGGATATATTATACGGGTGTTTTAAATCTCGTACCTATTACATATTTATCATATATTATATCTATAATTCCACAGATTTTTCATTTCGGGTTTATTTGCCATTTCATCTCATTCATACAGGAGTTTTCTTAAACGTGCATAAAGTAATGTTATATGTATATATTTAATATAATGCATTTAAAATGCAGTATCGGTATTTGGGTCCAGTCTAGGAAAGAAGATAAAATCTTAAGGCTGGATCTAAATCCGTACTGAGTAATTTCTAAATTACTCACGTTTCCACGGTGGTTGTGGGATCCAGGTATTTCAGGTTCGGGATTTTCTTGGAGCGAGTGCTAGGGACAGTCCTGCGCGATGACAGAGATGCTTCGCTACATTTGCATGTGAGCCGGGTAGTTGGATAGGATCCATCGGGTTTTGCGTTTTATTTCTTTCTTTTGGGTTTTTATTTGAGAGATTTGCTGCCCATTCCGATGGAGCTAGCCCCGCCTATGTAGGCGTTGTATACTCTTTGTTCATTCTGGACTGTATGGTCATGTATTCTCATTATTATTATTTTGTTATTTCTGTGATTGCCTTATTTTATTCATTTAGCCTTTCGTACGCACGTCTCGTCGTGCGTACGTGGCGGGATTAAGCACCCCTAACCCGATTCATTTATTTTGGGGTGTGACATTTAGTATCATTTTTAGGGTATTTATTAGCACTTGTGAAAACACATCAGCTAGCTCCATCGGAATGGACAGCAAATCTCTCAAATAAAAACCTAAAAGAAAGAAGTAAAACTCAAAACTCGATAGATCCTAATCAACTACCCGACTCACATGCAAATACGGCGAAGCATCCCTATCATCGCGCAGGACTGTCTCTAGCGGGCACGTATTCGGGCCCAACTTACAAACTTAGGATTTTCGAGTAAGCGGGCGCCAATGCCCTGAATACCCTGGAAAAATTCGGCCTCCCGGAGCGATAACGCCCTAGGAGAGTGACGGCTAAAAGCACGTACTCGGTATTCTGAAACTGATGATCCACCTCACAAAATAATAATAATAATAATAATATGAGCAAAGGGAGTTTATAAGTTATGCTTTCAGTTGTCATATCGCCAAAGGATATAACTACCCATGAATTGACAAATCGAAAATAAATGGGAGCCTACACTGTACCAACTAAGGGTCAGAGGACCGCATTCCGTAAAGTAACAAAACAAATTATATACAAATGGGAGCCTACACTGTACCCACTAGGGCCAGAGGACCACATCCCGACTTTCTCTGTACCAACTACGGGCCAAAGGAGAAAGCCCTTCGGATAATATTAGGATCCTAAATAAGCCGGATAAATAAAATAAATATAATATCTCGAGTAGATTCCAATCTTGAATATGGCCGCCCACACTAAATACTGAAAGACACGGTATCCTGATCGCTCAAATTTGGATTAACACGCTTAATTATATTAATAATAATAATAATATAATATTGATAAAAAATTAAACACTCTGACACAGCCGAACCCGCCAACTGACGGGGTCGGTGGATAACTCGACAGTAAAGATGCGCGGTGCATATACGGACGGTGGGTCCCACGGCCTATGGATCACCGTACGTAACCACAACGGTCCGTTATGCAAGGCAACCTCGGGCCGAGAATTACCCGGTCCGCCTCTCAGCACTCCCATGCATTTAATGCATGATTAACTATCTGACTTAATTAATAATTAGTGATAGTAATAATATTTTCCTAATAATTATAATCTACAACTGAAATTATTTAATTCTATCTAATCCTACCTCGGGACTATTTCTCGAGTCCTACTCCTACCCTATCTACATGAAATATGATATGATATGACATGCGAATGCGGGTATATCTCGAATATGCTGGTCAATTTACCGGATGCATATGACAGGTCAAATTGGGTCCCTAATCAATTTTGGTCAAAAGTACCGCAGTTCAGATTCTTTTGAAAAACATTTTTATTTTCGGTTTGAGTTCCTAATTCTGAAGAAAGAAAATTAAATCCCAGGAAACCGTACCTGAGAATAATTTGGTTAGGTCAGAAACGTCAAATTGCTAAGTCTCGGGTGGCGCATCACGATCTTGTCAGGTGAGCCGTCTCATCTTGAGTGTATTCGTTTGTCGGCTCGTCAAGATATTTTTCGAAAACCTATGAAGTCAGAAATAGATTAAATTGGCGAGTATCCTATTCACATTGGGTCTGGTTTGATCAAGGTATACCGGACCCTCAATTAAAATTATCATATTTAAGTTCATTTTTTAAGATTATATTTATTTTGATTTAATATAATTGATTTAAATTTTATTTTGATTAATTAAGCTAACTAATTATTATCACTTAATTAAATTAAATTCATAATAAGGATAATTAATTATTTAGGAATAGAGAAATTAATTAATATATAATATTTTATATTTAATATATTTAGTATTATTCCTATTAATTTAAAATAGAGAAATTTATTACTATATATATATATATGTATATTATAATATTATTATTCTTATCAATTAAAAATAGAGAAATTGATTAATATATAAATATTTATATATTTATAAGTAATCTTCCATTATTAAAATAGGGAAATTGATTAATAGTTATTTATAGATATTAAGTAATGTTATTAAATTATTAAAATAGAGAAATTAATTAATATATATTTTATATTTTAAATTATTATTATACTTTAGTTATTATTTTATAACCCCTAATTATTTATATCATATTCTTTAATTATATCTCATTTTATATTTTAATATTATTTTCACTAATTAGAAAATATATTATATAAAACTAGAATTAAAAATAAAAATCAAAATCAAAGAAAAGAAATTCAATTAAACTTAAATTTAATTAATATTTTTATTTGATTAAATGTGTTGGTGTTTTAATGTGTTTGGGATCATAGGCGGCCTCCGAAACCACTGTATCTGTTCGGATTTTCATTATTGAGGCAGATCATGTAATCATCTCCCGATTTCTCTTTAAGTATTAATTAATTATTAGTTGCGCACGTTTTTAAATTTACGGCACTTGGTAATAAATTAATTAAATTATTATCCAAATTAACCTTTCGGCCCACTTAGTTTAGATCAATTTATTTTTCGTATCCGTTCGGTTATGATTATCCGTCAATGTGTCATTTTACGCTTATAACCCACAAATGAGAGTATTACCACATTCATTCAACTTAGCCCCTCAACTTATCAAACAGCACAATTCGGTCCTTAATCATTTCCATCTTTCCAAATCAGTCCTTACTACAATCAGCAAGACTGAAATCACCAGAATGTATAGCACAATTTCGTGACAGAATAAGCATCAACAAAGGTAGCCCAGGCAGAACAATAGATATTGCACAAGCAAGTGATAATACCAGAAATGACAATGGGGCCAGCACACCATCAGTACCGTAAACATGCAACAGGGTATAATGCCCATCCTCGCTTCACTGGTATCGATCGGTACCAGTGTACCAAGGCATGGTAAAAATCAAAAGAAGGGACAACAACAACTCTGCAGGTAAGCCGATAAACCCACAACTAGAGCAGTATACACAACAAGCAAAAGAGGGCACAAGATTGTTCAAAATCGGGCTTGATAGTGAATAGATCAAACAACCCAATCCAGAATAAGGATAATACAACAACAGAAAATAGGCACAAAGCTTCTACATTTTCAAGCAATAACACTAAAGGAAGATTAGCGCTAGCAAAATCAGTCACCAGCATCAACCAAGCACCAAAATTGATTTAACAAGCAACCCATACCCAATAGCCCCCAAGATCATCACGGTCGGTACCAGTTATGAAAATCAACACAAAAGACATGTATAAGCCATATAGGACAACAGGAGCACGGCTCAGATCAGTATAATAGGTATAATTTGCCAGTACACAAGGATTATTCGAAGGAATAAGACAGTTTCAAAACACTGATTTTCACCAGTGACAACAACTGATACCAAAGCCCATAAATCGGCACGTATGGCATGAACCTCGCTTCACTAGTACTAGTGGTACCAGTGTACCAAGGCACATCAACAGCCAATACATGCACAATCAGCCAAGGACAACAAAGGTTCGGGCTTAGTCCGACACATGGCTCACACAGCCGAGGAAGAAGAGGAAAGGTGTTACCAGAAAAGGCACAAGGCAGCAAGAGGGGAAAGGAGCCGACACTGGAGTGTTCGATGTGGTGTGCGCAAGCGCTGTGTGGCAGCGTGAGGTCGCCGCTGCGGGCAATGGTGGCAAAATAAAAGGCGGAGGGGAGTCTGGGGCGTTTGTCAGTGGTTGCGTGCGAGTCGGAACAACGGAGCTTGACTCCCATCACCTGGCGACGTTAACGATACCGAGGGGATAAAGTAGAGATCGAGTGAAAAGGGTCGGGGAGAGGAAATCTGGTGAAGGTGAAAGGGGAAAGCGATGCATAACTCAGTTGCGATTGAGTGGGAGAGCGGATTTCTGAGAGAGGAGAAAGCTCTCGGCGAAAAAGTGGAAAGAGAGGGAGAGAGCTGGTGTCGCTAGGGAACAGAGAGAGAGGGTGGTCCTCTGAGGGTTTTTTTTTCACGGAACAAAGAGAGGAAGGGAAATAGGGGGTAGCAGCTGGTTTTTTTTTCTTTTCTGGTTTAGTGTAGCAGGGAATCAGTGGAATTTTATGGAGCAGGTTTTAGTTAGCTTTGAAATGAGTCGAGTGACTCATTACCTAACTCTTAGGTTTTTATTCCAGATTTAATTTTTTTTATTTTTATTAGTGATTAACCCTAAGATTATCAATTTTATTTAATTAATTAGTTTATTTGAATAATAAGTTGGTTACTAAATTTTGATAAATCGAATCGATTTGTATTCCTTAATTTCCTCTTAACTCTCTATATCATTAGACATGTATTTCATTAATGAATTATTATTATTTTTACTTTCATTATTATTATAAGTATTTTTCTTATATTTTGCGTAATTAACATTTTCTAAATTTTATTATTTGTTTCAATATTAAATTTACTCTTATTCGATTATTAATTAAATTCTTTTAATTTATCAGTCAATTTATGTCGAAATGTTTGACCATTATCTTAATTATTATTATTCTTAAATTAAATTTCACGGTTTGACAGAGAGAGAGTCTCCAGAATTATCAATTCATGTTGGGTAGTTCCAAAATATAACTATTTATTTCAGTAGTTGTTCATATATTCAGGTCTAAACAAAAAATAGCTAGAATCCCTGAGTTAATTGCGACAAATATTAGAGACTAAATAATTCATAAGTTTGCAGCATTCTTTTGTTATTCAGTTCACCTTTTTGTATTTTTTTTTGCTTCCTTTTTTGTATTACTTCTTGTGCATCGACTTCTCACCTTTCGGATCTCCTTTTCCCTTTTTTTCTTTGCATCTTTTGGCATTTTGTTGCCACCAATTAGATACTTACCGGTAGAGCCGTCAAAAAAACTTATGGTTCATCGATTCACTCATGACTCGTATGGATCGATTCATTATTAACTCGTTTATTAATGGATCAAATCATTAACAAATCAGCTCATTAATCTCGTTAAGTTAATGAGCCGAGCTTAAACTCGGGCTGATGACTCGGCTCATTTGATTTATTTGGCTCGGTAAACTATTAATATTTATTAGTAATATATTTTGATTATAAATTTTTAGTATAGTAAGTAATTTATAGTATGATATATATTTAAAATTGAAATTATTATATTAAATATGTAAAATATTTTATCATTAATTATTTTAATATAAATTTTAATATAAAATATCATAAATAGTATTATTAAAATTGGACCAGACTAATGGTTCGACCAAAGAAAAACCGGAACCGAAAGTTACAGCGGTGTGGTCCTTAAATTGGACCTGACATGTTTAATAACTGTAAAAATTCCGTTCAATTGAATGGTTTTTCGGTAAGAACCGGATGAACCGGTTATCAATAAAATCGGTCCATTACTTAATCGAATAAATTTCTTCATTCCAAAATCTTTGACGATACCGACATACCGCTCAGATTTTTCATCTTTTAAGAAATTATTTCCTTTCTCCCTTCTCATCTGATTGGAAGGAAATCAAACTAAACTGAGAAATTCATAGGAAAGATGAGATTTGTGTATCCATAAAATCGTTTATATATTGTACGGGAAGCAACTTGATATCTCAAATATCAAAGATAAAGCATAATTAAAAACTTAGAGAGAGAGAGCCAATTGAGGCAGTGCTAGTTCAATCAAGCATAATCAGTAAGTTCCTTCTCTTCTGTGCATTTTTCTGTTAATTGGTACAGTAGCAAATTGCGTATAGCACCATGATTTTGCTAAAGAAGAGACGTGAGTATATCGTTCTTTATATTGTAAGACAACTCATGGGTAGTGGGGGATGGGGAGAGTATAAGCTTCTGGTATGATCCTTGGGCTGGCATGCCCCTCTATCAGTATTTTAATGGGCAACAACTGCGTCGATAGTTCCTGTCTCTCAGAGAAGCAGCCTGATGGGGAGAGTATAAGCTTCTAGTATGATCTTTTGGGCTGGCAGGCCCCTCTATCAGTACTTTAACGGGCAACAACTGCATTGACAGTTCCTGTCTCTCAGAGAAGCAGCCTTGTCAGACCTATCAACACTGATGCCTGCACCGCTGTCCCAGCAACAACAGCAGAAGATGATCATCTTATAGGAGCAACGATTTACTGCACAACAGGACAGCATGATACTGAAGCTCAGTAAAGATGAACTCTATTCCGCAAATTCTCTGTACAAAACCTTTGTGGGCCTGGAAAAACATGTGCTCCTTATGCATCCATTTGGAAAGCGAAAGTGAGCCCTTCTGTAAGTAGTAAGAATGTAAGATGCTTATTTTTCTTATTGTTACGAAACAAGCTGCTAACACAAGAGGTGATGACCAAGAGACACTTCACATTCACGGCAGGGTGTGTTCTGTGTCACAACTGCTCTTTTGAGACTACCACACATTTGTTTCTCAACTGCCCTTTCTCAGTATAGGTATGGACAGCAATCTCCAACAGTGTGGGAATGCCGGTAATGCAACCTCGTGAGGATATGCCAGAAACGTGCATCAACTCCAAGATAAGAGATCCGAGTTCACTGCGGTGGCAAACAACATTCATTGCAGAATTTTTAGAGGAGCGACAACAACCCTTGCACAACTGGTAGAGTCGATCATAATGGAGACGAGACTAAGTATGAGCTTTTGCTGAAGGATCCTGTGACGAAAAATTGTGGGACTGAAATTGCTACGTGAGGATGGAGAATTTATGTGTCTCAATCAGTGATTTGTGGTGTAGTTGCTTTTCTTTTTATTCTTTGGATTTTTTTAGTTGGACGGATGTTGATGGATGTAGTAAGGAGAGAGTAGATGTTTGTAATTTCACTCATGTAAGTTGGCAGTTGTTGTCAATTGCTCTAAAAAATATATATGTATTGTAAGACAACGACAAATTTATCAAAACAAATTAAGGGTTATTTCTAGTTTGCATGTCAAATTATAAATATAATCATAAGAAAATCATGAAAAATGAAAGAAAAAGTATGCAATTTAGAAAATCGTTATACATTTCATAAATCATTGCAATGATTACTGAATCGTTACATAACGATACGCTCTGCCTTCTATGATAATTTTTCTATCTTAGAATATTTTTTAGTATTTAGATGAACCGTTATAACGATTACCGAACCGTTATAATGATTCACTGGGCATAAATATTTTCTTTGTTGTTTAAGCTCAATTTATCTTAACCAATTCAACCTAGTTTGAGTCTAACTAAACTTAAGCCTAATGCAGTCTTGATTAAGCTCTTGTACTTCATCATTAGTCTTGGTTCTTGTATACTAAGCCATTTATATTTTAATCCCTGCACAAAACTCAAACAATATACAAATACAGATATATTTTGAATATTAAGTAAAAATATTATATATATCATTAAAAAAAATAATTGCATATTATTTTTTGATAGAATTATTAATTATAAAAATTAAATATTAATTATAAAAGTTAAATATTAATTATCATTATATTAGTAGTTCAAATGTATCAATGAATTATTAAAAAACATAATACATTAGTACAAATTATATATAAAATTAGTTAGATTTGTAATGTATGAAAAAAAATATAATTAAAAATATATAATGATTTTTTTGGATATGTATTCAGATAAAATCGGATAATATCGGATCGGATACTTTCGGATAATGTCGGATATTGACGGATAATAGCTAAACGGACGGTTACGGATAGGTAATAGCCAAACCGTATCCATATCCGTTAAAAATTTTCAGATATGGATATGAATTTCTTCAGATACGATTATGGATCGAATAATTTTTATTATTTTTCAGATCAGATTACAAATAAAATAGAATATTTTACTATTTGTTTGCAACCTTAATTCACTGTCAGCGGCTGATCCACTGGGCCGAAAACCAAATACGGCCAGGCGGCCTAGGCCCGTCTTTCCCAGGTCCTGGTCACGATCTCAAGTACTGTCGTCTGGAAAGCAACGGTGCCTTTCCCCCTTCTTTCTGCACGCCCGAATCGGAAAGTCTGACTCGAGCCGAGGCGCTTTAATTTCCATATATAGCCCTTCTCCGCTCCGATAACTTCCCGTCAGAGGCCAAGCCTCCTTGCTCCTTGCTAGGTAGAGAGGAGACAAAAATAGAGGAGGACCATTCGAAAAGTAAGAGAAAGCGAGTCGGGATGAAGACGACGAAGGGAGGGAAGGTGATGAACCCTACCGATGCCTATCGGAAGGAGCTCCGCAAAAAGGAGCTCAAGCGGGTACTCTTCATTTTCAAACTTATGCTCATTTTCTTTTCTTTTCTTTTTTTTCCCGTTTAAGGGTTTTGTTTCGGTCCTTGGAGTACTTGGTAGCTTTCAATTTTTTTCTGGGGGTTAATTGTTTTTTTCCTGATAATAATACTGTTAGTGCCTGTTGGTTTAATCGCTGAACAAATTGCTTTCTTGTGTGATTTTAGAACAAAAAAGAAAGGAAAAAAGTGAGAGAGGTTGGCATCTTGAAGAAGGATCCTGAAACAATTAGACAGCAGATTGAGAAGCTGGAGAAGATGAGTAAGGACTTCTTATTAATTCTTATTTGTTCCTTCTGTCATATTCTTCTGTCATGTTCTTCACCTCTTTTTCAGACTGCCTGTTGTTGGATAAAGAGCGAATTGTTTGATTTTTGGTTCCAGTTATATTACTGTTACAGCTACCTTAATTGTATATGTTGATCAATGACAGTTGTCTTGAATAGATCTATGTAAGGATTTATTGGTCAGTCAAATGTGCAATATGTTCTGTGTTTTGAGCTTTTTGATGATGTGTACAGAGGCTGATGGTGCCTTGGATAAGGCTAGAAAGCATAAAAAAAGGCAACTAGAGGACACCTTAAATGTAGTTTTGAAGAAGAGGAAGGTTTGTTTTTTCTGTTCTTGAAGTAACTCTAATAATATAGTTCTTTCCTATGACACTTAGAAGTTCATTTTACTTATATGCTTTTTCTGCATTGTTTGCATAAGGTATCCTTTATGTGGTAGCTCTTTTTCTCTGCAAACTTTGTGTGGGATCTTTAATGAATTGAGCTTAGCTTAATAAGATTATCAAATATGATGTCCAAAAGTCTGCAGCTGAATCATACTCATCTCAACTGTTCAAAAGAGGATACGTGTAGTCCTACCTAAACTGGAAAGTGTGGAATTCATATTTCTCATTAACTTATGCAATCTGCCCTGTTTCATTGTGTATAAATTTGTCTCGTCTCTTTTGTATTTTCATAGGAATATGAAGAGAAGATGAAAGAGAAAGGTGAGGCTCCTGTTATGTTCAGGTGATTTTTTTTTCCTTTTTAAACATTTGTCGTCTCACGATTAGCATTTTATACATTAAATAAGTAGTTTTTTTGGAAGTGGTTGGATGAGTTATTAATTCTATCCTGTGGTTTCACCTGCCAGCCACTTGGGTCCACCACCTCGACGGCCAATTGCCAAGGAAGATCAACCAAAGCCCGAGGTAGAATTCTATTATTTATTTATTTATTTTTGTATAAAATTGCTAAGTCCACTTGATTGATTATGTAACATTAATGAAGTATTGAAAATGCAGGATTCTGTGTACTATCATCCTACGCTAAACCCTACTGGGGCACCACCTCCAGGGAAACCTCCGATGTACAAGCCATCAATAGGTATTGTTTTGCATGCTACCTCCCTTTATTAACTGAGATGGTGTATTAAGATAACTGGTTATTAAGCTGCTTTTGAATGATTTCATTTTACATAGGCTGGGAAGTGCATATGTATCCAGTATCAATTTAGTTCCTGTTTCCCTGTTGTCGTTTACCTGGTCCTAAAGTTAATTTCATATTTTTCTGCAATGCAGGAGCGTCATCATCAATGTCAGATCCTGATGAGGCGGGACCATCAGCACCACCACCTCCACCACCGCCTCCCTTGCCAATTTCTGATGAACCTTCTTCGTCATCTCTGCCTGCATCCTTACCTCTGCCTCCACCGCCTCCTCCACCAAAGCCTCCTACAGATGCAAAGGCACCAATTATGCCCCCACCGCCTCCACCCCCACCGGCTCCACCAGCCAGAGAGCAGGTTGGTGGTTTTGTGCTGCCCCCTCCACCTCCACCACATCAGAGGCCCCCTCAGGTTGGTGATAACAGTAGTGTGGGCCCAGAGGATGCCAATTTCAAAGAGTCTGGCATGGTAACTCCTTTACTGGTTAATTTCAGTTTTTTGTACTTCGATTTGATTGGATTCAGACATCTCTTCAAGGAGTGATTATGCATTTTGATGTCATTGGCACATTTCATCTCCTAAAATTGTTCATCAATACAGTCGAATGAAAATTGAAGCACCAAACCCAAATTCCATATCATAAAACAAAAGAAGTGATAATAAGAACAACAATGCTAGAATTAGAAGTAACAATTTTGAAATTACAACGATTTAGTTGTTATGTATTTGTAAACATTTAAAGCTTAGGGTATAGGTTATGTATTGTAAGCTGTTCATTATTCTCCTGGCTACTTTTTTCACAAAAAGGGAACAAGAAGGATCAATGATAATGATGGTGCTGACATAATTAAAAAATAAGATATTTGCCTTTTATGGTGAGTTAGTGGGATCTAAGTTCTCATTATATTGTTTCAGTAACGTTGCTTGTTTTGGTAAAACTGGAATTTGTGATATATTTTCAGGCAAGTGTTGTGCTTCCTCCACCGCCCCCACCTCCTGGTTCAGTTTCTGAATCAACTGGAGCCCAACCCCAAACCAACTTGGCAACATCTAACTCAACTCCTACCCCTGCTCCAAACACAAAAAATGAACCTGCCCAATCATCAAAACTGGTTCTTCCACCACCACCACCTCTCCCTCCTCACTTGATGCCACCTAGTGGGGTGCGGCTTCCGCCACCGCCACCTCCCTCATCAGAAATGAGACAGATGGGCCCACCACAGATGATCCCAGGACTACCTGGTCCACCCAGTCGGCCATCCATGCCTCCACCTCTACCACAGCCTCTGGGAATGGTTCCACCTCCACAGGTTGTGCAGCAACCTTATCCTCTGCCCCAGGGTCCACCACCTATGGTCTGGCCTGGTCCACCACCTATGGCTCCAGGCATGCCCATGATGCCGCAAAAGCCGTCATATGTTAAATCAGCTGCTCCAACAGTGGTGAAGAGGCAACTCGCTCAACACACTCCTGAATTGACTGCTATGGTACGTAACTAGTTATGGTTTGAGAAACTACTGCAAATTTGTTTGCTCAAACTGCGTGTGTAGGAAGGATTCTATTCCTCCATATTGGCAACTTGGTTCAAGCTCTTATGGAAGTAGTATCAATCAATAACAAAATCTGCTCTCTGCTGTTACCCTAAAATTTAATCCAAGTAGTAGACTTCAAATCTTTGATTTTATCTCCAATGTGTCTGTCATACTTTACAGTAAACTAACTAAAATAGAGAAAAACAGTACTGAGACTGTTTCAGTTTTACTCTTAAATATTAGAGGATACAGCAATGTAACTGTCTCTCTATTTTGCCATTACATGCTAGTATTTTTCGAAGCTATAATTTATGTTCTTATGAAAGAGCCTATTGTATAGTTAATTCTGTTTTGTATTTTTGAGTTCTGGGCTTGTGTATTAAGCGCTAATACTGGGTTTCTAACATTTTTTTGATCGGGCAATTTGGTACAATCTTGTGATGATTGATGAGGCTTACAACTTGATAGTCAAAATGGTTCTTGAACTATCCTAGTCATCTGTAATGTGCAAAAGTTCTGAGCTTAGATGAGAGTGAATAAGGGCAGAAAATGTGTTAATATATTTTTTAGCAGAATAATGGCAGGAGGATATAACTTACAGTTTCAACTCTCAACTGACATAATGTGCTTTGTTCAAAAATCATTGTGTATTCTTCACCTAGTGGAATCCAAATTGCTTCTCATGCCGGATTACTTTTTTCTTTGAGCAGGTTCCTGCATCAGTACGTGTCAGGAGAGAATCAGCCCCACCAAAAGGAAAACCAAAACCGCAAGTGTCGGCTTCAGCTACAGCATCATCTCTGAGGCCCTCTCCAGCTGCTGCTGGGAAACTTGAATCAACTGCCACGCCAGCAGGTCCAAAAGGTCAGAGTGTTGATGATTCATATATGGCTTTCTTAGAAGAGATGAAGGAGCTAGGTGCATTGGACAGCTAAGTCCTAGATAGGAAGTGCTTAATTTGTAATTGGTTATTTTTCGTTCTTTTTGTGTGCACTGAACTAATCATTGAGAATTGGCCTTGTTGACTTAAATCTGTATGACTAAAAGGAAAAGAATGATGCATTCAGAATATTTTATTTTGGTTATCAAATGAACGACGAGTATTGTAGAGTTGTCTAAATTCATGCATTCAGATTACTCAAGAAAATGTTAAAAGAGATTTCACAGTTTTTATTAATAATAATTATTATTAAATTAATATTATTAAAAATAAAAGTGAGAACCGTAAAATTTCAAATATACGAATGACAGCGCGTCACTGTCAGTGGTACAGATGAAACAGTGGCGTGTTTCGTCAAACTCGCGCAAGTGAGATGGAGAGACGCTGCTGCGTTTTGTATATATAAGAAGCAAACATGTCATTGTCAGTAGCGCGTTTCAAACAGTGGCGCACTGTCATTCGTATATTTGAAATTTTATGGTTCTCATTCTTTATTTTTAATAATATTAATTTAATAATAATTATTATTACTAAAAACTGTAGATTTCAGTATCGAATTCGAAGCATGTACGCAATGAATCACACTATTTTCAATGGCGGTGCCTGTTTTAGTTGAAAATGACTGATTCTAAAATTCTCCCAAATTTTCAAGCCCGCTCTGTTATGAACCTAAGTTCATAACAAGTTCAACTCACTCTCAATTTTGCAAGAAATGAGCTAATTGAGCTCCTCTCTGATAGAAACTGGTAAAAACGAAAATCAAGAACAGTGTAGAAGAACAAAAAGGAAGAAACAAGACAACATCAAAACACTGATTTCATTATTCAACAACCCTTAAGATACAATTCCGTTCCTATTTATATCAATTACAACTAAAACAACAACTTCTGTAATGACATAACAAGCTTAAACCGGAAGTATGATCTTCTCCAGTTCCGCTACTCCTCTCTGTGTTAATTTGGACCAGCACTGGGCACTGGAGTCCCGCTTCCGTTTGATTTAAATTGCGACAGCTCATTTTCTTCTTCAGTAATTGAGACCTCCGTGCATAATGCATCTCCATCCATCTCCTTCTCCAGTGATCTTCCCCATTCACCTTGCCAACATATGCCACGTCACCCTTCTTAGTCAGCATTGCTGACACGCTGCCTGAATATATTGCCCAGTTAATTGTCAATTCCACAATTGTACCTCAATTGAATTAACTCAATTATACCCTACTCTTTTAATTGAGAATTTTGCAATTATGCCGCCCTTCCTGCGTACCTTAGTACCTTCAATTGTACTTTTTGTTGCATAATCAACAAGAAAAGCACCATGAAAAGAATAGTGAGAATGTAATAATTATTTTCTTACGACTCAGTATAGATCTTGAGGGAAGTTGTCAGTTATGTCATACAGTCAACATAAGCATATATACAAAACAATAAATGGGGTTTACAATGAAATGACAAATGGTCACAAGGAGAGAAGAGAACCACAAAAATATGAACAGAAAAATCTAACTGCTTAGACATAGCAAAGGAAAACATAAAAGATTCAGGAAAAGCAAGATAACTAACACCAGAAGAATAAACATGTACCTAAAACCTTGAGGCAAGAAGAGAAAAACAAGCCAGTACCATCAGTATTGAGCTTTTTAGATGGAGACCTGATTCCGATGGTGAAACTGGCAGTGGTGGTGGGCTCATTGTTTCTGCTGGGCACGTATAGCTGCACAAACTGAGCCTGACCACCCGGTGTACTCCATTGCTGGTGATGAAGAACAGATCATTGTTGTTATCTTGGTCGAATGAGAATATGTAGCCAAGTGAGGGGAGTACTCTTGCCAGTGTAATCACAAGGGATCAGGGATGTCTTAGAGCACGTGAATGTGATTTTGTCTTTGCTGAAATTCCCACTGCCTTGCGGATCTGGTGCGGCTCACAGATCATTTGCAAGGAGGATAGAGAGAAGTTGGTGTGGTTAAGGTAGCAACACTGAACATAACATGAGTTACTATGCTTATATGTTCATACCTGCCATACAAGCATGGGTCAGCTTTTGCATGGTGCACATAGCTGGCGACAATTGCTGCAGAACCGAAATTGTTGTTTGCTTCTGAGTGATTGTAGCCCAACACCGGTAAAATTTGCTCAATGAAGTTGGCCAAATGTTATGACCCGGCGCCCAACTATTATGTGAACATAATGTTCAGATCAATTAAAGAAAAGAAAAAATACGAATTTGGGGGAAGGAAATAAAGCTTGAGTTTGTGTTTACTTTTTTTATGGCCAAGTTCCAGAAAGAAGAGCAAACTTGCATGGCATTCTATATGTTCTAGTACAAAATGTCAACTAAGTGGGAGCATAATTGCAGGAGAACAATTTTTTGAGACTTGAATAGCTGGTCCGAGTCATTGAATTCAATCTATTGAAAGCTTATAGGGGCTATTTATTTTTTCTATAAATTATCATATTTTAACTATTTTTTATAGAAGGAGAATAATTAATTTTAAGTTTTCTAAAGAGTTCAAATTTAGAATACTGAAACTTGTCCCTTAAAAAATTAGAGCATCAAAATAAACCTTTAATTACAAATACAGGAAGATTGTCCCTTACAAAATTAAATACAAATACAGGAAATTCTTATTGGGTATACGCCAAACTAAGCCTACTTGAAGAGCATATGGCAACTACCTTTACATTCTACTTGTGTTAATATATTTAACAGAGGAACATATTATATTATATAAATTTTGGTTTACTGTGTTCTCATTATCTCATACTGCACAGATGATAGACTTCATAACATCAGCGTTTGCTGCATCAGAGATGTTCATTTTTGTGAATTGATCCTTGATTGCAAGGTCATCAGCTGTGCTGCAACAAGTTCTATTTCTATAGAAGTATAGCTGCAAAAGGACAGCGTAGTATTTAACTTTCTCGGATAAGATTTTTTGCTTCAAGCAAATGAGAACCAAAAATTGTTCTCCTGCAATTTTTTGAGACTTGAATATCTGGACAGCGTAGTATTTAACTTTCTCGCAAAAGGGAAAGATTTTTTGCTTCAAGCAAATGAGAACCAATGATAGATACTCATTAACTTTCAATTAGCATTTGGTGCTGCAAAAAATTGCTAGCAAGAAAAATGATAAGTTGACCTCTTGAAAAAAAAAAGGAAAACTAATAAAATAGAAAATACTATGTGAAATAATTAAATCATTATCGATTCTTTAGTCATCGCCAATAATAAAATAGAAAATACAATGTGAAATAATTAAATCATTATCGATTCTTTAGTCATCGCTATTGGTGACACAATATAAAGAAAAGTGAGGTTGAGGTGGGGCGATAAAATAGAAGAGAGATTACTACTTGGGAGCCACTGCCAAGGTTTAAAAAAAAAAGATAACTTGTGTCTCTGCACATAGGCAAAGACTAGCAACTTGGTAAGAAAAAAAGAGAGGAAAAGCACAAAATGAGCCTGCTTCAAACTTCACCTTCAACGAATTAATGCGCCTTTTGTGAACAAACATTCGGATTTCGTACTCACGACCTCTTGATAAAATATTTATTCATTAGTCTTATATGTTTAAACGCGGCAATTAACCCTTACGTCCAAATTTGCTCCTCAGCAATGGAGAAATCTCTCTCATTACGAAAATAAATTGCCTCTTCTCCGTATTTAGGAGTCTTCGATGTTTACCAATCACAAAATACGTCTTTTGTCAGACGTGCATGTTGCTAGACGTTTAAATCGCACATTGACCCCCATATAGTGCTACCAAAAACATTAGGATGAAAAATACAAAATTATACTAGATTTGATGGTTTTTTAATGTGTGCCTTATCAAAGCAAAAGCCGCATATACAAGAAACAATGTAGTCTAATTAATCTGTAAGAATGAATACTACAGCATGAGAAAGCCACACCAAGCAAAAATGAAAGGAAACGAAAAAGAGATGCAATCAAACCCAAAAAAAAAAAAAAAACTCTTGTGAAACTACGCCTCAAAGATAACCTGTTTATCAGAAAAAAAAAGCCACCTGAAAGATAACCTAATATCTAAAGCTGAGAAGAATAAGCAAGGCAGTCAAAACAAGCCCTAAAGACATTTCCAACTTGAGACCCAACGATGGGTTTGAAGCATCTGATGTTGATGATGGAGGTGGTGCCAATGATGTGATATTTGTCTCCAATGGACATGAAAAGCCACATAAACTGGGCCTGACAACCCGGTACACTCCCTTGCTCATCAGGTAGAACAGATCTTTGTTGTTATCCTGGCCGAATGAAAATATATATCCAAGCGAGGGCAGTGTACTCTTGCCAGTGAAATCACAACCAATGGGTGAACTCTTGGTGCAAGTGAAGTTAACTCTTTCTCTAGTAAAATTCCCACTACCAACAGGGGTCTCCAGTGCCATAAACATGTCAGTTGCATACAGGTCTCCATAAATGTACCTAAGATGCCAGGTGGAGGAGATAGGTTAGTCAGGGCGAAAATCAATTTGCTCAGTTTTAAACTTGTTTGCTTTCAGTTGGCTGATGTGCTTTCCAACAGTAAGGTAACTCAAGTGAAGTTATGACTAGGATGCAAATTAAAAAGTAAAGAATAATTACCTGATTTATGATGCATTATGCATAAGGTATTATTCCACCTCTTAATTTCACAATGAGCTTATTTGTGAGTTGATGCTTAATCAATGCAAAATTATGGCTAAAATACTGCACATGCGACTAAATAAATTGCAATACAAAGATAACATAACTACTATAAGAGTGAAATGCTTTTCATACCTTCCATACAAGCATGGATCAGTCTTTCCACGGTAGACGTAGCCGGCAACGACTGCAGCAGAACCCAGATTATTGTTTACTTCCGAGCGATTGTAGCCCAACACTGGGAAAATGGGATCAATAGAGTTGGCAGAAATGTTAGGCCCTGGGGCCCATGAGGGAAAAAAGAGATTGTTGGCTTGATAAATCCTCCACCCATAATTACCTCCCTTTTCAATAAGATTGATTTCTTCGTACTTGTTCTAATTTAAACCAAAATAAAAATTATCAACAAGCACATACAAGATAAAGTACAAATAGTTGACTCTTTTCTGCTCCATGTTATTTGGGCAAAAAAACATTTGCTGCAACTTCTCCGGACAGGGTAGGTTGAACTCAAATTGAACTAAAAATAAGCATGTGTTTTCTCTCTTGATTGCTATATTATTGTTCTGAGATCCTTTGGTTTCTGTTCATGAGCATCAAGAGGAAGTCCCCATTCAATTCTAGCTTGTTAAAGACCCTGAATTACACTCAAACAATATTAAGTTGCTTGAAATAAAACTGAATGAAAAGATATAGATGTTGAAAGCCTTGAGCACAAGTTTAAATTTAGCATCACAAAGAGCCCCTACATTGAGGCCTCAATTTAATGGAGACAATGTATGTTTCGATAGTTATGTTGGAAACAAATGACAAATGGGGTAACTATGGGTAAGTAATTCCAAAATTTACGTTCGACTCTTTAATTAAATTATTTTTGGTAAAAGTGAGAAGACATATTACCTCACCAGTATCAGCACAAAATAAATATGTCGGTCTTTCCTCATCATAAGTGCAGCGCCATGGGTTTCTCAAACCGTAGCTATAGACCTCAGGCCTAAACGTCTGGTCAGTATAGTATGGGTTATCCTTTGGAATGGAGTAATTTCCCCATAAGGTAAGATTGTCAATCATATCTTGTGCTGAAAAGCCAAAAGACAGTGTGAAAGTCAGCCAACAGTTCCATATAGCATATTATGATTGCTTGAAAAATACAGATAATTGTGTGGCCGCTGCCATACTAGTTGCTACATGCTAATCTCATTCTTTTCCAACCTTTTTTTCCTTCTTTCTTATGCTTTGACTTGTCTAGTTTATGTTGCATCAATTATTGATGAGATATTAAGCCACAAAACACTACTCATTTAACTCTATAAAATTGCAAGATTCCAATCAATTGTAAGGAACTAGCATTCCTAGCTAACCATTATAACTGATACACTTCGGAGAACAACAGAAATGATTTGGACATCATCTCTATTTGGTATTGCTATCCTTATTCCACTGTACCACATTGTAGTAAGAGAACTTTTGAAAGTTTGCATGGGTTTCATTTTCATAAGAGAACTTTTGAAAAAGAAAACAAAAAACAAAAAGTGTCGGCTCTTGTTTTCAACTGCAATAATTTGTGAATAATATGGAACAGGACCATTTCTGCAGATGTGTCTTGTTATCAAAACATGAATACAGGTTGAGCCAATTACAAACTATATAAGATCATCAGAAACATCATGACTCAGAGCATTCGCCATGTAGAAGCACCACCATAAACATCCATACATGCATGGCACATAAACTTCGGACAAATAAATTTTGTGATGAAAACATACTTGGTGGGACATCAACATTAAATCTAAGAATCTTTCCAAGCACAGATTTTTTGTTCTGAGCGAAGTTCCAGGGATCGCCTGTGTTGCCACCATCTCCCATTGAATAATACAGATATCCATCAGTTGGCCCAAAGAATACCTGTCCTGCATGGTGAGTCGTGTATGGCAGCCCCATGGTGAAGACCCTTACAATTTCAGCTGGATTTGCATTTGTTACCTAATTATTAATGAGTAGGATGAAGCACAGTAATGTTAGATTTAATCTTCCATTTTTATTATAAAAAAATATTACAAGAAACCATGAATATACCTTGTTAGGTGGGGACGAGGAGCCATTCACGGTATATTCAGCAATGACTGACTGATACTGGCATGGAAGTGCACCATTATTTGTTCCAAGTTTTGATGGATCACAATTAATCTCTGAGTTACAAGAGCACTTGCCAGAACAGGTGAATGACTTGGACTTGTCACAATTGTATGCCACAAAGAATCTCCCGTTTGACACAAAGTTTGGGTGGAATGTGAAGCCATTCAAACCAAATTCATTGTCATAGTGAACCACATCAGTCAGGTCAAGGAAAGGGTTTGTCAAATCTATATCCAGTGTCTTGCCAGATCCTTGGGGTGGTACAGTTGCAAGAAAGATCTTACCAGATTGGGTTGCCAGAAAGATTCTGTTTGAACCATCAGGATGAGGTTCAATGTTGGTGTAAGTCCCATTGAAAAGCCTCTCAAGGCAAATACCTACACAGATCATATACTTGATTAGGCTGCACACCTAAAATGCTTATGCATTTTATTTGGGACCTTGAGCTAACAATGAGCCACTGTGTGTGTATCACAGGAAAGCATAATGAACACAATATAGAAGGTATGATATTTCAATTCCTTTTATGGGCGGAGCTAGGATTTGATTATGGGAGGGGGGAGGGGTGGTCGGGTTGGCAGGATCCAAAATATAATTATATTGACAACAACAATAAATACTAAAAAGATTTTAAATTATAAGAGGGATCAAGTTACACCAACTTTTGGTGACACTAAAGTTACAACGGACATTTTTAAAATTTTTGAAGTCCAAACAGACGATCCAAACTATTAAAATGATGAATATATTAAGATGTACACACAGATCAAATTGGATATTTTTTTGAATATTTTTACTATTTGTTAAGATGGTACAAAATTCAGTGGTCTGAAAACAGCAATTTTTATACCCCCAATTTATTTGGGATTAAAGGTTTTGTTGTTGTTGTTGAAAACAATGAATTTTATATCTGTCTTAATAAATAGTAAAAAAAATAAAAAAATATATATCCAACTTAATCTGCAAGCACATTTTAATATATCCATCATATTGAACGGTTTGGATTAACTGTTTGGAATTTGAAAATATCTGTTGTAACTAATGTCACCAAAAGTTAGTGTAACTAGATCCCTCCTCAAATTATAATGTCACTAATATAACATAAGTAAAAGAAGAAGTATATTGTATATATAATAAATATATTTTTTTAAATAAAAATTAAATTGATAACCAATTTTCATAATAGGGGGGCCCAATAGATAATATATGTACAAATATAACTAATTTTCATAACCTCTGTGAATATTTGAGTAAATGATAGGGGGCCATGCCCCCAGCCCCCTAGCCCCCTCTTAAATTCATCCCGAGTCCTGTGGTGATATACTCAACATTTCATTATCTTGCATAGGGACATATGTAGTCCTTTCTTTAAAGACAAAATAGTTTAAAAAAAAAAAGAACCTTGTGGTGAAGGGGCTGCTTCTGTGCCATTAAAGCCGACTGAGACACCGCCATTGAAACAGATGGTCTTGTCAGTGGCACTGCTGCCAACAGTTCCACAAAAGTCAGCGGCTCCCTTGTAGCTGTCAGAGAGCTTATTTGGGGAGTTGCTGCTGGTGGCGAAGGGCGAGTTGGGGATAGTAATGTCTTTGCATGAGTTCCAGGTCTGTGTACAAAAGTCTGTTGTGGAGTTGCTAGGAGGTGACGATACCACCAACTTGTTGTTGCAGAGGACTGGATAATTGTTGGATTTTGTGTGCAGGTCAAGAGCATATGGGCTGCATTTCTGTGGGGTACAGGGTACGTACTATTTATTAAACGGTGAAAGAGGTTTTTTCTTACAAAGAGGGTGTTGGTATTGTATGTATTTCTGAACCAAATATTTCCATCAATCTTTGTATATCATACTTTTGACTGAGTTTATTTCAGACTTACAAGTCATGGTCATTAGTTGCCATTTTTATTGTACAATTTTTTAACACTAAATTTCTGAAAATCAACGGGTCGGTCCACTACGGCAATACTTCAAACACTTAGCGTGCACCGAATTTAATCAAGTATTTCAAGACAGTTTGATCATGCAACTAAACAACAAAAACGAAACAAACTACAAGGAGGGAACTTAAAATACGCTACCCCTGATTAATGAAGTCAAAAGAAACCACACGAGAGAGCAAATTGTCAATGTTGAAATGATTCTACATTATCCACACCACTTGGAACTCCCAATTGGCAAGCGTCTCTAGTAATCGAGAGAGAAAAAACGTTCTGGGTTCCATAGCAAGCGAGTTGCAAAGCACGAACTCCATCTGACCGTTTGTCATATGATAGACGATTCAGATATGATTCAAATGCAAGAGATGATGCTAAATGAAATTTTGGGCCTCAACGACTGATGAGTTCTGGTTCCGGCCACAGCAAGAGATGATGCTAAATGAAAGAGGATGAAATAGCGCCGATACACGGATATAGCCGCCGTAGATGTGGCAAAACCCCACCCGACCGGGAGTCCGCCCGACTCATCGGAAACTGAATCCAATCCAATCTGATTTTTTTAGAAAGTCAAATTGATCTTAATCTGATCCGATCTGAACGTGAACGATCCGAATTCGAGATGACCGAGATCAGATAATCTAAAATCCGACCCGATCCGAACCCAAACGAACTGAAACTCGAGATGACCTGAGATCAGATAACCTGAAATTTGACCCGATCCAAACTCGAATAACCCTAAACCCGAACTGATTTGAACCCAAACGACTTAAAATTTGAGATGACCCGAAATTAAACAATTCAAAACCAGACTTAACCCAACACATGCTGCATATATGTATCTAATTATTTTAAAATTATATCATATAAATATTAAATTTCTATATATAAATTCAGTTTGTACTTGAGTGTTAGTTTATTTTGAGAGGGTCGTGTTAAGCACACATTTTAGAGGGGGATTGGATTAAGTACTAGTTTTATAAATAACGCTGAATTGCCAATTTATTTTCACATAAATTAACAAATATTTTTATTAATATAACACATACAAACAATTGTACGTATATTTTTTTTTATAATTTTAATTAAGAAATTATCTAGACGCATATATATTCATAGTTTATACAGATATAAAAAGTTACATTTCGAATCAAAATACAAATATTATTAATAATATTTTCTTGTGCCTGAAATTTATATTTATGTTGTCCATTAAGTTCATTATATCTAAATATTATAGAATGAATATAGATCTTATCTAATAATATTAACAATACAAACAAAATAAATGAATATTATTAAATATTTATTTTTGAAGCTCATATTATAATTTAATCAAAAATTAGTATAACAAATTAACAATATTTGTTAATCAAAATTTGTATATCATAAATTAAAATTATCATAAAAAATAACGTCTATTAATTAGAATTATCATAATTAGTATCTCTTCATTTTGTTAATAAAGTGGATGAATTATGTCGACCTGAAATTTATCTGACTAGACCCTAAATTAATTAATTATATTCATATTATTTGAAAAGTCAAATTGATCATAACATAGTTGATAATATAGACCTAACATTGGCTAAAATGAATTTATGAAAAAGTTTTAAAGTCTGACGATTCGAAATCTGACCCGATCCGAAATAAAACATCACCAAAAGGAACCCAACCCAACCTGGCCCAATCCGAAATAACCTGAAACTTGAGATTACCCAATATCAGATGATCTGAAACTCAATCTGGACCTGAATGATCTGAAATCCGAGATAACCTGAACTAATAAGAACTTGAAACCCGTCCCGGCCGAAAATGACCCGAAACTCAAAAAAACCTGACAGTGTTCGACTCAAAATCCGACCCGATCTGGATTGGATCGACTCGAACCCGACCCATGAGCCAATATTTTTTTGGTCAAACTTACCCGTCCCGACTCATTCGAATCTGAATCCAACCCGACCCTCCCGATTGCCACCTCTAGACATAGGTTAATATGAAATTTTTTTGTTTGAGGTCTAAATATTTTAAAATATATTTTTAATTTTTAATTTTTATTATTTTATTTTTTATATCATAACTTTATAAGATCAAATTTTTATTTTTATCTTTTTTAGGTAACCTTTTAGATTTAAAAAAAAATATTTTCACATGTCATTATTTTATTTTTATTTTAAGTTATCTTAAAAACTAAAAATATTTAAAAAAAATTATCCTAGAAGATTTTGATATTAAGATTTATTTAATACTATAACTCAAATTTTGATATTAAGATCTATTGAGTATTATAACTCAAAAATTTTGATAGAAAATGATATAATTCAGGGTATTTGTACTTCAACCCAAAGTGTAAACGTTTTTAGATAGTATATCTCTTGTCACACGTACGTGTGTGTTAGGAACAAGTTCTATTCAAATGAAAATCATTTGAACATGAGTAATAACTGACTAGACGACCTTCAAAATAAAAAAATTAATTACATATATGTTTTCAGTTTTCATAGTTTATTGTTATTTAAGAAATTTGAAATTTAACTATTCAAT
Organism: Schoenoplectus tabernaemontani; assembly: GCA_037127355.1. NCBI lineage: Eukaryota > Viridiplantae > Streptophyta > Magnoliopsida > Poales > Cyperaceae > Schoenoplectus > Schoenoplectus tabernaemontani. Next base: position 10,919,186 of record CM073757.1, read on the forward strand.
TTTGCCGAAGCTCGATATGTGACTAAATCATTATCAAATTATTCCAAATTTGTTATCGAATTCATGTAAAATATACTAACCGCATTTAGTATCTTACTTTTTAACTTTAGTTGTCGTCTCATTAATTTCTGTTGTTGTCAAGTAAATATGATTTTCAATATATTTCTTCACCTAGGAGAAAAGTATTAGTCACACTGCTATAATGTTTTTTAGTTATGAATGTATTTGAAAAACTTATTTGATGGGGAATAGCAGATCAAATTGAAAAAAAAAAAGACAAAAGAAAAGAAATAAAATATGTAGGTTCTGATTTAGTGGCAAAAGGAAAAAAATTGTCTAGTGATAAAAGTTCTTCATTTAGGAAACTCAAGGAAATTATGAGTTTAAAATCTGAATGTTTTTTTTAACATTTATAAATTTAAAGATTTGACTTTCATCTTTTTTTATCAAAAAAGAAAATAAATAAAACATATAGGTTCTAGTTTTTGACTTTTTGTTGATGTCATTGGCACATGTTACTTGACTTTTTGAGTTACCAAAATTTCAAAGTTCTTCAAATATGAAAAGGGCTATATAATTATTAAATTAATCTCATTGTTTGCTTAAAGAACAATAAAACAAGGGCTTATACAACACTTGGCATATTCTGAGTGGCTCTTGACTCAGTGTGAACTTGACAGCTCATATATTTTTTTTTCTCTCTATAACTGATAAAAGATACACATGCTGACATGCATGTACTTGTATCCTTTTGCTACCGTTCTGAATTTGACTTTTTAAAAGCGTTATTGATGAATTAGAAATTTTCCTTGTGGCCAATTGAGAAGTTCCGTACATATCATGAATCAGAAAATCAAAATCTATAATTTAGGTTGGTTATGTCAAAAACTTCAAGCCTCCTGATACATGGACCCAAGAGTAAAATTTAAAGTTTGGAACGTTCCAAAAGAGGCACCAGACAGAGTAAGAAAACAGAATCTATCAGGTCTATAGACTCATTACACGGAAATTTACTCTGTATCTGCAATAAAAGATCAAATCCCTTTCACTATCTAACATAGCAACAAATTTAGAACAAATTTAGGATTTAGAAATTATTTGACGAGGTCAAAAATATACATGGTATAAATAAAATATATATTGTATTGTTAAAATTTAAAATATATTAAAAACTATAAAGTTCTAATTAAAATAATATATAATAAAAAATACTGAATAATTCATGAATAAAATAGTTTTTTATAAAAATATAATATATATTAAATTGACGAATTATTTGTGAAACATACTATGAATAAAAAAATAAACTATTCATAAATCTTATTACTGTACTACCTAGTCATTTCCAATTAGACCGCTTTCTCTTATCTGCTAATGAAAGCCTCACAAGGCATGTAGAAAAGAAAGCAGTGAACACGTTCTACTGTGTGTCACTTGGTCAAATGTGGGAACGATGTGTAAATATAAAATAATTCGCCGTAATTATAGAAGATTTTTTCAGTAATTACTAATAATATTACGTTATAATTAAATCTTGAATAGTTGGTAAAAATATATTTTCAGTATGAGAGACAAATTTCCGAAATGAGAAGTAATTTCAAAATTTTAATCCATCTAATTTTGTAAAAAAGAAAAAAATTAGTAAGGTCACAATAATTTTGTGATTTCGATTCGTATTATTATGCTATTGTAGAACTACACGGAACGCGTTGTCAAGCGAAACTCATTATAGTATAAGGACAAAAAACAGATAAAGACACCCAAAGTTGTATCAACTTGTATTTTATAAATCTTTTGTTTTCTCTTCTATCTGAAAAATTATCTCACACAGCGATGAGGGACCTCAAAATGTCAAAGTTGGAAACATAAATAATAAATAATTATATATGGATAGAAGCAACTCAAGTTTTCATCGGATTCAAACCCTTTTCAAATTGTATCATTTGAATTTGATTATATTTGAACCGTGCGATCTTAATCGGACGGTTGACGTTAAATTAATGATGAGTACCCATTCAGAGGATTAAGTAACAAACTGACAATGAATGCAAATAAATCATTCAAAAAGTGGAAATGGGTTATGTACGTTACTAAGATGTATATAAGCACCGTACATATACGCTAGAAGGGTATATATACTATTCATAATACTACATTTCTGAAGTAAGCATATATACCCCTGAAAATTTCTAAATTAATTGTATAGCAGTCAAGAGTTCGGTATTACCGAGCAAAGAATCGACTTCATAGCATCAGCGCATGCGGCATTGGAGATATTCATCTTTGTGAACTGATCCTGGATCGCAAGGTCATCGGCTCCACTGCAACACGCTTTCTCGCCATAGCCGCAAAACTCCAACGAAGAGTTTAATGTTTTTGGATAAGCTGTTTGAGAAAACAGTAAAGGAAAAACATGATGTAAATTGTTAGAGAAGTAATAGAAGGGTAATTAGCAATAAGATGATTGGTATTTTTTTCAATTTTATGTAAAATTATGCACAAGTGTACTTTGCTCCTGTTACAAATTACAGGTCAAAATTTTCACTGTTTTCCAGTAGCACTGCTTGGTTGCAGCCAACATTGCTAACACAAGTCAAAGTCATAACAGAAAGAAATTGACCAACATTTCCGAAATGCTCCATATAAATTAGCTAAACAATCCTTTTTTCTTTGAGTAATTTTCAGCAAAAAGGAAAAGAAAATCAGTAAGACCTTATAAACCACATTTGTTTATTTAGAAAAAGAAAGTTCCTTCCAAAAAATGCTTATGAGATCTTAAATTTAATAGGAAAAAAACATGGTAACGCTAGCTAGGTCAACGTTAAGCAACACAAAAATGACCAAATTTTCTGAAAATGCTTCACACACATAACAATTGAAATAGATTCAAAGTAAGAAAATGAGTTAAGCAGATAAATTGCATCTCCTTATAGAAAGAAAAACCCAAATTCCTAATTTCATATTTAGATGAGGTTAATTTGGAAATATTCTTAAATTGAAAAAAAAGTGTGAGTGTGAGAGAGAGAGCTATTAGGGAGAAAGAGAGGTTACTCTGATCCATGCACATAGGTAAGGAATAGCAACTTGGTAGGAGGAAAAGAGACAGGAGCAAAACAAAAGGAGCCATTGCTTCCCACCTCATCTCTCACAAATGAGACTTGTGGTGTGAGGAAGAAGGAGGAGACTCTTTTTTTTTTCTCTCTTTCAATGATGACTTTTTTAATTTTTTTTATTGCTAGTATGTCTCTGTTTGACTTAAGGCAGAACAACTCACAATTCAATGCATGATCCGTCTTCAATTTTCTGCCATTTTGTGTTTGGTCCCTTAAATTTTATATAATTAACATCATTATTTAATCTAATCGTATGTTATTTTGTCTTCCGTTCGATTTAAAAAATATTTTTTTTAGAATAATGGATTTACCATATTCAATGGTTAATATTGTCTATGGAGTATGGAGACATGTATGCTCAATTTCCACAATATATATCTAAAAAAAGTTATATACTGAAATTAAAAGAAAAGAGTATATTGTTGTATGACTTGGCTTATGGAGTTTGATCTCAGAAAAATAAAAAAGAGAAAAAAATAGTTGTAGGAATCAATTGATATTTTCATTTCATTACCCCCTTGAGATCTTTTATGTGATGGAGAGAGTTCATTTGTTCTGTTTCAAATCCAATGCTGTATCTTTTTATTTTCTAAGTTAGATACTCGTCCATTTCTATTGTTAATATAGTTAAATTAGCAAGGTGTTTTTTTATTTTTAACGTGAGGCCTGCCAATTCAGAAAAAATAGTCCATAAGTTAAACTAAGGGGGAACCTTCCTCAGCAGATTAAATCTCAGATCAAAAGTTAAATAGTCATAAATTCTAGAAATGTTTAGCACAGTAATTCTTTAAACTTCAAGGACTGTCATGTGAATAACCTTAATTAAATAGAAAAATTGGGAGCGCACATGCTGATATTATTCTCAATTCCTCATTCATTCTTTGGACTTCGGGGAGTATAAAATGTAGGGGAACAAGCCAATAATACTCGAGGGAAGAGAGTTCATGAAAAGATTAAAAGAAAAAGAGGAAGCTCGTAATTGGGGAAATCTTTTGGAGGGTCATATGCATTTGGTTGTTTGACACCATAGACGACGTTTTGACATAGAGGTTAACAAAAAAATTCAAAAAAAAAAAAAGAATAGGAGATTAAAATATACTAACAGATTTTCTTAATTAAATTTATGGATGAATTAAAATTTAAGTGAAATTTCAAAATTCACATAAATATTTAATTTTCAAATCATTGTCCTGACAAATTAGTTTGTTTTAAAGTAGGTTTAGTTTTGATACGGAGGTCCAATAAGTTTGTGTATTATAAAAAAACAATTGAGTTTATATACAGCACATCTACTTAAATTAGTCAGTAATCTCGGGACTTATGAGAGATTGTAAATTAATAATTGTTTAATTATACTTACCGATGCCTCAGCATGGGAAGCCAACTGGTGGTTGCCGCATTATTGATCCGGTTTATTTGTGCCTTTTATTTTATCAAAGAAGAAATGTTCATTGTATCTGAAGAAAACACCTCATGCATGCACGCATTCAAGCATCCATTGGAGCAAAACTCTTACACCAAAATCCATGACACTACTTGTGAAATTAGAATCACTGAGACAGATACTCTGCGGATCTATGGTGAGGCAAGCTCGGCCGACGTTGGATTATAAATATTTATGAGAAGGGATCCGTTTACAATGGGTTATTTTGATAACTTTGACAATGGATCTTTAAATAAATACAAAAATAATTTAAAAATAATTTTTTTTTATAAATGTGTTCTTCTACCTTTAGATTGATTGTCATTCAAATTTCATATAATTTTATTATCGTTTGATAGTCCATCAAAGACCATCAAATTTTCATGTAATTTACAACGGTTCCAATTTAATGATCTTTGATGGACTATCAAATGATAATAAAATTGTATGAAATTTGAGTGACCACCAATCTAAACGTAGAAGAACATATTTATAAAAAAAAATATTTTTAAGATTTTTTATATTTATTTAGAGACTCATTGTCAAGGTTGTCAAAATAACCCATTGTCAATGGATCCCCACTCAATATTTATATATATTATCAGAGGCAGATGTAAGTATAGACAAGACCTGATCGATATCCGAATTTAATTTATATATATATATAATAATACTTTTTTTAAATCGGAAAGATATAATTCAAAACTACACAAGTGTTTAGGTTTTATTGAGAAAAAAATATATCTTTCAAATTTATTTTTTTGAGAATTTAATACCGGTCTATTTAGTATGTCCAAACTTGCTAAGGAGACTAGATCCACTGCTGTATGATATTATATATAATATATAGTGTCCGAATTTCTTAATTTGATCGAGTAAAATATAAAAAAAAAATATATATATTTTATAATTATGTGGAGACTAAACAAAAATTAGACCCGCCGGTGATACCCTCCCTACTCCAAGTCTCATGTAGATTGCATAGAAACGTGTGGCCGTGGGGTTTTTCTACGGGTGTCAATAAATCAGATCGGATCGGGTTCGGATCATATCATTATTATTTATTATTATTTTTTATCCGATCCGATTACATTCGGAATTAAAAATCTTGATCCATATCCAACCCGACTGGGTATGGGTCGATACGACCCGATCCGCGTAAAATAATTAAATATTTATTAAATATTTTTATATTATTTTAAATAATTAAATATTAATTAATTTATAGTTAATCTTAATTAGTATATAATTAATAATATTTAAGATTTAATTAGTACTAAATCATAAAATTAATTAAAAAACATAATTAATGGGGTCGTATTGGGTTGATCTGAACTCGATCCGACCCGATTCGGGTAAAAAAATTAAACTCATATCTAACTCATTTATTTTTGAATTATATCAAATCAGATCGGATTCAAATCGGATTGAATTAATCTATCGGTCGGATCAATAATTAACACCCCTAGTTTTTTCTAAGTTCCAACTTCTAAATATCTGACCCGCTATACTGTACTGTGATTAATATATAATTCAGTCTGAATAGATTTTGCCGTTCTGACACTCAATTTCACGCAGAAAAAGCAACCGATAAGGTTTAATTTTTAACACAGCTGCTTAATATAAAAAGTGAAAATTTTGCCTGCCCTGTTGGTCACTCTGAAAGCTCAAATATAGTTTCCACCCAAAAAGTATTATAATACTATATATATTTATATTTCATTATTTCCAATTGCGACCACAAAAAAGAATGTTATATTATATATCTTTTTATTAGAAATAGCCATATTCACGCAAACCACTCCAATATATCATGGTTTGGTGGTAAAATTTGAATCGATCTGAGAAATCTATCTGACTCATCCGGATTCGAACTCGATCCGAAATCAAATGACCTACAGTTCAATCTAAATTTATCAAAGATCTGAAAAAACACAATATGTAAATTGATCCGACCTTGATTCGACCCCGTCCAACTTGATTTCTTCTAAAAAATCAAATTGATCCGACTCACCTGACTCGAACACAAATCCGAACCCGACCTGACCCGCCTGCCACATCTAATGGTTTAGTTAATGAAAAATTATGAGTGTTGCTTTGTGTAAAAATTCTTTTCTTTGGCCATATTTGATTGATTGAGCGTAAGTGAGAAAAAGTTTCTCTCACTTGACTAAACAACATCAATAATTTAGAAAAACGAAATAAGAAAAGAACGGAGTGTCTACATTTTAAGGGTGTAAATGGATATTTAAAATCTAAAATTTTAATTCAAATGTGCATGAATGAATCAACATATGGATCTTGAAAGGGATCCATTTTTTTTTTTTCAATTCCCATTTAGATCTTGTATGATATGAATCCGAATTCGAATCCATTAAATCCGCTACAAAGAATTTTTAAATTTTTAATAACAAAGTGTATATATGATAACAATATTTTCTGTATAGTAAACATTAAATTATAATCTAATTTGATTTGCCTTAATAATAATTAGATCACATTGATTTTAAGAAAAAAATATCATATATAAATTAAATTCGTATTTTTATAATAAGTTATATGCTTTATAATTTAAATTGTATATATTTTATTCATATTAAATATATTCTATTATTTTTAATATTTGAATATAAAATCTAAAATATAATCCAAATTCGATCCGATATTCACTATGTAAGTATGTATGAATTCGTACTTTGATCCTCAAATTTCAATTGAACACAAATGAGTCTGAGATGAAGCAAGATCTCTTCTTTTCAAGATAAAAGATAGACTACAACCTTCTTGCAAGATTCAATCTGAATACGATCCATTGACACTCCTGGTCTTACTCTTAGCTTCATAATTTACATAACCTTCTTAGGTGCAATAGAAAAAAATATTATCTCCCACTTGAGGAAACTTAGGAAAACATAATAAAAGAATAATGGAATGAAATATTTCAGACTCTTAGGTAGTGTTCGAGTTAGGAAAAAGAGATTAGCATGCGAAAGAAGAAGAGAAGATAGATAAAAGTATGTCATCACCATGATCTTTCTGCTCCCGAGTTAAAGTCGAAGGAAGTGAAGAGAGGTGAGCGAGATTCAATGGGAAAAATCTTGTATTGATTTTTCTCCAACTTATTCACCCTCAAATCGGTAGGAAGAAACATAACATTATTTTCTTTCTCTTCGTCTACCATTTCTCTTCGTCTAACATAACAACCTTAATTTCATAAATTAACAATTTATATAATGAGTGAGGATCCATTGACAATGGGTTATTTTGACAAACTTGATAATGGATATCTAAATAAACACAAAAAATCTTAAAAAAAAAGTTTATAGATATGTTCTTCTACCTTTAAATTGATGGTCATTCAGATTTCATGCAATTTCATTATCGTTTGATAGTCTATCAAAGACCAACAAAATTTCATGCAATTTACAACGGTTCTAATTTAACGGTCTTTGATGGACTATCAAATGATAATGAAAATGCATGAAATTTGAATGACCATCAATTTAAAAATAGAAGAACATATCTATAAAAAATTTTCTATTTTTAAATTTTTTTCTATTTATTTAGAGATCCATTATCAAGGTTGTCAAAATAAACCATTGTCAATTGATCCCTTCTCTTATATAATTTCCTTAGATGTAATAGGAAAAAAAATTTCTCTCTCACTTAAGAAAATAACTTAGGAAAACATAACAAAGAAAAGAACAGAATGTCTTAGACTCTTAGCTTCATCATTTATATAACTTCTTTAGATGCAAATAAGTTATTCTCCAAGTTAAATATCTTGATGGATTATGTACTACTATGTAATATTATTATATACTTAATTATAAATAATCATTTCATTCTCATTATGTTTTTTCATTATATTATTATTATTATTATTACTATTATTATTATTATTATTATTATCGTTTTGTATTGTTATTGTTGCTTTGTTTTCATTGATGTTGTAGTCGACATCGTCACAATAACCAATATTATTCATTAATATTTCAATATGATGGCATGAACGTTATTATCCCCTTATTCTCAAACTTGCTCGATCAAGTAAGAACAATTTACAGATATATGAATAATTATGTTCATTTTTTAGAGTTAAAGTATAAATTGATGTAAATAAAGATTCAAATACCAATTTGATTTCTTCGTAAAAGCATTGAGGACGTCCTAAAAAAAGGCCTCCCATTGCTTGCTTGATATTTTTTGCGGCATCGTCGAATATCAATTTGGTGTGTGACTCTGGGGAACGTACCATTTCTTTACAGTTTTTAGTAATAATAAGTTTATTAAATTAATATTATAAAAAATAAGAGTGAGAACCGTAAAATTTCAAATATACGAATGGCGGTAGCGCGCCATCGTTGGCGCGATTTAAACGCGCCACTGCCAGTGGCGCATTTCGTCCAAATCCCGCGCAGCGCCTCCATCTCACTTGCGCGTTTTGTATATATAAGAAGTAAACGCGCCACTATCAGTGGCGCATTTTGTAAAAATAAGGAAACGCGCCACTGTCAGTGGCGCGTTTCGTAAAAATAAGGAAACGCGCCATCGGCGCTGGCACGTTTCAAACGTGCAATGAAAACGCGCCCGCTGCCGCTGTGCGCTACCGCCATTCGTATATTTGAAATTTTACGTTTCTCACTCTTATTTTTAATAATATTAATTTAATAAAACTTATTATTACTAAAAACTCATTTCTTTATTATAAATTTTTAATTGATAGAATAAAAATCCAACACCTCGGAGAATATTGTTTTACTATTAATTTATTAGCATATACTCTGAAAGAAATGAAAATCTCAGAAGTTTCCTAGTTGGACTCAGTCGTGCCAACCTTGTTCATTAGTTTAAGCACTATATATAGACAAAACGCTCCCAATTGTACGGCATTAAGAATGCTATCTCAATTTTCAATCTGTTATGATCAAATTAATATTTGATTCCCAGCTTGATATTCTGGATTAACTAATTAAAATTGAGATAATCAGATAATAATTAATCAAGCAGCACACTTTGCTTCCGACACGTCTTTATGTACCTCAAATGTTGAAGGTTTCAATTTTATTTTTTATCCTTGAGAATGATATTTTATTCCATAATATTTGTCAACTTTTATTTTATTTTTTTTATGAAAACTTTTAGTTATTTTCTCACTTCTTTTTTCTCTTCTAAATGGTACTCTTTTGTCTTTTGCTCAGAGTGTGCATGGCTATTGATTAGTACTCGGAAACGTTAAGGCCTGTTCGGAAGCTTGGTATTTGCTAGGAATTTGTGGGAATTGATAATGAAATGGCCTAAGATCTGCCGGCTCTTCGGTTCATGTTTTGTGGCATATGTAGAAAGCGAAACCACATTATTTTCCCAAGATAGAAGCAAAACTACATTATTTTGTGGGATATGTAGCATCTTGTGGCATATTCGCTCTTGCTTTCTCAATACATGAAGGCCGTTTAAATGTAGGTTTATTTAGTTGAAAGTATATCAAGTTACATTTTAGTGAAGACTACAGTAAATCCACATATGCTGTCATAAAGAATGTAACAAGTAAAAATCACTAATTGAAACCTAATGTATATTTTACGCACATCCAATGCGATACAAATATATAGATATGTTGTGATACACCGGGTTGTAAAAGAAACATTATCTGAACTGTATGAAATGCACACGGTTCTTCAACAGTTGCAAGCTTTTAGAGGTATATATCATGATACCATCATGGTGACTACTGAGTACTGACATAACTTCTGTTCTTTGAAAACTCGCATGCTGTTGTGAATTCCGATCCAAAACACGGTTCTTTGGGAGTTCAGACCTAAGTGGCACTTAGTGCTCTTTTGGTTAGATAACACGATTTCGATCATTTCAGCTCCCAAGTCATATACAGAAAGCAATGGAATCTACATCTAAATGTATGCATCATTAAAATTTACACAGCCTGCTCGCACAATAAAAATAAAATGAAAGAAGAGAAGAAAGATGAAATCAAGCAAAAAGAAGAAAAAACAGAACTATTGGCAGAGTACACCTTCAAAGATAACCTAAATTCTGAAGCTGAGAAGAACAAACAAGCATGTCAACACCAACATAACTGGGCCCTTCATTTTGAGACCCAATGATATGCCCGGTGAAGAAGGCGGTGGCGGTACAAGGATATTTTTCTCCAATGGGCATGAGTAACCACACAAACTTGGCCTAACAACCCTGTATACTCCTTTGCTCGTCAGGTAGAACAAATCTTTATTATTATCCTGCCCAAATGAATATATGTACCCAAGTGCCGGGAGTGTGTTCTTGCCAGTGAAATCACAAGGAATTGGGGAACTCTTGGTGCAAGTAAAGGCGACTCTGTCTCTGCTGAAATCCCCGCTACCACGAGGGGTTTCTGCACTTGTGAACATGTCGTTTGCATATAGGTCCACAAAAATGAACCTAAGTTGCCATGATGAGATGAAGTAATTAGTATGAACCATCTTTTCTTGTTGCTATTTTCAAGGCATACTATGTTCCTGGTATGTACTTATTTGGTGTCCAAAATTTTAACTACCAGTTTTGAACTTATTTATTTTCAGTTGGCCAGACTTTGTAACGAATAATTACATAATTTGTACAAACTACACATCATATACAAAACATGTTTTACCGACTCTTTATTGCATAATGAATTTATTTATGGTTAAGACTTGATCAATGCTAAATAAAATTTAAGGCTTTAAAGATTGTTTGATAAATGCATATGCTGGTAATTTGCCCAAACAAATTGCAACAAATAAATAAATAAAAATAGAAGAACAATTTTAATTGCTGAATAAAATTATTATTTGTACCTTCCATACAAGCATGGATCAGTAGTTCCACGGTAGACATATCCAGAAACGATTGCAGCAGAGCCCAAATTATTATTTACTTCTGAGCGATTGTAGCCCATCACCGGGAAAATGGGGTCGATAGAATTGGCAGAAATGTTAGGACCCGGGGCCCATGAAGGGAAAAAGAGATCATATCCCTGGTAAATCCTCCACCCATAATTTCCTCCTTTTGATATCAGATTAATTTCTTCGTATGCGTCCTATATATATATATATATTTTAAAAAGAATCTTCCTATAAGAAAAAGCAGTAAGTGTCCTATATATATTGTATATTAGAGAAGGGATCGGTTAACAATGATTTATTTTGACAACCTTGACAATCGATCTCTAAATAAATAAATAAAAAATTATAGATTTGTTTTACTACCTTTAAATTGATGATCATTCAAATTTCATTTTCATTATTATTTGATAGTCTATCAAAGACCGTTAAATTTAAACCATTGCAAATTACATGAAAATTTGATGGTCTTTGATGGACTATCAAACGATAATGAAATTGCATGAAATTTGAATGATCATCAATCTAAAGGTAGAAAAACACATCTATAATTTTTTTTCTCATTTTTAAGATTAGTTTTGTATTTATTTAGATATCCATTGTCAAGTTGTCAAAATAACCCATCATCAATATATCCCCACTCTATATATTATATATAGAGTTTGGCTACGGTGCTACACGTAGCACGGATGGCCCGTATGTTACAGACTATTTCTCTATCTTCAAAGTTCAAATAGTCGATCCGACCGGTCAAAATATTTTTCATATGAAAATCTAGTTGGGGACCAAAATTTATATTTTTTAAAAAAAAATAACTATTTTTTAAGATAGCTAGAAAATCACTTGATTTAATTATTATGAGCCATTCTAGTTATGTTAAAAAATAATAAAAAATCCTAAAAAATATATAATTTGGTCTCCAACTAGATTTTCATATGAAAAATATTTTGATCTGTCCGATCAACCATTTAAACTTTGAAGACGGAGAAAATTCAAATTTTGTGTTACGATAATTTAGCCATACTATACTATATATAGAGAGAGAGAGAGAAATGCTAAAATACAACACGTTGCACGGATATATCCATGCACCGCATTAAAATCTCAAAATTCAAGTTAAAAATGACCGATCCAAACCGTTCAATTTATTCTTCATATCAAATTCTTGTAGAAAATCAAATTTCATATTTTTTAAAATTTTTTTGCTATTTTTTTGAGTCAAAAGAAAGTTGCTTGATTTAGGAATGGATAGTTGATCTAAATAACAGTGTGCAACAACAAGGTGCAATTTGTAACATCTACATTTTACTTACTCTTCGTTCATTAGTTTCTATATTTCTTTTCCCCTTCTTGTAAAACTCTTCTTTATTTGATTAATAATATTAATTAGTAGGTTCTTCGCCTACTACTTCAAAAAAAATAATGATGATTTTCTTCCTACTCAAAAAAATAGTAAAAAAAATTTTAAAAATAAAAAATTTAATTTTCTACAAATTTTTGATACGGAGAATATATTAAACGATTTGAATCGATCATTTTTAACTTGAAATTCAAGATTTTGACGCAAAGCACACAAGCCTCCGTGCATTCGTACAACGCGTTGTATATATATATATATATATATATATATATATATATATATATATATAGAGAGAGAGAGGGGGGGAGTGGTGCTACTATGCATAGTATGGATCGCATCTGTGCTATGGATTGGTTCTTCGTTTGCAAAGTTCAAATTATCGATCCAACCATACAAAATGATTTTCATATGAATATCTAGGTGCAAACCAAATTTTATATTTTTTACTATTTTATATTGTTATTACGATCCATTCAAAAAAGCGATTTTCTAATTATCTTAAAAAATAATAAAAATATCCTAAAAATATAAAATTTGGTCTACATCTAGATATTTATATAAAAATCATTTTGTATGGTTAGATCAACCATTTGTACTTTGATAACGAAAAACCGATACGTGCTATGCGTAGCACCATAGCCCAACTCTCTCTCTCTCTATATATATATATAGAGAGAGAGAGAGTGTGTTTGTCTATTGTGCTTCTAGTAACACTTCGACCGAAACGCTATCAGTCCAAATTTTATTTTTTCATACTCGAAATTTTAATTTAAATAACTCAATAAAATCTTTATATCATAATCTTATAGAATATTAATTTTTATGTTTGGAATTAATTTACTATGCTTAATGATTTTTGAAAGATAGCCCTTAAATAATAGAAAAATAATAAAATTTATATGTTAAAAATGCTTACTTTCTAAAAATCATTAAGCATAATAAACTAAATCTAAGCACGATAAAAATTAATATTCTACAAGATTATGATATAAAGATTTTATTGAGCTATATGAGTAAATCTACGGTGAGCTTAAGCTCATGGAAGACCTCCGTGAGCTTAGCCCAAAAAATATATCAAATGATCTCTAAATTTTGATTTTTCAATCTCATTAAATTCTTCATATTGAAATCTTATGGGATACAAAAAATTGGGATGTTTCGAGTTTTCTAAGTCGCTCTTTTTAATTTTTGAAAATAATGTACAAACATTGAATATTTTATTATTATTTTTGGAGCTGATTTTTAAAAATTAAAAAGAGTGATTTAGAAAACTCGAAACATCCCAAATTTTTGTACCCCACAAGATTTCAATATGAAGAATTTAATAAGAGTGAAAAATCAAAAATTGGAGATCATTTTGTATATTTTTTGAGCTAAGCTCACGGAGGTCTTCCGTGAGCTTAAGCTCACCGTAGATTTACTCATATATATATATATATATATATATATATATATATATATATATATATTAAACATTTTATCAAAAATTGTGCATAGATATGGGGATTAGTAGCAGAGACATTTAGTAAATAATATGGGGTCAATCATCACTAAAACTACAATATTGAGAAAAAAATATAAAAAAAAACAAATTGGTGGTTAATTGACCCCCATCTTCCAAATAAAACTGCCTATCTATTAGCAAACATGCATTTTGCAAATATTATATATATCACATTAATATTCAGACAAAAAGTGAGAAAAGACATTACCTCGCTGGTTTCACCACAAAACAAATATGCAGGTCTTTCTGCATCATAGCTACAGCGCCAAGGATTTCTATGACCATAGCTATAGACCTCAGGCCTGAATGTTCCATCAGTGAAGTATGGGTTATCCTTTGGAATAGAGTAATTTCCCCATAAAGTTAGGTTATCTATATCAGCTTGGGCTGGAAAAAACACAACAAATTAACTGAGTTTCAGATCAGAAATCACAATTGCCATAGAGCATATTACTTTACATGGCATTTACCATACTAGATTGTAGATGCTAATGTCATTTTCTTTTTCTACATAATTACTTTTGAAAGACTTATCTTCTCTTATACTGAGGAGTTCAGTACCTCATTTGTGTTTCACTAACCATTGAATATATTTCAATCCATACAAAACTCATTAACTCTATGACAGTGTCTAACTTCCATCAATACAGAGTGAATTGGTATTAGTCACAAACTGTAACAATAGGTACTTTTGGATAACAGGAACAGAAGAGATATCGGACAACATTCCAAGTAATCAGTATCCTAGTTACACCCTTTCCATCCTGAAGCTGATATAAGCTGCAGTAGAATTATGAAAAGTTTCATCTCTTATTCCATCTGTCATTGCTATGGAAATAATTCGGAAAAGGGATCATTCAGTCATCATCCACTCTGCTAAATGCAGGTTGACCAGAACTATGCCATTAAGAGTGTTAACTGAGAAAAAGAACCTGTGAGGCTGTCAATGAACCTCCAGACAAGCCTAGATAAATGTTAATGCAAGTTATTATTGTTGAGTACATACTTGGCATGACATCAACATTGAGTCGAAGTGTTTTTCCGAGCATTGATTTCTTGTTCTGAGCAAAATTCCAGGGATCACCGCTGTTTCCGCCATCTCCCATCATAAAATAGAGATACCCATCAGTCGGGCCAAAGTAAATTTGCCCTGCATGGTGATTACTGTATGGAAGTCCCATAGTGAATATCCTTGAAACTTCAGCTGGATTTGCATCATTTGCCTAAGTTTTAACAAGACAAAAGAAGCACAATAATGTTACCATTAATTTCCCCCCTTATCTCCAAAGAATGAAGCTCCAGAGCAACTTGTGACAATTAATAATAGAAACTGAAATCCTAAAATGAGATTGTGCTTGGCTTCAATAAAGAATTAAAGACAAAAGAAAAGAAGGAACATAACCATCATCAGGCCACCACCATACTTTTACTCCTTTTACTCTTTTTGTTGGATATTGAATTTTGGTACAAGTATGCTCTCTCCATCAGGTTTGCATAAGCTGTTTCCATATTTTACATATGCTAAATTAAGGCCATTTCTGAGCTCTTTTGTTTTACCAATAAGACAAACACAGAAAAAAGACGAAGGAAATTAAAAACTGTTAAGACACGGGCGTGACAAAATTGAAATCATGCATACGTAAGCAGGACTCTACTCTTTTGTTTTAAGAAAAGTCAAAAACAAATGCAACTTGCAATTCCATGCCCAACATAGCATTCAAATTTCAGATCTTAATTTACTACAACAAAAATTTTAAAAATATAATATGCAATATATCGCATATATAAATGGATAATTCAAGAACCATGAAAATACCGTGTTAGGAGAGGATGAAGTCCCATTAACAGTATATTCAGCAATGACTGCATGATACTGGCACGGAGGTACACCATTGCTTGTTCCAAGTTTTGATATATCACAATTGATTTCAGGATTACAAGAGCATTTGCCAGAGCAGGTGCTCGACTTGGACTTGTCACAATTGTAGGAAACAAAGAATCTCCCATTTGTTGCAAAGTTTGGGTGAAATGTGAAGCCTTGTAAACCGAACTCATTGTCATAGTGAACCAAATCAGTCAGGTCAATGAATGGGTTTGTCAAGTTTATATCAAGTGTCTTGCCAGACCCCTGGGGTGGAACTGTTGCCAAAAAAATCTTACCAGATTGTGTTACCAGAAAGACCCTGTTTGAACCATCAGGATGCGATGCAAAATTGGTGTATGACCCATTGAAAATCTTCTCAAGGCATATACCTATCAGGGAAGACACCAAGTTATCATATAGAATATGTATTTGGACATATAGTTGGGAAGTAATTATGCAAAACAAACCTAGATACACATGCAAGTATACTAAGCTTATATGCTAGGCTGCACACTTAAGGGAAATCAGTACATAGTTTATGTTCTTCTGTAATTTAAGGAAGCAATACAAAATACTGCTTTCATGACCATGAGGCAGCATGTATGTTTTGAGAAAAATGAAAGCAGATGGTATAAGATGTTTAAGTTCTGTAGGTGTATACAACATATTTCTTTCTTTGCATAGACACATTTCAAATCCTTACTGGAAAGAAAAGTAGAGAGAGAGAGAGAGAGAGAGAAAGTACCTTGCGGTGGAGGAGCAGGCTGTGTTGCATTGAACCCGACTGACATGCCACCACTGAAACAGACAGTCTGATCACTGGCATTCCCACCAGCTGCTGAACAGAAGTCAGCAGCTCCTTTATAGCTGTCAGATAGTTTATTTGGGGAGGCACTGTTAGTGGCGAAGGGAGAGTTGGTGATAGTAACATCCTTGCATGCATTCCACGTTTCTGTGCAGAAATCTGCTGTAGAGTTGGTAGGAGGTGATGATTGCACCAGATTGCTGTTGCAGAGAAATGGGAAGTTCTTGGATTTTGAGTACAAGTGGAAGGCATAGGGGCTGCATTGCTGCATGTAATAAATACTTTGTATTAGCAAAAGAAGTTTTGTGATCAGGAAAAGACCCGTTTATTGCTAATATTGTAGATTGCCTGGCAAGGCATCCCTCATCACTTTAATCGAAAGCATTTTTGGTGAATAACCCTGATGCATTGATACTCTTCGCATCCAATGTACCCAGTAAAATACTTCAAAAGAAATTACTTCTGATCCAAAATTGTTTTCCTGGGACTTTATGTATGGATGTTATTAGCATGTGTTTCGCAATTCGTCAAACACCTCCCGTTCACCCAACATTACCATTATATCAGGCCAATAAAGCGTGCAGTTAAGCAATAAAACCACAACAACACGAGGGGCAACCTCAAATGTTACCATGGATCAAGTAATCGAGAAAAGAATTGAGGAAAAAACAAGGAATTTCTAGTGGATCCGCCATGCCTACACTGCCCACTGGAAAAGTGCAAAGTCAGAGAACTCCCAATTTCACTGGAGAGCTTTTTCCAGTTACACAATGGTCATAAACGGATTTTTTACTTACACGGTTCAAAAACTGATCTTAACTACAATTACGGCCTAAGAGCAAATTTATTTTCACAAACGGCTTAACAAAGGACATGAGTTGAACTCACGCCCTTTAAGTCCACATATCGCATTTATATCATTTTTTTTTCACTTTCGGTGTTTTTAAAAGATAACAACCAGAGCACATCAACGTCTAAAGGGTGTGAGTTGACGTGAGTTCAACTCACGCCTTTTGTGTCTTTAGGCAGTGTTCGGACAGGCAAAATGAAGGTTTAAAGGCGTGAGTTGAACTCACGCCCTTATTTAAACCGTTTGTGAAAATAATTTTGCTTTAAGTTCAATTCTGTAGATAACATTAATTATTAGACTCTTTAAGTAAAAAATCCTCATAAACCTGACAACCAGCTTAAATTCACCCAACTGGATTTACTAGGCCTTTTACGAATTGGGCGAAAGTGGGCCTCATTGGCATATTGTTGCAAAATGGATGGTACTGATCCGAATGAATACCATTTCGAACAGAAAGGAAAATAATGGTTAACGAAGTTCGTATTGTTTTATTTAGAGCGTTCAGTAAATCACTTGATTAATCGAAACCTGAATTAAATTTTATTCGTCGATCGGATGGTGCAGAGTGCAGACTGTCCTCCGAATCTAGTATGATCTGATATTCTGATGTACATCAGAGCTTTCTCGTTCTTGGAATATTATATGGGGAAATTAGTTTTATGCTATTTTAAAACTTCAAAATTAATAATATGTCACTTCAAACTTTTAGTTTAATTTAATGTCACTTCAAAATTAATTTATTCAGTCTTTTACCACAAACATATAATTTTTATAACATTTTAATTAAAAAAATCTGTATTTATACATAATTTTTTGTATTTCCATTTTTAAATCTAGATATACAATCCTCAGGATATTAGATCTTTTTACTTCTATCGAAGCGATATGTCTTCCTCTCAGTTCTTTTACCTCTTCTTCGGTAAGCCTAGAAGTTGGATGTAGGAAATAGTATTCATATCGTTGAATCGATGAAACTGTCCTTTGCTACCGCATGAACCTCCTTGCTCTCCTCTTCGTACAACTCTCCTAACTTTTTCTTCCCCTCTTTTGATTTCTAGGGTTCTTTCGTACTGGCACGTGGTAGCTGTTCAAACGGTGCTCCATAACCATTCTTATCCCATGTCTCTCGATCGGAAATAAACAGAGATAATCAAAATTGAAAAAAAAAAAAAAGAGAAGACGGAAGAGAAAGAAAACAAAAAAGAACTATGCGCAAGGTTGGCCACCTATTTGAAATTGCTATTTATTTTTTTTAATGCCACACACAGCGGAAGAAGAGGCCAAGAATTTATTTGGAAGAAGTCAGATTATTAGGGGTTGGGTACTTGAAGGTGTTAGGCTTAGTCTTGGTTTAAATCACTTGTGATTTTTTTTTTAATTTTTGCGTGAACGTGTATCACTTATTGCTTTTATTGACTATGCGATATAAATATCTCTTACGGCTTCAGTTGAAAGTACGTTCAATTTACCAGAATCGATACCGGTACCAGGTTTATCAATACTGATACTGCTATCGAGTTTATCAGAAGCTAGCTATTTGATCTGATGAGGGTATTTTCATCAACATAGATAATTTATGTATTTTTATTTAATGATTCCACATGTATACAATATTTGTGGTAAAAAAACTAAATAAATTGATTTTGAAGTGGCATTAGACTAAGCTAAAAGTTTGAGTGACATTTTATTAATTTTAAAATTTTAGAGTGGCACAAAACTAATTTCCCCTATATTATATTGGATGATTAAGATATTCTTTTTGGTGTGATTAGAGAAAGTGGTTGATGAGTAAAAATTATTACCGTTGATTAATAAATTAATGCACTATCTGTGATCATAGTAGAATTTGTCTATATTAGAATTATATTTGATTGATGGGTTAGAAATTATTTAAAAGACTTGAATAATTAAATACCTAATCAGTAATCACCCATACTTGAATTTGTTTCTTAGTATCAATTACATTTGAAAACTTATAGGATGAAGTCACATGCATGTAACTTTTCTTTTGTCCGCTATTCTAGATTTGACTTTGATTCAAGTTCTATATTATATATATATATATATATATATATATATAGATAGATAGATAGAGTGGAGATATTAACTCAACTTAAGCTCACTTTCGGAGACCTTCGCAGAACTTAACTCAAAAAACATATTAACTCATCTCGAAATTTTAATTTATCATTCTCATTAAATTCTTTATATGAAAATCTCATGGGATGCAAAAATTTGGAGCGTTTTGAGCTTTTTAAGTCGTGGTTTTTAATTTTTAAAAATCAAATCTAAAAATAATAATAATATATTCAATACTTGAACATCATTTTAAAAAATTAAAAACGGTAACTTGAAAATCTCAAAACACTCCAAATTTTTGCATCCCACAAGATTTTTATATAAAGAATTTAATGAGAATGATAAATTAAAATTTCGAGATGAAAATCTCATGGGATGCAAAAATTTGGAGCGTTTTGAGATTTTTAAGTTGTGATTTTTAATTTTTGAAAATCAGCTCTAAAAATAATAATAATATATTCAATACTTGAACATCATTTTAAAAAATTAAAAACCACAACTTAAAAAGCTCAAAACGCTCCAAATTTTTGCATCCCACAAGATTTTTATATAAATAATTTAATGAGAATGATAAATTAAAATTTTGAGATGATTTAATATATTTTTTGAATTAAGCTCACGGAAGGCCTTAAATGAGCTTAAGATACTTGTGATTTACTTAATATCACGGAGGCCTTCCGTGAGCTTAACTCAAAAAAAATCAAATAATCTCTAAATTTTAATTTATCATGCTCAATAAATTCTTTATATTAAAATCTTGTGGGATGCAAAAATTTAGAGTGTTTTGAGCTTTTTAACCCATCGTTTTTAATTTTCTAAAATGATGTTCAAATATTAAATATTTTATTATTATTTTTAGAGTTGATTTTCAAAAATTAAAAACCACGACTTAAAAAGCTCAAAACGCTTCAAATTTTTGCATCCCATGAGATTTTCATATAAAGAATTTAATGAGAATGATAAATTAAAATTTGGAGATGATTTGATATATTTTTTGAGTTAATCTCACGGTATATCCACTATATATATATATATATATAGTGGAGATATCGTGAGCTTAAGCTCACGGAGGCCTTCCGTAAGCTTAACTCAAAAAACATATTAAATCATCTCGAAATTTTAATTTATCATTCTCATTAAATTCTTTATATAAAAATCTTGTGGGATGCAAAAATTTGGAGTGTTTTGAGCTTTTTAAGTCACCGTTTTTAATTTTTTAAAATGATGTTCAAGTATTGAATATATTATTATTATTTTTAGAGCTGATTTTCAAAAATTAAAAACCATAACTTAAAAAGCTCAAAACGCTCCAAATTTTTGCATCCTATGAGATTTTCATATAAAGAATTTAATGAGAATGATAAACTAAAATTTCGAAATGATTTGATATGTTTTTTGAGTTAAGCTCACGGAAGGCCTCCGTGAGCTTAAGCTCACGGTATCTCCACTCTCTCTCTCTCTCTCTCTCTATATATATATATATATAGTAAATCTATGGTGAGCTTAAGCTCACGAAAGACCTCCGTGAGTTTAGCTCAAAAAATATATCAAATGATCTTCAAATTTTGATTTTTTAATCTCATTAAATTCTTCATATTAAAATCTTATGGGGTACAAAAATTTGAGATGTTTCGAGTTTTTTAAGTCACTCTTTTCAATTTTTGAAAGTAATGTACAAATATTGAATATTTTATTATTATTTTTGAAGCTGATTTTCAAAAATTAAAAAGAGTGACTTAGAAAACTCGAAACATCCCAAATTTTTGTACCTCACAAGATTTCAATATGAAGAATTTAATGAGAGTGAAAAATCAAAATTTGGAGATCATTTGATATATTTTTTGAGTTAAACTCACGGAGGTCTTCCGTGAGTTTAAGCTCACCGTAGATTTACTATATATATATATATATATATATATATATATATATATATATATATATTGGCCAATTACAAGGCAATTTTTTTAAAATCGACAACTATTCATTGTTTGACTAGCATCTAGATCCGTTAGGTAAGTACATATCACAACATGTGGTTTTCAGCACCGACCAACGGACTATATATGCTAAAAATTAACTAAAAATGTCTTAAAAATTAAAAAAAAACAAATTACAAACATGTCAGGTGTCAAATTAAAAGTCAATGACCCGTTAAACAGAATATATAGATCATACCTAACATAAGAGATCAAATTGCTTTAAATGAATGTATCAGAATCTCTCTTTTTTCAGCATTTAACTATACCGAAATAAACTTCTATATAAGATAAAAGCGTCTAAAAGTTCCAACAAGATTATAATTAATTCAACTTTTTGTATGTCATGCATGTTCTTGTAAGTGATAACCTACGTATGTTGATGATGATTTCTTCTCACTAACAAAGTAATATCATCTTCTCACTAAAAAAGTGAGTTTCAGACTTATAGAGAATTTAATCAAGGTCCCAAATCCCAATTTATATGGATGCAATAAACCTTATATCAATATCAATGCAATTTATATATATTCACTGTATAGAAGAACATGTATGTAATATATTTTTGGCACTACTTAGTTATCAATATAAGCAGATAAAGCTGTGAAGCTTTGGATATAATGAGTTAAAGGGTTCAGAATTACCGCGCAAAGAATCGACTTCATAACATCAGCACATGCTGCATTGGAGATGTTCATTTTTGCAAATTGATCCTCAATCGCAAGATCATCGGCTATGCTGCAACAAGCTCGGTCTCTATAGCTGCAAAAGGCCAGTGAACCGTTTATCTTTTTGGGATAAGCTGTTTGAGAAAACAATGGGGGAAGCCATGATCGATATGTCAGACAAAGAAGTAAAAAGAGAAGAATAGAATTACAATATTAGCAGAAGATGATTATACATATTATACATGTTCCTAATGTTTTACTTGCGAAATGTTTAAAAAGAAAATACAAGGAGGTTGTTTGAGTGTGGTCAGTGAACTTACTCTGATCCAAGCACATTGGTGCAGAATAGGAACATGGCAGAAGGAAATAAGACAGGAGCAGAATCAAAGGAGGGATTGTTTCACACCTCATCACTAACAACTGAGATTATTCTTGTGAGGTGAGAGAGGCAGGAAGTACTCTTTCTTATTCTTATATATATAGAGAGAGAGAGTGTGTGATGCTATGGTGTTTCGTGAATCATAAAATATTTTGTGTTTCGCGTCAGTATCTCGAATTTAAAAGTTTAAACGGCTGATTCAAATCGTTGAACATCATCTTCATATTGAAATATCTTTGGAGATCAAATTTTATATTTTTTTAAATTTTTTTGCTATTTTTTAAATGGTACAAAGTTTGTTGATCTAATGATTTCTGCACCATTCAAAACTAACGATTTTGTACCCATCTAAAAAATAGCAAAAAAATATAAAATTTGATTTCCAATGATATTTCAATATGAAGATAATGTTCAACGGTTTGGATCGGCCGTTTAAACTTTTAAATTCGAGATACGGACGCAAAACACCATAGCATCACTCTAAATATATATATTTCTAATACCTGCATAATTTCTCTGGTTGACTTAGGCAGAACACCTTGTTTAAATAAGAACAATTGGATGATTGCTCTTTAACTTCCTACAATTTCATGTCTAGTCCTTCGATTTACAAGACATTAAATTATTCTTAATGGTAACTATTTCTGTTTTATTTTCTTTGAAAAATTTGAAAAATTACTTTTTAGTTCTCAGGGAACACGGCGTGTATTGGTATAATTCTTGTTTCTTTTCTACAACTTAATTACGGGTTCTTTAAGGAGATTCTTTTATGTCAAATAGCTAGAAAATAAATTTTGTTTATTTTGTAAAAAAAAATTCGTTACATGTATTTTCTAGATCGAATAGTAGCTCAATCCTACTGTCTTTTTAGTTGTTCAATATATACCTACAGAACAATATAACAAAATTGTGTGTATGTTTATTTGACTTCTGAAAATTGCTACATTAATGATTGTTGAAATTTTGAAGGATTAATTGTTTAACTTCTCATAAAATTAAATAGAAGGGAAAACAACATGCTACCTACTGTGTTGTATTCTTTGGATATTAGTCAATTCTCTTAGCCCAATAATTCCGAAGTCAGAAGGGGGAGAGTGAAAAAAGAAAAGAAAAGAAATATATAACGATTATTCTGGCAAGTTATTAACCAATTGAAAAGGCTTCTAGATGTCACATGCTGCCAATGCATATAGTTTTAATAAATTTGTCTATTAGAAGTTAAATTATATCCAATCCATTAATTATACTATTTTAAATAAAAAAGTATTTGAGATTTTTTATTGAAACTGATTTAACATTATATTATCTGACGTTGAATTTCTCCTCTTAACTAAAACTTCTCTGCCCTTGAAAAAAAAACTATTAACAATAAAAATATCGGCCTACAAATGTTGCTTTCAGGGAAGTTTGTTTTTCTTTAAATAAAAGTCAAACATTGGCTTACAGCTCTTAACTGGCTGATATCCATTCAATAAATTAAATATAAAAAAGCTTACTTAAATATTTAAATAGAAAAAAATCTAAAACTAAAATTCCATTGGCCAGTTTGTGACAAGCACATACGACTTATAATCATTATGAGTGCAATTAACTTGCAGGTATCCGCCATTTAAAAATTTTAATTTAAAATTTTGAACTAACTAATCAGTCTACAAGTGGACTTTATATGGATGATGCCAATTCAATATCCTATTTTTTGTTCTTTTTATCTCGTTTTGCTTTTTTAAAGGAGTCTACTGAGTTTAGTTCCTTTGTAACTTCGTTAACCTTTGCAAGTTTCCATTATGATCAACTATTATCGTTTCCATTTCTTCCCTTTTTAGTGACTGTGATAATTCATAAATCATAATCCTGAAAATTTCACATGCATCCCTAAAATATGTTCATATTTAACCCCTTGTAGAAACAACAGGTACAACCTTGAATGCTTAAATTTCTCTCCTTTATTCAAACCAATACCAACAAAAAATATTTTTGGATATCTGTGAAAATGTAAATTAAAGAAACAGGAAGTGAAGTGGATTTAAATTCATTTTTTCATTGGTTGAAAAATGATGATGCCCGGAGCCTTCGACGTATGAAAGACATTACGATTTTTAAATACTAAATATGAATTAATTTCTTCTTGTTTCGTGTACAACCATGACATTAATTATCTGCACAACATATTGTTGACTGTACAAATAGCATTGTTACATATAACAATTTGATTAAATTTTCTGTAATTGAAAAAGAAAAATTAAATATCTTAAATATCTCCACAAGAGCGATCTAAGAACAGTAGAACACTTACAAAAAAAAAAAACATCAATGTCTCTGATTTGTCCATGACCGTCGATTACCATCATTGTGTATTTGTGTGTGAAATTCTTGAGAAAGGGGCGGCGGGACGTTTCTTTGACTTTGACACCCGTTTATAGTAACTTTTGACCCGGTGCGCACGAGAACAGACAAAAGCCGACACAATTTAGATTTTATATTTAGTGTGCTTTTTCTATATCTCGATCACAACTTTCATTTAATAAATAGACACAATTTATAAATTTGTTATAAACTCTTTATTATATATATATATATATATACATTAGTCATGATATTTTTTAAATTTTAAATTTTATTAATTTAATCAAATTATTTGACCCGATAAAATTTAAAATCATACAATTGAATTGAGTAATTTAATTTCAAAAGCAAAAGCACATCATTTTTATAAGATATTTATTTTAGCATAACTCAAAATAGAAAGTGATCCGAGTCTAAAAAATAAATTAGATAATATGATCCAAATATAACTTAAAATGCTCAATTTGTATTTGAAACTCACACATTATTATCTGTAACTTACTGTGATCTGAATCAAGAAAAATCTAACAGCTGAATCAACCATTATCCAGATTTGCCTGATACCCAATAAAATTTGAACCCTGACTATCTGAGTGAAATAGTTGTTCCGACCCATAAATGTACCGAATCCAAAATTGATTAATCCGGAATATATTGAATCTGATATCAATATGTATCCGAAAGTAAAACGTATATAACTTTATCCGACTCAAAAACAATCTGACTTGCTCGATTTGCCAGGTCTAACACTGACTATCCATATAGGGTATTGATAAATATGTGTGTTGTGCGTGTTACGTGCAAGCACGTAATGTATTTGATATGAAATATATCGTGTCAACATGTGTTCATGTGTTTGAACATGTGTGTTTTAACATATCAAAATTTTATAAATCCAAACACATACGTCTAAGACACGTGACACGTTTAGCATGTCGTGTTAAACGTATTCGTGATTATACGTGTTTAATATGTGTCAACACTTGTAGCACGTACACATTCAATAAATTTTAAATAAAATTGAAGAAACATATAAGAAAAATCAGAAAAATTAGAATGGTCTTGGTCACAAAAAATAAAATTGACGTGCCATATTCAGAAATATCATATATATTAGAGTGATCATAATCTTTAGCTTTAGTATCAAACTAATCTTTTAAGCATTCAAATATTTTAAAAGTCTAATATGCTTCTTTAGCTTTAGTATCAAACTAATCTTTTAAGCATTCAAATATTTTAAAAGTCTAATATGCTGAAATATTTTATACGTGCTACACGTGCGTGTACACGTGTTAGATGTGTGTGTTTAGACGTGTCAAAATTATTTATATGTTGATCACGTACGTCTAACAATATGGCACGTGTGATATGTTAATATGACACGTATAGACACATTTAGACATGAACACGTATTCGTATGCGTATTTACACATGCGTATATATATATGTCTTACATATTTATCATTATCCTATCGATGTGAATCTAAATTTTGTGTCAATGTATCACGGATTCGTTCAATTTAATCACAAAAAGAAAGGATGAAGACGGATTGTTAACAGTCGCTCAAGTGTTTTCAACTAGAGCAGGCCACAACAACTACCTATCCTGAAATAGGCCGACCATGACCCAAATAAGTGATTACAATTTCTCTATCCGTCATGTATTCATGTACATATTTTGATACGTTCTAAATTGAGGCACCAAGTTGTATGAGGAGGATAGATGTGTATATGTGTAGAGAGTGTTGAAGGTGTGTGTAGTATGTGCACAAGAGTTAATCTGACCTATAAACTCTGTATGTATGTGAAAGAATTGATCTCCTCCTCTGTCATCGGCTAGACCTTATATAGGAGAAGACGATCACGGAGATCATGGTAAATCGGTGGACAAAACTTGAGTATAACAAGTCATAAATGAGGCAAATAAGTGCACGCAATGATAAGTTAGTATGCTTGGCCACGTGTAATTGTTATGTACAATCATACACTATATGAGATCATGACTAGTTATAAATCACTTTACGTGTTTGTGGATGGTTACAAAGACGATTATACTCGAGATGAGTACCTAAGCAGTTCTCGAATTTGGAAATGTCTAGCTCGAGGTGAACCATTCAAGATGAATAGTGAGTGAAGGAAGCCTTATAGGGCCTAGTGAATGAGTGGCTTGGGGCTAAGTGGTTAAGACTATAGTAATTGAGCATTCAAGAACATAGCTCTATCAATGTTGCGGGTCTCCAATATCCCCAAATGACCTCACCAACTTTCAACTCACCATAGTACTATCACAATCAATTTTTTAAGCTCATATTTAATTGGAACAAACATAATTAGTGTTCTAAATTCGTGTCTACCATGGCTGAGTACTGCACGGGCTGAGGACGACATAATACGGTTGTCAGGCATGGTACATTACGATAAGACACGATTTTGAATCTGTGCTTTTAATCGTATTGTGTCTATTTTTTTTTTAAATCGGCATGACACAACATGACACGCAATAATATAGTATCTAGACACGACACGAAATAAAAATATGACATGACACAATATGAATTCAGTATTTTGCAATTTTTGCATCAAGTCAAGGGGTTATTCCCAACTTTAGTATCCATGACTTATGATATTTTTATTATTTCGGTGTCCACAATAGCTTTTGAATTATATTTAAACGCAGTTAATAAAGTTCTAACTGATAAAAGAATGAGATTGTGTGAGAAAGTATTTGAGGCTCTAGTTCTGTTGAAGGATTGGTACGATACCGAAAGTAGTTTTCAAGACAAGTCGTGAATGTACTCAATTTATCGGGAAGAAGTTACCGTTGCATCAAGTTCACCCAAAAGAAAGGATGCCAGAGGTGAACCAACACCTTAAGGAAAAAGATTCATTTGCGAGATACTCAAATCCATATATGTCTCTACACCTAGAAAAAATGAGAAATAGTTTTTTAAATTTCATATTTTTAAATAAATGTCTATATTTTTTGGCATTTTTATATTTTCATATATATTTTTTTTTATTTTTTGAAGATTTTTTAATAATTTAGCCACGTCATATTGTATAAATATGACATGATTATAATCAAAACGATTAGACACGACACAGGGTGTGCTTTATTCGTGTTGTGTCATAACCGTACCATGCTGCCTCTCCACTAATTTTAGACACGACATGACATAGCATGAAAAAAATATGACATGACATAAATCTAGAAAACCAAAAATATTTTTTTCTTATAAAATTATGTCATCATAAAATACTTTTGTTTGACTATACATTATTATACTAAAATGTATAGATAACACCAATAATACCAACAATAAAATGAAAAGTATTTTTGATAAAATTAGTAATAAAATAACATTATTATGATTATAATAATAAATTATTATAATATAGTAATATATAATCATATAAATATAAATCAATAAAGTAAAATTTTTAACTACATAATCATAATTAACTAATTATCATTATTATTAATGTATTATTAAATATTATAATCATAATAATAAGAAAATATAATATTAAATATTTCTATAATTATACCAAAAAATATAATAAAATACTAATCATAATGATAATATAATGATAATTAAATTATATTAAATAATAAAATATTAATCATAATGATAATACGATGATAATTAAATTATATACAAATAATAAAATTAAAATTATATTAAAAATAAATAAGAATAAGAATATATTACTTTTGACAATGTAAATACATTATTATATTATTGTTTTTAATTATTTATATTTGACTCTGTAATTTAAACGAGCCATAAATTTTATTTTTCACTTATCTTCCAATGAAATATAACCTTAAAAAATAATTTGTTTCATCTTCTTAAACTCTCTCACTTATTTAATTTTATCGAGACGAATTGTCATTGTTTTTTATGCTTATTAACTAATGCATATTTTGAGGAACTAGTTAGGTACTCGCGCGTTGCAGCGATCATTTTTATTAAGTCGATATCATAAAAATAAAAATAGAATTCAAGCAGATTTTCAAAGAGAAAAAATGGACGTTGAGCATAAGGATGCATTGACAAATTAGATCAAACAAGAATTAAATAAAAGTTTAATAATTGAGTGGTATGCGCATTAGAGATTGATTGACACTTATCTTTTCAAAACCCAATTTTAGCCTTCTACTGTCCTACAAGAAGTAAAGTTGAAAGTAAGTTTTTAAATTGGAGATTGATATGAATTAAATATTTTCTCACAATGGGAAGCAAAAAAGAAATTAAAAACAAAAGATGTACAATTGTTGATAGTTTAGTCAGAAAGAACCATCGTTTGTTACAATAAGGAAAATAAACATTTTATACTTGACAACCTCCGCCATGACTTAAAATTAAAAATAATAATAATAAGTACAAACCTCAATCAAGGACATTTTAGTTACTTGACATTCTGATTTTAATTTGCAACCATACAATTATTTATCTATTGAACTTGAAACAAAATCTGAAATCATGCAATTACTTACATTCTGATTTTAATTTGCAATCATAAATTACCTATTGAACTTGAAACAAAATTATATCATCTATTACTGGTTATTTGTAAACTCTCAAGAATTTCATGAGGCAAAAGAGATAAGTGTAGTCATTTACTTATCAGAAGAAGCAACTGGTGACCATCTTTTATGAATTTCACAAGGAGAGATTAATTATTCACAATACGTTAGGAAATTAAGCCATATGTAAGTTTGTGATCTATGTAACTCACATTTATTTTTTGTTTGTTAGGCTTTGTTCAATTGTACAATGCTTCTTGTAAAGAAAAGACATTTCTGCAAGAATTTTCATACGCTTTTTGCAAATGATAAATTATCCTAATTGATAGAAATATAAACAAAAATAATTTACCAGTATATCTTGAAAAATAGAGGGTTTCTCTCAGACCAAGAAGTCTAGATTGTGGGATATGATTGTTAAACTAATCTATTATGACAGCCCATGTACACATAAGAAATCTTTGACTGCTATAAACTGGTAAAGACAACACAAAAAAATACAATTCGAATAATAAATAGGACATTTCTGCGAAAATAAATTCTCTCTCATTTATACTTCAGAGTGCATTGTCATGAAATTTGGAGGAATTAAGCTAGGAGTTGCTCTATTATTTATTCCTAATGAAAATCACCTTTCTCTATTTTTAAGTTCATAGTACAAAAGAAGAAGCACGGTAAGCGAAGCTCACCTTATTCCAAGCTTGCATCAGCCTTTTAGCGACCTGCCAGTAGAAACACACAAATTAGTAAAGAGAAACAATAATTTGTTACTCACACCATCTAATGTTGTACAACAATTTGCAACTCACATCATTTAACAACCTAACATTAAATTAGTTTGAAAGAAACATAACAGTTACAAACTTTGAGAACCTCCTCAAGTTTGTATGCCTACATTTTTTAATCAACTTTCAAAGTTTGTACGAATTTGAATATACATTAGTTCATTCAGTTTTTAACTTAAATTAGAAGGTCAATTCAAACTTGTCTGATTATGAAAAGCAAAAAGAAACAATCATCAGTTGTCTGCATCTTGCCATCCTTTCAAATACACTACATCATTCAATAAAAAATTAATAAATCTTTGTTAGTACTCATAACTTTTAAACACTGAAAGAAAATATACACTACATAAGTCCTCCTCATTTTGCTATCCCTTGAAAACACACTGCACCATTCAACAAAAAAATAATAAACTTTTGTTAATTAGTACTCAGAACTTTTAAACCTGAAAGAAAAAAAATACATTTTATGATATCACAAAGATCAAAATTCAAAGCAATGCCTTTTTTTTTCTTGGAATGGACATCATATTAGGTTAAAATATCTTTCCTCAATTAGTTCTTTCGCCTTTTTATATTTCCTCAAAAATAACAATGTGTTGCTATCTTATAGAAGTATTTTTCATTTTAAAGAACCTAATTCCTAAATATGTGGAAGTATTTTGTTAATAAAACCTGAATCTGAATTGAAGAAACTAACTCTAGAATCTTATGAAAAATATTTTTTTTAAAAGAAGAGGAGAGAACTCACCTGAATATATGGAGTCAAAGTGAAAGCTGTAGCACCCATTTAAAATGTCATAATATTATCATTTATATTTTTTTATAGACGTATCAATTGTCAATCAATTTAAATAAAATCCTTAAAAGATTTTATAAGTTATGGATTTAAAAATCCTTAAAAATTGCAA
Source organism: Schoenoplectus tabernaemontani (assembly GCA_037127355.1). NCBI lineage: Eukaryota > Viridiplantae > Streptophyta > Magnoliopsida > Poales > Cyperaceae > Schoenoplectus > Schoenoplectus tabernaemontani. Next base: position 10,950,649 of record CM073757.1, read on the forward strand.
ATATCCCAATAATTGTCATAATATCCTTAAAAGATGTATCAATTGTCATAATATCCCAATAATTGCAAATCAAATTGAAATATCATTGCAATCAATTTAAAAAGTTCCATAAATGTCACTTTCGAGAATAATAATCCTAATTCTTTTGCGTGATTATTTCCTTATTTAGTAAATAGTATACTCATCTATTTTGAGCAATATTTTCCTTAAAAATAGCACTAAATAAGTAAATAGATTAACTCTACATGCTACATCATTGTTTGAATTTTTACCTTTTAATACTTATTGGTAATGTAAATCTAAGCCAAACTGGTACCATTTGAATGTAAGGCTTTTTTGGAATAGAATGCAATAACTAATCTCACACCATCAGATTGGTTGATACCTAAAAACTAGTCTGATTTAAAAAAATAAATAAAATTAGTACAAATCAAATGATCCTCATTTATCATAATTCAATACTGAAATAATATAACATCATGCACTTCCTAACATCATGCACTTTCTGAAATAATGTAACATCATGCCCATTAGTATTAAGCATTAGTGCGATAGATATTGAGATCATGAGGAAAAAAAAATCATCAATACATATCTGCTATCATTTTTCAGTAACAATAAAATCTAGGGAGAGGGATACCGATAAGCCAGAGAGATAAGCGGGGGAGAGAAAAGTGTAAGGAAGAAGAGGCGATCCAAAAGTTGAGATGATTAGTGAGGTATGGCCAATCAAACTATCTTTACTAAAGTAAGCTAAAAAAACGACCAAAAGACAATGAGAGGAAACGTCGCCGCCATGGTTTGGAGAGGAGATGGAGAGGAGATAGAGATCCGACGAGGGTTGTAGGGAAAGAGATCCGGCGAGAGTCTGGGGGTGGCTCCCATGAGAGGTGGGGGATATTCGAATGGTTAGGTTAACTGAGAATTGAGATGGAGAAGAGGCTTAGAGCGTGGCAAAATTTTAATCAAGGTTGTCCGTCCTGAGAGAAGAAATGGTGATGAAAACGTGAAAATGAAAGTGATTGTGACCTTTTGATCTAGTATAATTATTATCAACCACCCGATTAAGGGTATTATGGGTATTATAAAAGTTTAAAAATAATGATAAAAATGGATACATCCAGTTTAAACTGCTTTATATAATAGTACTAGTAGAGTACCCACGCGTTGCAGCAGACTCTTTTATTTAAACATAAAATATTATAAAATAAACATTTACATTGATCTAATATAAAATTATGGACTCATCACATTACAGAGAAAAACTAGTAAAAATTATATGAGATAAAATATGAAATATATGAAAAGAAAATTTGCAAGTTCAAGTTTTTTAGTATAGAAAATGATATGGAATATGCACAGTGATTATGATAGTGTATAATTGATCCTTGTAGTGTAAAAAATTGAGCTCTTTCTGTAAATATATGTTAATTATCCCTTTAATCATGACAATGAGTATTGTCATGAAAAGCATGCGCTAATCATTATTGTCATGAAAAGTCTGCACTAATCATGGAAAAAATTGAAATTAAAATTAGGCCTCTTTCCAAAAAAAATTGTCAATTTTTAATCAAATCTGTATCTTCCCAAAAATATTTGTCAATTACTCAATTATCCCTTTAAGAAGCAAAGTGTTTATTTTTTCATAAATATCAAAGAAAATTGAGAAATAAAAAGGGCGATCAATCAATCACATAGGAAGAAAATAATAATATATAGTTATCTCTAAACATTTTAATATGTTAAGTTGTACAAAACTTCTAAATAAGCCAGCAAAAAATAATTAAAATTCTACAAGAAATCTTGCAATGGAAATAAAGATACATATTAGTATGAAAGTCCCTGCACTAATCAGAAATCATGAAAAAGTATAAATTAAAATTTGGCCTCTTTTGCCAAGATAGATTTTTATGTAGACCTGCAACTCCAGCCTTTAGTTATAAATATTGCATACATATATAATGTGACCTATTTCTAATAAGTAAATCATACTATTATTATTCAGCCATAACTGAAATTGGGAATGTCATTCCTTCACTTCAGCATCTAAAATTGTAAGTGAAACTTGAGGAATATGCCTAAAAATATTAACACACATAATATACTAAATCCATCGTTCTAAAGATGAATTGGTCTGTGCAAATTCTCAAATCTCACTCACTACAAATTCTTTGCATGATACTAATAAAATGTCAAAACTTAACAAAACACCTTCAGGGCTAGAGTTTAGCAAGCAAACAATACTCAAGTATTGATTGCTTACTAACTCAAGTCGGTACCAGGATCTAAAATTTTACTACATACACATAACTATTTGGTAACAATTGCTTTGCACACTGATTTTGCATGCAACGATTAATATTGAACTAAAGAAGAGGTGGGTGATAAAATTACAAACCTTCTAAAGCAGATCCAAACTCATTAGACTGAAGAAAATAGTTCTATTGTTAATTAACAACTACTATGAATTTCATCTATTTAGCATTTACTGTCGATTTCAGAGAAGTTGATGAAAAATAGAAAATGCAAAAATTAGACTTAAGAAAAAACGACAAAAAGAAAGTTTACATTGAAAAACATAAATACAAGTTGATATCTGCATCGAGGGGTTATAACTCCTTTTTCTCCTTACATTAGAAAGTTAATCTTATTTGAGAATAAATTAATATGAAATAATTAAAATTTTCAGGACAAGTGAAATGAATAATCAACCTTGTCCTTCATGATGGGCGGGTCCCAATGGAGCCTCCTGGTCTGTCACATGCTTTCTGACGAGGCCGTGCATCACAACAGATTAGAGGTAGGAAAGAGGCTGTGAGGTGCAAGCTGACAGGAGAGCGATATGGAGAGAAGGGATCAAGAGGAAGAGCAAGGAGGAGAGAATATGCGAGTCGATCCGTGCACGGGGGAGGGAGGGAGTTGGTTAGGGCGGCTGTATTTTCTATCCGCCGAGAGGATAAAAGAGGAGAAGATATCAGCTTTAGGATTTTATAGTAAAAGCGAAAGTCAGGAGTCGAAAGCGCTATTTCATTGGGGAAAAAAACAGAGAAGAATATAAAGAATTGGATAAAATTAATTATAATCATCCGATGTAGAATATCTTTGATATTTTAAAAATTATAATACTGTTATAAAATTAATAATAGATATTTTATTTTCTCCATCTCCTCTAATAATGATAGAAGTTTTTTATTCTCTTTACCTCCTCCTTAATTCTAAATTTAATTTTGTATTAACTTTCTCCTTTATTACATGATATTTTTCTAACTTATAAATATATACTTGTATGTTGTTGATTGCCATATATCTCTAGAAAAGATAATATAAAAATAAGATTTTAGCCTCTCACAATTTTTATTTTCTATCTTTATTTTATAACACGTTATCAACACGACTTCGCTCTAGTCGAGTTGTGACGGAAGTTTGTTTTATAGTAGAAGCATGAGATCGACATAATCAGATTATCGTAAGATTGTCTCTTAAAAAGGTACACTTTAGATTATATTTTATCATTTTATCATTAATTATAATATCTATTTTCTTGATAAAATTATTCTTATATTGGATGAGACTAATATTTTCATTCCCCGAAGAGAATGATAAAATAAGTAAATATCAGAAATATTTTTTATTATTTATTCAATAACCATAAGTTATTGATACTTTTAATGGCCAGAAGTCATTGCATATGATAATTTAAAGTTTTATCAAAATGTGTTACAATTGATAACTCGAAGTTATCGATATACTTAATAATCGTAAGTTATTATTTTATTCAACTAAAATAATAATCAGAAGTTATCAATTAGATAAATAAATAAATAAATGTAATGTCTCTAATATTTTCTCTTAATGATCTGAAGTTATTAATATTTTTTTGTTTAGTAATTTTCATAAATGAATGTTCGATTAAATTTATTAATATTAGTAGTATTTTTATTTTATAGTCCTTATGACAAATCTTACTAAACTTAAATTAGTTGCTCTTGATATATCGGGCAAGAACTATCTCCCATGGACTCTCGATGTTGAGATTCATCTTACCGCAAATAATCTTGGAGATACAATAAAAGATGAAAATAAAGTCAACCCGTATGAGAAAACCAAAGCAATGATATTCCTTCGTCATCATCTCCATGAGGATTTAAAAACTGAATATTTAACGGTGAAAGATCCGTTAGAATTGTGAAAAAATCTAAAAGAAAGATATGACCATAAAAACAAGTGCACCTCCCAAAAAATCTCATTATGAATGGATTCATTTAAGATTGTAAGATTTTAAATCTGTGGGTGAATATAATTCCATAATATTTCACATAACTTCTGAATTAAAATTATGCGGAGAAAAAATTACTGATGAAGACATGTTAGAAAAAATATTTTCTACATTTCATGCTTCGAATTTGCTCTTGCAGCAGCAATATCGGGAGCGTGGTTTTAAAAAATATTCAGAATTGATATCATGTTTTCTCGTTGCAGAACAAAATAATGAGATTCTCATTTAAAATCATCAATCACGGCCCACTAGCTCTAGTCCATTTCCTGAAGTAAATGCGACAGCATTCCCTAAAGCGAATGCAACATCATTTAAAGGAAATTGTAGTCGAGGACGTGGTCGCGGCCCCAGAAGAGGTCGTGGACGTGGTCGCAATAATGTTTGGCGACGTGAAGGTCATAATTCCAAATCAAATGACAACAATGTGTGAAGATATGAAAGAAAAATAATTCACCATATTCTAAAAAGTCTGAAAGTAGTTATTATAGATGTGGTATGATAAACCATTGGTCACACACATGTCGTACTCTCAAACATTTAGTTGAACTTTACCAAGCATCCATCAAGAAAAAGGGAAAAAGAAGTAGAAATAAATTTTATTAAAAATGAGTCAAGTGGTATACTCATGGATACACACTTAGATGTTTATGATTTCTTTGAGAATGTTGATAAAGAAATAAATATTATGAACTAAGTTTTTTTTGGTTTATTTTAGTTCGGTTTTATGTTGTAAGTTTATGTTTCTCGTGAATAAAATTAGTTTATTTAAATTTGATCATGTATATTTCTTTTGTTCAAAGGAAAAAGAATATGATTGAAAGCTCCAACAGAGCAATGATAGGTATTAGAGACGAATGTCTAGTAGATAGTGGAATAACAAACACTATATTATAAAACAAGAAATACTTTTCTCAATTATCTTCTGCAGAGGCACATGTGAATCTAATTTTTTGTATTAGTAACTTAATTGAAGGCTCTGGAAGAGTTTATATTTTGTTACATGAAGGAACATAATTAATTATAAATGACGCATTATACTCTAGTAAATCCAGAAAAAATTTAATAAGTTTACATCGGGATTATATGACGTCCCGGCATCTACAAACCCGAAAGCAAAAGCTGGTTATCATATCGAAACCATGATTGAAAATAACGTTGAATATATTCAAATTACAACGATTAAGTATAATCAGAAGATCATATTGGAAAAGATGGAAGCTTTATCATCTGGACTATATTGTACGAACATAAGTTCAATAGAATCAAATATGGTCAGTAACCAGAAGTTACATGACACGAAAATATTTACTCTGTGGCATGACATGTTAGGTCATCCAGATAATATTATGATGATGAGGATAATTGAAAGTGCAAATGGGCATCCCCTAAAGGACCTAAAGATTATATTATCAAAAGATTTATCATGTACAACATGCTCTCTTACAAAATTGATAATTAGGTCATCTAAAAATAAAATTGAAAATAAATCTCCTTTATTTCTAGAGAGAATTCAAGGAGATATTTGTGGGCTTATTTCTCCTCCATGTGGACCATTTAGATATTTTATGGTTTTAATTGATGTATCAACTCGATGGTCATATGTTTGCCTATTAACTACAAGAAATGTTGCATTTGCTAGGCTATTAGCATAAATAATCCAATTGAGAGCAAATTTTTTGGATTACCAAATTAAGAGTATTCGGCTTGATAATGCAGGAGAGTTTATATCACAGTCTTTTAATGATTATTGTATGTCAATTGGGATTAAGGTAGAACATCTAATTGCGCATATACATATACAAAATGGTTTAGCTGAATCATTAATTAAAAATTACAACTGATTGCTAGACCATTACTTATGAAATATAATCTATCATCTTCTGCATGAGGACATACCATATTACATGCTACTGCACTTATTAGATTAAGAAGAATATAAATCTAATATAATTAGTCCATATCTTTTTATTAAACGATCAATCTCGAGTTTTATAATTATTGCAGTATATGTTGATGACCTGAATATCATTGGGTCTCCTGAAGAGATCGAAAAAACTGTAAAATTATTAAAGAATGAATTTGAAATGAAAGATCTTGGTATAACAAAGTTGTGTCTCGACCTGCAGATCGAGCATTTACATAATGATGTCTTTGTCCATCAATCAAACTACATCCAGAAGATGTTGAAACGTTTTAATATGGACAAAACTCATCCTCTAAGTACACCAATGGTTGTTCAATCACTTGATGTGAAGAAAGATCCTTACCGACCCCGAGAAAATAATGAAAAAACTCTTGGTTCTGAAGTACCGTACTTAAGTGCAATTGGGGCTTTGATGTATATTGCTAATAATACGAGACCTGATATTATTTTTTCAGTAAATGTATTAGCAAGATATAGTTCTGATCCAACACGCGCGACATTGGAACATAATCAAACATGTATTACGTTACCTTTGTGGGACGCGTGATATGGGACTATTTTATCGAAAAAATATAAAGTCCAAACTAGTTGAATATGCAGATGCAGGATATTTGTCAGATCTCGTATAAAAGCTCGGTCACAATCCAGATATGCGTTTACATATGGTGGCACTGCAATTTCATGGCGATCGACAAAACAAATATTGACAGCAACATCATTAAATCATGTCGAATTAATTGCTCTTTATGATGTTGTACGAGAATGTGTATGGTTAAGATCAATGATCCAACACATCCAAGATAAATGCGGTCTCAAGTCAGTTAGAGAAAACCCGACGGTGATATACGAAGATAATACTACATGCATTGTTCAAATCAAAGAGGGATATATCAAAGATGACAAAACCAAGTACATCTCATCGAAGTTCTTCTCAACACATGATTTACAGAAGAATGATTTGATAAATGTTTGTCAAATCAGATCAGACGATAATTTGGCGGACTTATTCACAAAATCATTGCAAAAAAATATTTTTGAGCAGCTTTCACATAAGATTGACATTCATAACTTAAAAGATGTACATTAAAATGAGGGGGAATATTATACACGTTGCACTCTTTTTCCCTTCACTAAGTTTTGTCCCATTGAGTTTTCTTAGTAAGATTTTTAATGAGGCAACATAACTGATTCAGAAGTATCAGTTAAATTAAGTTGGTCATGAAGTATCAAAATTTAATATTTGTCCAGTAATACAAAATTAATAGTGTATAATATAAGGCGAAACATCTAAAGGAAGTGTTATAAAATTAATCATAGATGTTTCACCCCCTCTACCTCCTCTCATAATAATTATCATATATCAAGATAATATAGAAATAAGATTTTAGTCTCTTATAATTTTTATTTTTTATTTTTATTTTATAACAAATACCATAATAAAAAATAAACTCCATCTGTATCTGTTTTATATAATCTCAACCTAAGATGACCTATGAGTAAAAGTAAAAGATCGGGACGATTAAGAATTTAGAAACTCTCTTCTCCAACCAAGAGAAAATCGCCGATTCTCTAGGGTTTAAGGAAGAAGAAGAGCCGCCACCGTCTCCACCTCTGTTGCGCCGTCATGTCTCCGGCAGACACCGAAGTGAAGAAGCAAAACAAAAAGATGAAGAAAAGGAAGCAAAAGCACGCCGCCACCAGCTCTCCTAGTGGTGAAGAGAGCAAGATCGTTGCCCAGGAGGGAGAAGAAAGGACCGAAGAGCTGGAGGCGACTGGAGATGGAGAGGAGGAAAGAGAGGAAACACCAGTGGAGAAGAAACAAAGAACTGGAGGAGAGAGCGGAGGAGAGGAGAAGTCAATTAAGAAGAAAAAGGGGAGTAAGGGGTCGGGCATTATGACTGACAAGCCTTTCTCAGATCTGCCGCTTTCTGAAGCAACAATGAAAGCCATTCAAGATATGAAATTTGTTAACATGACTCAGGTACTCTCCGTGGAGATTGTAAATGTTGCTTCCTATTGTACTATGAGGCTGTTCTCGTGTATATTTACTATTTGCAACCTGCATTGTAGAAACTATTATCATTTTATAGTAATGGAAGTTGCAAGGTTCTGTTATTATGTCTTATTAGGTTAGTTATACAAAGCAGCAGCATGACAAACCAAGGAATTTTTTTTAATAAAAAAAGGAGTGTGCTAAGTGCTAACTATCTGGAAATGTTTAATAAAAGATATTAGTAGGCATTGTCCTCCTACTTGCTTGAAAAAGAAGCAAAAAAATTATATATCTGGAAATGTGAGTTAACTAATTTTTGTTATAACTTTACAGATTCAAGCAAGATCTATTCCGCCTCTGTTGGAAGGAAAAGATGTGATGGGTGCAGCACAAACTGGTTCTGGAAAGACTCTGGCTTTCCTGGTACCAGCTGTTGAGCTCTTGCATGCTAGTCGTTTCAGTTCAAGGAATGGAGCAGGTGTTATCATAGTATGCCCAACACGAGAACTTGCTATCCAGGTGTCTGTCTATTTACTGAATTTTTCACCTTTAGTTCCAATTTTAATGTCTTACTTAAGTCTAGCAAGTTATATATTTTACTTCTCTAAAGAATCTTATGTATAGGGATGGTCTTCTGATTATTTTAGCATTTTTTTAGGAGAATGAGTGCATTCTACCTTTGCTAGATTGTAGTAATTGGAAAATTATCTAGACAATAGCTTAATTTGAATCTTAATAATATTGCAGATTTGTAGTATAGTGTAGAGAAAATAACAAGCAGTCAATAACTGCTGTACTGGCGTGCTCATATAGGAATATGATCTATGTTTTCAGTGTTTTATTTTGGCCATCAGTTGCACTATTACCATTTTGGCTAACATTTTCACTGGCAACCATTAGCAATCTTGGCCAGAGGGGTCTTTTGAAATGCGGCACTAGAAATTTTAAATTTCATTTAATTGTTGTAGACACATGCTGTTGCAAAGGAGCTTTTGAAATGCCACTCACAAACACTTGGGTTAGTTATGGGAGGTAGTGGGCGAAGAACTGAAGCTGAACAGCTGGCAAAAGGAGTTAATTTGTTGGTCGCCACCCCAGGTCGACTTTTGGACCATCTTCAAAATACGAAAGGATTTATCTATAAAAACTTAAAGGTAATTATACAACCTTGGTTATTCATTTTTTGCTCTGTGTATATATAGAAAGTCTAAAATGTAACATGTTGCACGGATGCATTCGTATACCATGTTAAAATCTCAAACTTCAAATTAAAAATAACCGTTCCAAATTGTTTGATTTGTTCTCCATATAAAATTCTTGTAAAAAAAAAAAATCAAATTTTACATTTTTTTTAAAAATTTATTTGCTCTTTTTTTGGGTAGGAAGTAAATCGTCACTACTGGACAATTCAAAATTCTCAAATCAAGCAACTTTCTCTAGGCCCAAAAAAATAGCAAAAAATTTTAAAAATATAGAATTTGACTTTTTACAAGAGTTTGATATAGAGAATAAATTTAACGGTTCGATCGGTCATTTTTAACTTAAAATTTGAGATTTTGTTGCGGTGTACGGGCGCATCCATGCAACGCGTTGCATTTTAGACTTCCTCTCTCTCTCTATATATATAGATGACTTATGGTGCTTTGCAAAGTAAAAAACCGTTATTGCTTTGGCATGAGATTTCATATCCCGACGGTTTAAATAGTCAATCTAAGTTGCCCAATAATTTATTTATGTAAAAATTTTGTGATTTTTTTGAGCTTTCTAGCTATTTTTTAAATTATTTTTAAAAATAATCCTGAAATAGACTATTTTCTCATGTTAAACAAGGTTGTTTTTAAAAATAATCAAAAAAATAGTTAGAAAGCTTATAAAATCATGAAATTTAATATCCTACAAGATTTTTACATAAAGAAATTATTGAGCAACTTGGATTAACCATTTGAAACTTCGGGTTATGAAATCTCATGTCAAAGCAACAATGGTTTTTTTACTTTTCAAAGCACCATAATGCACCTCTCTCTCTCTCTATATATATATATATATATATATAAGTATCTCTATTCCTTCTCACTCCCCCATTTTTTCAAACACGCTCTCTTACACACGTATCAAGTGTGTTTTTCCCTCTTTTCACCACTCTCGAAGTAATATATTACATTTTCAAAACCCTATCATCTCTTTAGATAAATTTCACCTTACATTTGCCTCAATTTTTTCAAATAAAAAGTTGAAAAGTTGAAAAAACTCTCAAAAAATGGCATTTATCGGTATGTTAGGATAATACTTACAATTTATTTGTAGGATATATATGAGTGTTAAGTGTTAATATAGATATCCCATAGCAACAATTATTGCTAAGGGGTATCCATATTAACACTATGTATGGATACCCCTTAGTAATGACCGGCGATCGTTGCTATGGGGTATCCATATTACACTCATATATATCTTACACATACATTTGCCTCGATTTTTTCAAATAAGAAGTTGAAAAGTTGAAAAAACTATCAAAAAAGTTGAAAAAACTCTCAAAAAAGGGCATTTATTGGTATGTTAGGATAATACTTACAATTTATGTGTAGGATATATATGAGTGTTAATATAGATACCATAGCAACGATTGTCGGCCATTGCTAAGAGAGATCCATATTAACACTCATGTATGAATACCCCTTAGCAATGACTGACAATTGTTGCTATGGGGTATCCATATTAACACTCATATATATCCTACACATAAATTGAAAGTATTATCCTAACATAACATACCAACAAATGCCCTTTTTTGAGAGTTTTTGATAGTTTTTCAACTTTTTATTTGAAAAAATCGAGGCAAATGTAAGGTGATATTTATCTAAAGAGAGGATAAGGTTTTGGAAATGTAATATATTGCTTCGAGAGTGGTGAAGAGGGGGAAAACGCACTTGATAGGTGTGTGATAGAGCGTGTTTGAAAAAGTTGGGGAGTGTGAGAGAAGGAATAGAGGTACTTATATATATATATAGAGAGAGAGAGAGGGTTATGGCGTTTTGGAGATCAAATTTTATATTCTTTTGTTATTTTATATAGAGTGAGGCTATAGTGCTTCGCGTCCGTATCTCAAATTTGAAAGTCCAAATGGCCGATCCAAACCGTTGAACATGATCTTCATATTAAAATATTTTTGGAGATCAAATTTTATATTTTTTGTTATTTTTAGATGGGTATAAGGTTTGCTAATCTAACAATTTCTGCACCATCCAATACTACTGATTTTTCATCCATCTAAAAAATAGTAATTCTTTTTAAAAAAAATATAAAATTTGATCTCCAAAGATATTTCAACATGAAGAGTTTGTTGTTCTAACGATTTCTGCACTATCTAATACTGCTGATTCTTCATCCATCTAAAAAATAGCAAAAAAAAATTAAAAAAATATTTGAATTTGATCTTGCACCATAGCATCACTATATATATTCTTTTTGAGAGTGATTTAGAGTGATATGTCTCTATTTTGAATTGTTGTTCTTGGAGCATGACTATTCCTTTCATTGTTCATTCTACAATGAGACCTAAAAAGGTCCAAATCACACTCCATATAATTTTCAAACATTGAAGTGGTACTTTTGTTTCTTTTCCTTCCTCTTTCTTTTAAAAAACATCTCAGCCGAAGCCCAAAAGCCTCTGCTATTATTAGTGTCCATTTCAGGAAATGGTTTGAAACATAGGTGAATTGAGACTCCATTTGTTGTAATGGACCCAAATGGGCATTTATTTCTATTATAGGAAGGAGAAATTTTCAAATCTTGATTGTGATGATTTTGTTTGACAAAAATTGTTTACATGTTTGCTGATGCATAATTATGTTTTATGCTTGGCAGTGTCTTATAATTGATGAAGCTGATAGAATATTAGAAGCTAACTTTGAGGAAGATATGAAACAAATATTTAAGCGCCTTCCCCAGGTAGATATGTTGTTCTTTGTACTAATGCTTTAACTGTTAGTATTCCCTAGTTGTTGATATGATCACAAGTTGCTTAGCAAATGCAAACTTTCTGTTTTCTCATGATCTGACAATCTAAGGGCTTGTTGAACAGCCAAGCTTAAGAGTTGTAAGATTAAGAATTTAAAATTAGCAAAGGAGCACTTGTTCAGGAGAAATGTGGAATTTAGAACGGAAGCTCAAAAGATCTAAAATATATATTATATATGAAACTAGACTGCCCATTACTTTTTGTATCTTATATATTAAGAATCTAACTATTTGTAACTTGAGCATAACTAAGGAAGACGTTTAGTGGTTTGGAGTAATACAGAAAATCAGTCAAATCAGAATTAATGCATTTTTACAGAATATAACAAGAGAAAGCAAAATTAAAGATTAAGCTGCTAAGCTATATAATTGGTCTGCGTTTATCCCAGTAAATGCTAAATCATTTGTCCAGCTAAGCCAGTTTATTGTGCATGAAGAGAAAAATCTGAGCCTAATCGTGGAAAATTAAAGCAAAATTAGATCCTAGCAATTGATGAATGGCTTATGAAATCACAGATTTCACTTCATATTTCTGCATCAGACAAATAGTAAAAAGAATCATTGAACAAATTCTATTACAGTGGGTAATTAAAGAAGGGTGGGGATCCCTTGATAACTATTTATTTTGGCAATTTTGACATCCAACTTCATATAAATTCATAGAAAATCTTACAAATGAAAAAAAACTTCATAAACACAATCTTAAATTTATAGATTGATTGTGTTTTAAGAATAGTTTGCAAAATCGCCTGATCCCGAGTTGGATCGGCCGAGTCATCTCGGAATCAGCCGGAGCCGAGCCGATTTTGGCCCGAGTTACTCGACCAAGCAAGTTTCCCCAATTTTCGCTACTGGAGTGCTAAATCATCCAAATTAGTGGCTGAGATCGACCGTTGAGGATTACACATTCCATTCTCATAAATGAAGAAGAGAAATCTGAATTGAAGCCATTTAATTTGAGAGATTGAGGTAATTTGAGGTTTTATTGGGAGAAACCTGAGTGCTTTTGTAAGGGTACAAATGAGGGGAAGAAGGAGAAGAGAGATAGAAAGGGAAGAAAGAGAGGGAAATTGGAAAATTTTCTATATCATGCTCTGATAGCTTCTTACATATAAATAGAGAAGGGATCGGTTGACAGTGGGTTATTTTGACAACCTTGACAATGGACCTGTAAATAAATACAAAAAAATCTTAAAAATGAAAAAAAGTTTATGTGTTCTTCTAGATTTAGATTGATGGTCATTTAAATTTCATACAATTTCATTATCGTTTGATAGTCCATCAAAGACCATCAAATTTTCATGCAATTTGCAACGATTTCAATTTAACGGTCTTTGATGATAATAAAGATATGGTAATTCCCAATCTAAGGAAATTATCTAAAGGACAGAATATTAAAGATTGATAAGGATATGCAAATCATCACATATTGCTAATTATAGAGAGATTTTTAAATTGTAACATTCTGTAGCTATTGCCGTGGTCTACACGTGTGTAGACCATAACAGGTGTAACATCCCCTCCCCTTGGAAAAGCGACTTGTCCACAAGGCGAGAAGAGTCTAGTGGCATCTGTATCCTCCCGGCTGGCATCTTTAAGTACGAGATCAGACCATCAGCACCTGAGGAACTGTTTGTTGCCACGAATAATGGTCCTGTGCTGTAGTATGACAATTGGAACATGCACTGGCTTGTTAGTAGAACTGGAGGCCGATAAGGAATGAATTATCGGTGTTGTCGACCCTTTGTACGGTTTGAGCAGCGAGCAATGAAAGACTGGGTGGATACGACTTGTGGCAGGCAATGTGAGACGATAAGCAAATGGTCCAAGGCGCTCAAGAACTTTATACGGTCCATAGAAGCGTAAGCCGAGTTTATGCGAGGAATGATGGCGCAAGGAGAGTTGTCGAAAAGGCTGAAGCTTCAACACAACCAAGTCTTCTTGCTGAAATTCGTGCTCATGTTTTTTGTCGGTGAAAAACTTCATGGCATCTTGTGCCTTTGAGAGATTGGCCTTGAGTTGACGCACAATGGCATCTCGCATTGTGAGATCTTGATTCACTGCCTCAAGGGCACTTGAACCTACACAATACGCGAGAAGAGACGGTGGTTTGCGTCCATATGTTGCCTCAAACAGAGTCATTCCTGTTGCTGCGAGAAAGGTGGTATTGTGATGAAATTCAGCCCAACTTAAAAGCTTAGACCATCTAGAGGGTTGTTTATGGACGAAGGCACACAAGAATTGTTCGATGCAACGGTTGATACGCTTTGTTTGACCATCTGTCTCGGGATGATATACAACAACAAAGCCTTGAATCCCAAATAAATTGGGGTAGGCTACTCGTCCGTCCAAACTAACATCCGAAATGTGTCATTTATGGGTAATACTCGTCCGTCCAAACTAACATCGATCCCAAATATCGAAATGTGTCATTTATGGGTATTACTCGTCTGTCCAAACTAACTTCTCCATCATCTGAGTTTTCCCCTCTGAACTGACACTTCATATATTCGATTTTGGTTCTACTAAGTCTAAAACTTTTCGATTCTAAAGTTTGTCTCCACAACTCTAGTTTCTGATCGAATTCAATTCTGCTCTCGTCAATCAGCATCACATCATCAGCAAATAGCATACACTAAGGAATATCTCCTTGTATATTTTTTGTGATCTCATCCATCACTAAGGTGAAAATATATGGACTCAATGCTGACCCTTGATGTAATCCTATCTTAATAGGAAATGCATCGGACTCGTCGTCACATGCTCTGACACAAGTCACAAGGATAACGTACTTTGTTGGGACTCATTTCTTTTCAAACGCTTACCACATGATATTTCTTAGTATTTTATCATACATTTTCTCTAAATCAATATATATCATATTTAGGTCCTGTTCCCGACGTCTCTCCATAAGTTGTCTTATCAAGAAAATCGCTTCCATGGTGGACCTCCCAGGCATAAAACCAAATTGATTTTTAGAGACGGTTGTCAGTTTTCTTAAATGATGCTTGATCACTCTCTCCCAAAGTTTTATGGTATGACTCATGAGTTTAATTCCTCTGTAATTAGTATAACTTTGAATATCTCTTTTATTCTTGAAGATTGATACTAATATACTTCTTTTCCACTCATCAAGCATCTTATTGGATCGGAAAATGGTATTAAATAGCTTAGTGAGCCACACTATTGCTATATCTCCAAGACATCTTCATACCTCAATCGGGATGTCATCAGGTCCTAATGCCTTATCTGTTTTAATCTTTTTTAAAGTTTTTTTCACCTCAGACTCTTGAATTTTCCGAACAAATCGTCTGTTGGTGTCAACTGAGTCGTCCAACTCGATCGCGGTTTTCTCACTCTCGTCGTTGAATAGTTTGTCGAAGTATTCTCTCTATCTGTTCTTAATTTTATCATCCTTCATCAAAATCTTATCAGTCTCATCCTTAATACATTTAACTTGATTGAAGTCTCTTGTTTTACTTTCTCGAAGTTTGGCCATCTTCTAGACATCATTTTCACCCTTTTTCGTATCTAATTTTTGATACAGCTCCGCGTATGCTTGACCCCTTGATTCGCTCATAGCTTTCTTTGCGTTTCTTCTGGCTTCTTTGCACTTCTGTATGTTTTCATCACTCTTATTGTGTTGTAAACGTTTGTAACATTCTTTTTCTCATTGATCGTCTTTTGTACGTCATCATTTCACCATCAAGTATCTTTAGGTTTACGTTTATTTCCTTTGATTACTCCAAACACCTCTATAGCCACGTTTCGAATGTGAGTCGTCATCTCCTTCCACATATTATCCGCATCCTCACCTTCGTTCCACGGCCCTTCTGTAATAACTCTATTCTTAAACACCTGAGAAACGTCCCCTTTGAGCTTTCACCACTTCGTTCTCGTGATTTTCACGCCTCTATCTCGTCGGACGCATACCTGAAAACGAAAATCAGCTACCAAAAGTTTGTGTTGTGTGACGACACACTCGCTAGGTATAACTTTACAATTCATGCAGTTTGGTCTCTCCTTCTAGTCAGGACGAAATCGATCTGGCTCGAGTGTTGGCCATTGTTAAAAGTAATTAAATGAGATTTTTTCTTTTTAAACAAGGCGCTTGCTATTATGAGGTCGCAAAGTTCAAGATTTTTTCTCCTTGATTCTGTTTGCTATATTCAAAACCCCCATGTACCCTCTCAAACCCCCTCTAGTTGTGCACTCTAACCATGTCCTCTAAGTCTTCTCAGAATCGTCTCTTGACATCATCGTTCAAACCTACTTGTGGGGCATACGCACTGATGACGTTCAAGACCAAATCTTCAAAAACCAATTTGATCATAATGATCCCGTCCCCTTGTCTCCTAACTGCGACAACTCCATTCTTGAGACTCTTATCAATTAAGATGACTACATCATTTTTACTTCGTTTTTTTTTTCTGTGTACCACAATTTGGAGCCCGTATTCTCCACCTCCTTAGCCTTTTGATCCGTCCATTTAGTTTCCTGAACACATAAGATATTCACGCGTCTCCTAATTGCAGTATCAATTAACTCTCTTAGCTTACCTGTTAAGGACCTTACATTCCAACTACCTAAACGAATCCTACATTCCCCAATTAGCTTTCTTACCCCTCGCACTCGTCAAGTCAAGTGCGAAGACCTTTGTTCATTTGACACTACATCCAGGTGATGACGATCCGTCCCTTGCTCACTTATCACCATATCCGGGTTCCAATATGACGCGCCACTAAGGTGGTGATGACCCGACCCTTGTTCTCTTATCACCATAACCGGGTTCCAATATGACGCGTCGCTAAGAGGGTGACGCTCCAACGAAATTTGACTGGATTTCATTTCCATAAAGATCGGTTGTTTTAGTGCAGAACTCGCCACACCCACCGCAACCCTCGTTTATCCTGGTTTGAGACAGACTATGCAGAAACTAGTCCACACAGGTAGAGTTGTCTCGGGATGATATGCGGAAGAGAAATGCAATTTAGTGCCTTGCAGGTTGAGAAGTTCTTTCCAAAATGCACTTTGAAAAATAGGATCTCGGTCTGAAACAATACTCTTTGGCATGCCATGTCACTTGCCTACTGTGTCCCAAAATATTTGTGCAATTCGGGTGGTAGTATAATGCGAAGGCAGTGGTGCCAAATGAACTCCCTTTGATAGGCGATCGACAACCACCAAGATTGCAGTATAGCCTCTTGATAGAGGCAAATGTGTGATGAAGTTCATGGATAGATCTGTCCAGATGGCAGTGGGAATGAACATCGGCTGAAGCAAACCATAGGGAAAGTGATTGGTGGGCTTACATTTTTGGTATACATCACACGTGCTAACAAATTGCTTACGACTTTACGCATTCCTTTCCACATAAAATGTGGTTCTAGTCGGTTGAAAGTCCGCTGAAATCCGGAGTGACCGTCTAAAGGGGATGAGTGGTAATCAGCTAGTAGGATAAAAATGAGGGAAGAGCTAGCCGGTAAATACAATCGACCTTTGTGCCGAAGGAAACCATCCGTGTAGGTCCAGTTTGGCCAACTGCTAGGCGAATCGCCTAAGCTAAGAATAATCTGTTTGGTGTGAGCATCCTGTAAGAACTCAGTTTGAAGGCAGTCAAAGTCTAGACAGAATGGTTTGGATAGTGCCATAAGCGCCACTGTTGGCGTGATGTTTTCAGTTTTATGCACACGTGAAAGTGCATCAGCAGCCGCGTTGGAGGAACTTGACTTGTATTCGATGGAGAAATCGTATCCCACCAACTTTGATAAGAACTGTTGTTGCTCGAGTGTTTGAATTGTTTGAGTGAGAAGATGATGTAAACTACGGTGGTCGGTGCGTATCACAAAAGATCGACTTAATAAATATTGTCGTCACTTCAAAACTGTTGATTGAATGGTATACATTTCTCATATGTAGGTAGACTTACCCTGTATTAATGGAGAGAGTTTCTTGCTGTAAAAGGCAATTGGATGCTTTTGTTGCATGAGAACAACACCAACATTGACTCCACTAGCATCAATTTCTAAGATAAAAGAAAGCGAAAAGTCCGGTAATGCCAACACAGGGCTGTCATGAATGTAGTTTTAAGAGCATGGAATGTCTCCTGGGCTGAATCAAACCAAAGGAAATTGTCCTTGGCTAGGAGATCAGTGAGCGGTCCGGTTATGGAAGCATAGCGATGAACACGCTAGTAATACCCGACTAAGCGGGTTTCGCGAAGCTGTCGCTGATTTGTAGGTGGTGGCCAGTCAGAAATAGCCTTTAATTTGTCAGGATCGGCAACCACTGTTGAAGCAGAAATGAGATGGCCCAAAAATGCAACTTGGGAAACCGCAAATGTGCACTTGGAAGGTTTGACAACGAGTTGATTGGAGCGCAAGATGTGAAGCACTTGTGTAAGGTGATCAATATGGGTCTCCATGCTGTAACTATAAATAAGAATATCATCAAAAAAATAACCACAAATTTGCATAACAACGGGCGAAAAACCTCATTTATTAAAGCCTGAAATGTGTGCATTGGATAACTCGAAATTCAAAGTGACCATGATGAGTTCGAAAAGCCGTTTTGTGGATGTCAGCCTCATGTACTCGGATCTGATGGTACCCGGATCGTAAATCCAATTTAGAAAAAATAGTGGCATCATTTAGTTCATCCAACAATTCATCCACAGTTGGAATAGGAAAGCGATCACGGATGGTAACCGCATTCAAGGCCTTGTAGTCAACACAAAAGCGCCACGTACCATCTTTCTTTTTCACGAGTTAGACCGGGGAACTAAAAGCGGAGCAACTTGGGCGAATTGCTCCAGATTCTAAGAGATTGGCCACCAAGCGTTCAATTTCGCTCTTTTGAAAATGAAGGTAGTGATATGGTCTAATATTTACTGCATCTGTGCCTGACTTCAAAGGAATGTGGTGGTCAATGGGACGAGATGGTGGTAAGCCTCGTGGATCAGCAAATAGATCAGAGAAGGTTGTAAGGATTGATTGCATTTTTGGTGGTAAAACAGTGAAGTTAGGGATCAACTTGTTTTGGTCAGTAGGTTCAGTAGTGAGACACATGTAAGAGGATCTAATACCATATGTAGCAATGAATTTATGCAAAGCAGCATGTGAAATAGCTTGTGCCTGAAGGGAGGCATTGCCTTGTAAATGAATACTATTGCCTTTATATGTGAATTCCATCGTGAGCAGAGACTAATCTGTTAAAATTGGTCCAAGTGTTTCCAACCATTGTACCCCTAAAACCACATCTGAGCCTTCCAAATCTTGAATAAAGAGATCTTTAGTGAATAGATGGGATTAAATGTAAAGAGGAACAACTTGACAATAGGCGGTGCACTGAAGCGCCTCACCATTTCCCACACGAATTCGAAATAGTTGTGTATGAGCAGATGTTAGGTTAAGAAATTGAGCAGCTTGATGAGAAATTAAGTTGTTAGTGCTACCACCAACTAGAACCTGAACAGGTTGGGATTGAATATGGCCGAGCATGCGCATTGATTTAGCACCATAGCGACCGAGAAGGGCATTAAGACTAATTTCAGGTTTTGTTGGCTCGGAATTTGTGAGATTGAAGTTATGGTTGTCAAAATCACCGGGTCTTCCTCAATATCTTCCAAATAGAGCAATGTCGGTCGGCCTTTGCAGCGATGACCTGGTGTAAACTTCTTATCACAGTTAAAACACAAACCATGGTGGCGGCGCGATTGCATTTCCTCTTTGTTAATCGCTTGATCGGGTGGCGCAAAGGTGTTGGTGGTATCATGGTAGGGTTAGGCAACGCCTGGGGATGTCTGGTTGGGTTTGGGGCTGAAGCTTGTGGGTTCAAAGGTCGGTTAAATAAAGTGTATGTTTCAGTAATTTGTGCTTCATGTAGACGGGCTAATGCAAAGGCGTCATGGAGGTCACGAGGCCTCTGGCATTGAACAGCTCGTCGGATACGAGGTTGTAACCCCGCAATGAAAATACTCTGCAATTGTTCTTGAGAAGGAACGAGCACGACTTGCGAGTTCTTCAAAGGAGGATTGATAGTCGAGCACAAAACCTGTGTGTAAGACGTGAGAGTTTCTCGATTGGATCCTCATATTCGGATGGCCCAAAACGGTGTTGTAATGCGGTGGTGAACTTCTGCCATGAAGAGATATGTGTGTCCTCCACTAAACCTTGTTACCAGCGGGTAACAAGGGCATCAAGGTGCATAGATGCAATGAGAAGCCAATCTGATGTCGGTGTTGCATAATATGTGAAAAATTGTTGCACAGTGAAAATCCAATCTGTGGGATCACCTGATGCAAAGCGGGGAAAGTGGAGTCAAAGTTTATGGTTAGTGTGAGGGGTTGGTTGTGGGTGGGGGCCAAGCACACTGCTTGTGGGACGGGCTGATAGGGCAGCATTAATTTGTTGTTGTGTGTCTATTCGCAATTGTTCACGTAGTGTGGTCAAGAAGGTAGGTAGGGAGGCAGGTGTTAACACATCTGCCAACTTAGAATTAAGCTCTGTTTTTTTGTTGCTGGAGAGCAGAAAGCTGAGGATTATTAGGAGTTGGGTCTTCGAGTGTTGGGAGCGAGTTTGCGGCATGGTGGAGGTTGAGGACAAAATGAAAGCATCAAATGTAAGGGTACAGATGAGGGGAAGAGGGAGAAGAGAGACGGGAAAAAAAGAAAGAGAGAAATTGGAAATTTTTCTATATCATTCTTTGATAGCTTCTTACATATAAATAGATAGCAAATAAATAATAAAGATATGGTAATTCTCAATCTAAGGAAATTATCTAAAGGACAAAATATTAAAGATGGATAAGAATATGCAAATCCCTTATTATCACATCTCTCTCATTATAGAGAGATTTCTAAGTTATAGCATTCTGTAGCTATTGCCGTGGTCTACGTGTGTAGACCTTAACAGGTGTAACAACTTTTGCTTCTTATCGAAAGAAAAGAACGGGAAAGTGAGAGCGTCTTGGTGGGAGAGAAGGATTCTATTGGATAATTAATATGAACTTGGTGCATGGACTCTTATTTAAAAATCCACACACTATATAGTTCATGGTACTCCAGGATCAGGCTCGCAACAAGTTCAGTAAAGAAGCGAATGGAATGCAGAAAAGGTCAAATTCATGCGCAAAAGAAATAAATTTTACTAGTAACATGTCAATCGGTAGGAGTAGGAGTACCTATGGTCTATTTCTTCTTTCAGTTAAAGTTTTTTTTTCTAGCTAAATTTATATTTATGACAATTGATAATTTCTTGGTGTATGCTCTTTGCTGATGATGTGGTGCTGATTGACGAGAGCAGAATTGGAGTCAATTAGAAACTAGAGTTGTGGAGACAAACTTTAGAATCAAAAGGTTTTAGACTTAGTAGGACAAAAACTGAATATATGAGGTGTCAGTTCAACGGGGAAAACTTAGATGACGGAGATATTAGTTTGGATGGATGAGTAGTACCCATGAATGACACATTTCGGTATTTGGGATCGATGTTGTAGAGTGAAGGATAGATCGATGAAGATGTGAGTCATAGAATAAGAGGTGGATGGGTAAAATGGAGACAAGCATCTGGTGTTCTTTGTGACAAGAAGGTCCCAAACAAACTAAAAGGCAAGTTCTACAGGACGGTGATTAGACCCACGATGTTGTATGGCGCATAATGTTGGGCTACAAAAGGACAACACATTCAGAAGATGAGTGTAGCTGAAATGCGGATGTTGTGTTGGATATGTGGCCACACAAGGAAAGATCGAATCAGAAATGATGATATTAGGGACAAACTTGGGGTGGCACCAATTCAAGAGAAGCTAGTCCAACATCGTTTGTGATGGTTTGGTCATATCCAACGAAGGCCTCCTGAAGCATCAATACGCAGCGGTATTTTAAGTCGTCCTGAAAATACAAGAAGAGGAAGAGGTCGACCGAGACTGACATGAGAGGAAGCAATAAAAAGAGATTTGAAGGAATAAAATATACCCAAAAAGTTTGCTTTGGATAGGAGCGCGTGGAAGATAGCGATTCATGTATCTGAATCATGATTTAGGAGTTAGAGTCTAATAGTAGAGTTATAGACTTTATATTCTTAGATTTTTTAGGATTTTAGAATTTAGAATTTAGAAATAGATTTCAGAAATAGAGGTTTAGATAGAATTTTAGGATTTAGAATAAGAATTTAGGTTTTTAAAATAGAATTTATAGAGGTTTATTGTACTATTATTATTATTATTATTGTTATTATTGCTACTATTATTAGCATATTATCATTATCATTATCATCTTTATTTATATATTATGATTATTATTATTTTATTTATTTATTTTCTTTTTCTTCTATCATATTCATTATTATCACTGATATTTGAGATCTTTGATCTTATGTTTTCCGATTGGGTTTCATTTCTAACCTACCCCAATTTATTTGGGATTAAAGGCTTTGTTGTTGTTGTTGATAAGAATAGTTAAAAGGCGACCAACATTTTAATTCTCATGAATGTAACAAAAACATTAAAAACATGTAAAATAGGTTTATTGCTTGTTATTATAGTTTTTTTTTTTAGTTCGACATCATTTAGAAATAAGAATCCTAGAATTGTACTCTGTACATGAATTTTAAAATACAGACTTCATACTCTTAAATTAGTGGATTATCTAAGTGTAATTTTTTATCTTCAACTAATTTTTCAATAAAAACATTTATATATATATATATATTATATTTTTAAATATGAAATAAGTTTTTTCAATAAAGATTCGATTTTTCAATTCGATTCATCCGATTTCGGCCGATTCTTCCGATTCCAATTCTACGGTCAACTTATAGATTTCGTTTCCGTTTCCGTTTCCGTTTCCGTTTCTGTGTCCGATTTTGCGGACCTTGGTTTCAAGTTTCATGCAATTTGAGTGTCATTTGTATTTCCATCAAAGACCATTAAATTTAAACCGTTAAAATTATCATATAATTTTGATGGTCTTTGATTGGAATATCAAATGGCACTCAAATTGCATATAACTTTTTTTAAAAAATATGTTTGTAAATGTTTTTCTATTTTTAAGATATTCTATGAATTTATATGAACTTGGTAATAAACAGTAGTTAAGGGATCCCCACCCTAACGAAAATTTGTGCGATTGGAGTATCTGGTCCGGTTCAAAAGATTGTTTCCCTTTACATTTGAAATATATTTGTTGAAGGAATACATTAGAAAATTACAAAAAACACGAGCAGCTAGAAGAAAAAGGTAACGAGAGAGGTTTTTATTGCTCATAGAATTAAGTCATTATTCTTTTACAAATCCATGCCTGATATTTCTGAAATCATCATTTATAGTTTTAAAATCTCAATTTTCTTATTTTCATGCAGAAAAGACAAACAGTGCTGTTTTCTGCTACCCAAACAAAAGAGGTTTGCACAATCTTTGTCATTACCATTATTATTGCTATTGTTGTTATGTTTTAATTAGTCTAGTTTCAGCATGACACAAATTTACCCTTTTTTATGCAGGTTGAAGATTTTGCAAGATTATCCTTCAATAAAAAAGAAGATGGGGAAGAAAAGCCGGTTTACATAGGAGTTGATGATGCAAGAAACAAGGTCAGAAATTGGTCCTTTTTTCTATTTTGGTGTTATTTTGAATTGTGAAGTTTGGTCAAGACCAATTATTTTGCATTGGTGGATTTAACACAAGATTTGTCATCTGTCTGTGAGCATCCACCTGCTGTTTGTTACCTCTTTTGGCATGATGGAAAAACATATTCAATTCTGTGACCCCCACCTCTGATCACCCGTTGTAAAATCAAGTCAGTAAGAATTTGTATGATCTGTTCACAGAACGATATGGTCTTTCATAAAATTTTTAGGTAAATTTCATCACTTTAAGCTGGTCTTCTCCTTGTACACTTGGATGCATTTGAAGATAACCCAAATGTAGCAGGTGTTTCAGGACTGAGAGTATATACTAACTATTCTGTTTGAAACAGACGACTGTAGAAGGATTGGAGCAGGGATACTGCATTATCCCTAGTGACAAGAGGTTCCTAGTTTTGTATTCTTTTCTTAAGAGAAATCTCAACAAGAAGATTATGGTTTTCTTTTCTTCTTGCAATTCAGTCAAGTATCACTCCGAGCTTTTGAGGTGCGATCTTTACTTGTTATCCAATGTGTTCTGTTTGATGTTATTAAAATATTGCAACATAGGAGTGCTAATAATATTATTACTTTTAAAAGATGGTTACATGATATGTTTAGTTGAATTGTTTTGTTCCTTGCTTGTAAATCAGTCAAATACCACTTTGAGACCCCATCTTTATCTCAAAAAAACACACACACACTTTGAGCTGCATTTTTTTGTGACATTGTTACCTGTTGCTTTCCAATTGGTAACAAACTATTCAAACCAAGTAGTAGTACAATTTTTTAAAATAAAAATAGAAACATTGAATGATATATAGTTAGTTTTATTAGGCTCATGGCCTGAAGACTTGAGGTTTGAATCCAAATATGAACATGCAAATGTGTTCAGACTGCTGTACGGAGTTGTATTTACCGTAAGTGAAATAATTTACATTCAGACTATCTTGATTCAATGTTATTAGTAACCATGGTTAGTGTCAATACATTATAGTAGTTGTTTGCTATTTAGGAACCATCCCCAATTTGTGTTGTAATTTGTCATGTTTGATTCTTACCAGGTACATCCAGTTAGACTGTATGGACATTCATGGAAAACAAAAGCAACAGAAGCGTACATCTACATTTTTTGAGTTTTGCAAGGCTGAAAAGGGTATTTTGTTATGTACTGACGTTGCTGCACGTGGGCTTGATATCCCTGCTGTGGTTAGTTATGACTTTGTCTCCTTGTATTGTTTTCCATTTTTTTGTTCGCACTGTTGTTTAGGTTCCTTTCGATGTTCTTTTTTAATAGACTGAGAAAATGGACAGGACCAGCACTATAAATATCTGTATAAACTAATCAAATTACTTTGTGAGGATCTTAAACTGATTTTGCTTGCAATTGAACTTTTATGGATCCAGTACTGAACTATTAAAATTGTTTTTCAATATTTAGGATTGGATTGTGCAATATGACCCACCTGATGAGCCAAAGGTCAGTAACTCATCTATTCAAGTGTTTTATATATATACTAGGCTTTGCGTTGATACTAATAATATCAATTTTTTTTTAACATTCAGGAATATATTCACAGGGTTGGCAGAACTGCTCGTGGTGAAGGTGCAAAAGGGCATGCCCTTTTGTTTCTCTTGCCAGAGGAGATAAGCTTTCTTGCCTATCTGAAGGTATGTTTTATACACTTTTGTTGTCAGTAACAGTTAGAATTTTGGTGATTTCTGAAATGAATTAGTGCTTGGCCAAGGCCTTCAATTAAAACAGGTTTCATTCTGTTGATTGCCGAGTCCCATGATTGTTGATATATGGAGCATTAGGTGTCTCCATGTTTTATTTTGGTACCATAAGGGAAATAATTGATTATCAATCCAATGTTGTGGCAGGAAGCAAAGGTTCCTCTGAAAGAATATGAGTTCAATGAGAAAAAGGTGCAAAATTTGCAATCCCACCTGGTTAGTATTTTTTCTTTTAACCCTGTTCATTTAGACTTGTAAAACTTTAGTTTCAGTTTTCATGAACCAAATTTTGACAAGATGAGTAATGCAGGAGAAGATAGTGGGGGAGAACTATTATTTGAACCAGTCTGCAAAAGATGCATACAGGGCCTACATTCTTGCGTACAATTCACATTCCATGAAAGACATCTTCAATGTGCACAGCCTCAACCTTAAGGTATGAAACTGACTGCACACTTGTTATTATTGTCATTCTTGGTAAACAGTAGGGGCAGAAGCGGAAATTTATCATAGTGGGGAGCCATATTTGGTAAGAAACAAAAATTAGGGAAGATATATTTACAATGAGGTAAACTTAGTACTTGAATCAAGCAAAATTTATTCTTGGCACTGCAAAATGCATATGACAGATGTATCATATTTAAATCACGGAAACAACAATTTGTTTACCAATTAGATACTAATATCAGTACTAAGCGTCCCCACTTAGTACAGGTCATCTCTTTTAATTCTTACATGTCAAAAAAAGATTGATTCTTTTGTGATTGAAAAATTACGTCGTTCTGTTCCAAATGGTCAAATTCATTATTGGAATGAAAAATAAATCTTTTGAAAAAAAAAATTCCCTTTATTTGCAAACTATTACAAATATGAATTATTTGAGCGGTTGGATTATTGGAGTTATCATGTTATTACTTTCGGATTTATCATTTTAACCTTGGGTATTCTTTGTGGAGCAGTCTGGGCTAATGAACCTTTAGCTACAAACCTTTAGAAAATGCATATAAAGGCACTACACCAGTTGGATCTTGTATCACCATGAACCTTTAGAAAATGTTGCACTATTGTTGATTACTTGAGATGCTTTTTGTCAGGATATTGCTGCATCATTCTGCTTTAGCAACCCCCCAAAGGTAAATTTAGACTTGGAAAGCAATGCCTCAAAGTTGAGAAAGGGAATGCGCAAGATAGAAGGCAGACGACATGGAATTAATTTCAGAAATCCTTATGGGAAAGCCAAGGATAAAAGGCAGTTTTCTAGAATCTAAAACAGGGTTTTATCTCATTTGCGTTTCCATTACAAAATTTTGACATTCAGAAATCAATTTTGTTGTAGCATGAGCTGTAATGGATGTTTAGGAAATTATATATTGTACTTGGCAGATGCATTGTTATATGATGTAGTCTGTTTGATTTATGGTCAAATGCATTCATAATTTATTGGTATTAGTTTCTTACAAGTTACAATCCAAGTTTCAGTCTCTCAAACTTGGTTATGATTCATGCCTGATAATGGCATAGTTTCAACGTCCTGTTTAGTGAAACGAACCATTATGTTAGCTGGACCTCCATGAAGGAATGCTGTAGACTGTAGTTGAGATCACACGGTTTGCTCTAAAAAATATGTGGTACTGTTTAAAGGTGAACACAGAACAAGAAGTCGACAACATATGATTTATGGATGTACATTGTAACATAATTTGCATCTGTCACACAAACAGTCCGGCTTGAAAAAGGAAGGTTGTACAAGAGATGAGAGGTATAATAGTAATATCATTTTCTCGAATTGAGTCTACTTGAGATACTTTCATTGTTACACCACTTTAACTGATGTTTGTTTGGTTGGTTCAAGACGGGAACCAACTCGAGCAAACCAAAATGTAAATATTACACCAGAGATATATCTAGTAATGCCTTCAGCATCAACATAATAAAAAAATAGTTGCTGAAACCCATTAAGCTTACATGTTCAAATAAGGATAAGAAAAATGCTAGTCCCACGGGCAATATTTTCTCCAACAGAATATAAAATACACAAAGCTACACTAGGGTTTTGTCATGCCTAACTAAAAGAGGCTGTCACTAAATACCGCAAATCTAGTTGCAAATAATAACCCACATTAGTTTTATATATTCTACACCTGATATGCATAGTGATACATGATGAATACAAAACTTCCCAACATAGTTGCCAAGGGCCGTAAAACCAATCATCTTGAAGGAAACCCAAGAAATTATCTCTACCTTCAGAAACCTGTAGCTATGTTTCCAACCATCATCAATTTTCGTTTTGCATATCCAAAAATAGCACTCCCATTAGCTATCATCCATATCCTCGTCTTTCACTGACATGCTGGGCCCATCATCAAAACCTATGTCAGGTGCAGGATCATTCAAGTCTAGGAACCTCCTAGGCAAACTATCTTTCTCTTCACCAGGACTTCTTTCCTTGTCCAAGGACTCTTGCTTCTGCTCTTGTGCTAGTATGTCAGCATATTCTTCATTCATCACTTCATTGCCACCATTATTATAATTATTATGATTTTCACCATTATTGTAGTTATTTTCATAATCATCGTCATCTTCCATCTCTTCACCAGCCTCTTTGTTCCGATCCTGGCTCGAGGTAGAAACCTCCTGATCATTTTCTGAGTATGCCACATCAGCGTCAGCATCTGAATTTGTGTCGGACTCAGACAGCTCATACTTCCTATAATTGATCTTCGGACGGGTTGAGCGTTTGCTCCTCCTGAGGCCTGTCTCAATCTCATTGACTGCCCTCAGTTTCCTCGCACCCCGCTTTGGCCTCAGTGATTCTTTCTTGTAATGTCTTGACTGGTGGCTCATCTCTAATTCTTCTTCACTTGAACCAATGGAATCCTCTTCTTCCTCTACATATTCTTCTTCTTCGGGATTTTCTTCATCCTCCTCCTCATCATCAAGTTTGTACTCTTCATCTCCCTCAGAGCCACTTGAGGCCGACTTGCTCTTGCGTGTCTTGAGGTACTCGTCATCATAGACAACCTCACCGACAATGTCATCATCACTTTCAAAGTTCGCATCAACATCATAGGCAGCTGCATCCACAAAGTCCTCAGAATATCTTCGAGGTCGTTTTCTTCGCCGATTGCTGAGATGATAAATAATAACATGAAATGCCTGTAAGGATGGATGTACAGGACTAGCCAGCGTGTTACTGAACCTAAATCCAACAGAAGTTCCAGCCTTTTCATATTTTCTTTCACTATTTTTATTTTCGTTCGTCCACTGATTTGATTTGTTTCGTAATGTGGCTCGACTTTCAAATTCATCAGACAGCAACAAGAACAATTGGGCATCAGTGCAAGTAATTAAAGTTCTTTCATTTATTATAATGGCATTATACTATTAGCACGTCCACTTACAGCACAAACTTGCAGGAGGCAGAATGGCAACTTACCTTCTATCCAAAGGTCCATCTGGTTCACCTTCCTGATCTGCTTCTACATAATTATCCTCCGACTTGGGAGATGCAGCGTCATGGATGTCGTCAGGTGGAGACAATGGACCATTGGATTTACCATTGGCAGAAGCCTCATGTCTTGAAATAATTTTCCTACTGCTGGTACCAACAGCAGACTCAGGTGACTCCTGACTTCTCCTAAAAATCATTGAATTTGTAAAATATGAGTACAGCTGATTTTTAAAGATGAATTCGTAGTTTGAGCACAATGTGCATACTTTGTTAGTTTTATCGCGTCGTTGATTGACCGATCATAGTCATCTGCAAATGATATCACCAAAAATATTACTGTTAGTTAGAGAAATTTGAAATAACAAGACTATTAGACAAAGTATATATAACAAAGCTAACAACTGCTACTGGAGCAAGAAAGTGATCTTGGTTTTATCACCTCAGTTGTCTGTGTTTACACAAAGTACAACAATAAACTGGCATCCCCATAGTTAGTTTTCATATGAGATATGAATGTCCATAATAAAAAGATATGGTCAATACCAAATGCAGGGCATGCTAGCAGAAAATCTCAGCATCAACCAAGAATTGGAAGGCATATGATGTATTAAGCTATAAAAGGGTTCAGAAAACTTCATAAAAATAATCAATAAATTTTATGTCGAGACCTGAAATACTTACCAAACGTGTAGGTAACATTTTTCCTATTGCGAAGGGATCGACCAGATGTAACACCATCAGCTGTCAAATAACTGTTGAGAAGGAGTGCTTCTCTTTGCTGCTTTTTCAACAGTTTCTCTTTCTTTTGCATTAGTGCAATATTCATCTACATAAAATACTTGATTAATTTAGTACATGGTAGGTTTTTCATTCAGTTATTTGTGGGATAGCGAAAGCAAATTACTTTATGAGTTTTCTCTATCTCAGGAAGGTAATCAATCTTCAATTTCTTGGCAAGTGAGACTTCTGTCCGATTCTTGCTGCCAAAAAGCTTATCCTGCAAATAAGATAATAGGTTCCTTTTATAATTCATTAACCAAAATGCAATTCTATTTTTACAGACTATCTAAACTAAAAAGTTCCATAAAACATGATTTAGGTTCTTAAATTAAAAAAAAAAGAGAGTATACATTCCAACAAAATAAACAGTCAATTAAGCAATGAACGTCCTATTATTCTGCTTTCAACGAATTCAGACTTTCTTTCCAGTGTAAATAGAGGTAGGCTGGTCCGGCATGTTGAAGGTAAAAAGTTGATTGAAGTAGCTAACAGTGTCCTGTTGATAAGACCATTTACCAAGGCAAGCAAGAAGATCTTTTTCCCCAAGCCAAAACACCAAGAAATAACTGAGAATGACATAATCAGTTCATGATGAAAAATTCAGAATTGAGCTGCCTGTTGATGTAACATTTGCTTGCTTTGTGCAGTGCAGGAGATATGAAGCCAAGTGACTCTTTCAGACTATGGTCATTTAAGCACTAGAAAAATCACCCCATAAACTAACATAATACACCACAATGTGGACATGAAGGTACTCACTGAGAATTAATGGACTGATAATCCTACCAAAAAAGAAATATCCTATCAAGGAACCATTCTGGCCAGCTACCAGTAGAGCTACTTTCTAGATGACAATCCCCATGCTAAAAATAAGGAGAAAGCATAAATAACCTACCGAAACTTCTTGGAATTCGTCCAAGTTTGTTGCAACTGTTTCCCACTCGTATGTAACAATAGGAGGAGGAGGAAGTGGTGGTCGTCCTTTTCTTTTCTTTGTATCAGACTTCTTTCCCTCAATTTTTAGTGTCTCAACTTTCCTTATTTCACGATATAGTCTATGACCAAGGACAGGATCATCCTCATACCTGCAACATTGAATTGCAATTGAAAGCTCAATCAATTCTTTTAACAAATATCATAATTGTAATATAAATGTGAGAAACAACATGGATTGCTCAATTTTATATTACTTAACCCTTGATAAAAGTAGTAATAACTATAATAATGTGAAGCTTCCATAAGGAACACATTTCATTTTATAAATCCAGCATCATATGACAAAGATGAAACTTTTTATCAAGTAAAAGATCAAACAAGGTTGGGACCCAAAAAAGGGACTGATAAGATTTACATCAATATCTTTGCCCCTAGTGACATTAAAGAGTCAAGCTGAAGACCTGATCCATGGGTTTCAGATTGGACAGTCCAAACTAGAACACGGTTGTACTTTCCGAGGTGGCGCAATTGTGGATATGAATCCCAGGTTGGTCAATAAAAAAAGTGCAAAAGAAAAAGTAAAAAGTAATATAAAGACAAACAATAGAGTTCCTTTTGTACCGCCTGCAAGAACCTATACCAGCAGAAACAAGCTAAGCTAAATAAACTCATTCATCAAAAAAAAGATTGGCCTAATTAAACTTGAAACTAGGCATGATATACATTTGGTGGGATAGTTACAATTAATTATAAATTAGTTGGCACCTACCAATACGAGATTCCATATGAGTCACCACCAACCCTTTCTTTACGAAATAAATGCAGCTGAGCACCACGTTTTAATGAATGGTCTATGTAATTCCGAATATCTTCTTGCTGAAAAGAAGACAGTACAATACCAGTTTAGTTCAGTATCTTATTCTCAAATCTGATGATTACTTTTGTGTTTCAAAAACTTCCTGTGGGTATTACTATAATACTGTGTCAAACTCCAGTCTTGGTTAATGATATTAAAAACAAACATGACAGGCACACGATAGCCTGAAAAATCCTAAATCTAGAAAGAAAATTTTGTTATTATTAAAAATATAAAAACACACCTCAACTCGAATATCACATATTGCCTTCAAAATTATCAAACGGATGTCTGGATCAAGTGTTTTATATGCCTCAATCTCCACGCTAAGAAATGATATATACACCCAATATTGGGATTACATCAAAGTTAAATAAATTACTATTTAATTTGGAAAGGTTCACAATATATCAAATATTTACCCGTGGTCAGCAACAATAGGTACTTCGCCGTCTCCAACCTGATGTATTGAAGTGAATCAGTCTTTGCATGATTTATGAAATGAGTTACCACACCAGTATCAAAACCTACTTGTACTGTACCACTTTGGTGTTTACAGGGATTTGGGGCACTAACAGAGCTAATAATCTAAAATGCCCTACTTTTTTTAGATTATTTGGTGTTAGATTTGGGATGACAGGCACATGATAGCCTGAAAAATCCCAAATCTAACACGAAGTACCTAACACACTTGACTGATGTATAAATGACACCTCCAAAAAGGTGACAGCAAAATATTTGTGTTCAAGAACTATCTGGTAAAAACTCAAGAAAGCAAGGATAATATTTGTAGGATAACTAAATCTCATATTATAATTTGGTAAACATACCCAATGCCACCAATCTCTCAGTTTCCGGCACAACACTGTAACCCAAGTGCCACGTGCCATTCCCATGCGAGTTACGGGGGGGATTGACTGTCCCATACAAAAAATATTGCAAATGTCAGAAATATAACTTTAACATGCCAGTTATATTAGCGTATGTTAAGAAGAAATATACTTTCATTTTTTTTTGTATTTTCTTCACCAATAAATTAATGCTCATCTTCTATATCCTTGACGAAAAAACTTGTAACTGAAAAGAAACCAAAGTGCACTGATGGTCTAATAATCTGAAATGCCCTACTTTTTTCAGAATCATTTGACCAGGTGTCCTGGTTGAAGCCAGATATATAATCTCCCTCAAAAGTAATCTGTTTAAATTAACTTGTAGAACTCTTAATGTCCAATTTAACAAGTGCAAAGAGCTATATTACTTCGGAATTACTATTTGGCCTAAAAAAAATGGAGAAAAGAAGTACATTTTGCACAATAACGAAAGGCACCAACCTTAAGCATTGGCATATGAATATCATCTAATATGTTATTAGGAGATATCAATGCTGATTCTACTTCCTCTGCCGTGAACTCAGCTGCTATGTTCAGTAGCGACCGAAAAACCTATAATAGAACTTCCATTTTACCATCTCAATCCCATTAAAAACTAAAAAAGGCGTAATGAAGCACAAGGAAAGCAAAACGTAAGTGCTGAAAAGAGAAGAATGCAGAACAAAAAATTCCAATCATTTGTTTGGGAGCTGGACATTTGAGAGGAGATAAACCAAAAAGTTCTTCGCATTTCCCATTTTCCTCTTTCTCCTCCAGTAACTCTTCTAACCAAATAGTACATTTTGAACAGTAACCAAACTAGGGTTTACCCGCACCTTCCATCTCCTCGGCCTGCCTACTTGTGAAAGAAACACAACTAATTCAAGCATCCTAATCTTTGTTCGAATGTTCTTACATGTAGGAAGTTCAGCACAGAAGCGAGTTGCCACATGGACCTGAGCTTAAACAGGGGCAAGTCAGCGGGAACCGGATCAGGCACCAGTGGCGTCACTATCCGAGACGAACTCCCCGCTTCCTCTGTCTTTTCTCTCCGGCGACGTTCCGGTGGAAGACGTGGCGGCTCCGGCTCACGTACCCTGGATCGACTTGTGCAAGCTCGCGGTAACCTTTGCCTTCGGCCCGCAGGTGAGGGCTCTGTACTGGGAACTGGGGAGGGACTAGGGTTAGGGTTAGAAGAAGGATCGGGTGGGGAAGAAGGAGAAGGGGGTCGTGGAGAGGGAGAAGGCATGGAGGGGAGATCGGGCTGAGAAGAGAGAAGAGGGTTTGGAGAGGGGGCGGAGACGATAGACGCCATGGGAAAGGGGAGGGAGGGAAGGGGAAAGGGGAGAAGGGCAATATTGGGATTTCATGCAATTGAGGAAGATGAGGTGCGTGGCATGCTATTCTGATTCCGTAAGTACTACTACTCTCCTTCGTGTTTTGATACAACAAGAAATTGAGAAGTGGACTCACTACGACCTGCAACATAAAAAGAAGCACGCAAACGGAAACATGGGAACAAATTAGAGACGAGGACTGGCTCCGAGGGGTATGTGACTGTATCCTGTATACTATTCAAAGATTCCTAGTTTCTCATCAAGAAAGTATTCAAAGATTGAATTTGCGCTACCATAAATGTTTGAACAAATATTATGGAGTTCACTTTGCAAAAGATTAGACTAATTTATGATCCTTGCATAAAATTTATTGATAATAATATTATTTTTCGTATAGTTCTGGTGTACTTCGAAAAAATTATGTACATCCATTTCTATGACGGATCCAATGATTAAAATCACTTCATAATAAATGAAACTTATTTTTTAATCTTATGCCTTTGTTATATAGGAGTATATTAGGTACATGAAAAGTTATAATTGGAAAAATATTTGGCGCATGCCAGATCTGAAAAAAGATGCAATTAACAGGCTCACTCAACGCTAGATCAAAAGAAATTTATGACAAGAACGGAAAACAAGGAATTATAGTTCATTGATGTGATCATATTAAAATCTCTGCTTTCTTCTATTCCAATATACTAAAAAAATGAATGAATTTTTGTTTTATACAGTTTCTTGCAATGAAATATTTTCTAAACAGTTATAAAGTATGAAAAATTAATCATAAAAAGCAAAATTTATTAAAATATCATTTGTACTCAAAATTTGTAAGTTCTTATTACATCAATTTGCCATACTATTCGTGACTTCTAAAAAAATCTCGAATTTGTGATTATGATTAAAATAACTTCAAATATTTTAAAATATTTTGATCGTGCATTTGCGAGCTATGTATGACGCAATCATTTTGATTCCTCAAAATCAATCTTTAGTACAAAAAGTTGTTCTATACATATTGGATGGACAATTTATTACACATATAAGACCAGCTCATGATATTGGATATATACATTGAAAAATCTCCTTTGTTTACTAAAAGTGCACAAACGCATGCTGATGAATATATTAGTTCGAGTATTAAATTGTCGGTGCATAGCGTATACTAAATGAAATATCCAAATTCGTGGTAATCTCTTAATGTAAGAATACAATAATTAAAAAAGAAGAGACGCATTATTTTCTTAAATAATACATCATATCAAATTTTGTTTATAGTGTGCAAATGACTTTGTTGTCCTTTGAAAATCATTGGCTTATATTAAAGATGTACAATAAAATTGGATGTACTTTAATTATTAAATGTACACAACAATCAATCTTTTTTTCCCTAAACCTGATTTATGAAAATATTATTTTAACTATTAAGTTATTGTGCACGTGAGATTTATTTAACATTGCATTCAACCTTCTAAGAAATCTAATTTAAAACATTCCAAAATATAAACTTTAACTTCAATTTCATTTAAGAAACTTTTCTAACAAATATATTTTTGTGTCACCTCCTATGCAAATACTCTTCTTTGATAGTCAACGACATATCTCCAATATAAAACAACAATATTCACTTTTTGAATAAAAACTTATCACATCATATGTCATATTTTTTTTTGTTAGATTTTTTATAGATTATATGCCACAATATTCAAGTCAAATGCTTTAAATCAAGAATTGAGGTGGATTATAAACTTGTTGATTATTATAAATTATTTTTCCTTCGCTGAAATATTTTTAAGTTGATAATTCATGGAACATATTCAAACCATTTTTCTTGCACAATGGACGTGTAAACAAAAAGAATAATTTTGTCTAAATTTTTTAATGGACAAAGATGCGAGTTTCTGAATAAAACTCATGATATTTATTATTTTTTAGGGCTCTTGTGATATATTAATTGCCTTCATCAATCATCTTCAATTAGGGGTGCTAATAATATCCTTTTACTCATTTATCTGATCCTTACAGTATTTCCGATTCATAAAGTATTCGATAAAATAAGTATGGATAAAGATTTTTTTTCATTAACTTATTTAATATAGGTATATATTATTTTTTCATTAAATAAATGAATAAGGATATGGATAAAATTTATTTCGTACACGTTTGTCCTATAAAGTAGATTATTAAATAAGTTATATTGTTTTCAATATAATTATCCTCTATAATAATTTATTTCCCAACATTAGATATCCTGAATTCTTTGAGTAAATTCAATTATTATTTTCCCAAGATTTCACCATTTGATAAATTATAATTTTTGAATAATATGTAGTAATATGAGGTAATGTAAAATTTTGTTTTAGATCATATGTATTTTTTACTTTCAATAAGTTTTGTTTTTAATTAAAAAGTTTAACAAGAGATGCTTGTATGTTTTTAATTTGTTTATTTGAAATGACTCAAGTTAAAATTAAATGTATAATTATATTTTGTTTTCACACGAGTAAAATATAGTTATTTGTATGAAAAGAATAAGTTCAGATGTTTTTTAATAAATGAAGATAAAATTAATTAATATATTAGTATTATTTGTTAATATTTATTGTTGTTTCATTATCTATTATTTTAACGGATCATAATAAGATATAAATATGTCACATGTCACGAAACACACATTTGGTCAAGAGATATACAAATGCAAAATGAATTTACAGTAACAATCCTCAAAAATGAATTTGAAGTGCCCATAAATTATGCCCAATAAAATAAGACACCGTATTTACCAGTTCTGCCTATAATCTGAATTATCTGGATTGCAGCAGTCAGAGGATACTATTGTACTTAACAAATTCTTTTATTTTGTTGTTTTGCAAAATATATTTGAATTTAATAAGTTTCTTTGAGATATTTATAGGATTCCATGAACAACTCCAAGGAATAATCAAGACTTATGGAGCGACTTTCTTCAAGACATAGGATCATAAATAATGTAATGGTATAATTCAAAATTTTATATTTTTGAGTTTTTACAAGAAATTAGAGTTTTTTCCGCAGTAAATCGTTATAAAGTTTCATAATTCCGCACTCAATATTCTTTAAGTTTTTTGAAAGCAGAAATTACACTGAGTACCAGAGTATATCGTTATGTAACTATATATATGAAGTGTTATCGCTTCATAACATTATAACAGTTCTATAAAACGTTACAACGTCTCTGATGAACAAGAGACATTGTCAGAGGTTAGTCAAAACAATCAAACTATTTGTAAACATCTTGTGTAACGTTCAACGGTTCCTTCTATCGTATAATGGTTCAATCCATATATTTTTGAATCGGTTTAATGATATCTGACAAGTGTATTCTTATATATGCAAGAAAATGTTATAACGTCTCTTGAATCGTTATAACGCTTCCATGCGCAAGAATGCTTACATCTTCCTGTTATGGACTCTATTTTAAAGGGTTATTTTGAGATTGCTCAAATAAATCAAATTCTCTTAATCTTCCTGCAATCTGAGCACTCAACCAAAAAAACACCCGAAGAGTCCATACAACACCATCTTGCAAAAATAAGAAGAAAAGATCTTGAATTTAGCCATAGTTGATTTTTCTGTGCGATGTTTAAGCTCTAATCATTGAGCTTAGGCTCAATCTTACTTTCAGCATCAAACTGATTTTTTTAAGCCTTGAATACTCATTGTTGTTTTTATTTTTTTAGGGTTTTTAGTTTTCTTGCACGTGTCTTTGTGAGGAAGCTAAAACTTCTAAATTATAAAATATTTCTTGAGTAATATAACGATGTTTAGTTAGTGGAATGAGATCCAAAGACGTAGGTTCTTATAACCAAACTCTATTAGCATCCCGCTTCTTCTTTATTTTTAGCACTTGCATCTTGTGTTCTTCATATTCTATATTTCTACTAAGTTGCATTCCTTATTGAATATTATTTTACATCTATTGCTTTTTTTTAGCAATTGATATTTGGTTGAATTCTTATTGTATATTTTTCATCATATTTGCATCAAGTATTTAACTTTATTTGATCATTCGTTTTTAATTCTTTTTGAGTCAATTCTTGTATAAAACATATAGGACATTAAATAATCACCAAACGATTCTCTATTTAAATTGTCTAAACTTATATAAACATTAATTTTTTATAAATGTCATCTCAAAGTACCTAAAATTGTTAGTGATAACAGAGATTTAGGTCCAAAATTATGATTTTACCAATCAAAATGACACTAAGTAGGTAAATAAAGGAACCTCAGATTTTTGAATCATGTAAAAACTTTTCTTATTTGAAGAAATGCATGATAAATTATCTAAATATTTTAGATGTATGGTCTATTGTTGAACATGATTATAAACCAAAATTCAATCCTACCACATTTAGTTTGACCACCGAATCCTAAATTGACAAGGAACACAATGATTGTGCCATAAATGCTATACTCAATTCAGTTAGTGAACCCATAACATTAGTGTTTGATAACATAACTTGTGCTAGAGATATATGGTTGACGTTGCTCAATAGATTTGAACGTAATACCCAAATAAAAATGACAAAGATCATGGATCTTGAAATAAAATTTTAAAATAACCATGAAATGTTAGAAGAAATATACAATTGTTAGTTGTTCATACAAAATGAATTTTCTAATTTGGGTGAATCTCTAAAGAATAATAAAGTTGTTGATAAAATCCTAAGAGTAATACTTCGAAGACCACGTTGGGAAGCGCTAGTCTCCGCACTATAGGCTATGCAATGCATCAATGATGTCTTCACTCCGAATGAGTTATATACTCATCTACGATGCTTTGAGGAGAAGATGAAGCAAGCAGAAGATTATCAAGTTGAGCCAAAATAATTAACCTTCCTGGCCCAAAACAATGTGAAGCACTTTCATCCATCAACTTTATGTAAGAACTTCATCCAAACATTTGATCACGAAGTCTCCAAAGATGCGATGCTTTTTTCCAAGATGTTCTAAAACATACTCACTTTTGAGAAGAAATTTAATAAAGAGAGAGAAGAACGTGATAAGAAGGTGATATGCTTTGGGATAGTTATCTCCCATTTTGTTTATATATTTTTTTCTCTTTTACGGATAGTTATCTTCTTACTTCTATATAGCAACTGAGGTCGTGCATTATTATATTTATTTTATTATTGTGAGATAGACTACCGGATGTAATTTACCATATTTTACGTATTTTTAGTCGTTTACTCTCCTAGGGCATTATTGTCTTGAGATGCCGATTTCTTTTTCATTTATGTTGGGCATTGGCGCTCGCATAAATAAAATCCTAAGTTTATAAATTGGGACGCTGGTGGCGTCCGCTTAGATAAGTCTCAAGTTTAAAATAACCCGCTAGTTTACAAACAGAGTTTTTATTATGATTGCTACCTTCTCGTATTATATATATATATATATATATATATATATATATATATATATATAGTGGAGATATCGTGAGCTTAAGCTCACGGAGGCTTTCCGTGAGCTTAACTCAAAAAATATATCAAATCATTTCGAAATTTTAATTTATCATTCTCATTAAATTCTTTATATGAAAATCTCATGGGATGCAAAAATTTGGAGCGTTTTGAGGTTTTTAAGTTCTGGTTTTTAATTTTTGA
This sequence comes from Schoenoplectus tabernaemontani, assembly GCA_037127355.1. Lineage (NCBI taxonomy): Eukaryota > Viridiplantae > Streptophyta > Magnoliopsida > Poales > Cyperaceae > Schoenoplectus > Schoenoplectus tabernaemontani. The sequence goes on from CM073757.1 coordinate 10,990,094, forward strand.
AAATTAGCTCTAAAAATAATAATAATATATTCAATACTTGAACATCATTTTAAAAAATTAAAAACGGTGACTTAAAAAGCTCAAAACACTCCAAATTTTTGCATCCCACAAGATTTTTATATAAAGAATTTAATGAGAATGATAAATTAAAATTTCGAGATGATTTAATATATTTTTTGAGTTAAGCTCATGGAAGGCTTTCGTGAGCTTAAGCTCACGGTATCTCCACTCATATATATATATATATCTTATACTATTTTCACATATTTTCTATTTTAAATTTTCTTATCATTTCATGTCATCGCATATTAATAAATTTAAGAAGTTGCATAAGTATTTTAAAGTTATATATATATATATATAATTATAAAGTTACATTTAAAACATTAATGCTGGTATTTGAGTTCAGTCTAAAAAAAAAAATCTTAAGACGATCTAAATTCGTACTGAGTAATTTTAAATTATTCAATGTTTCCACGATAGTTGTGGGATTCAAATTTTCAGGTACAAAATTTTCATGGAGAGAGTGTTAAGAGTAGTCTTGCGTGATGACTGACGTGCTTCGTCACATCTGCATGTGAGATCAGTAGTTTTGCTTAAGACTCCTCGGGATCATCGAGTTTTATTTCTTTCTTTTGGATATTTATTTAAGAGATTTTGCTGTCAATTCTGATGGAGTCAACTCCCGCCGATGTCAGACGTTGTACTGTACTGATTATTTCGAACTGTTATTGTTTTGTATGATTATTATTATTTTGTTTATTCTGTGATTATTATATTTTATTTATTGAGCTTTCCGTACGTACGTCTTATCGTACCTATGTGACAAGATTAAACACCCATAATCCATTTTAATTATTTTAGGGTGTGTCAACTTTTTAAAAATGAAAGATTCAATTTAATAGAATTACCTGTAGAAGAAGGTATAAGGAATTACAAAGTTGTACTACCCTTCATGGAGGTGAACTGACAGCTTGATAGGCAATTTCTCACGGCTTTGCTTTTCGAATGTAGGATTCTTGGGCCGTGGGACAGTTGCGCTCGGTTGTTGCCGGGGTTGTTGGATCACTCGAGTTCCTTACACACTAGACCTCAACAAACATGCAAAGAAGACTGAATTACCATTGGATGAAATCAAGTTATATGGCTGCAAGGATCCAGCTACTGAATGGAAGAGAAACATTACTCTAGAAAAAATCACAAATGAAGTAACTTTTGCCGAGGCCCTTCTTAATTTTCCTTAGCAACCCTTTTTGTGACCCTAGTAAGGTGTACATTCCAGAAAATGCAAAAGAAGTAACTGAAATTTGTGCCATCTCTTTGTAATTGTCCTCTGAAAGAAACATATCAGTGATATTTACCTTTTCTTGAGAGTGCTGGTATCTATCATAAGTGGAACTTGACAATCGGCTCAGAGGGATTTGAATATGAGCAATTTGTTGAGTTTCACTGACTGGAATGAGTTGAGGATCAATTTGAGGATGTGTCAGCTATGGAGAAAAACTCTCAATCGACTGACGAGTAATTGGATCGAGTTTCTGAGGTGATGTGTCTTCCACAACCTCAATGTGTTGTTCTTCCGTAGCTTCAATTTGTTAAGTTTCGGAAGATGGAAGCTCGTCAATTGGAGCTTCGCTTGCAGCACTGCGCGGACTAGCAGCGACAACAGGTGAGGAAAATTCATCCAGTTGAGCTTGCAATTTGGGAGAATCCTTCGAGGTCGGATCAACGTGATCGATTGGATTTGGTATAGCAATTGATGGAACAGGAACATGTGATTCATCTTCCATTAAAAACAGCTTGTTGTCATCAGCAAAATCTGCAAATAGAGCTGAAATGTTGGAAAGCGACTGTTTCAACTGTTCCCAGCTCCGAGCAGCACGTTCCTCATCACGGCATCGAGCCTCATCGAGCGTGGTGAATTTAGCCATTAAACTATCACGGAAAGCTTCCGCGTCAAAGGAAAACAGATCAGACATCATGATAACTCGCCTCAGATGTGATCTAGGGCTACGATACCAATTGTAATGACCTGGACTGGTCAATTACAAGATACAATGAAGAAAATTGATAGAATTAAGAGAAACATATTGAAGATAAGAAGTATTTGGATTAAAATTGAATTTATCGGATAACAACGATACAGTAAGATAAATGAGAGTTTTGAGATAATAAGAAGTTCATCCAATTCATCGACAACTGATCCTAATACAAGGAATAACTATTTATAGCGATTACAATTTACTAAAGTAAAATAGTAAAGATAACTATGAAAACAGTGTCAGCCTGCTCTCTAACGGCTCTGCCCTTAATCATGAGATGTGTAGTCCTTGATGTGTTAAGCCTCTGACATTACAATTGGTCCCACTTATCACTCTTCACTCTAATCCTAGAACAGCTACTCTACTCCTCTTATTTGGGCCCAGAGTCGCGCAGCCCGTACTTTCTCTCTTAGCACTTCTTATCCCATTAACCGAAAAGTCAAAGATCTCCAATCTCTTTTGCTCAATATCCATCTCTACCATATCCTTACACACTCTAATTCCAATTAAGAGTGTGACAATTAGCATTAGAGTCACCGAACTTTTACGCCTCTGTGCTATCACTCATCCGCACCCCAGATTTCAAAAATTATCAAGAATCAGGTTGTAATTTACTTACCAACTCATACTGACACCTTTACCAAATCATCAACTCCTTTGATGAGCCCTCTCCCCTGTGATGCCATCACCCTCATACATTGCATTGAGCACTCGTGAGACGACCATAGTAGCACGAACCAGTTGTGCTTCGCTGTGAACCAGTTGTTCTCTGACACGATCAGAACTGAACGGTGCTTTACCGATCTTGTTGCTGTTACATCCTCCACGTAACACAGTCTAAACACCCTAAATTAACAGCTTGGATGACATCTTCAAAAAAGTTTTGAACCATGCGCTCAGATAGGTGTTTACTCAAATCAGCCGATAAAATATTTTTCTAATCTTATGCTATCATCTTTAAACCTTACATTTAAGAATGATTAAATATGATCATACTTAGCACTTTTTTTTTCTAAGATCACGCATCAATGTATATTTCCGTTAACGCTTAGTAGTATGTAAACATTTCCCCATACCAGTCGGTATGTCGAGTCGCACCCAGAAAAATATTTATGCTTAAGAAATTAAAAATTATTAAGTTGGTGATGATGATGATGGAAATAATAAAAATTAAATAATTTATGTTAGAAATAAAAATATGATAATTTTCTGCTTACGAGCATAAAGAAAAAATAATAGTGAAGTTAAATTCTTAAAACAAAGTATGATATAAATGTGTACTATGGTCAAAAGATATTTCTCACTCCAGTTCAAAATAAATGGCAGAATATGCATTTTTAGTGCACAAAAAATAAAATAAAATAAAATAATAATAAGTCACATAATAGTCCGACCAAATAAGTTTTCAGAGATGCACAATATGTCTAAGTATTGACATTGATAAAATCATGGACGGCTAAAGTATTATCTCCATGGCATATGCAAGAACCATATAAACCAGCAATAATAATAATGATAATAATATTATTATAGTAATAATAATATAAAAAAAGAGAAGAGATAAAAGTGGAAACAATTTAGTCTAAACTGATTTGTTTTCACAGGCTTTGAAAAAAAAAAAAAGAGAAAGGGAGAAATGTAGTAAGAGATCAGCTAATCTTAATCTTTGTTATGCATGCAACAAAAATATAATTATCATATGAAAATGAGAAAAGCTTAGATGTCTTCACCCATATTATTTTGCATGCCATGCATGGCATGATTTCTTTCAAATGATTATAAACTTCCGAAAATTGTTCAACGTTAAATATACCTCTCCTATAAATTTTGATAATATCTTTTAGTCAAGTCAAACTATTCAAACACGGCTAGTCTTGCAGAACACTTGTGTTCCACTCGTGATATAGTACCATGGTATGAGTCCAAACTTGATGCCATTGAGATATCAAATCAAAGTAAACATGCCTCTTATAAACTTACAAAAAATCATAATCATCTGCTTTGAAAAATTAATTTTTCCATAACAAAATAGAGAAAAACAATAAATACCACGAGTGTCGGATTGTAAATTCGTCAACATTCTTTGTGAAGACATATTCTCATTAACTAAAATATTTTCATAATAAAACTAAAATAATTTTGGAGACTGGACAAACTTTTATTCGATGCTTTGCAATTTGAAAGATAATAAGCACCTAATTGTGGATGATTATATGCATAAAAAAAATAATAATAATACATGCTCTTAACAAGGACATGGGAAAATATGTGATCAGCAAAACAATCGCACATAAAAAAAGAGAGTTATGATCTACAAATTTTTTTCGTTATTAAATGTTGGATGGTGCAGGTGACCATATTAGTTAATATAAATAGGATAATAATAAGAACCAATGATAGAGTATAGTCATGATTTTCTGAGAGATGAAATTATGTCCGTGAAGTGTCAGCGCCTCTCACTTCTAGACCCTTCTAAATAAAATTCAGAAATTAACATATTCACTCGTGAGAGATCTGATAAATAATCCCAAAAATTTTCAACAGATGACTAGCTAGTATGTATGAATGGTTTGTCATTTCAACAACGAGATAAGTTAGGCAAATCTATTCAAATGTACTTACAAAAAAAGAAAGAAGAACAAAAAAAAAAGAGAAAAAGAAAATTTGTCATGAAAGAACACTAGAGTAGCATGTCTGGATAACGTATACAAAAATAGGCTCATGCCACACATGAATTATCTTAAGAAAACTAATAATATCAATTAAGAATTAATTGTATAATTATTTTTATGCTCGCATGTACTAAAAGACCACATGAATATATATATAGAGAGAGAGAGTAAAGATACCGTGAGCTTAAACTCACGGAGACCTTTCGTAAGCTTAACTCAAAAAGTATATCAAATCATCTCCAAATATTAATTTATCATGCTCTTTAAATTCTTTATATAAAAATTTTGTGGGATGTAAAAATTTAGAGTGTTTTGAGCTTTTTAAGTCACCGTTTTTAATTTTTAAAAATGATGTTCAAATATTTAATATATTATTATTTTTTTTAGAGATCATTTTCAAAAATTAAAAATCATAACTTAGAAAACTCAAAACATTTCAAATTTTTGCATCCCACAAGATTTTCATATAAAGAATTTAATGAGTATGATAAATTAAAATTTGGAGATGATTTGATATATTTTTTGAGTTAAGTTCACCGAAGACTTCCGTGAGTTTAAACTCACGGTATCTTTACTATATATATATATATATATGTTAGAAACTTATTAACAATTTACCAGCTCTTTTTGTTAAAAAATAAAATCTGCTTTTTTGCTAATGGTAACTAATCTTGTGATTATTAAAATTCTTACCATACTTGATCTTATACGCTTTCATTGATGCCATCAAATAAAAGTAACACAATTATGATAAATATCTCACGGAGTCAAAATTATAATCCTGTAATATCTATCCTGGACAAAATTCATATTAAACTTGTAAAAATTTAAAGGCTATAATTATGAAAAAAAAATTAATTGGGGAATGGTGGTACTTCCATTAATAAAACACTGAACGTTGATCATATACAAATTTTATAACTTAATTGTTAAGAACTAAGGACAAATATAATCAAGATTTCTTATGGAAATAAAATAAAGTGGCGCTGGTGCATATCTTGCTTCTGGATTCCTCTAAATGAAATTCATTTTAAAAATATAGTACACTCGTGAATGACTTCATAGTAAATCCAAATTCATTGCAGGTGACTCTTTACGCAAAATGCTAGGGTACATTTTATTTCTCCTGAAAAGCTTTGAATATAAGAAGAAAGGCATGCACACTTTCATAATCACATGAGCATTGTATGCATTTACATTAGCATTTCATGAAAAAATTCTAGTCAATTAGAAATAGTTACAAGTACCCTAAAAATAAGAAAAATAATTTGAACCCTCACAAACATCAATTAATGAACCCTCACATGCATAACATGATATGACATGGTATTATATGGCATAACTCACCTATAAATACCCCCATTGACCTCCTTGCATCTCTATGGCCGATTTGAGTGAGCAAAACTAGTAGAAAGAGCAACATCCACTAAAGAGCTTAAGAGAAAAAAAATACAAGTCTTGATCAATACCAATTTCGTAGAAAAAAATATGAGTGAAGCCTAGAAGGATAGGTCATAGTAAAGCTTCTTTATTGGCGTCATAATTCCGTCAATCCTTCGATAATGTTCACATTTCAATTAAAATCCAGTCATCCAAGTCATTAAGTTATTCCTCCCCAAATGTCAAAATGATGCCTGATGGAGGAGACTTACCTGACTTGCCAACATTCTAAATATATTCAAAAGCAAAAAAAATTTCATCTCTCTTTCTCTTTTTCTTCCCTTTATTTTTTATGATTTGAGCAACAATCTCTTTGATTTATTTTTTATTTTTGTTTATTTTTATTTTTATTTTTATTTTTGAGGCCAGACTAGTAGAGACCGAATTAATCGGATGAGTGTGGTGCCTAACACCTTCCACACTCATAACCAATGCACGAATCTAATCCTTCTCCTTTGGACAAAAATAATTAACTTTGTATTCTTCCGGTGAATATTAGGTGGCGACTCCTAAAAAATAAAAAAATTATTAACTACCGCTAGGGTCTTGAGTCGGTTTAGCGGGTAGCTACACATAGTCACACGCCTCGCCACCGACCAGAGTCACACGCCATTCACCGACCAGCAAGTCAGCTCCGACCGACACCACACTTCACCGAGAACAGGCGTGACAGCATCTAGGAGGCGCGGTTCGGACGCGTCGAGGGATTCTTGCTTATTTATGGTAATCAGGGTTGGCGCACGTCGACTCGATCTAGAGTTTAGATAAAGCTCCGAGATTCTTTTCTTTCGATATTGAACTTTGGGGTTTGGGGTTCAAGTTAGGCGGCGACATAGAAAGCGATAGACGGGCCACACAAATTGTGAGGATATGAAGGAGAGTTGACGCAAATGAGCAGGTTGGGTGTCGTTACGCCTATATTTGAATTCAAAAAAGGCACAAAGGGTTGCGTCGAGCAAATGGGCCGAGGGAAAGAAATAGGTGACGACCCAATACAGCCAAGGGTGTTGCTCTGGGTGAAGGAACATGAAGAATGGGTTGGGCCAGAGTAGCGGCACACGAGATGACCGTAGAAGATCCAGGGAAGTAGGAAGTTGGTTGAGGCAACGGAATGAAGGCGTTATCATCAGAGAATTATCAGAGAGATTGTTATCTCCTGTTTTTACATTTTTATTAATTACCATTGTAATTTTCTTTCTTTAAATAGAATGATTAGTCTTTCATTTGGACGGTTGTTGAATCCGTGATCAAACTATATGAACTCTCTTATATAATTATCCAATAAAATCTATTATCCATCCAATTTCTTATGATTTTTCTAATGTCTTGCCAATTAAATCAAAATGCTTGTAATTGACTCCAAGAGGGTCATTACAATTGGTATCAGAGCCAGATTGTTATCTGGGAAATTCATTCATCCAACTCTCTATTAGATTACTGTTCAAGTCAGTATGGTGACCAAGGCTGAGCTGGAGAAGGCCATGGCAGAGATCTACGCTAAGTTTGATGAATATCGTAGTGAGAATGCTAATCGCTTCCGCCAAGAGCGGGAACAGATGGAGCATCGTTTAACGGAGGAAGCCGATTGAACGCGAGTATAGGCGGAAAAAGACTGATCTGACATATTACAAGGAGTGTGTCAGCAAATCAAGGCAACTCAAGATATCAACATAGCCTCTCATGTGGATCGACAAACACAGTTAGCTGAGGTGATATCCCAATTGGATCTGTTGGGACGATCTCACTCAGGTACCGCTATCGGTACTCCATCAGTACCGCCTCAATCTATTTCAGTGGTACGCACAAATTCGATTTTCGTTAAGGATTTTTCCCCAAATACTGAAACTTTCTCAGATGAGAAAATAGGTTTCAATTTTCTCGTGTCGATTGCTCAGGGTTCAATGGGGATAATCCAACAGAATGGCTCTATAAGTGCACTTCTTTCTTTGAATTACATCAGGTACCGGTAGTGTACCGAACTCACCTAGCTACGATGCAATTCCAGGCTCTAGCTAATGAATGGTATGACGGGTATCTCTTGGAACATGACCCTCCTGATTGGGTTGAGTTAGTGCGTTTGGTTACAACCCGGTTTAAGATAGTCCTTGGCAAAAACTCTCTTGATGAGCTTCGATCCTTGCATCAAGATGGGTCAGTAGAGGAATATTGGGTCAATTTTGAGAAATTACGTTCTAAAATGATCTTAGAGGGCAGACAATTCTCAGTTAAAGATTTTACGGTTGTGTTCATTAATGGCCTTAGAGGGGATATTAAACCATTTGTGTAAGTTTTTCGCCCCCAATCTTTAAAAGAAGCATATGAATATGCTATACACATGAAAAGTGCTACTGAAAATCAATTGAAAAGGTTTAAATCAACTGCCAAAGCTAATATTGTGCTTAATACCTAATTTACCAAAAATACCCCCCATGTTCCCCATATTTCCAAGGCTCCAATTCCTTACCTTGCAAAACTTTTTATAATTGAGTAACAAAGGGCATTAGGGCAGTGTTTTAAGTGTGGTGAAAGGTACTATCTAGGTCACCAATGCAAACTCAAAACTCATATGCTCCTTGGTCAGGACAATGAGTTAGCCATCCAGGCACAGAAAGCAGAAGAGAAAGAACAAATTGAGATTGATAATGACCAACCCGAAGAAGCCATTGTATCAATGCATGCTACATATGATCACCCCCTAACCAATACGATGAGATTCAAGAGAGAAATTGGTAATCAGTCAGTATTTACTCTAATAGACAGTGATATCGCCCATAGCTTTGTCAATCATCATGTCCTCCAGCAACCTTCAGTTCAGATAGTACAAACCACTCCAATAGTGGCAATGGTAGCCAATGGTGCTAGAATGGTTACAGACTCTATTTGCCAAGGTTTATAATTCAGTATTCAAGGGCACAAATTCTCACATGACCTTAGACTACTACAAGTACAAGGCTATGATGTGATTTTGGACTTAGACTGGTTGGCTACCTTGGGACCCATGCACATAGATTGGCATAATAAGTGGATTGAATTTACTCATGATCAAATAGTTAAACTACAAGTAACCCCTGAAACTGCAAAATTAGCACTATGTGAGGCTGTTAAGATGAGTAAGGCATTGAAAAATTCACAGGAAATGGTAGTGGCTCACATTTGGTTTTGTGCAGTCACTGTACCAACAGCAACCACCACTGACAATAGTGTTGTACCAGCCTCATTACAGTTTGTTCTGAATCAATTTGCTCAGGTCTTTGAATCTCAATTCACTTTGCCTCTTCCCAGGACCATTGACCATGCTATTTCATTAAAACCAAATGCCAAAGTGGTAAACCTAAGACCCTATAGGTATTCCTACTTTCGGAAGTTAGAATTGAACAAAATAATTGAAGAACTCCTAAAAACTGAGGTCATACAAGCCTCCACCAGTCCATATGTTTCATCTGCCCTATTGGTCAAGAAGAAGGATGGTTCATGGAGATTGTGTGTAGATTATAGGCAGTTGAACTCATTGACCATTAAGAATAAATACTTTATACCCATAATAGATGACTTGCTTGATGAATTGCATGGAGCTAAAATATTTTTTAAAATTGACCTCAGATTTGGTTATCACCAGATAAGGATGAAGAGTGAAGACATTCCAAAAATAATATTTAGAACCCATCAAGGCTACTATGAATATAGGGTTATGCCTTTTGGTTTGACCAATATTCCAGCCACTTTTCAAGCCCTCATGAACCAAAATTTCAAACCTTATTTGGGTAAATTTGTGTTGGTATTCTTTGATGACATTATGGTGCATAGTTCGTTCAGATCTGAATCAACATTGCCAACATAACACAAGTATTACAAAAACTGTGTGACAATGCATTAACAGCAAAGAGGTCCAAATGTGAGTTTGGGGTTGCACAAGTGGAATACCTTGGCCACATAATCTCAGAAAATGGGATAGCCACTGATCTCAGGAAAATAGAGGCTATGGTAAATTGGCCACTCCCTAGATGTGTGTGAAAGACCTTAGAGGATTCCTGGGCCTAACTGGATACTATAGGAAGTTCATAAATAATTATAGATTGCTGAACAAACCATTGACTGAACTTTTGAAGAAAAATGCCTTTAGATGGTCAGATATGGCTACTAAAGCATTTACTGATCTGAAGGAGGCTATGTGCACTGCTCCAGTTCTGTCAATGCCTGACTTCACACAGGAGTTTACCCTAGAAACTGACGCTTCTGACAAGGGAGTGAGAGCTATATTAATGCAACATAAAAGGTCAATTACCTACTTCAGTAAGGCACTAGGGGTAAAGAGCCGGGGAATGTCAACCTATGAGAAAGAACTAATAGCATTGCTAGCAGCAGTGCAAAGGTGGAGACACTACTTGGAAGGTAAACCTTTTGTGATAAAAACTGATCACATTAGCCTTAAACACTTATTAGAACAACATTTAACTCACATTATCCAACATAAGGGGTTAAGCAAACTAATGAGGCTAAACTATGTGATTCAGTACAAGAAGGGAGTTGAAAATAAGGCTGCAGATGTCTTGTCTAGAATTGATCATACTGCAGGTGTAGGGGAGAAATTGGTTGTGTCTGAAATCATTCCAACTTGGTTGGATGAGTTGAGGAATAGCTATCAGGATGATACTTGGGCTACTGCAGTGTTACAAGGAGCACAGGAGCAAGGAAATCTTAGCCTTGACATTACTATTCATGCTGGAGTTATCAGAAAAAATGGAAGGGTGTATGTGGGGTCGGCACAAGGATAGAGAGATAAAGTCATTCAATCCCTTCATGATTCTAGTATTGGTGGCCATTCAGGAATATTGGGCACCTATCAAAGGGTAAACAAAATATTCTATTGACCTAATCTTAAAAGATAAGTGTTAAAATATGTACACCATTGTGAAGTATGCCAACTGAACAAAGGGGAATGTGGTAACTCCTGGGTTATTGCAGCCTATACTCATACTAGAAGGGCCTTGGTCAGTTATGACTATTAATTTTATGTGGTTTGCCTAAAAGTAAAGGAAATGATGTGCTCTTGGTAGTAATGGATAAGTTTATCAAATATTATCATTTGTTAACCCTAACACACCCCTTTAAGGCCAGAGATATGGCTCAAGAGTATTTGGACTCAGTTTACAAATTACATGGGTTGCCTAATCAAATCATAACTGATGGGACCCTTTGTTTACTAGCACTTTTTGGCAAGAATTATTGCAAAGTTAGGTGTTAAACTGCATTTCAGTATAGCTTACCACCCTCAGTCTGATGGGCAAAGTGAAAGGTTGAATCAATTAATTAAAGGGTATTTAAGATATATGGTGTTTAGCAACCCTAAAGAATGGCATAGATAGATATCAATGGCTGAGTGATGGTATAACACCAACTACCATACAACACTTCAAACAACCCCATTTGAAGTCCTTTATGGGTATAAGCCCCCTCAGCTTTCACTTACCACAGTACCCAAGAGCATTAACCAATGTGTAAATGAAGCCCTAGAAGAAAGAATACAAGAATCAAAGGTGATTAGAGAACAATTGGAAAAGGCACAACAAAGAATGAAAAAAAATATGCTGATAGGCATAGGAGTGAAAAGAAATTCTAAGTTGGAGATTGGATATGTCTGAAATTGCAACCATATCGGCATATTTCAGTGAAGGGCAAAATTGGAATGCGTAAGCTAAAACAGAAATGTTATGGGCCTTTTGAAATAATTAAGAAGATTGGAATGGTGGTTTATGAACTCAATTTGCCTGAAGGGTCCATGATACATCTAGTTTTTCATGTTTCACAATTAAAACAGTGCAGGGGTAAAGTGGTCCATACCAGTGGAACATTGCCACTAATTACTCTATCTGGTAAGCTGCACATTAAATCGATGGCCATTTTAAATAGGAAATTGGTTAAGAATAAGAATAAGGTGAGGGCTGAAGTGCTAATTAATTGGGCGAATCTTGATGATGAGGAAGAAACATGGGAAGATTATGAATTAATCAGTGAACAGTTTCCTGTGCTTAAGCTTGAGGACAAGCTTCATTCTAAGGGGAAGACATTGTCAGGATATGAAAGAGAATTAGCGCAAATGAGCAGGTTGAGAGTCGTTACGCCTACATTTGAATTCAAAAAGGGCGCAAAGGGTTGCGTCGAGAAAATGGGCCAAGGAAAAGAAATAGGTTACAGCCCAATACAGCCAAGGGTGTTGCTCCAAGTGAAGGAACTGGAAGAACGGGTTGGGCCAAAGTAGCAGCACACGAGATGACCGCAGAAGATCCGGGGAAGCAGGAAGTTGGTTGAGGCAACGAAATGAAGGCATTATCATCAGAGAATAATCAGAGAGATTGTTATCTCCTGTTTTTACATTTTTATTAATTACCATTGTAATTTTCTTTCTTTAAATAGGTTGATTAGTCTTTCATTTGGACGGTTGTTGAATCCGTGATCAAACCATATGAATTCTCTTATACAATTATCCAATAAAATCTATTATCCATCCAATTTCTTACGATTTATCTAATTTTTTGTTAATTAAATCAAAATACTTATAATTGACCCCAAGAGGGTCGTTACACAATTTGGTTCACTGTTGATGCTCTTCGGTAATTCATAATTGGGCCTACAACTTTTGTTTTTGATCCAAACCGAGAGTATCCACTATTGGTACTACAGCTTGTGTTTCTTATCCAAACCAAGATCACCAAAAAAGGAATAATCTAAGATATATGGAGAAAAACATTGCAGTATTTGAAAAGGAATATTATCTCGAGGATATTATGAATTCAAATACAATTAAGGATGGACATAGATGTAAGAGGTGTATGATTTTGTAGAATTTTGACGATTTATTCATTTATGAAGATATAGGTCTTTATCATGTGTGTGATGAGTGGTGCAAATAACTAATAATAATTGATGAACATCGAGTTATTTGTGGGGTGAGTGGACATATATTTGGTTTATCATCAAGAGAAGTCGAGGTGGTACAAATATTTCTTCATAATGAGTGTCTTCAAAAGATTAGCGAGTCTTTGACCAATGCGTTAGACAAGATAAAAATAACGTTTAATCTCATGACAAATGTGTATTTAGAGGTTAAAACAATTGAGGAACTTGAAATCGAGGCACATGACGATTGTAAGTTCGAGTACGAAGATCATGACTCTACTCTCCAAGACAATCAAGACTCCATTGGCAAAGATTTTAAGCAAAAAGATCAAAACTCTACTCATCAAGACAATCAAGACTCAATTGATAAGGACTCCACACTCGACCAAGAAGATCAAGACAATCATCACCACAACAATCTTGCCTCACTCGACAAAATTAACCATCAAGAAGCTCTCATGAAAATTATCCTATAAAACACTTCATCTTAAAATTATCCTATAAAACACTTCATCTTAGGTGTTTCTTTCCTAGCTTGTCCAGTGACTATTAATTTTCTTGTATCTTTAATAACACAATTATCTTAAAATCCCACAATAATCTCATTTTCACCAAATAATTTCATCCAAATTCCCTAAATCACACTCCAATTTCAATTAGGAATGTGACACTTTCAAAATTTATAATATAATAAAATAATTATATAAATTATACCAACATTTATTGCATTTCGAAAGCGTTATTCTACAGAATAATGAAAAAAAACAAAAAAAAAAAAGTCATTGTCAAAAGCCTCACTGTCAAAATTTTAAAAAAAAATCAGAGGGGTCTTTGTGACAGCAGAATGCAGATTTCATTTTAGAACATAAATTTTTTTTGCGCTGGGACGCCAAATGTGCTCAACACCGTTTTTAACTTACATTCATCCACAAAAGCTAGTAGAAGTATAAATGCGTCGGAAAAGTGAAAAATATATAAATAAAATTCTAGTACCTTCACCTCTTTCCCACAATAGTTGAGGATCAAAAGGAAGAGGGTACAGAAGAATAGTTTCATGTCCACAGTAGAAGCTACTAAGCTTCTTCAACCCTAAACGACAGAGGACTCTATCAACAACACACAAGCTCCAAACTACAAATTAAATGGTATTTGGAACACAACAAAATAACTAAACTACAGATGCAACACCTACGGCCTTGGAACCCTGGTACATTAATTATTATTACCATCCGAAGCATATGTTCGTACTATTTTCATTTTCTGAAATTTATGTGACTCTTTCAAAAGCACCTCCAACTTGCATATGAAGCCACTCCGGAGCCGAGTTCTGATTGTATTCTCTTGAAGCTTGCGGTTCAAATGGCAAACTTGGTGCGGGATTGTATGTTTGCGCACCAAACTGTAATGCAAGAGAATAATACATAAATGAACACAGAAACAATGTACAACTTCTTAGTAGTTATCTTAGTAACTAAACCAGACAGCCCAATCTTCGATCATCAAGTACTGAAAATTGTATACTTATTCCACAAAATATGTAACAGAATTTATATTTAAAAATGAAAACTAAGTTCCTTCAAGTTTCTTGATGTAATAAGATGACCATGCTAAAAAATCTGCAAATTTGGGATATGCTATGAAGATTGGGGAAATGTAGAAATTTTCTAATCAAAGAACTTTTTGTGTAAAATTCTATTGCAAAAATATTAACCATTGGTAGGTTGAAGTGTAAAAATTTGAGTTTTGAATAACCACAAGTAGAGATAAAGTAAACTTCCTGATGTCTGTGCCACCTTTTAAATAATCTTTATTCAACCAACTTACATCTTTAGAAGGAAAGCCACCTTCAATTCCAGCAGTGTTCATGTGAGAATTCACAGCTTCGAGCTTCATGGATAAGAACTGAGAAACATAGCTACTATTTAAGTTTCATGGATCATTACTCTTACGTGAAGACAAATCTAAACATAGTATAAAAGCTAACAGAATATTTATACCTCGACTTGGCGTTGCAAAGCCTGGATATAGTTTATTATCTCATCTAGAACCGAGGCTTTGCCAATCACCTGTTTTCATGCAAATAAGCCAGTTAGCAATTCAACAAATAAAACTTTCCACAAGTTAATAAGAGCTTGCAAGAGAATGCAATATATGATATCATGACAAACACAATGGATGTACAAGACTTGTTAGACGATACCAGATTGGAAAAACTGCTGCATAGCTGGAAACTTAACCAAAAACATTAGGGGCTTCCAACCTAGATTACCATTTTATCACTAATTTCAACAGGGACCCACAATCTCATATCTCAACTGAATATCTTCTTCCCCAATGGATAAATGACTCCCGAATTTTTCATTTTGACTCGATCAACGAGTTTTCCAACAAGTACCAAAAACAACAAAGCCAGCAAATAATAATCCTCTTTGGGAAATTCAGTTGAATTAGATTTACAAAACTAGTCTTTTCAGGTGGGAGGAAAGACCTTGTCAGCACATAACTGAATATATATGACTTTCATAACATGCCAACAAAATTGGGTGACTGTCGTAACTAGAAGAAAAAAAGTATTTGACATTATCTGCAAATATTGCACAATTTAGGGTGCAATCTAGAGAAACCAAATTGCTGTTAAAAGATACCTTGTTGCATCCAGGGACCAGATCCTGAAGGATCTTCATCCTCTCGCTTATTTTTTCTCTTCTTGCCTGACAATAAATAAAAAAAAAAGTTAACCAACAAATAAAGATAGGTTACTTGAGGGCCTTCATAAAATTCTCAATACCAAATGCAAACAATACAAGTCAAGCAGAACAAAAGAAAATGATCCATAAGTCATTTAACTGGTGATCCATAAGTACTGAAATTCTAGCAACTGTTACTATAATTAAATCAAGTAGTGCAATTCTATCTCATACTTAATTTACTGCTCACTGAGGTTTCAGCAGGGTATCTCAAATAAGTCGTATCGAATATTTTCTTGTAGGAGGTCATTATAATCTGTCTTATAGGCATCACACGGTAACCCCAATGTTGTATGCCTTCTGATGATAGAGATGAAATTTCCAAAGAGAAAAATACTTGAGATGACATGCAAGGCACTTCTTGTTTCTATCTACTGCCCCCATTTCTTGGCATTTCATAATTGTACATTTGAAATTGCCCTTGGTACTTACTCTTTCAGCAAGACTATGGCTGTCAGTGGCTTGGCCTCTCCTGGCGCGTACATGAATGTAGTCTTGCTTAAGTGGCTCCGGAGGTGCAGGATTTTGCTCTGAAAGTTTATTGTCAGGCCCTGAATCTGACTCTGCTTCGACTTTTAAGGTGTTCCCATTTTCTTCACTTGATTTCAAGACCTTAATGTGTTTCACTTCTGAGTTAGTCTGGTACAACAAAACGAAGACAGTTCCATTAGCAATTCCTTGTGTAATGCAATCCAATTTGAAATATGGTTAACTAATGGGGTAAATTCACAAATTTTCCATTATATGTTCATTGGGGTCGCAGGAAAATCTCCTTTCTTTTGAAAAGCAGTAAGACTGAATTATCTCTGTAAATGAAATAAATTGTGAAGCAGTCAGGCTGACCAGTGACTTGTATCATTTAGTAAGTGTAGGTAACAGGCAGTTAGTCCAATTTATAGAGCTAATATTCATCTATTTGAACCTAAAATTACCTTAATTTTAGCTAAATGAAAAACTTTCATCCGTTTCAAAGCACCACCTACCACCACACTAAGAACTACATGTACATATTTTGTTGGGGGGAGAGATAGAGAGAGAGCACTTGGCTTAATAAGGTTACGTTGAATAACCTTCTTAAGCCCAATTACTATTTCATTTAATAGAGCTACTATAATAACAACAACAATAAAGCCTTTAATCTCAAATAAATTGAGGTAGGCTAGAAATGAAACCCAATCGGAAAGCATAAGATCAAAGATCTTAAATATCAGTGATAATAATGAATATGATGAAAGAAAAAGGAAAAATAAATAAATAAATATAATAATAATAATAATAATAATAATAAATAAATAAATAAAAATGATAATATGCTAATAGTAATAGCAATAATAATAATAATAGTACAATAAACCTCTATTATAAAATCTATTTCTAAATTCTAAAATCTTATTTTAAAACTTAATTCTAAATTCTAAATCCTAAAATTTTATTTCTAAAACATATTTCTAAATACTAAATCCTAAAAATCTAATAACATGAAGTTTATAATTCTACTATTAGACTCTAACTCCTAAATCATGGTTCAGATACATGAATCGTCATCTTCCAAGCACTCCTATCCAAAGCAAGCTCTTTGATACATGAATCTCTTTTTATTGGTTCCTCCCATGTCAGTCTTCTTGTATTTTCAGGACGACTTAGAATACCGCTGCATACTGGTGCTTCAGGAGGCCTTCGTTGGATATGACCAAACCATCGCAAACGATGTTGGACTAGTTTCTCTTGAATTGATGCTACCCCAAGTTTGTCCCTATTATCATCATTTTTGATTCGATCTTTCCTTGTGTGGCCACATATCCAACGCAACATCCGCATTTCAGCTACACTCATCTTCTGGATGTGTTGTCCTTTTGTAGCCCAACATTCTGCGCCATACACTCATCTTCTGGATGTGTTGTCCTTTTCTAATCGTCGTCCTATAGAACTTGTTTTTTAGTTTGTTTGGGACCTTCTTGTCACAAAGAACACTATATGCTTGTCTCCATTTTACTCATCCAGCTCTTATTCTATGACTAACATCTTCATCGATCTCTCATTCACTCTGTAACATTGATCTCAAATACCGAAATGTGTCATTCATAGGTATTAGTCGTCCATCCAAACTAACATCTCTGTCATCTGAGTTTTCCCCATTGAACTGATACCTCATATATTCAGTTTTGGTCCTACTAAGTTTAAAACTCTTCGATTCTAAAGTTTGTCTCCACAACTCTAGTTTCTGATTGACTCCAATTCTGCTCTTGTCAATCAGCACCACATTATCAGCAAAGAGCATATACCAAGGAATATCTCCTTGTATGTCCTTTGTGATCTCGTCCATCACTAAGGTGAAAATATATGGACTCAATACTGACCCTTGATGTAATCCTATCTTAATAGAAAATGTATCGGACTCGCCGTTACATGCTCTGACACAAGTCACAACATTTGTGTACATATCCTTAATAAGGGTAACGTACTTTATTGGGACTAGTTTCCTTTTGAGCGCCCACCACATGATATTTCTCGGTATTTTATCATACGTTTTCTCTAAATCAATAAATATCATATGTAAGTCCTTCTTCTGTTCCCGATGTCTCTCCATAAGTTGTTTTATCAAGAAAATCGCCTCCATAGTGGACCTCCTAGGCATAAAATCAAACTGATTTTTAGAGACAGTTGTCAGTTTTCTTAAACGGTGCTCGATCACTCTCTCCCAAAGCTTCATGATATGACTCATGAGCTTAATTCCTATGTAATTAGTACAACTTTGAATATCTCCTTTATTCTTGAAGATTAGTACTAATATACTTCTTCTCCACTCATCAGGCATCTTATTGGATCGAAAAATGATATTAAATAGTTTAGTGAGCCACATTATTGCTATATCTCCAAGACATTTCCATATCTCAATCGGGATATCATCTGATACTAACGCCTTACCTGTTTTCATTTTTTTTAAAACTTCTTTCACCTCAGACTCTTGAATTCTCCGAACAAATCGTCTGTTGGTGTCAATTGAGTCGTCCAACTCGATCGCGGTTTTCTCACTCTCGTCGTTGAATGACTTGTCGAAGTATTCTCTCTATCTGTTCTTAATCTCCTCATCCTTCACTAAAAGTCTATCAGTCTCATCCTTAATACATTTAACTTAATTGACGTCTCTCGTCTTCCTTTCTCGAAGTTTAGCCATCTTATAGACATCATTTTCACCCTCTATCGTATCTAATTTCCGATACAGCTCCGTATATGTCTGACCTCTTGTTTCGCTCACAGTTTTCTTTGCGTTTCTTCTAGCTTCTTTGTACTTCTATATGTTTTCATCACTCCTGTTGTGCTGTTGTGTAACAGGATGTAAACGTTTGTAACATTCTTTTTTTCTCATACATACTACAATTCACTTAAATTCCTCCATACATACTACTGACCAAAAACAATATAGAAGAATAAAGAAACCTCTACACAGATGAAATACTAAACGACTACGAAATGCAGCTTTAAAAAAACTAACAGATCATGGTCAGCCAGCCACCAAAAACCTTCTGAAAACCCAATTTAAATACACAAATTACGCACCAAATCGTTTCCACTACTAGTAGACACAAGTTTAGAAGACTCATCCTCTGAAGCTGGTGGAGCCACCTCGCCTCGCCTTCTCCTCCTAGCATTGGCACCACGGCTACCCACACTCTGATCCGTCACAATGGATCCTTCGACCGAGGCGTCTCCCCTCGAAACCAAACCGGGTGGCAACCCTACCGCCGGGAACTGTTGCTGGTGCTGGCGCCACATGTTTGAGACCAACGATGTGGGGTCCATTGGTCAGATTTTGGCGAAACCCAGCTTGATCTTGAGGCGGAAATGGCGGTGGGGGGTCCTGGATTCTAGAAGGAGAGAAGCAGATCTTGAGGCAAGAAAGAGAGAGACTTAGAGCTGAGTGGGGCAGTGAGATGGAGACGAGAGAGGGAGTGTTGGGTCGCCACTCGGCAGGAAAGTTTATTACTTACTATTTTAGCAACTATATTTTCTTCTTTTGTGGCACGGAGAAAGTGTTTTAAAATAACCGGACGGGTAAAATCCGATCCGGCAAATCTGTATCAACATACATCAGTCTAGTGTATTAAAATCGGAACGGGACGGGTTGGGTCGGGTCGGGTCGGGTTATGACGAGTCAGTGTGTTTTGACGGGACAGATCAATGGATTTTCACGGGACGGGTTATGACAGATCCATTTTAGGGGGTTTGGCAGCGACCCGTCCTAGATCCGGCGGGTCGGGACGGGTCGGATCTAATGGTGGAGCGGGTCGGGACGGGTGGGGCAGGTCAGCTGCTCAAATATTTTTTTTCTAAAATTCCGAAAAATTCAAAAATTCTCAAAAATTCCGATTTATTGAACCGTTATAACGATTTACTGAATCGTTATAACGGTTCAGTAAATCGTTACAACGATTCAGTAAATCGTTGTAACGATTTATGAAAACATTACAACGATTTATGAAAACGTTGCAACGATTTCAGCTCAATTGATCCAACGGTTATGACAGGTTGGACGAGTCGGCTCGGGACGGATCGGGCACGGGTTATGACGGGTTGGACGGGTAAGGTCGGGACGGGTCTAGCACGGGTTTTTTTCAATTTTTTTGGTCTGTGTCCGTGCTGGACCCGCTGGTTCTAACGGGTCACGGGTCTGACGGGTCGTGGCGTCGGGGCGGGTCGTGGCCACGGGTCGGACGGGTCAGGTCTGACCCGGACGAGTTTTTTTTAAAACTCTAGATCAGTCTCAACTCGAGGTCAAAACTCGGATAATCCGAGGACCAGTCAATCTATGGTTCAACCACGGGTTACGATTAATTTTTTTCAAAAATAACCTAAAATTAACCAATTCCATTCTAGAAATGATCCCACTCTATTTGACCCGCCTAACCCGATCAAAAATAAAACCATTTAACAAATTATTTGAATTTTTAATATTTATATGATTTTTTATCAATTTATTTATTTTTTAAAACCCGTCCAAAATAAAACCATCTAAAAAAACCCGTCCAAAATAAAACCATTTAACAATTTATTTGAATTTTTAATATTTATCTGATTTTTTGTCAATTTATTTATTTTTTAAAATAAAAACAAAAAATATATATTTATTTTATTTGAATTTTTAATATTTTATTTCAATTTCATATTAATTTGTTATTTTATTTCAACTTATATCATTTTATTGATTTTTTTTAATATTTCATTTGAATTTTTAGTTAATTTTTTGAATTGTAAAAATAAAACTGAAAAAATAAAAATTAAAAATTGTTCAAAAACATTAATGGTTATATATGTTGAATAAATTTTATGATTTTCAGAATTTTTGAGAATTCATTTGAGTTATTTTTGAATTTTGAAAAAAAAACCAAGAGCACAAAAAAATGGACTGACCCGTCATGTCCTTCACCCGACGTGCTCCACCCATCGACCCATGGTTCTAGGACGGATCACGACCGCACCCTCTTAAAATCAACATATCCTAACCCGTCTTATCTAATTCGTCTATCCGTTCTAACTCATTCCGATCTAGCCCGCCGCCATCCGATTTTAATACACAACACGGAGATACCGTGAGTTCTTTTTTCAAAATTGACCTTTAATTATGTCTATATTGGCTTAATATCTGGATCCGGAATTCTAAGACTGCGTTTCCGAGTCCGAGGGAGAAGAAACGAAAAGGGAAGGGAAGGAAATGAGACAGGTGTGAATATTTATATATCTTAAATTGAGATAATTATTGAAGAGATGATAGAATTTTCTCTATTTTATATACTTATCTCCATTAATCTCTTAAAATTATACTTGGGAGCAAGATATAATTTGGTTTTCACTTCCTCCTCATTTAGTCCTATTGGAGCGCGGCTAATGGGCACTTTCAAAGTTTCAAGTTGTCAAATTCATGTAATTCATTTTTTCTTGAAAAAATTGTAAAATTCCAGCGAATTTGATGCACGCATATTCTAAATTATTCCATTTGTTCACGTAAAAAATGTGATAATAGTTAATTTAATGAAGGAACATGCAATCAAATATATGTCACGACTTCTTTTTATAAAACAAAGTTGTGAGCTTTTTTAACTAATAAGTGCAGAATAATAAAAATAGCATTTTAATTAATAATGTGTTATGATAAAAGACGTGTGAGGATGCTTGGAGCTAGTTATTACATGACCACAGTTGAATATATAAAGATTAGCAAATTTTTTTTATTTTGTCTCCTTATTTAATTATTGACTATGAAGAATACAACAATTGCTTAAATCAACGAATTCGGATACTTTTTCCTTATTTCATTTAAGTAGTCATTGCCAGCTTGAAAATAGTAAAAAATGAATTAAGTCTAGTAAAACCATAGATAATTTATATTATAAGAATGAAAATTCCAATTATACCTTAACTAAAGCATACCCGTTCTCGCTTTGAAATCAAATTCGATGTTAGAAATTAACCAATGTAATTATCTAGGGGTGTCAATTGATCGGATCGGGTCAGGCCATATTATTTTATTATTTTCCGACCTGATCTGATCCGTATAAAATAATTAATTATTTTTATATAATTTAAAATAATTAAATATGAATTAATTTATAATTAATCTTAATTAATATATAATTAAGCTTTAATTAGTACTAAATCATAAAATTACTTCAAAAAATATAATTAATCGGATCGGGTTGATCCGAACTCAATTCGGGTCAAAAAGATCATACTCATACCTGAATCATTTATATTCGGATCATGTCAGATATGATCAATAATTAACACTCCTAAATTGACCACATCAAAAAAACTTATTTGAGTATCATAATTCATAAATGACGCTCATGCTGGCTCATAGAACCATATTTATCAGATTTCAAATCTACGAGGTTATCTATACACACAAGAGCTTCATATTAAAAAAAGCGCAAGGAGAGTTTTTTTTTTTTTTTGTGGGGGGTGGGGCGTTGAACTGTGGATCAAAGGCTAGTGGTTTCGGATCGCTTTCGAGTAATAAATTGCAATTAAATATTTCGTTTCGTTGTTGTTCTCCCATGACTGAAGCAAGTGTGAGTTGCATAGAATATAATAGTCCAACAGTGCACGGTGCGGCGTGAGAGGAGCGTGACTAGCGCTGCGTGTGCACTGTAGGCTGTAGCGGACTGGATGATCCCTTCCGTTGAATTAAGCGGAAGTATTTTTAATTAATTAATTAATTGATTGATTAATTAAAAGTTTGGTATGATATGTCTTCTCTGCGGTACGAGTAAGCCCAACTACCTGAAAATAATATATATATTTTTAAATTATATAGATTGGAACCAGTGAATTAATTTCATGAGGAATTATTTGACAAAATTCATTTCGCCAATTGATGATTTACAGAAATAAAGTTTAAAATCGGAATTTCATAATACAGGCATAATTCATATCAAGCAACTTGAAATTTCAACAATTTGAATTCTTGATACATCATCAAATAAATACTAAAATAGTATGAAACTTGATTGTTATGGACTAATGATCTTTGCAAAAAAAAAATATATTTTTTTTGTTTTTTCTTTGCAAAATTATTGTCAATATTATCAAGATAATTTTAAAACTTGTTATTAAATGAAACATATAAATTACAAGCCAGATAAAAGTTTATGATAGTCCATTTTGGTAAAGTATAGAATACCGGAGAGCTATGCTAAGCTGGAAATGGGTGTGGGTCTTAAAAATGTGAATCTCTTATCTTGGAGGTCAGGGATCTCTATTTTAAATTGACCACAACAAGGTGGCCAAGCTCTTTGTCATGTGCTGTGATTATTTCTTGTCTTTGTAGTTGTTTTTGACACAAATGCCATATATTATTGTTATTTCTCATAGATATTAGTTATACTATAGATAGATGTGGCAATTAAGAGGTTCGGGCTAGATTTGAGTTCGGACAGAATAAGGTCGGGATAGTTTGACCTTCTGAAATTGGATCGGACTAGATCGGGTTCGGGTCGAGTCAATTTATATATTAGTTTTTTTTAGATCTTTAATTGATTTCTATTAGATTGTATGTTATTTGATCTCGAGTCAGATCAGATTCAGATCAGATCAGATCAAATTGATTTTCCTAAAAAATCAAATCAAGTCGGATTCGAATTCAAATGGGTCAGATAGATTTTTCGGATCAGATCGAGTCGGGTCGGGTTCGACCACTTCTAATTATACACATAGATCATATCAGTTTAGCTATATGCTGTTAGCATTTTATTTTGGTTTATTTATTACATTTCAGGCAATACACGAACAATAATGTGATAAAAACAAAAAATATATCCCATTATTGTATTATAAAAACAAAAAGTTGGAATCATATAATACAATCTTCGGATATATTTTTTCTTTTGCAAGTAACCATCTAAATGTTTGATTTCAAAAGAAAAAATATATCCGAAGATTGTATTATATGATTCCAACTTTTTATTATTAACAATAGTACTGTATTAAAATAAACTAGTTTTGTGAAAAGTAAAGAAGTTTTTGTTTCTTATTGTTCGCATTGGTGGGTATTGTGCGAACCTTTTTCGCGCGCTCCGCATCGCCGGATTGATGGCGATGGGATGCGGAAGAATGACACGGAGATCCCTTCTAAGCGTGCATTTTTGTGTTGACGCCGACTGGTGTCGTCGTCTTAGGCTTGTGGGGATGCACATTTAGGGGGGTTTTAGTGATTGTGAGTTCTTGTAGATTCCGGTGGGCGAAAGCCCCCACCGTTAATTACCCTGGGCTATTAACCTCGAGGAACCTCTAGATCTTGAAAGGGGGAAGCAAATATTATAACTAAATAATAGTCAAGTGGTCGCGTGCTCCAATGATCAGGGATCATTAGAGCATCCTGGATTTACCAATAGGTTAATCCAGTGGGATATGATGGTGAAAAGATGAACCTACTACAGATTGGTTCAATCTTTACCGCTCCGGGAGATAACCTTACTACAGATCAGATTAATCTCTGCGGAGAGATAGGAGGTGAGTCTAGTACAGAACGACTCAACCTCAGTTGATCTAGAAGATAAACCTACTACAGAACGGTTCAATCTTAACTAGTCAACAACTAATCACACAAAATACAACTCAGAGCACTAAGCCGGTTGATCTTGAGGTTGGTGAATCAGGAGAAGGGCGGATATGGCCCACATAGTACTTCTCACTGATCTTTTAGATCATGGATTTCAGGCACTAAGCAGACCCATAAACCTAGGAACACAACTGCACACAAAGTCAAACCTGAAGCGCTGAGCCAGCTTGACATTGAGGCGTGTGTCAGTGAAAGAACCTACTACAGAACGGTTTATTCCACTGTTTGAGGATGAATCTACTACAGAACGATTCGATCCTCTGGACTAGAAGACAAACTTTTCGACGGATTAGTTTAATCTTATTAGCTTGACTGGTCATGAATTACTTGTTCATGACACATAGTCATCATGATATCACCTCCTTGGACATCGTGATGTTCTTTTGCTTGTGCTAATATCATAGTCTTAGTTATTCTTCGACGGGTGTCGAGATGTTCTTGTCTTGACTGGCTGTTCTGGATATTGCATTACTTGTGCAAAAATCACTGTGTTACTTCACACCCTTTTGTGTGAATATATTTGATCACCACTGAATCATGAATCCTGAGCACCTAGCCGATTCGCAGATTCAGGGTTAACTTGTGCACAACATTAAACTCTGGGCTCTTGGCTGGTTTAACATTGAGACAGGTTTATCAGTGGGCGAGCTTCTAGACAAACCAGTTCAGAAGCTGCCATATTGTGATGACTCATCAGCAATTAACAAAATGTGTCACCACCTTATCAACCGTTATGACGATTTAAGATATCGTTATAACGTTTCTGGAGAATAGCAGACTTGTCAGGGATGGTCAACAGAGGTCAAAATGTTGCCAACATCTTGTAAAGCGTTACAACGATATGATGAACCGTATAACGATTCAAGGAATCGTTACAACGATTCCTCAGAGCATATTGACTTGTTAGAGAATAGTCAAATCGTTGCAAACGTTTTGCAAATCGTCCAACGATTTGGTGAATCGTCCAACGATTTATCAAATCGTTATAACGATTTTTTAGAGTGTGTTGACTTGTCAGAGCATGGTCAGAGCGTTGCTGACGCTTTGCGAAGCGTTCTACGCTTAAATGAATCATATAACGATTTAAGAATCATTATAACGATTCGTAAGAATATTGTATTTAATCTGGACCACTAGATTGTTCTAAGATTAGTGTAGATCTTCTATTCAATCTTTTATTTTACTTGGGCCACTGGATTTAATTGAGATATGCATTAAATAGATTAAAGGCCCAGATTGAGTTGAACTTTAATTTTCTAAACGTTCAGTAACCCAGATCCTTTGGATCTGCTTCAGGATTCGTGTGATCTTTTAAGATTGATGCCGGAGATCTTCTCTTTTGCCTCTCTCGTACTTTGAGATATGCGCTGGAGGAGTGACTTCAATGCTCCGGTGGCAAGATCGGAGATCAGTCACCACCCTTAGCATCGCCGGAGTATGGGGAGTCAGTCTATGTCCTCCGATCATGCATCGATACGGTGGATCACCGGCGTTAGCTTGGTCCATTACTGGTTCTGTACCGATTAGTACCGATTGTATTCTTCTCCCAAATTGAGTTGTTTTGATCACGATTTCTTACAATTGTTAGCTTAATTGTATAATTCTAGGTCTTAACTACCATTAGAAGTGATTCAATTACTGCAATCACCTTTGTTATTGAGTGAATCACAATTTGAGCAGTGATTGTGATTGGTACCAATTGTGGATTTGATATTGATCTCTGTGTTTCCAATCAATTGTCAAGATTCTTTTGGTCTTTATGGCACGGAACTCATCGCCTATGCAGTGTGCATCAATCAAAGCAATTAGCTTGATCGATTGTGGTGTTTTGATGCACAATCATGGCACTGGCATGAGTTCCAGTGGTGAACTTCAAGAATTTGAATCAATTACAAAGCTGAATTCTTGAAGCAATTGTTTGGAGACACGAGATTGAGAGGTCATAGACCTTCGATCAATCAATTACTGTGATTTGAGCTAGGAGATCACTTGATCTTCGATTAGCTTTTACTGACAATCATGATTTAATTATCACTCACTCAATTTAATCAAGAAAGAGACAAAGAAACATCAAAGAAATGATTTAGACAGTAAGGCGACAATGTACTGAAGAGATTTAATAAAAGAAATCAAGAAATTTGATAAAATTGAAAAGAGAAAATTGTAAAGAACAAATAACATGACTGATTTTATTGAAATTGATCAAAATCGGGTACAATTATATCTCAAACTCTTGGTTTTCATCGATTATACTCACCTTTTCTTCCCTGATGAAGCTCTAAACTCTTAGATTGATTATTAGTAATGGAAGGAGATGATTGTATACCGAGTTCTCAACACTTATTGAAATCAATCGGCCAATTGGCTTCTCACTCGCTCTCTAAGGTTCTTGGATGATCTTGAGGAGTTATGCTTGCTTGCTGTGTGTGTTTCTCTGTGTGTGTTTTGTGTTCTCTCTTTGATTGTTTGCTCTCCTCCTTCTCTTCTCTCTTTTTTTTTACTGTGTTGAGTAGGGGTTTATATAGAAATTGATTGGTTTGATCAGATTTGACTCCTTCAATTCGATTGCACTTGGTCTATTATATCACCTACCCAAGCTGTCACCTTTAAGCCATATGGTTCACTGAACCAAGCTCTCACTCGTTTGGCTCATGTGCAACTGCCTAGAGGCAGTTACAACTTTATTTTATTTACTGATTTGCCACTGCTTGGCCTTTATACTCTTGCAAGCCTTTCCAGCTCTTTCTAGACTCTTCTGGACTTCAATTCACTCCTTTATAAGCTGCTCACATCCTCCCCTAGCCCAATTTTTGCAGCAATTGATCGAATTTGTACTCTTCTGCCTTCAAGAACCCACAATCAAGTCTCAACCTTTCACCTTGATCTCTTGATCATTCCTTGCATCTCAAAGCTTCAATCTCATTCATTTAGTTCCAGGCAACCCTCTGTGCATCTCTTTTATCAATTGAATAGCCCTAGCATAGTGTTAGATCATCCCATTCCTTAGCCGAGGGGTGAATTGGTGCATCTCCCATCTCAAGCACTCCTTTTCTCCCAATTCTTGTTCTAACATCATCGCCTGATATCATAGAAGCTTTCTCAACAATCAATTGCAAGTTTTAAGCTTCAATTGACAAGTTTCAAATTTTGAACTGAGGTGTTTCTCTCTGCCATATCTCTCTCTGTATTGTATTTATTCGAAATCTGACTAGATGCACATGCTCTCCTTTGCATGTTATAGCTGAGGCTAGAAGCAGTTGATCTGAAGTTTAGCCCATTGCTTAATCTCCATTGATGGCGCCCTCCACCATCTCAACTGTCGAGAGGAAGAAGAAGAGAAGAAGGAGAAGAGAGGGAACGGTACCCTCGGTGCCTACGTCTGGTACACGTGAGCCAAAGCATAGAAGAAGAAGGGCACAAAGACACGATTCACATGAGCCGGGTACATGCTCGTATCTTCTTTCTTTTTAAATCTCAGCTAGAATTATTGTGTAGACTTGGTTCTCTGCGCCTTTGACTCATAGGTCTGACTAGTGGGGCCTACTTATAAGTCCTTTGTATCTCCTTTAATGCTACTGATCTGGTTAGTAGCTACTGAGGTGGACCTGTGGTGTAGTGCCATGTGGCACAAATATGTTGAAATGGTTTTCTGTGGATGTGCCATGTGGCATAGACTGGGGTGAGGTAGACCACTGGTTGGCTGCCACGTGACACTATGGTGGGGCTCACCTGTCAGGTGGCCTGTGCCTGGGTGGACCAATGGGAGGGTGCCACGTGTCATAGGCTGCGGGCTCCTTTAGCTCCTCAAATTGTACCCAGAGTGTGCTCTGTCTCCAAGTTGTACCCAGAGAATACTCATAATTACGTCTACTAGAAAATTTTCCAACTGATACATCAAATATGAACATCCTAATATAGTAATTTTGCACAAAAATCAAATAAAATCTACTAAAAACCGCTGTTTCAACATGTTGTTTGTGTTTTCAATAATTTTTTGCCACGCGACTACGCATATATTCGTGCAAATTAATATAAATACTCAAAATTATATCTATTATGAGATTTTCTAACTAATACATTAACATGAAAATTCCACGACACTAGTTTTGCATAAAACATAATTGGAATGCATTAAAAACTCTATTAGTTTAAACAAGTCGTTCGAGGTTTTCAAAATTTCTTACCGCATAACTTTGAATAAATTCGTGCAAATTAATATAAATACTCTAAATTATGTCTATTTTAAGAACTCCGATTAGTATTTCGATATGAACGTTCTACGACAATATTTTTGTACAAGACATAATTCGGCGCATTATAAACTACGGTTTAAATAAGTTTTTTGACTTTTTCATCATCCGAACTCATAACCAAGCATAAATTCGTGCAAATCAATACAAATACTCCAAACCATGTGTGCAATAATATTTTTCAACCGATACACCAATATAAATATCCTCCGACACTAAATTCGCATAAAACATAACTAGAATGCACTTTGAAAACAAACTTTCTAAACAAGTTATTTGAGCTCTTCATAATTTCCGCCACATAGCTACGCATAAGTTCGTGAAAATTAATACAAATACTCATCGTTGTGTGTATAATAAGATTTTCTAATTAATAAATCATTTTATATATTCTACGACACCAATTTTCCACAAAACATAATTTGGATGCATTACAAACTTGCTTTTTAAACAAGTTGTTTGGGTTTTTCGTCACTTTTTGCCTCATAGTCGCGCATAAATTCGCTCAAATTAATATAGATACTACAAATTATGTCTACTATAATATTTTTCAATTAACACATGAATATAACTATTCTACGACACTAAATTTTCGCGAACATAATTAGAATGCATTAAAACCCATTGCTCAAGCAAGTTGTTTGAGTTTTTCATCATTTCGGCCTCATAACCACACATAAATTCATGCAAATAAATATAGACGTTCTTAATTATGCCTATTATAAGATTTTCCAATCAATACATCAATACGAATATTCCACCACACTAATATTTTATGAAACTTAATTTTCATGCAATACAAACCGTTGTTTAAACAAATTGTTTGAGTTTATCATCATTTTTGGCCTCATAACTGGACATAAATTCATGAAAACTTATATAAATAATCATAATGATGTCCGTTGTATGATTTTGAAATTAACATTTCGATATGAACAGCTTTACGACACTAATTTTACACAAAGCATAATTAGAATTCATTAAAAACTCATTGTTTAAGCAAGTTGTTTGAGTTTATCATAATTTTCGGCCACGTAACTATGCATAAATTGATGAAAATTAATATAAATACTCCACACTATGCTTATTATATGGTTTTTCAATTAGCATTTCCGTACGAACATTCTTAGATGCTATTTTTGCATAAAGCTTTGTTCGTATGCATTACAAACTACTGTTTCATCATGTTGTTTTGAGATTTTCATCATTTCGACCTCATAAGTACACATAAATTAATGCAAATCCATATAAGAACTCATAATTATCTCTATTATAAGATTTTCCAGCTAATATGTCGGTATGAACATTCCACGATGCTAATTTTGCACAAATTAATCGTAACGCATTAAAAACCGTTGTTTAGACGAGCCGCTTGAGTTTTTTCATCATTTTTTGCCACAAAACTACGAATAAATTCGTGAAAATTAGTATGAATGCCCCTAATTATGTCTATTGTGAGATTTTTCAATTAACATTTTGATATGAGTATTCTACGGCGCTAATTTTTCTTCAAACCTAATTTTGATGCATTACAAGTCATTGTTTAAGCAAGTTGTTTGGGTTTTTCATCATTTTTGGCCTCATAACTACATATAAATTCTTGACATTTAATATAAATACTCATAGTTACGTCTACTAGAAAATTTTCCAACCGATACATCAAATATGAACATCCTAATATAGTAATTTTGCACAAAAATCAAATAAAATCTACTAAAAACCGCCGTTTTTAACATGTTGTTTGTGTTTTCAATAATTTTTTGCCACGCGACTACGCATATATTCGTGCAAATTAATATAAATACTCAAAATTATATCTATTATGAGATTTTCTAACTAATACATTAACATGAAAATTCCACGACACTAGTTTTGCATAAAACATAATTGGAATGCATTAAAAACTCCGTTTAAACAAGTCGTTCGAGGTTTTCAAAATTTCTTACCGCATAACTTTGAATAAATTCGTGCAAATTAATATAAATACTCTAAATTATGTCTATTTTAAGAACTCCGATTAGTATTTCGATATGAACGTTCTACGACAATATTTTTGTACAAGACATAATTCGGCGCATTATAAACTACGGTTTAAATAAGTTTTTTGACTTTTTCATCATCCGAACTCATAACCAAGCATAAATTCGTGCAAATCAATACAAATACTCCAAACCATGTGTGCAATAATATTTTTCAACCGATACACCAATATAAATATCCTCCGACACTAAATTCGCATAAAACATAACTAGAATGCACCGAAAAACAAATTTTCTAAACAAGTTATTTGAGCTCTTCATAATTTCCGCCACATAGCTACGCATAAGTTCGTGAAAATTAATACAAATACTCATCGTTGTGTGTATAATAAGATTTTCTAATTAATAAATCATTTTATATATTCTACGACACCAATTTTCCACAAAACATAATTTGGATGCATTACAAACTCATTGTTTAAACAAGTTGTTTGGGTTTTTCGTCACTTTTTGCCTCATAGCTGCGCATAAATTCGTTCAAATTAATATAGATACTACAAATTATGTCTACTATAATATTTTTCAATTAACACATGAATATAACTATTCTACGACACTAAATTTTCGCGAACATAATTAGAATGCATTAAAACCCGCCGTTCAAGCAAGTTGTTTGAGTTTTTCATCATTTCGGCCTCATAACCACACATAAATTCATGCAAATAAATATAGACGTTCTTAATTATGCCTATTATAAGATTTTCCAATCAATACATCAATACGAATATTCCACCACACTAATATTTTATGAAACTTAATTTTCATGCAATACAAACCGTTGTTTAAACAAATTGTTTGAGTTTATCATCATTTTTGGCCTCATAACTGGACATAAATTCATGAAAACTTATATAAATAATCATAATGATGTCCGTTGTATGATTTTGAAATTAACATTTCGATATGAACAGCTTTACACACTAATTTTACACAAAGCATAATTAGAATTCATTAAAAACTCATTGTTTAAGCAAGTTGTTTGAGTTTATCATAATTTTCGGCCACGTAACTATGCATAAATTGATGAAAATTAATATAAATACTCCACACTATGCTTATTATATGGTTTTTCAATTAGCATTTCCGTACGAACATTCTTAGATGCTATTTTTGCATAAAGCTTTGTTCGTATGCATTACAAACTATCGTTTCATCATGTTGTTTTGAGATTTTCATCATTTCGACCTCATAAGTACACATAAATTAATAAATCCATATAAGAACTCATAATTATCTCTATTATAAGATTTTCCAGCTAATATGTCGGTATGAACATTCCACGACGCTAATTTTGCACAAATTAATCGTAACGCATTAAAAACCGTTGTTTAGACGAGCCGTTTGAGTTTTTTCATCATTTTTTGCCACAAAACTACGAATAAATTCGTGAAAATTAGTATGAATGCCCCTAATTATGTCTATTGTGAGATTTTTCAATTAACATTTTGATATGAGTATTCTACTTGCGCTAATTTTTCTTCAAACCTAATTTTGATGCATTACAAGTCATTGCTTAAGCAAGTTGTTTGGGTTTTTCATCATTTTTGGCCTCATAACTACATATAAATTCTTGACATTTAATATAAATACTCATAGTTACGTCTACTAGAAAATTTTCCAACTGATACATCAAATATGAACATCCTAATATAGTAATTTTGCACAAAAATCAAATTAAATCTACTAAAAACCGCTGTTTAAACATGTTGTTTGTGATTTCAATAATTTTTTGCCACGCGACTACGCATATATTCGTGCAAATTAATATAAATACTCAAAATTATATCTATTATGAGATTTTCTAACTAATACATTAACATGAAAATTCCACGACACTAGTTTTGCATAAAACATAATTGGAATGCATTAAAAACTCGCCGTTTAAACAAGTCGTTCGAGGTTTTCAAAATTTCTTACCGCATAACTTTGAATAAATTCGTGCAAATTAATATAAATACTCTAAATTATGTCTATTTTAAGAACTCCGATTAGTATTTCGATATGAACGTTCTACGACAATATTTTTGTACAAGACATAATTCGGGCGCATTATAAACTACGGTTTAAATAAGTTTTTTGACTTTTTCATCGATCCGGAACTCATAACCAAGCATAAATTCGTGCAAATCAATACAAATACTCCAAACCATGTGTGCAATAATATTTTTTAACCGATACACCAATATAAATATCCTCCGACACTAAATTCGCATAAAACATAACTAGAATGCACCGAAAAACAGCTTTCTAAACAAGTTATTTGAGCTCTTCATAATTTCCGCCACATAGCTACGCATAAGTTCGTGAAAATTAATACAAATACTCATCGTTGTGTGTATAATAAGATTTTCTAATTAATAAATCATTTTATATATTCTACGACACCAATTTTCCACAAAACATAATTTGGATGCATTACAAACTACTGTTTAAACAAGTTGTTTGGGTTTTTCGTCACTTTTTGCCTCATAGCTGCGCATAAATTCGTTCAAATTAATATAGATACTACAAATTATGTCTACTATAATATTTTTCAATTAACACATGAATATAACTGTGCGACCCTTTTTCGCGCGCTCCGCACCGCCCCTGGGCGATGGGTTTGCGGAAGAAGGACACGGAGATCCCTCCCGAGCGTGCATCTCGCTAAGTGTCGGCTGATTCTGCCGTTTAGAGAGATTTGGATGCACATTCAGGGGGTTTTTTAGTGATTGTGAGTTCTTGTAGATTCCGGGGCGCAAGCCCCCACCGTTAATTACCCTGGGCTACTAACCTCGAGGCACCTCTGGATCTTTGAAAGAGAGAAGCAAATAGTATAGTTAAATGATGGTCAAGTGGTCGTCTGGGTTCACAAAAGGGGTCCATGGAAGACGAACCTACAAACAGATCGGTTCGCCTTTACCGCTTCAAGAGGTAACCTTACTACAGATCAGATTAATCTCTTCGAAGGGGTTCGAGGTGAGTCTACTACAGAACGACTCGACCTACTTCATCCTATGGAAGACGAACCTACAAACAGATCGGTTCGATTTATGCCACCTCGAGATATAACCTTACTACGTGCCATGTTAATCTCTTCGTAGGGGGGCTTGAGGTGAGTCTACTACGTAACGACTCGACCTCCGTTGATCTAGAAGATAAACCTACTACGTAACGGTTCAATCTTAACTAGTCAACAACCAATCACACAAAATACAACTCGAAGCACCGAGCCGGCTGATCTTGAGGTTGGTGAATCGGGAGAAGGGTGGATATGGCCCACGTGTTTCTTCTCACCGATCTTCTAGATCATGAATTCGAAGCACTAAGCCGATTCATAAACCTAGGAAACACAGCTTACACACAATGTCAAACCCGAAGCACCGAGCCGCCTTAACATCGAGGCATGTGTTAGTGAAGGAACCTACCTACAGAACGGTTCACATTCACTGTTTTGTGGATGAATCTACTACAGAACGATTCAATCTCATAATCTCGGGAGATGAACCAGAAGACAAACTTATCGACGGATGAGTTCAGTCTTGCTAGCTCAAATGGTCATGAATTACTTGTTCATGACACCGAGTCATTAAGATGTCACTTCTCTCGGACATCGTAATGTTCTTCTTCTTCAAAGTCGACATATCTCTCCATGCTGATATCGTAGCTTTGGTCATTCTTCAGTGAGCGTCAAGATGTTCTTGTCTCGACTAATCATTCTACATGTTGCATTACTTGTGCAAAATCACTATGTTGCCCTACACCCCTTGTGTGAGCGTATTTAATCATGAGTTACTTGCTCATGGTGATGAGTCATTAAGATGTCACCTCTCTCGGACATCGTAATGTTCTTCTTCTTCAAAGTCGACATGTATCTCCATGTTGATGTCGCAGCTCTGGTCATTCTTCAGTGAGCGTCAAGATGTTCCTGTCTCGACATATCTCCTCATGTTGCTATCGAAGCCTTAGTCATTCTACGTCAAGATGCTCTTGTCTCGACTTATCTTCTCATGTTGCTGTTGCAACCTTGGCTATTCTTCGTCAAGATGTTCTTGTCCTGACTAATCGTTCTAAATGTTATATCATGTGTGTAAAAATCCTCATGTTGTTCTACACCCCTTGTGTGAGCGTATTTGTTCATTTCCAAAATGTACAAAGCCTATTACATAATATCTTCCATTATTATCTCCATTATAAAGATGCATTTATTTATTATTATTATTATTATTATTGTTATTATTATTTTTATTTTTAAACTCTATTTATCTATGTAGAAAATTATTTACAAAAAATAATAGAAAATGGGTTAGCTATTAACTAGAATTTTATTTATATTTTTGGGATTTTTATAATAGCTAAAATAGTAGAATTTTATTTTTATTATTTTTAAACTCTATTTATTTTGTAGAAAATCACTTACAAAAATGATAGAAAATAAAATGGCTATGATTTTTATTTGTATTTTTAAAATATTTATAATAGCCAAAGTAATAGAATTTCATTATTATATTTCATTATGTTGAAACATTATTTATTATGTAGAAATTATTTACAAATCAAAAAAAGGATGATTAGCTATATTATCTTTATTTTTATTATTATTATATTTTTTTTTTATTTTTAGGATCTATAATAGCTAAAAGAAATCATTATTAATATTCTATCTTATTTATTATACTTTTCATTATATTTTTTTTTTATTATTTCTATTTATCATCCATAGAAAAATATAAGATTTTTATTATTATCATCATTATTTGAAAATAGCCATAAGGGATAGAGTTCATTATATTCTTCATTACAATTATTATTTTTTATTACATTTCTATCCATCAAAAATATTATTATTGTATATTTATTTAGAAATGACAAAGAAATGCAATTCATTTTATTATAAAACTTTATTATCATTCTTTATTATAGAAGAAAATGCATTCATTATCTATTACTATGGTTATATATATTTTGTGTATTTTGTACTATTTATTTTTATTACAGAAAATATTAACATAATATTTATTATTATTATTTTTTTTACTTATCAAAGAATAAAGCTAATCTCATTATTTATTATTGCATATTATTATTGTCATTATTATTTCATGAAAAATCACTTGAAAAATCAGTAAAATATATCTAGTTATTATTCATAATTTTATTTGAATTTTTAGAATTTTTATAGTATTTAAAATGACAAGTCAAAGCTAGGTCAAACATATCAATATAGGTAATGTCTTTTGCTTTTAAATTGTTTTATCATGATTATATTTTTAAAACTGGAATATTATTGTATAGAAAAATAGTATGAAAAATAAGAAAATTTTAGAAACAAATTTGAGTCAATTTGGAGTTCAGGAGCATTTCAAATCATTTATTTATTCTATATCATCACTATTCTGTTATTATTTAATCATTGGGCCTAATCTGGGCCGCCAAATCTATTCCAAGATTGGCGCTTAATTTATTCAAATGTTTCATTTATATTTGGGCCGTTAGATCTAGTTGAGATACGTGTTTAATATATATAAGGCCCGGATCTTCTCTCGTTTAAATTTCCGAACTCTCGCCGCATCTCACTCATTAAAGATTCTTCAAGATTGGTGAACGCTTCAAGAATCGTGCGTAAGGGATCCCTTCGCCTCTCGACTCTCCGATGCATTAAGATCTGTGCTAGGTGGCGTTCCCGCGGCGAGAGCTCCCTTTCTCCGATCGGACCAAAGACGTTGATATCGTCTCGGTGCGTGGAGTCTTCTATATCGTCTCGATCAAAGATCCATACGGTGGTTGATACTTATACAACAATGTCAGTTAGTGTATTAATCAAAACCGGTACCAAGATCCTTTCTTCATCAAATTCATCGAATTCAATTGAAATTCTTGACAATTATACAACTATTAAGCATCGCCCTAGTATGTATGTGTAATCTGGGATGAGTATAAGGCTTCTTGTGTGCTATTAACCGGGTTGAAGCAACTGTGTATTGCGGGTGTGCGGTACCGATTGGTACCGGCTGCAATTCTTTCTCAGTTTGAGATGTTTTCATATCTATTAACAACTCTCAGGCCTAAAGGCTCACCCAGACGTTGCTAGGGCCAGTGGCTCGCTGAGATAGTGATCAATTGGAGCTAATTCATCTCTGGAATTTCATCAGTATATCGATTTGTGCTGGAATCAGTGCATTTCTTTGAAATTGTAAGAATTGGCTCATCTATTCAATTAGAATCATGCAACTAAGATACTCAAAAGATAGCAAGTCATTATCTTTCATCAATTAGACAGATATAAGCAAAGAAATCGATTGAAAATAAAAAATCATAAAGGAGCAGATGCAATGTTATTTAAATTGTAAAATTTTGATAATTGTGACTGGTCCAGGCCTAAAGGCTCACCAATCACTTTGTGATTGGGCCAGTGGCTCACTGGATTCACTCAATTGCCATTGATTAGGGTTATTCAAAGGAAGAACAAAAGCAAAGAAAAGAAAATATGAAAGAATATAGCAAATTCTTAAAGAATAGTAGCAAGAACAGAAAAGAAATCAATTGACTACCTAACTAGCTATGTTAAAGTCCTAAATTCATTTACAGAGAATGAAAGGAAAGTGCCAATTGAATGCATGAACAAGCTACCTCTTAATCTGAATAGTAATTCAAATCGATTAATTTCCTTGTAATCTCTCTTCCTCTCTGTAATTGATGACTACTAGCGTATGTGTAAGTGTGTAGATACTCTCAATTGCTCTGCTAATGGATCTCTCTCTATTACTGTTGCTAATTTTCGGTTTATATAGGCTAATTAGTCCAATTAATCCAATTGTGATTGGTTGGCTGCCTCTGGGCCGGATTGCCACCTTGTATACATCTCCACCCTTCATTCTAATTGCATGAACGGTTGTGATTGATTTGTGCTTCTTCTCTAACCGTTTTCTGTTATTCTTTGACTGTGCCGCGATTTTGTTTGACTTCACACTCTCAATTACTCATGTAGCTCAGCTGACAAGCGGGCCCGAGGCTATTACTTGCTATTTAAATACTCCATGATCACTCTTAATGCCATTTCATCCATTTACCATTTTCAATTTCACTGAGCTCTCTTCTGCCCCGTTTCCTTCTTTTGATCAATTAGCATCTCATACCCCAAATTGCCTCATCAATTCACCTCCATTGGCGTCGCCTTGCCTCAAAGGATCCACCTTGTAGTGCAATTTGATCTCCATAACGTCAATTCATCTCTTCCTCTTCGGTTATCTTCGGGTATCGTTTAATTCACTCTCTCAATTCATCTCACATTGCTAATTAATTCATCAAAGCCTTTGTCTTATCATCGCCTGATCATTATCATCTCCTTGATCACCTATAGTCATGGTGAGACGCCAGGGGAAACGAAAAGCGCGAGATATGCTTGAATCGGGCAATGGCGAGAAGAAGAGGAAGGGAGAAGGTCCTTCCATCAGCTTGGATGCGCACGGCACACACGCACCAACACGCAGGAGAGAAAGGGGGCAATGGTCTAGAGCTCATGCACCAGGTTCACCTTCTTTTTCTTCCTTTGTTTAAATTCATTTGCACTGAGTTGGATAGACAGGATGAATGGACTTGGTTTATATCTCTAGCTCGTGATCCTAGCCTTATTCATCTGACTACTGGGTCCCATCTGTAAGGTTTAAGCGTTTAAGTCTGTGAGGTTAGCAATTGATTAGTGCTAATATGCTGAGGTGGCTCTTCCTGATTGGTTGATTGCTTGTTAAACAAATCCTTAACACTAATGATCTGTAAATGGTGAGTGATATGGCTCTGCCTAGTAATGCCATGTGTGTTGCTTTGTGCTGACTTGTACCAATCAAATGGAGCCACATGTAATCCCTGCGCATATTATGTGATGACATGGCACCAGTTAATACATGACACGTGGCACCAAGTGGGGCCCACTTGTCAGTCATCTTGTGGTATGGTGGGGCCCACATGGCTGAGGTGGACCAATAGAGAAGTGCCATGTGGCATTTAGCTGCTGAAGTGGCTCACTCTGTGTGCTGCCATTTGGCATACCTCTTGCTGGTGTGGATCACTCACAGATGGCCATGTGGCTCAAATGGTGATGTGGTCTGTGATGTGGACCAATGACATGCAGCCACATTGCTCTGTCTGGTCTGACTGGGTGAGAGGGTATTCTGCCATGTGTCATGAGTTGAGTGAGGTGGACCAATGGAAATAAGCCACATGGCTCTAATGGGTGACATGGTGAACTGGTAGCTTGCCACTTGTCTCTGTTTGGTGGAGTAGTTGCTGATGTGGCCCACTGGCTATCTGCCACGTGGCACTGAGGTGGGGCCCCCACCGTCGCTGACTCATACCAGTGGGGCCCACTTCGGCGACATGGCCCAACGAGAGGCCGCCACGTGGCACACCCTCTCTCTTCGATTATTTTATACCTCCTGTGTTTCTTGCACCCGCTTGTACCCGTAGCCGCCGTTATCCCCAACTTGCACCCGCATTGCTCGATCAAATCTCGACCTTTGATTAATCCATTTATTCGCTTTATCTTCCCCGAATTTATTTTAATAGCTCCACTTATCCAAAAATCATGAAAATTTCACCAAAAATCTCTAAAATCATGATGATCATCCCTGTAATTTTTAATTCCATTTTTACCCCTCCTTCTCTGAATTAAAAATTCTTTTATCCATAAAACCCTATTATTTCTTCGTAATTAATCCCGCATCTCAATTGTAGCTCGGTGTCTCGCCAATTATCTCTCTCTTGCAGAAACCACCCTAACTAAATACCAATTAGACTTATATTGATATTCATTAGGGCTTGATCTGATCAACAGTTGATTACATGTCAACAGTTGATACAGATCTAGACTTGATCAGATGGTTGCTCCCAGCTTTGGCACCTGATCAGTCTTGTGAAATTGACTTTCAATCCCTTAACATGAGGGTGATTTGGTTAAAGAACTGACTACTTATCGGTAATTGACACAAATCAAAGCATGGTTAGGTGGTTGCTCACAGCTTTGGCACCAGGTCAGCCTTGAAAGCAAAATCACATTTGGAATTTCTCATGACTAGTTGCATCAAAATGCTAGCTTGGCATTGACATCATTTCATGTAGCATAGGGATTATACTGCTTCAGCTCCTTTCTAGGGTTAGCTCCAAAGGCGATTTCTAGGGTTCAACTCGACTCTATAATAGGTCACCGAGGTGGGGTCCACTGTCGCTGAAAATGGTCACATGGGTTTAATCATCAATTTATTTCCATTTATTCATCTATCCATCCTTAAAATCTTTCAAGGGTAAACAATAACTATTCTACGACACTAAATTTTCGCGGAACATAATTAGAATGCATTAAAACCCGCTGTTCAAGCAAGTTGTTTGAGTTTTTCATCATTTCGGCCTCATAACCACACATAAATTCATGCAAATAAATATAGACGTTCTTAATTATGCCTATTATAAGATTTTCCAATCAATACATCAATACGAATATTCCACCACACTAATATTTTATGAAACTTAATTTTCATGCAATACAAACTGTTGTTTAAACAAATTGTTTGAGTTTATCATCATTTTTGGCCTCATAACTGGACATAAATTCATGAAAACTTATATAAATAATCATAATGATGTCCGTTGTATGATTTTGAAATTAACATTTCGATATGAACAGTTTACGACACTAATTTTACACAAAGCATAATTAGAATTCATTAAAAACTGCTGTTTAAGCAAGTTGTTTGAGTTTATCATAATTTTCGGCCACGTAACTATGCATAAATTGATGAAAATTAATATAAATACTCCACACTATGCTTATTATATGGTTTTTCAATTAGCATTTCCGTACGAACATTCTTAGATGCTATTTTTGCATAAAGCTTTGTTCGATGCATTACAAACTACTGTTTCATCATGTTGTTTTGAGATTTTCATCATTTCTGACCTCATAAGTACACATAAATTAATGCAAATCCATATAAGAACTCATAATTATCTCTATTATAAGATTTTCCAGCTAATATGTCGGTATGAACATTCCACGACGCTAATTTTGCACAAATTAATCAGAACGCATTAAAAACCGTTGTTTAGACGAGCCGTTTTGAGTTTTTTCATCATTTTTTGCCACAAAACTACGAATAAATTCGTGAAAATTAGTATGAATGCCCCTAATTATGTCTATTGTGAGATTTTTCAATTAACATTTTGATATGAGTATTCTACGGCGCTAATTTTTCTTCAAACCTAATTTTGATGCATTACAAGCTGCTGTTTAAGCAAGTTGTTTGGGTTTTTCATCATTTTTGGCCTCATAACTACATATAAATTCTTGACATTTAATATAAATACTCATAGTTAC
Source organism: Schoenoplectus tabernaemontani (assembly GCA_037127355.1). Classification (NCBI taxonomy): domain Eukaryota; kingdom Viridiplantae; phylum Streptophyta; class Magnoliopsida; order Poales; family Cyperaceae; genus Schoenoplectus; species Schoenoplectus tabernaemontani. The sequence goes on from CM073757.1 coordinate 11,031,638, forward strand.
GTCTACTAGAAAATTTTCCAACTGATACATCAAATATGAACATCCTAATATAGTAATTTTGCACAAAAATCAAATAAAATCTACTAAAAACCGCTGTTTAAACATGTTGTTTGTGTTTTCAATAATTTTTTGCCACGCGACTACGATATATTCGTGCAAATTAATATAAATACTCAAAATTATATCTATTATGAGATTTTCTAACTAATACATTAACATGAAAATTCCACGACACTAGTTTTGCATAAAACATAATTGGAATGCATTAAAAACTGCCGTTTAAACAAGTCGTTCGAGGTTTTCACAATTTCTTACCGCATAACTTTGAATAAATTCGTGCAAATTAATATAAATACTCTAAATTATGTCTATTTTAAGAACTCCGATTAGTATTTCGATATGAACGTTCTACGACAATATTTTTGTACAAGACATAATTCGGGCGCATTATAAACTACGGTTTAAATAAGTTTTTTGACTTTTTCATCAGTCCGGAACTCATAACCAAGCATAAATTCGTGCAAATCAATACAAATACTCCAAACCATGTGTGCAATAATATTTTTCAACTGATACACCAATATAAATATCCTCCGACACTAAATTCGCATAAAACATAACTAGAATGCACTGAAAAACAGCTTTCTAAACAAGTTATTTGAGCTCTTCATAATTTCCGGCCACATAGCTACGCATAAGTTCGTGAAAATTAATACAAATACTCATCGTTGTGTGTATAATAAGATTTTCTAATTAATAAATCATTTTATATATTCTACGACACCAATTTTCCACAAAACATAATTTGGATGCATTACAAACTGCTGTTTAAACAAGTTGTTTGGGTTTTTCGTCACTTTTTGGCTCATAGCTGCGCATAAATTCGTTCAAATTAATATAGATACTACAAATTATGTCTACTATAATATTTTTCAATTAACACATGAATATAACTATTCTACGACACTAAATTTTCGCGGAACATAATTAGAATGCATTAAAACCCGCTGTTCAAGCAAGTTGTTTGAGTTTTTCATCATTTCGGCCTCATAACCACACATAAATTCATGCAAATAAATATAGACGTTCTTAATTATGCCTATTATAAGATTTTCCAATCAATACATCAATACGAATATTCCACCACACTAATATTTTATGAAACTTAATTTTCATGCAATACAAACTGTTGTTTAAACAAATTGTTTGAGTTTATCATCATTTTTTGCCTCATAACTGGACATAAATTCATGAAAACTTATATAAATAATCATAATGATGTCCGTTGTATGATTTTGAAATTAACATTTCGATATGAACAGTTTACGACACTAATTTTAAACAAAGCATAATTAGAATTCATTAAAAACTGCTGTTTAAGCAAGTTGTTTGAGTTTATCATAATTTTCGGCCACGTAACTATGCATAAATTGATGAAAATTAATATAAATACTCCACACTATGCTTATTATATGGTTTTTCAATTAGCATTTCCGTACGAACATTCTTAGATGCTATTTTTGCATAAAGCTTTGTTCAGATGCATTACAAACTACTGTTTCATCATGTTGTTTTGAGATTTTCATCATTTCTGACCTCATAAGTACACATAAATTAATGCAAATCCATATAAGAACTCATATTATCTCTATTATAAGATTTTCCAGCTAATATGTCGGTATGAACATTCCACGACGCTAATTTTGCACAAATTAATCAGAACGCATTAAAAACCGTTGTTTAGACGAGCCGTTTGAGTTTTTTCATCATTTTTTGCCACAAAACTACGAATAAATTCGTGAAAATTAGTATGAATGCCCCTAATTATGTCTATTGTGAGATTTTTCAATTAACATTTTGATATGAGTATTCTACGGCGCTAATTTTTCTTCAAACCTAATTTTGATGCATTACAAGCTGCTGTTTAAGCAAGTTGTTTGGGTTTTTCATCATTTTTGGCCTCATAACTACATATAAATTCTTGACATTTAATATAAATACTCATAGTTACGTCTACTAGAAAATTTTCCAACTGATACATCAAATATGAACATCCTAATATAGTAATTTTGCACAAAAATCAAATAAAATCTACTAAAAACCGCTGTTTAAACATGTTGTTTGTGTTTTCAATAATTTTTTGCCACGCGACTACGCATATATTCGTGCAAATTAATATAAATACTCAAAATTATATCTATTATGAGATTTTCTAACTAATACATTAACATGAAAATTCCACGACACTAGTTTTGCATAAAACATAATTGGAATGCATTAAAAACTGCCGTTTAAACAAGTCGTTCGAGGTTTTCACAATTTCTTACCGCATAACTTTGAATAAATTCGTGCAAATTAATATAAATACTCTAAATTATGTCTATTTTAAGAACTCCGATTAGTATTTCGATATGAACGTTCTACGACAATATTTTTGTACAAGACATAATTCGGGCGCATTATAAACTACGGTTTAAATAAGTTTTTTGACTTTTTCATCAGTCCGGAACTCATAACCAAGCATAAATTCGTGCAAATCAATACAAATACTCCAAACCATGTGTGCAATAATATTTTTCAACTGATACACCAATATAAATATCCTCCGACACTAAATTCGCATAAAACATAACTAGAATGCACTGAAAAACAGCTTTCTAAACAAGTTATTTGAGCTCTTCATAATTTCCGGCCACATAGCTACGCATAAGTTCGTGAAAATTAATACAAATACTCATCGTTGTGTGTATAATAAGATTTTCTAATTAATAAATCATTTTATATATTCTACGACACCAATTTTCCACAAAACATAATTTGGATGCATTACAAACTGCTGTTTAAACAAGTTGTTTGGGTTTTTCGTCACTTTTTGGCTCATAGCTGCGCATAAATTCGTTCAAATTAATATAGATACTACAAATTATGTCTACTATAATATTTTTCAATTAACACATGAATATAACTATTCTACGACACTAAATTTTCGCGGAACATAATTAGAATGCATTAAAACCCGCTGTTCAAGCAAGTTGTTTGAGTTTTTCATCATTTCGGCCTCATAACCACACATAAATTCATGCAAATAAATATAGACGTTCTTAATTATGCCTATTATAAGATTTTCCAATCAATACATCAATACGAATATTCCACCACACTAATATTTTATGAAACTTAATTTTCATGCAATACAAACTGTTGTTTAAACAAATTGTTTGAGTTTATCATCATTTTTGGCCTCATAACTGGACATAAATTCATGAAAACTTATATAAATAATCATAATGATGTCCGTTGTATGATTTTGAAATTAACATTTCGATATGAACAGTTTACGACACTAATTTTAAACAAAGCATAATTAGAATTCATTAAAAACTGCTGTTTAAGCAAGTTGTTTGAGTTTATCATAATTTTCGGCCACGTAACTATGCATAAATTGATGAAAATTAATATAAATACTCCACACTATGCTTATTATATGGTTTTTCAATTAGCATTTCCGTACGAACATTCTTAGATGCTATTTTTGCATAAAGCTTTGTTCAGATGCATTACAAACTACTGTTTCATCATGTTGTTTTGAGATTTTCATCATTTCTGACCTCATAAGTACACATAAATTAATGCAAATCCATAAAGAACTCATAATTATCTCTATTATAAGATTTTCCAGCTAATATGTCGGTATGAACATTCCACGACGCTAATTTTGCACAAATTAATCAGAACGCATTAAAAACCGTTGTTTAGACGAGCCGTTTGAGTTTTTTCATCATTTTTTGCCACAAAACTACGAATAAATTCGTGAAAATTAGTATGAATGCCCCTAATTATGTCTATTGTGAGATTTTTCAATTAACATTTTGATATGAGTATTCTACGGCGCTAATTTTTCTTCAAACCTAATTTTGATGCATTACAAGCTGCTGTTTAAGCAAGTTGTTTGGGTTTTTCATCATTTTTGGCCTCATAACTACATATAAATTCTTGACATTTAATATAAATACTCATAGTTACGTCTACTAGAAAATTTTCCAACTGATACATCAAATATGAACATCCTAATATAGTAATTTTGCACAAAAATCAAATAAAATCTACTAAAAACCGCTGTTTAAACATGTTGTTTGTGTTTTCAATAATTTTTTGCCACGCGACTACGCATATATTCGTGCAAATTAATATAAATACTCAAAATTATATCTATTATGAGATTTTCTAACTAATACATTAACATGAAAATTCCACGACACTAGTTTTGCATAAAACATAATTGGAATGCATTAAAAACTGCCGTTTAAACAAGTCGTTCGAGGTTTTCAAAATTTCTTACCGCATAACTTTGAATAAATTCGTGCAAATTAATATAAATACTCTAAATTATGTCTATTTTAAGAACTCCGATTAGTATTTCGATATGAACGTTCTACGACAATATTTTTGTACAAGACATAATTCGGGCGCATTATAAACTACGGTTTAAATAAGTTTTTTGACTTTTTCATCAGTCCGGAACTCATAACCAAGCATAAATTCGTGCAAATCAATACAAATACTCCAAACCATGTGTGCAATAATATTTTTCAACTGATACACCAATATAAATATCCTCCGACACTAAATTCGCATAAAACATAACTAGAATGCACTGAAAAACAGCTTTCTAAACAAGTTATTTGAGCTCTTCATAATTTCCGGCCACATAGCTACGCATAAGTTCGTGAAAATTAATACAAATACTCATCGTTGTGTGTATAATAAGATTTTCTAATTAATAAATCATTTTATATATTCTACGACACCAATTTTCCACAAAACATAATTTGGATGCATTACAAACTGCTGTTTAAACAAGTTGTTTGGGTTTTTCGTCACTTTTTGCCTCATAGCTGCGCATAAATTCGTTCAAATTAATATAGATACTACAAATTATGTCTACTATAATATTTTTCAATTAACACATGAATATAACTATTCTACGACACTAAATTTTCGCGGAACATAATTAGAATGCATTAAAACCCGCTGTTCAAGCAAGTTGTTTGAGTTTTTCATCATTTCGGCCTCATAACCACACATAAATTCATGCAAATAAATATAGACGTTCTTAATTATGCCTATTATAAGATTTTCCAATCAATACATCAATACGAATATTCCACCACACTAATATTTTATGAAACTTAATTTTCATGCAATACAAACTGTTGTTTAAACAAATTGTTTGAGTTTATCATCATTTTTGGCCTCATAACTGGACATAAATTCATGAAAACTTATATAAATAATCATAATGATGTCCGTTGTATGATTTTGAAATTAACATTTCGATATGAACAGTTTACGACACTAATTTTACACAAAGCATAATTAGAATTCATTAAAAACTGCTGTTTAAGCAAGTTGTTTGAGTTTATCATAATTTTCGGCCACGTAACTATGCATAAATTGATGAAAATTAATATAAATACTCCACACTATGCTTATTATATGGTTTTTCAATTAGCATTTCCGTACGAACATTCTTAGATGCTATTTTTGCATAAAGCTTTGTTCAGATGCATTACAAACTACTGTTTCATCATGTTGTTTTGAGATTTTCATCATTTCTGACCTCATAAGTACACATAAATTAATGCAAATCCATATAAGAACTCATAATTATCTCTATTATAAGATTTTCCAGCTAATATGTCGGTATGAACATTCCACGACGCTAATTTTGCACAAATTAATCAGAACGCATTAAAAACCGTTGTTTAGACGAGCCGTTTGAGTTTTTTCATCATTTTTTGCCACAAAACTACGAATAAATTCGTGAAAATTAGTATGAATGCCCCTAATTATGTCTATTGTGAGATTTTTCAATTAACATTTTGATATGAGTATTCTACGGCGCTAATTTTTCTTCAAACCTAATTTTGATGCATTACAAGCTGCTGTTTAAGCAAGTTGTTTGGGTTTTTCATCATTTTTGGCCTCATAACTACATATAAATTCTTGACATTTAATATAAATACTCATAGTTACGTCTACTAGAAAATTTTCCAACTGATACATCAAATATGAACATCCTAATATAGTAATTTTGCACAAAAATCAAATAAAATCTACTAAAAACCGCTGTTTAAACATGTTGTTTGTGTTTTCAATAATTTTTTGCCACGCGACTACGCATATATTCGTGCAAATTAATATAAATACTCAAAATTATATCTATTATGAGATTTTCTAACTAATACATTAACATGAAAATTCCACGACACTAGTTTTGCATAAAACATAATTGGAATGCATTAAAAACTGCCGTTTAAACAAGTCGTTCGAGGTTTTCAAAATTTCTTACCGCATAACTTTGAATAAATTCGTGCAAATTAATATAAATACTCTAAATTATGTCTATTTTAAGAACTCCGATTAGTATTTCGATATGAACGTTCTACGACAATATTTTTGTACAAGACATAATTCGGGCGCATTATAAACTACGGTTTAAATAAGTTTTTTGACTTTTTCATCAGTCCGGAACTCATAACCAAGCATAAATTCGTGCAAATCAATACAAATACTCCAAACCATGTGTGCAATAATATTTTTCAACTGATACACCAATATAAATATCCTCCGACACTAAATTCGCATAAAACATAACTAGAATGCACTGAAAAACAGCTTTCTAAACAAGTTATTTGAGCTCTTCATAATTTCCGGCCACATAGCTACGCATAAGTTCGTGAAAATTAATACAAATACTCATCGTTGTGTGTATAATAAGATTTTCTAATTAATAAATCATTTTATATATTCTACGACACCAATTTTCCACAAAACATAATTTGGATGCATTACAAACTGCTGTTTAAACAAGTTGTTTGGGTTTTTCGTCACTTTTTGCCTCATAGCTGCGCATAAATTCGTTCAAATTAATATAGATACTACAAATTATGTCTACTATAATATTTTTCAATTAACACATGAATATAACTATTCTACGACACTAAATTTTCGCGGAACATAATTAGAATGCATTAAAACCCGCTGTTCAAGCAAGTTGTTTGAGTTTTTCATCATTTCGGCCTCATAACCACACATAAATTCATGCAAATAAATATAGACGTTCTTAATTATGCCTATTATAAGATTTTCCAATCAATACATCAATACGAATATTCCACCACACTAATATTTTATGAAACTTAATTTTCATGCAATACAAACTGTTGTTTAAACAAATTGTTTGAGTTTATCATCATTTTTGGCCTCATAACTGGACATAAATTCATGAAAACTTATATAAATAATCATAATGATGTCCGTTGTATGATTTTGAAATTAACATTTCGATATGAACAGTTTACGACACTAATTTTACACAAAGCATAATTAGAATTCATTAAAAACTGCTGTTTAAGCAAGTTGTTTGAGTTTATCATAATTTTCGGCCACGTAACTATGCATAAATTGATGAAAATTAATATAAATACTCCACACTATGCTTATTATATGGTTTTTCAATTAGCATTTCCGTACGAACATTCTTAGATGCTATTTTTGCATAAAGCTTTGTTCAGATGCATTACAAACTACTGTTTCATCATGTTGTTTTGAGATTTTCATCATTTCTGACCTCATAAGTACACATAAATTAATGCAAATCCATATAAGAACTCATAATTATCTCTATTATAAGATTTTCCAGCTAATATGTCGGTATGAACATTCCACGACGCTAATTTTGCACAAATTAATCAGAACGCATTAAAAACCGTTGTTTAGACGAGCCGTTTGAGTTTTTTCATCATTTTTTGCCACAAAACTACGAATAAATTCGTGAAAATTAGTATGAATGCCCCTAATTATGTCTATTGTGAGATTTTTCAATTAACATTTTGATATGAGTATTCTACGGCGCTAATTTTTCTTCAAACCTAATTTTGATGCATTACAAGCTGCTGTTTAAGCAAGTTGTTTGGGTTTTTCATCATTTTTGGCCTCATAACTACATATAAATTCTTGACATTTAATATAAATACTCATAGTTACGTCTACTAGAAAATTTTCCAACTGATACATCAAATATGAACATCCTAATATAGTAATTTTGCACAAAAATCAAATAAAATCTACTAAAAACCGCTGTTTAAACATGTTGTTTGTGTTTTCAATAATTTTTTGCCACGCGACTACGCATATATTCGTGCAAATTAATATAAATACTCAAAATTATATCTATTATGAGATTTTCTAACTAATACATTAACATGAAAATTCCACGACACTAGTTTTGCATAAAACATAATTGGAATGCATTAAAAACTGCCGTTTAAACAAGTCGTTCGAGGTTTTCAAAATTTCTTACCGCATAACTTTGAATAAATTCGTGCAAATTAATATAAATACTCTAAATTATGTCTATTTTAAGAACTCCGATTAGTATTTCGATATGAACGTTCTACGACAATATTTTTGTACAAGACATAATTCGGGCGCATTATAAACTACGGTTTAAATAAGTTTTTTGACTTTTTCATCAGTCCGGAACTCATAACCAAGCATAAATTCGTGCAAATCAATACAAATACTCCAAACCATGTGTGCAATAATATTTTTCAACTGATACACCAATATAAATATCCTCCGACACTAAATTCGCATAAAACATAACTAGAATGCACTGAAAAACAGCTTTCTAAACAAGTTATTTGAGCTCTTCATAATTTCCGGCCACATAGCTACGCATAAGTTCGTGAAAATTAATACAAATACTCATCGTTGTGTGTATAATAAGATTTTCTAATTAATAAATCATTTTATATATTCTACGACACCAATTTTCCACAAAACATAATTTGGATGCATTACAAACTGCTGTTTAAACAAGTTGTTTGGGTTTTTCGTCACTTTTTGCCTCATAGCTGCGCATAAATTCGTTCAAATTAATATAGATACTACAAATTATGTCTACTATAATATTTTTCAATTAACACATGAATATAACTATTCTACGACACTAAATTTTCGCGGAACATAATTAGAATGCATTAAAACCCGCTGTTCAAGCAAGTTGTTTGAGTTTTTCATCATTTCGGCCTCATAACCACACATAAATTCATGCAAATAAATATAGACGTTCTTAATTATGCCTATTATAAGATTTTCCAATCAATACATCAATACGAATATTCCACCACACTAATATTTTATGAAACTTAATTTTCATGCAATACAAACTGTTGTTTAAACAAATTGTTTGAGTTTATCATCATTTTTGGCCTCATAACTGGACATAAATTCATGAAAACTTATATAAATAATCATAATGATGTCCGTTGTATGATTTTGAAATTAACATTTCGATATGAACAGTTTACGACACTAATTTTACACAAAGCATAATTAGAATTCATTAAAAACTGCTGTTTAAGCAAGTTGTTTGAGTTTATCATAATTTTCGGCCACGTAACTATGCATAAATTGATGAAAATTAATATAAATACTCCACACTATGCTTATTATATGGTTTTTCAATTAGCATTTCCGTACGAACATTCTTAGATGCTATTTTTGCATAAAGCTTTGTTCAGATGCATTACAAACTACTGTTTCATCATGTTGTTTTGAGATTTTCATCATTTCTGACCTCATAAGTACACATAAATTAATGCAAATCCATATAAGAACTCATAATTATCTCTATTATAAGATTTTCCAGCTAATATGTCGGTATGAACATTCCACGACGCTAATTTTGCACAAATTAATCAGAACGCATTAAAAACCGTTGTTTAGACGAGCCGTTTGAGTTTTTTCATCATTTTTTGCCACAAAACTACGAATAAATTCGTGAAAATTAGTATGAATGCCCCTAATTATGTCTATTGTGAGATTTTTCAATTAACATTTTGATATGAGTATTCTACGGCGCTAATTTTTCTTCAAACCTAATTTTGATGCATTACAAGCTGCTGTTTAAGCAAGTTGTTTGGGTTTTTCATCATTTTTGGCCTCATAACTACATATAAATTCTTGACATTTAATATAAATACTCATAGTTACGTCTACTAGAAAATTTTCCAACTGATACATCAAATATGAACATCCTAATATAGTAATTTTGCACAAAAATCAAATAAAATCTACTAAAAACCGCTGTTTAAACATGTTGTTTGTGTTTTCAATAATTTTTTGCCACGCGACTACGCATATATTCGTGCAAATTAATATAAATACTCAAAATTATATCTATTATGAGATTTTCTAACTAATACATTAACATGAAAATTCCACGACACTAGTTTTGCATAAAACATAATTGGAATGCATTAAAAACTGCCGTTTAAACAAGTCGTTCGAGGTTTTCAAAATTTCTTACCGCATAACTTTGAATAAATTCGTGCAAATTAATATAAATACTCTAAATTATGTCTATTTTAAGAACTCCGATTAGTATTTCGATATGAACGTTCTACGACAATATTTTTGTACAAGACATAATTCGGGCGCATTATAAACTACGGTTTAAATAAGTTTTTTGACTTTTTCATCAGTCCGGAACTCATAACCAAGCATAAATTCGTGCAAATCAATACAAATACTCCAAACCATGTGTGCAATAATATTTTTCAACTGATACACCAATATAAATATCCTCCGACACTAAATTCGCATAAAACATAACTAGAATGCACTGAAAAACAGCTTTCTAAACAAGTTATTTGAGCTCTTCATAATTTCCGGCCACATAGCTACGCATAAGTTCGTGAAAATTAATACAAATACTCATCGTTGTGTGTATAATAAGATTTTCTAATTAATAAATCATTTTATATATTCTACGACACCAATTTTCCACAAAACATAATTTGGATGCATTACAAACTGCTGTTTAAACAAGTTGTTTGGGTTTTTCGTCACTTTTTGCCTCATAGCTGCGCATAAATTCGTTCAAATTAATATAGATACTACAAATTATGTCTACTATAATATTTTTCAATTAACACATGAATATAACTATTCTACGACACTAAATTTTCGCGGAACATAATTAGAATGCATTAAAACCCGCTGTTCAAGCAAGTTGTTTGAGTTTTTCATCATTTCGGCCTCATAACCACACATAAATTCATGCAAATAAATATAGACGTTCTTAATTATGCCTATTATAAGATTTTCCAATCAATACATCAATACGAATATTCCACCACACTAATATTTTATGAAACTTAATTTTCATGCAATACAAACTGTTGTTTAAACAAATTGTTTGAGTTTATCATCATTTTTGGCCTCATAACTGGACATAAATTCATGAAAACTTATATAAATAATCATAATGATGTCCGTTGTATGATTTTGAAATTAACATTTCGATATGAACAGTTTACGACACTAATTTTACACAAAGCATAATTAGAATTCATTAAAAACTGCTGTTTAAGCAAGTTGTTTGAGTTTATCATAATTTTCGGCCACGTAACTATGCATAAATTGATGAAAATTAATATAAATACTCCACACTATGCTTATTATATGGTTTTTCAATTAGCATTTCCGTACGAACATTCTTAGATGCTATTTTTGCATAAAGCTTTGTTCAGATGCATTACAAACTACTGTTTCATCATGTTGTTTTGAGATTTTCATCATTTCTGACCTCATAAGTACACATAAATTAATGCAAATCCATATAAGAACTCATAATTATCTCTATTATAAGATTTTCCAGCTAATATGTCGGTATGAACATTCCACGACGCTAATTTTGCACAAATTAATCAGAACGCATTAAAAACCGTTGTTTAGACGAGCCGTTTGAGTTTTTTCATCATTTTTTGCCACAAAACTACGAATAAATTCGTGAAAATTAGTATGAATGCCCCTAATTATGTCTATTGTGAGATTTTTCAATTAACATTTTGATATGAGTATTCTACGGCGCTAATTTTTCTTCAAACCTAATTTTGATGCATTACAAGCTGCTGTTTAAGCAAGTTGTTTGGGTTTTTCATCATTTTTGGCCTCATAACTACATATAAATTCTTGACATTTAATATAAATACTCATAGTTACGTCTACTAGAAAATTTTCCAACTGATACATCAAATATGAACATCCTAATATAGTAATTTTGCACAAAAATCAAATAAAATCTACTAAAAACCGCTGTTTAAACATGTTGTTTGTGTTTTCAATAATTTTTTGCCACGCGACTACGCATATATTCGTGCAAATTAATATAAATACTCAAAATTATATCTATTATGAGATTTTCTAACTAATACATTAACATGAAAATTCCACGACACTAGTTTTGCATAAAACATAATTGGAATGCATTAAAAACTGCCGTTTAAACAAGTCGTTCGAGGTTTTCAAAATTTCTTACCGCATAACTTTGAATAAATTCGTGCAAATTAATATAAATACTCTAAATTATGTCTATTTTAAGAACTCCGATTAGTATTTCGATATGAACGTTCTACGACAATATTTTTGTACAAGACATAATTCGGGCGCATTATAAACTACGGTTTAAATAAGTTTTTTGACTTTTTCATCAGTCCGGAACTCATAACCAAGCATAAATTCGTGCAAATCAATACAAATACTCCAAACCATGTGTGCAATAATATTTTTCAACTGATACACCAATATAAATATCCTCCGACACTAAATTCGCATAAAACATAACTAGAATGCACTGAAAAACAGCTTTCTAAACAAGTTATTTGAGCTCTTCATAATTTCCGGCCACATAGCTACGCATAAGTTCGTGAAAATTAATACAAATACTCATCGTTGTGTGTATAATAAGATTTTCTAATTAATAAATCATTTTATATATTCTACGACACCAATTTTCCACAAAACATAATTTGGATGCATTACAAACTGCTGTTTAAACAAGTTGTTTGGGTTTTTCGTCACTTTTTGCCTCATAGCTGCGCATAAATTCGTTCAAATTAATATAGATACTACAAATTATGTCTACTATAATATTTTTCAATTAACACATGAATATAACTATTCTACGACACTAAATTTTCGCGGAACATAATTAGAATGCATTAAAACCCGCTGTTCAAGCAAGTTGTTTGAGTTTTTCATCATTTCGGCCTCATAACCACACATAAATTCATGCAAATAAATATAGACGTTCTTAATTATGCCTATTATAAGATTTTCCAATCAATACATCAATACGAATATTCCACCACACTAATATTTTATGAAACTTAATTTTCATGCAATACAAACTGTTGTTTAAACAAATTGTTTGAGTTTATCATCATTTTTGGCCTCATAACTGGACATAAATTCATGAAAACTTATATAAATAATCATAATGATGTCCGTTGTATGATTTTGAAATTAACATTTCGATATGAACAGTTTACGACACTAATTTTAAACAAAGCATAATTAGAATTCATTAAAAACTGCTGTTTAAGCAAGTTGTTTGAGTTTATCATAATTTTCGGCCACGTAACTATGCATAAATTGATGAAAATTAATATAAATACTCCACACTATGCTTATTATATGGTTTTTCAATTAGCATTTCCGTACGAACATTCTTAGATGCTATTTTTGCATAAAGCTTTGTTCAGATGCATTACAAACTACTGTTTCATCATGTTGTTTTGAGATTTTCATCATTTCTGACCTCATAAGTACACATAAATTAATGCAAATCCATATAAGAACTCATAATTATCTCTATTATAAGATTTTCCAGCTAATATGTCGGTATGAACATTCCACGACGCTAATTTTGCACAAATTAATCAGAACGCATTAAAAACCGTTGTTTAGACGAGCCGTTTGAGTTTTTTCATCATTTTTTGCCACAAAACTACGAATAAATTCGTGAAAATTAGTATGAATGCCCCTAATTATGTCTATTGTGAGATTTTTCAATTAACATTTTGATATGAGTATTCTACGGCGCTAATTTTTCTTCAAACCTAATTTTGATGCATTACAAGCTGCTGTTTAAGCAAGTTGTTTGGGTTTTTCATCATTTTTGGCCTCATAACTACATATAAATTCTTGACATTTAATATAAATACTCATAGTTACGTCTACTAGAAAATTTTCCAACTGATACATCAAATATGAACATCCTAATATAGTAATTTTGCACAAAAATCAAATAAAATCTACTAAAAACCGCTGTTTAAACATGTTGTTTGTGTTTTCAATAATTTTTTGCCACGCGACTACGCATATATTCGTGCAAATTAATATAAATACTCAAAATTATATCTATTATGAGATTTTCTAACTAATACATTAACATGAAAATTCCACGACACTAGTTTTGCATAAAACATAATTGGAATGCATTAAAAACTGCCGTTTAAACAAGTCGTTCGAGGTTTTCAAAATTTCTTACCGCATAACTTTGAATAAATTCGTGCAAATTAATATAAATACTCTAAATTATGTCTATTTTAAGAACTCCGATTAGTATTTCGATATGAACGTTCTACGACAATATTTTTGTACAAGACATAATTCGGGCGCATTATAAACTACGGTTTAAATAAGTTTTTTGACTTTTTCATCAGTCCGGAACTCATAACCAAGCATAAATTCGTGCAAATCAATACAAATACTCCAAACCATGTGTGTGATAATATTTTTCAACTGATACACCAATATAAATATCCTCCGACACTAAATTCGCATAAAACATAACTAGAATGCACTGAAAAACAGCTTTCTAAACAAGTTATTTGAGCTCTTCATAATTTCCGGCCACATAGCTACGCATAAGTTCGTGAAAATTAATACAAATACTCATCGTTGTGTGTATAATAAGATTTTCTAATTAATAAATCATTTTATATATTCTACGACACCAATTTTCCACAAAACATAATTTGGATGCATTACAAACTGCTGTTTAAACAAGTTGTTTGGGTTTTTCGTCACTTTTTGCCTCATAGCTGCGCATAAATTCGTTCAAATTAATATAGATACTACAAATTATGTCTACTATAATATTTTTCAATTAACACATGAATATAACTATTCTACGACACTAAATTTTCGCGGAACATAATTAGAATGCATTAAAACCCGCTGTTCAAGCAAGTTGTTTGAGTTTTTCATCATTTCGGCCTCATAACCACACATAAATTCATGCAAATAAATATAGACGTTCTTAATTATGCCTATTATAAGATTTTCCAATCAATACATCAATACGAATATTCCACCACACTAATATTTTATGAAACTTAATTTTCATGCAATACAAACTGTTGTTTAAACAAATTGTTTGAGTTTATCATCATTTTTGGCCTCATAACTGGACATAAATTCATGAAAACTTATATAAATAATCATAATGATGTCCGTTGTATGATTTTGAAATTAACATTTCGATATGAACAGTTTACGACACTAATTTTACACAAAGCATAATTAGAATTCATTAAAAACTGCTGTTTAAGCAAGTTGTTTGAGTTTATCATAATTTTCGGCCACGTAACTATGCATAAATTGATGAAAATTAATATAAATACTCCACACTATGCTTATTATATGGTTTTTCAATTAGCATTTCCGTACGAACATTCTTAGATGCTATTTTTGCATAAAGCTTTGTTCAGATGCATTACAAACTCTGTTTCATCATGTTGTTTTGAGATTTTCATCATTTCTGACCTCATAAGTACACATAAATTAATGCAAATCCATATAAGAACTCATAATTATCTCTATTATAAGATTTTCCAGCTAATATGTCGGTATGAACATTCCACGACGCTAATTTTGCACAAATTAATCAGAACGCATTAAAAACCGTTGTTTAGACGAGCCGTTTGAGTTTTTTCATCATTTTTTGCCACAAAACTACGAATAAATTCGTGAAAATTAGTATGAATGCCCCTAATTATGTCTATTGTGAGATTTTTCAATTAACATTTTGATATGAGTATTCTACGGCGCTAATTTTTCTTCAAACCTAATTTTGATGCATTACAAGCTGCTGTTTAAGCAAGTTGTTTGGGTTTTTCATCATTTTTGGCCTCATAACT
Source organism: Schoenoplectus tabernaemontani (assembly GCA_037127355.1). Classification (NCBI taxonomy): domain Eukaryota; kingdom Viridiplantae; phylum Streptophyta; class Magnoliopsida; order Poales; family Cyperaceae; genus Schoenoplectus; species Schoenoplectus tabernaemontani. The sequence continues at coordinate 11,047,696 of CM073757.1, forward strand.
ACATATAAATTCTTGACATTTAATATAAATACTCATAGTTACGTCTACTAGAAAATTTTCCAACTGATACATCAAATATGAACATCCTAATATAGTAATTTTGCACAAAAATCAAATAAAATCTACTAAAAACCGCTGTTTAAACATGTTGTTTGTGTTTTCAATAATTTTTTGCCACGCGACTACGCATATATTCGTGCAAATTAATATAAATACTCAAAATTATATCTATTATGAGATTTTCTAACTAATACATTAACATGAAAATTCCACGACACTAGTTTTGCATAAAACATAATTGGAATGCATTAAAAACTGCCGTTTAAACAAGTCGTTCGAGGTTTTCAAAATTTCTTACCGCATAACTTTGAATAAATTCGTGCAAATTAATATAAATACTCTAAATTATGTCTATTTTAAGAACTCCGATTAGTATTTCGATATGAACGTTCTACGACAATATTTTTGTACAAGACATAATTCGGGCGCATTATAAACTACGGTTTAAATAAGTTTTTTGACTTTTTCATCAGTCCGGAACTCATAACCAAGCATAAATTCGTGCAAATCAATACAAATACTCCAAACCATGTGTGCAATAATATTTTTCAACTGATACACCAATATAAATATCCTCCGACACTAAATTCGCATAAAACATAACTAGAATGCACTGAAAAACAGCTTTCTAAACAAGTTATTTGAGCTCTTCATAATTTCCGGCCACATAGCTACGCATAAGTTCGTGAAAATTAATACAAATACTCATCGTTGTGTGTATAATAAGATTTTCTAATTAATAAATCATTTTATATATTCTACGACACCAATTTTCCACAAAACATAATTTGGATGCATTACAAACTGCTGTTTAAACAAGTTGTTTGGGTTTTTCGTCACTTTTTGCCTCATAGCTGCGCATAAATTCGTTCAAATTAATATAGATACTACAAATTATGTCTACTATAATATTTTTCAATTAACACATGAATATAACTATTCTACGACACTAAATTTTCGCGGAACATAATTAGAATGCATTAAAACCCGCTGTTCAAGCAAGTTGTTTGAGTTTTTCATCATTTCGGCCTCATAACCACACATAAATTCATGCAAATAAATATAGACGTTCTTAATTATGCCTATTATAAGATTTTCCAATCAATACATCAATACGAATATTCCACCACACTAATATTTTATGAAACTTAATTTTCATGCAATACAAACTGTTGTTTAAACAAATTGTTTGAGTTTATCATCATTTTTGGCCTCATAACTGGACATAAATTCATGAAAACTTATATAAATAATCATAATGATGTCCGTTGTATGATTTTGAAATTAACATTTCGATATGAACAGTTTACGACACTAATTTTACACAAAGCATAATTAGAATTCATTAAAAACTGCTGTTTAAGCAAGTTGTTTGAGTTTATCATAATTTTCGGCCACGTAACTATGCATAAATTGATGAAAATTAATATAAATACTCCACACTATGCTTATTATATGGTTTTTCAATTAGCATTTCCGTACGAACATTCTTAGATGCTATTTTTGCATAAAGCTTTGTTCGATTATTACAAACTACTGTTTCATCATGTTGTTTTGAGATTTTCATCATTTCTGACCTCATAAGTACACATAAATTAATGCAAATCCATATAAGAACTCATAATTATCTCTATTATAAGATTTTCCAGCTAATATGTCGGTATGAACATTCCACGACGCTAATTTTGCACAAATTAATCAGAACGCATTAAAAACCGTTGTTTAGACGAGCCGTTTGAGTTTTTTCATCATTTTTTGCCACAAAACTACGAATAAATTCGTGAAAATTAGTATGAATGCCCCTAATTATGTCTATTGTGAGATTTTTCAATTAACATTTTGATATGAGTATTCTACGGCGCTAATTTTTCTTCAAACCTAATTTTGATGCATTACAAGCTGCTGTTTAAGCAAGTTGTTTGGGTTTTTCATCATTTTTGGCCTCATAACTACATATAAATTCTTGACATTTAATATAAATACTCATAGTTACGTCTACTAGAAAATTTTCCAACTGATACATCAAATATGAACATCCTAATATAGTAATTTTGCACAAAAATCAAATAAAATCTACTAAAAACCGCTGTTTAAACATGTTGTTTGTGTTTTCAATAATTTTTTGCCACGCGACTACGCATATATTCGTGCAAATTAATATAAATACTCAAAATTATATCTATTATGAGATTTTCTAACTAATACATTAACATGAAAATTCCACGACACTAGTTTTGCATAAAACATAATTGGAATGCATTAAAAACTGCCGTTTAAACAAGTCGTTCGAGGTTTTCAAAATTTCTTACCGCATAACTTTGAATAAATTCGTGCAAATTAATATAAATACTCTAAATTATGTCTATTTTAAGAACTCCGATTAGTATTTCGATATGAACGTTCTACGACAATATTTTTGTACAAGACATAATTCGGGCGCATTATAAACTACGGTTTAAATAAGTTTTTTGACTTTTTCATCAGTCCGGAACTCATAACCAAGCATAAATTCGTGCAAATCAATACAAATACTCCAAACCATGTGTGCAATAATATTTTTCAACTGATACACCAATATAAATATCCTCCGACACTAAATTCGCATAAAACATAACTAGAATGCACTGAAAAACAGCTTTCTAAACAAGTTATTTGAGCTCTTCATAATTTCCGCCACATAGCTACGCATAAGTTCGTGAAAATTAATACAAATACTCATCGTTGTGTGTATAATAAGATTTTCTAATTAATAAATCATTTTATATATTCTACGACACCAATTTTCCACAAAACATAATTTGGATGCATTACAAACTGCTGTTTAAACAAGTTGTTTGGGTTTTTCGTCACTTTTTGCCTCATAGCTGCGCATAAATTCGTTCAAATTAATATAGATACTACAAATTATGTCTACTATAATATTTTTCAATTAACACATGAATATAACTATTCTACGACACTAAATTTTCGCGGAACATAATTAGAATGCATTAAAACCCGCTGTTCAAGCAAGTTGTTTGAGTTTTTCATCATTTCGGCCTCATAACCACACATAAATTCATGCAAATAAATATAGACGTTCTTAATTATGCCTATTATAAGATTTTCCAATCAATACATCAATACGAATATTCCACCACACTAATATTTTATGAAACTTAATTTTCATGCAATACAAACTGTTGTTTAAACAAATTGTTTGAGTTTATCATCATTTTTGGCCTCATAACTGGACATAAATTCATGAAAACTTATATAAATAATCATAATGATGTCCGTTGTATGATTTTGAAATTAACATTTCGATATGAACAGTTTACGACACTAATTTTACACAAAGCATAATTAGAATTCATTAAAAACTGCTGTTTAAGCAAGTTGTTTGAGTTTATCATAATTTTCGGCCACGTAACTATGCATAAATTGATGAAAATTAATATAAATACTCCACACTATGCTTATTATATGGTTTTTCAATTAGCATTTCCGTACGAACATTCTTAGATGCTATTTTTGCATAAAGCTTTGTTCGATGCATTACAAACTACTGTTTCATCATGTTGTTTTGAGATTTTCATCATTTCTGACCTCATAAGTACACATAAATTAATGCAAATCCATATAAGAACTCATAATTATCTCTATTATAAGATTTTCCAGCTAATATGTCGGTATGAACATTCCACGACGCTAATTTTGCACAAATTAATCAGAACGCATTAAAAACCGTTGTTTAGACGAGCCGTTTGAGTTTTTTCATCATTTTTTGCCACAAAACTACGAATAAATTCGTGAAAATTAGTATGAATGCCCCTAATTATGTCTATTGTGAGATTTTTCAATTAACATTTTGATATGAGTATTCTACGGCGCTAATTTTTCTTCAAACCTAATTTTGATGCATTACAAGCTGCTGTTTAAGCAAGTTGTTTGGGTTTTTCATCATTTTTGGCCTCATAACTACATATAAATTCTTGACATTTAATATAAATACTCATAGTTACGTCTACTAGAAAATTTTCCAACTGATACATCAAATATGAACATCCTAATATAGTAATTTTGCACAAAAATCAAATAAAATCTACTAAAAACCGCTGTTTAAACATGTTGTTTGTGTTTTCAATAATTTTTTGCCACGCGACTACGCATATATTCGTGCAAATTAATATAAATACTCAAAATTATATCTATTATGAGATTTTCTAACTAATACATTAACATGAAAATTCCACGACACTAGTTTTGCATAAAACATAATTGGAATGCATTAAAAACTGCCGTTTAAACAAGTCGTTCGAGGTTTTCAAAATTTCTTACCGCATAACTTTGAATAAATTCGTGCAAATTAATATAAATACTCTAAATTATGTCTATTTTAAGAACTCCGATTAGTATTTCGATATGAACGTTCTACGACAATATTTTTGTACAAGACATAATTCGGGCGCATTATAAACTACGGTTTAAATAAGTTTTTTGACTTTTTCATCAGTCCGGAACTCATAACCAAGCATAAATTTGCAAATCAATACAAATACTCCAAACCATGTGTGCAATAATATTTTTCAACTGATACACCAATATAAATATCCTCCGACACTAAATTCGCATAAAACATAACTAGAATGCACTGAAAAACAGCTTTCTAAACAAGTTATTTGAGCTCTTCATAATTTCCGGCCACATAGCTACGCATAAGTTCGTGAAAATTAATACAAATACTCATCGTTGTGTGTATAATAAGATTTTCTAATTAATAAATCATTTTATATATTCTACGACACCAATTTTCCACAAAACATAATTTGGATGCATTACAAACTGCTGTTTAAACAAGTTGTTTGGGTTTTTCGTCACTTTTTGCCTCATAGCTGCGCATAAATTCGTTCAAATTAATATAGATACTACAAATTATGTCTACTATAATATTTTTCAATTAACACATGAATATAACTATTCTACGACACTAAATTTTCGCGGAACATAATTAGAATGCATTAAAACCCGCTGTTCAAGCAAGTTGTTTGAGTTTTTCATCATTTCGGCCTCATAACCACACATAAATTCATGCAAATAAATATAGACGTTCTTAATTATGCCTATTATAAGATTTTCCAATCAATACATCAATACGAATATTCCACCACACTAATATTTTATGAAACTTAATTTTCATGCAATACAAACTGTTGTTTAAACAAATTGTTTGAGTTTATCATCATTTTTGGCCTCATAACTGGACATAAATTCATGAAAACTTATATAAATAATCATAATGATGTCCGTTGTATGATTTTGAAATTAACATTTCGATATGAACAGTTTACGACACTAATTTTACACAAAGCATAATTAGAATTCATTAAAAACTGCTGTTTAAGCAAGTTGTTTGAGTTTATCATAATTTTCGGCCACGTAACTATGCATAAATTGATGAAAATTAATATAAATACTCCACACTATGCTTATTATATGGTTTTTCAATTAGCATTTCCGTACGAACATTCTTAGATGCTATTTTTGCATAAAGCTTTGTTCAGATGCATTACAAACTACTGTTTCATCATGTTGTTTTGAGATTTTCATCATTTCTGACCTCATAAGTACACATAAATTAATGCAAATCCATATAAGAACTCATAATTATCTCTATTATAAGATTTTCCAGCTAATATGTCGGTATGAACATTCCACGACGCTAATTTTGCACAAATTAATCAGAACGCATTAAAAACCGTTGTTTAGACGAGCCGTTTGAGTTTTTTCATCATTTTTTGCCACAAAACTACGAATAAATTCGTGAAAATTAGTATGAATGCCCCTAATTATGTCTATTGTGAGATTTTTCAATTAACATTTTGATATGAGTATTCTACGGCGCTAATTTTTCTTCAAACCTAATTTTGATGCATTACAAGCTGCTGTTTAAGCAAGTTGTTTGGGTTTTTCATCATTTTTGGCCTCATAACTACATATAAATTCTTGACATTTAATATAAATACTCATAGTTACGTCTACTAGAAAATTTTCCAACTGATACATCAAATATGAACATCCTAATATAGTAATTTTGCACAAAAATCAAATAAAATCTACTAAAAACCGCTGTTTAAACATGTTGTTTGTGTTTTCAATAATTTTTTGCCACGCGACTACGCATATATTCGTGCAAATTAATATAAATACTCAAAATTATATCTATTATGAGATTTTCTAACTAATACATTAACATGAAAATTCCACGACACTAGTTTTGCATAAAACATAATTGGAATGCATTAAAAACTGCCGTTTAAACAAGTCGTTCGAGGTTTTCAAAATTTCTTACCGCATAACTTTGAATAAATTCGTGCAAATTAATATAAATACTCTAAATTATGTCTATTTTAAGAACTCCGATTAGTATTTCGATATGAACGTTCTACGACAATATTTTTGTACAAGACATAATTCGGGCGCATTATAAACTACGGTTTAAATAAGTTTTTTGACTTTTTCATCAGTCCGGAACTCATAACCAAGCATAAATTCGTGCAAATCAATACAAATACTCCAAACCATGTGTGCAATAATATTTTTCAACTGATACACCAATATAAATATCCTCCGACACTAAATTCGCATAAAACATAACTAGAATGCACTGAAAAACAGCTTTCTAAACAAGTTATTTGAGCTCTTCATAATTTCCGGCCACATAGCTACGCATAAGTTCGTGAAAATTAATACAAATACTCATCGTTGTGTGTATAATAAGATTTTCTAATTAATAAATCATTTTATATATTCTACGACACCAATTTTCCACAAAACATAATTTGGATGCATTACAAACTGCTGTTTAAACAAGTTGTTTGGGTTTTTCGTCACTTTTTGCCTCATAGCTGCGCATAAATTCGTTCAAATTAATATAGATACTACAAATTATGTCTACTATAATATTTTTCAATTAACACATGAATATAACTATTCTACGACACTAAATTTTCGCGGAACATAATTAGAATGCATTAAAACCCGCTGTTCAAGCAAGTTGTTTGAGTTTTTCATCATTTCGGCCTCATAACCACACATAAATTCATGCAAATAAATATAGACGTTCTTAATTATGCCTATTATAAGATTTTCCAATCAATACATCAATACGAATATTCCACCACACTAATATTTTATGAAACTTAATTTTCATGCAATACAAACTGTTGTTTAAACAAATTGTTTGAGTTTATCATCATTTTTGGCCTCATAACTGGACATAAATTCATGAAAACTTATATAAATAATCATAATGATGTCCGTTGTATGATTTTGAAATTAACATTTCGATATGAACAGTTTACGACACTAATTTTACACAAAGCATAATTAGAATTCATTAAAAACTGCTGTTTAAGCAAGTTGTTTGAGTTTATCATAATTTTCGGCCACGTAACTATGCATAAATTGATGAAAATTAATATAAATACTCCACACTATGCTTATTATATGGTTTTTCAATTAGCATTTCCGTACGAACATTCTTAGATGCTATTTTTGCATAAAGCTTTGTTCGATGCATTACAAACTACTGTTTCATCATGTTGTTTTGAGATTTTCATCATTTCTGACCTCATAAGTACACATAAATTAATGCAAATCCATATAAGAACTCATAATTATCTCTATTATAAGATTTTCCAGCTAATATGTCGGTATGAACATTCCACGACGCTAATTTTGCACAAATTAATCGAACGCATTAAAAACCGTTGTTTAGACGAGCCGTTTGAGTTTTTTCATCATTTTTTGCCACAAAACTACGAATAAATTCGTGAAAATTAGTATGAATGCCCCTAATTATGTCTATTGTGAGATTTTTCAATTAACATTTTGATATGAGTATTCTACGGCGCTAATTTTTCTTCAAACCTAATTTTGATGCATTACAAGCTGCTGTTTAAGCAAGTTGTTTGGGTTTTTCATCATTTTTGGCCTCATAACTACATATAAATTCTTGACATTTAATATAAATACTCATAGTTACGTCTACTAGAAAATTTTCCAACTGATACATCAAATATGAACATCCTAATATAGTAATTTTGCACAAAAATCAAATAAAATCTACTAAAAACCGCTGTTTAAACATGTTGTTTGTGTTTTCAATAATTTTTTGCCACGCGACTACGCATATATTCGTGCAAATTAATATAAATACTCAAAATTATATCTATTATGAGATTTTCTAACTAATACATTAACATGAAAATTCCACGACACTAGTTTTGCATAAAACATAATTGGAATGCATTAAAAACTGCCGTTTAAACAAGTCGTTCGAGGTTTTCAAAATTTCTTACCGCATAACTTTGAATAAATTCGTGCAAATTAATATAAATACTCTAAATTATGTCTATTTTAAGAACTCCGATTAGTATTTCGATATGAACGTTCTACGACAATATTTTTGTACAAGACATAATTCGGGCGCATTATAAACTACGGTTTAAATAAGTTTTTTGACTTTTTCATCAGTCCGAACTCATAACCAAGCATAAATTCGTGCAAATCAATACAAATACTCCAAACCATGTGTGCAATAATATTTTTCAACTGATACACCAATATAAATATCCTCCGACACTAAATTCGCATAAAACATAACTAGAATGCACTTTGAAAAACAGCTTTCTAAACAAGTTATTTGAGCTCTTCATAATTTCCGGCCACATAGCTACGCATAAGTTCGTGAAAATTAATACAAATACTCATCGTTGTGTGTATAATAAGATTTTCTAATTAATAAATCATTTTATATATTCTACGACACCAATTTTCCACAAAACATAATTTGGATGCATTACAAACTGCTTGTTTAAACAAGTTGTTTGGGTTTTTCGTCACTTTTTGCCTCATAGCTGCGCATAAATTCGTTCAAATTAATATAGATACTACAAATTATGTCTACTATAATATTTTTCAATTAACACATGAATATAACTATTCTACGACACTAAATTTTCGCGGAACATAATTAGAATGCATTAAAACCCGCTGTTCAAGCAAGTTGTTTGAGTTTTTCATCATTTCGGCCTCATAACCACACATAAATTCATGCAAATAAATATAGACGTTCTTAATTATGCCTATTATAAGATTTTCCAATCAATACATCAATACGAATATTCCACCACACTAATATTTTATGAAACTTAATTTTCATGCAATACAAACTGTTGTTTAAACAAATTGTTTGAGTTTATCATCATTTTTGGCCTCATAACTGGACATAAATTCATGAAAACTTATATAAATAATCATAATGATGTCCGTTGTATGATTTTGAAATTAACATTTCGATATGAACAGTTTACGACACTAATTTTACACAAAGCATAATTAGAATTCATTAAAAACTGCTTTGTTTAAGCAAGTTGTTTGAGTTTATCATAATTTTCGGCCACGTAACTATGCATAAATTGATGAAAATTAATATAAATACTCCACACTATGCTTATTATATGGTTTTTCAATTAGCATTCGTACGAACATTCTTAGATGCTATTTTTGCATAAAGCTTTGTTCGGATGCATTACAAACTACTTTGTTTCATCATGTTGTTTTGAGATTTTCATCATTTCTGACCTCATAAGTACACATAAATTAATGCAAATCCATATAAGAACTCATAATTATCTCTATTATAAGATTTTCCAGCTAATATGTCGGTATGAACATTCCACGACGCTAATTTTGCACAAATTAATCGAACGCATTAAAAACCGTTGTTTAGACGAGCCGTTTGAGTTTTTTCATCATTTTTTGCCACAAAACTACGAATAAATTCGTGAAAATTAGTATGAATGCCCCTAATTATGTCTATTGTGAGATTTTTCAATTAACATTTTGATATGAGTATTCTACGGCGCTAATTTTTCTTCAAACCTAATTTTGATGCATTACAAGCTGCTTTGTTTAAGCAAGTTGTTTGGGTTTTTCATCATTTTTGGCCTCATAACTACATATAAATTCTTGACATTTAATATAAATACTCATAGTTACGTCTACTAGAAAATTTTCCAACTGATACATCAAATATGAACATCCTAATATAGTAATTTTGCACAAAAATCAAATAAAATCTACTAAAAACCGCTTTGTTTAAACATGTTGTTTGTGTTTTCAATAATTTTTTGCCACGCGACTACGCATATATTCGTGCAAATTAATATAAATACTCAAAATTATATCTATTATGAGATTTTCTAACTAATACATTAACATGAAAATTCCACGACACTAGTTTTGCATAAAACATAATTGGAATGCATTAAAAACTGCCGTTTAAACAAGTCGTTCGAGGTTTTCAAAATTTCTTACCGCATAACTTTGAATAAATTCGTGCAAATTAATATAAATACTCTAAATTATGTCTATTTTAAGAACTCCGATTAGTATTTCGATATGAACGTTCTACGACAATATTTTTGTACAAGACATAATTCGGGCGCATTATAAACTACGGTTTAAATAAGTTTTTTGACTTTTTCATCAGTCCGGAACTCATAACCAAGCATAAATTCGTGCAAATCAATACAAATACTCCAAACCATGTGTGCAATAATATTTTTCAACTGATACACCAATATAAATATCCTCCGACACTAAATTCGCATAAAACATAACTAGAATGCACTGAAAAACAGCTTTCTAAACAAGTTATTTGAGCTCTTCATAATTTCCGGCCACATAGCTACGCATAAGTTCGTGAAAATTAATACAAATACTCATCGTTGTGTGTATAATAAGATTTTCTAATTAATAAATCATTTTATATATTCTACGACACCAATTTTCCACAAAACATAATTTGGATGCATTACAAACTGCTTTGTTTAAACAAGTTGTTTGGGTTTTTCGTCACTTTTTGCCTCATAGCTGCGCATAAATTCGTTCAAATTAATATAGATACTACAAATTATGTCTACTATAATATTTTTCAATTAACACATGAATATAACTATTCTACGACACTAAATTTTGCGGAACATAATTAGAATGCATTAAAACCACATTGTTCAAGCAAGTTGTTTGAGTTTTTCATCATTTCGGCCTCATAACCACACATAAATTCATGCAAATAAATATAGACGTTCTTAATTATGCCTATTATAAGATTTTCCAATCAATACATCAATACGAATATTCCACCACACTAATATTTTATGAAACTTAATTTTCATGCAATACAAACTGTTGTTTAAACAAATTGTTTGAGTTTATCATCATTTTTGGCCTCATAACTGGACATAAATTCATGAAAACTTATATAAATAATCATAATGATGTCCGTTGTATGATTTTGAAATTAACATTTCGATATGAACAGTTTACGACACTAATTTTACACAAAGCATAATTAGAATTCATTAAAAGCTGCTTGTTTAAGCAAGTTGTTTGAGTTTATCATAATTTTCGGCCACGTAACTATGCATAAATTGATGAAAATTAATATAAATACTCCACACTATGCTTATTATATGGTTTTTCAATTAGCATTTCCGTACGAACATTCTTAGATGCTATTTTTGCATAAAGCTTTGTTCGGATGCATTACAAACTACTTTGTTTCATCATGTTGTTTTGAGATTTTCATCATTTCGACCTCATAAGTACACATAAATTAATGCAAATCCATATAAGAACTCATAATTATCTCTATTATAAGATTTTCCAGCTAATATGTCGGTATGAACATTCCACGACGCTAATTTTGCACAAATTAATCGAACGCATTAAAAACCGTTGTTTAGACGAGCCGTTTGAGTTTTTTCATCATTTTTTGCCACAAAACTACGAATAAATTCGTGAAAATTAGTATGAATGCCCCTAATTATGTCTATTGTGAGATTTTTCAATTAACATTTTGATATGAGTATTCTACGGCGCTAATTTTTCTTCAAACCTAATTTTGATGCATTACAAGCTGCTTGTTTAAGCAAGTTGTTTGGGTTTTTCATCATTTTTGGCCTCATAACTACATATAAATTCTTGACATTTAATATAAATACTCATAGTTACGTCTACTAGAAAATTTTCCAACTGATACATCAAATATGAACATCCTAATATAGTAATTTTGCACAAAAATCAAATAAAATCTACTAAAAACATTTTTAAACATGTTGTTTGTGTTTTCAATAATTTTTTGCCACGCGACTACGCATATATTCGTGCAAATTAATATAAATACTCAAAATTATATCTATTATGAGATTTTCTAACTAATACATTAACATGAAAATTCCACGACACTAGTTTTGCATAAAACATAATTGGAATGCATTAAAAGCTAGCCGTTTAAACAAGTCGTTCGAGGTTTTCAAAATTTCTTACCGCATAACTTTGAATAAATTCGTGCAAATTAATATAAATACTCTAAATTATGTCTATTTTAAGAACTCCGATTAGTATTTCGATATGAACGTTCTACGACAATATTTTTGTACAAGACATAATTCGGGCGCATTATAAACTACGGTTTAAATAAGTTTTTTGACTTTTTCATCAGTCCGGAACTCATAACCAAGCATAAATTCGTGCAAATCAATACAAATACTCCAAACCATGTGTGCAATAATATTTTTCAACTGATACACCAATATAAATATCCTCCGACACTAAATTCGCATAAAACATAACTAGAATGCACTTTGAAAAACAGCTTTCTAAACAAGTTATTTGAGCTCTTCATAATTTCCGGCCACATAGCTACGCATAAGTTCGTGAAAATTAATACAAATACTCATCGTTGTGTGTATAATAAGATTTTCTAATTAATAAATCATTTTATATATTCTACGACACCAATTTTCCACAAAACATAATTTGGATGCATTACAAACTGCTCTTGTTTTAAACAAGTTGTTTGGGTTTTTCGTCACTTTTTGCCTCATAGCTGCGCATAAATTCGTTCAAATTAATATAGATACTACAAATTATGTCTACTATAATATTTTTCAATTAACACATGAATATAACTATTCTACGACACTAAATTTTCGCGGAACATAATTAGAATGCATTAAAACCATTTGTTCAAGCAAGTTGTTTGAGTTTTTCATCATTTCGGCCTCATAACCACACATAAATTCATGCAAATAAATATAGACGTTCTTAATTATGCCTATTATAAGATTTTCCAATCAATACATCAATACGAATATTCCACCACACTAATATTTTATGAAACTTAATTTTCATGCAATACAAACTGTTGTTTAAACAAATTGTTTGAGTTTATCATCATTTTTGGCCTCATAACTGGACATAAATTCATGAAAACTTATATAAATAATCATAATGATGTCCGTTGTATGATTTTGAAATTAACATTTCGATATGAACAGTTTACGACACTAATTTTACACAAAGCATAATTAGAATTCATTAAAAGCTATTTTTTTAAGCAAGTTGTTTGAGTTTATCATAATTTTCGGCCACGTAACTATGCATAAATTGATGAAAATTAATATAAATACTCCACACTATGCTTATTATATGGTTTTTCAATTAGCATTTCCGTACGAACATTCTTAGATGCTATTTTTGCATAAAGCTTTGTTCGGATGCATTACAAACTACTTGTTTCATCATGTTGTTTTGAGATTTTCATCATTTCGACCTCATAAGTACACATAAATTAATGCAAATCCATATAAGAACTCATAATTATCTCTATTATAAGATTTTCCAGCTAATATGTCGGTATGAACATTCCACGACGCTAATTTTGCACAAATTAATCGAACGCATTAAAAACCGTTGTTTAGGCGAGCCGTTTGAGTTTTTTCATCATTTTTTGCCACAAAACTACGAATAAATTCGTGAAAATTAGTATGAATGCCCCTAATTATGTCTATTGTGAGATTTTTCAATTAACATTTTGATATGAGTATTCTACGGCGCTAATTTTTCTTCAAACCTAATTTTGATGCATTACAAGCTTGTTTAAGCAAGTTGTTTGGGTTTTTCATCATTTTTGGCCTCATAACTACATATAAATTCTTGACATTTAATATAAATACTCATAGTTACGTCTACTAGAAAATTTTCCAAGCTGATACATCAAATATGAACATCCTAATATAGTAATTTTGCACAAAAATCAAATAAAATCTACTAAAAACCGCTTTGTTTAAACATGTTGTTTGTGTTTTCAATAATTTTTTGCCACGCGACTACGCATATATTCGTGCAAATTAATATAAATACTCAAAATTATATCTATTATGAGATTTTCTAACTAATACATTAACATGAAAATTCCACGACACTAGTTTTGCATAAAACATAATTGGAATGCATTAAAAGCTGCCGTTTAAACAAGTCGTTCGAGGTTTTCAAAATTTCTTACCGCATAACTTTGAATAAATTCGTGCAAATTAATATAAATACTCTAAATTATGTCTATTTTAAGAACTCCGATTAGTATTTCGATATGAACGTTCTACGACAATATTTTTGTACAAGACATAATTCGGGCGCATTATAAACTACGGTTTAAATAAGTTTTTTGACTTTTTCATCGATCCGGAACTCATAACCAAGCATAAATTCGTGCAAATCAATACAAATACTCCAAACCATGTGTGCAATAATATTTTTCAACTGATACACCAATATAAATATCCTCAGACACTAAATTCGCATAAAACATAACTAGAATGCACTTTGAAAAACACTTTCTAAACAAGTTATTTGAGCTCTTCATAATTTCCGGCCACATAGCTACGCATAAGTTCGTGAAAATTAATACAAATACTCATCGTTGTGTGTATAATAAGATTTTCTAATTAATAAATCATTTTATATATTCTACGACACCAATTTTCCACAAAACATAATTTGGATGCATTACAAACTGCTGTTTAAACAAGTTGTTTGGGTTTTTCGTCACTTTTTGCCTCATAGCTGCGCATAAATTCGTTCAAATTAATATAGATACTACAAATTATGTCTACTATAATATTTTTCAATTAACACATGAATATAACTATTCTACGACACTAAATTTTCGCGGAACATAATTAGAATGCATTAAAACCCGCTTTGTTCAAGCAAGTTGTTTGAGTTTTTCATCATTTCGGCCTCATAACCACACATAAATTCATGCAAATAAATATAGACGTTCTTAATTATGCCTATTATAAGATTTTCCAATCAATACATCAATACGAATATTCCACCACACTAATATTTTATGAAACTTAATTTTCATGCAATACAAACTGTTGTTTAAACAAATTGTTTGAGTTTATCATCATTTTTGGCCTCATAACTGGACATAAATTCATGAAAACTTATATAAATAATCATAATGATGTCCGTTGTATGATTTTGAAATTAACATTTCGATATGAACAGTTTACGACACTAATTTTACACAAAGCATAATTAGAATTCATTAAAAGCTGCTTTTTTAAGCAAGTTGTTTGAGTTTATCATAATTTTCGGCCACGTAACTATGCATAAATTGATGAAAATTAATATAAATACTCCACACTATGCTTATTATATGGTTTTTCAATTAGCATTTCCGTACGAACATTCTTAGATGCTATTTTTGCATAAAGCTTTGTTCGGATGCATTACAAACTACTTGTTTCATCATGTTGTTTTGAGATTTTCATCATTTCGACCTCATAAGTACACATAAATTAATGCAAATCCATATAAGAACTCATAATTATCTCTATTATAAGATTTTCCAGCTAATATGTCGGTATGAACATTCCACGACGCTAATTTTGCACAAATTAATCGAACGCATTAAAAACCGTTGTTTAGACGAGCCGTTTGAGTTTTTTCATCATTTTTTGCCACAAAACTACGAATAAATTCGTGAAAATTAGTATGAATGCCCCTAATTATGTCTATTGTGAGATTTTTCAATTAACATTTTGATATGAGTATTCTACGGCGCTAATTTTTCTTCAAACCTAATTTTGATGCATTACAAGCTGCTTGTTTAAGCAAGTTGTTTGGGTTTTTCATCATTTTTGGCCTCATAACTACATATAAATTCTTGACATTTAATATAAATACTCATAGTTACGTCTACTAGAAAATTTTCCAACTGATACATCAAATATGAACATCCTAATATAGTAATTTTGCACAAAAATCAAATAAAATCTACTAAAAACCGCTTGTTTAAACATGTTGTTTGTGTTTTCAATAATTTTTTGCCACGCGACTACGCATATATTCGTGCAAATTAATATAAATACTCAAAATTATATCTATTATGAGATTTTCTAACTAATACATTAACATGAAAATTCCACGACACTAGTTTTGCATAAAACATAATTGGAATGCATTAAAAACTGCCGTTTAAACAAGTCGTTCGAGGTTTTCAAAATTTCTTACCGCATAACTTTGAATAAATTCGTGCAAATTAATATAAATACTCTAAATTATGTCTATTTTAAGAACTCCGATTAGTATTTCGATATGAACGTTCTACGACAATATTTTTGTACAAGACATAATTCGGGCGCATTATAAACTACTGTTTACCCTTGAAAAATTTCAAGGATAAGTAGCCGAATGAATGAAAATAAAATCAATTATTAATAATAAATCATAAGAAGGGGAAAGAAGAGAAACAAGGAAGAGAGGGCCCACTGATCGGAAGAAGTCGCTGATGGAACTCCGGAGCAAGTTTATTTGTCCCACAACGGAATTCTGGGCATGAAGTGAAGAGTATAAATACCCCACTATTCTCTATCCACTCGGCATGAGTGACAGCCGAGAGGATCGAGGGAGAGAGGAGATCTCTCGGGTGTCACCATGTGATTATATCTTTTCTGACAAGTGGGACCCACCGGCAAAATTTCCTTTATAAATAGCCTCAACAAAGATAGACTAGCTTATCTAATGAGTTTAATCAACCCGAACAGGGGTTAAGCACTAATCCCACAAGGAAATCCTAAATGCAGAGCAAGGATATAAATACCCTGTCATCTCCTATTCATTTGATGTGGATGACGCTCAAGAGATTCAAGAGAGAGGAAGAGATCTCTTGATGGGTCATCCATGTAATCATTTTTCACTGACGGGTGGGCCCCACACCTCAGTGACCTATCAAGGGAGTCAGAATTGAACCCTAAGAATCTACTCTCGGAGCAAACCCTAAGAACTGAAGTAGCATAATCCCTGTACCACATGAAATGATGTCAATGCCAAGCTAGTATTCTGATGCAACTAGTCATGAGAAATTTCAAATGTGATTTTGCTTTCAAGGCCGACTCGTGCCAAAGTCATGAGCAACCACCTAACCATGCTTTGATTTGTGTCAATTCGATAAGTAGTCAGTTCTTTGACCAAATCACCCTCATGTTAAGGGATTGAAAGTCAATTTCACAAGACCGATCAGTGCCAAAGCAAAGTTCGGGAGCAACCATCCGATCAAGTCTAGGTTTGCATCAACTGTTGACATGTAATCAATCGTGATCGATCAAACCCTAATGAATATCAATATAAGTCTAATTGGTATTTAGTTAGGGTGGTTTCTGCAAGAGAGAGGTAATTGGCAGAGACACTGAGCTACAATTGAAATCTGGGATTAATTCGGAGAAAGAAACAGGGTTTTATGGATAAAAGAATTTTTAATTCAGAGAGGCAGGGGTAAAAATGGAATTAAAAAAATTACAGGGATGATCATCATGAATTTAGGGATTTTTGGTGAAAATTTCATAATTTTTGGATAAGTGGAGCTATCAAAATAAATTCAGGGAAGATAAAACAGATTAAAAAGGGAAAATCAAAGGCTGAGATTCAATCAAGGGTTCATCTGGGTGCAACTTGGGGACAGAGACTCATCTGGGTGCAAACTGGGGATCCCAAACGTATACACGCAGAATCAGAGGGGAGAGAGAGTGTGACACGTGTCGGCATCCCATTGGTCCACCTCAGCCAGGTGGGCCCCACCACCATACTAACCTGACATGTGGGCCCCACCAACATGCCACGTGGCAAGCTGTGGCAGAGCCACCTCAACACCCACATGACACATGGCAATACACCAGGCCATACACCTCAGCAAGCACAATCCTATTCAACTACATTCATTTAACACTTGGCAGCTATCCATTGGGTGAAGTCAGCACAGTGGACCCCACTTAGTGCCATGTGGCATGTGCAAATCAAGGCACAACCGGCAATAATTACTGACTAATCATGGCTTAATTATACATCTAATCCTATCACAGCATGCCATGTCAGCTTGATTATCTATGAAATGCTGACTAGTGGGGGCCACTTGTAAGAGAATGAGGCAGAGGCGCATATCAACAGTCATAGACCAGTCTCATACAAATAAGAAGCAGAATTTAAATCAAAAGGGAAAAGGGAAGAACGAACCTGGCTCTTGCGCCATCCCTCTCTGACAGTTCTCTCCTGGGAGCTTTGGTCCACATGCGCCGTGTGCACCCGTGGATGGCTCTCCCCTCTCCCTTCTTCCTCTCTTCCTCTTCCTTCCGCGCGGTGGAGAAGAAGGCGCCATTGTCGAATAGAGTTGAATGCAGCTCCTTTCTTCAAAATTTCTTCACAGAGAGTTGTGTAACATGGATTAAAGCTTGTATGAGTGATCAATTTTTAAAATTGAAAAGAAACAGTGAGTAATCGATTGAGGCAATTGACGGAATTGAAATTGGGACTAACCTTTGTGAAGAGGCAGGAGACAAATTGATCACTTGTACACCTTCTTGCTACCTAGGCGACCTTGTTTGAGTGCAAAGGCAGTATCTTTAGAAGCTCTAAGTTAGTGTTTCACCAAATCACCATTGGAGGCCGAGACCAGTGATGAAGAAATGATGATGGAGCATGCTATTGATCGCAGAAGCGTAAAGGATTGAGTTCTAGAGCTAAAATGATGAATTTAACTAATTCCATTAGATCAATCAGTATACTGATAAACACATCAGTACCGATCGTGTATTTCACTCAATTAGCATAGATTCATGAGTTGTTAACACTTTACACATCAATAATTCGCTCTAGGCAAGTCTAGGAGTATACAGGAGTGTTGAGATTGCTTGCATATCGTGTGTAGACCGATTATAAACATAACTTGAATTGGTACCGAACGGTACCGAATAATCTTGAGCTCCATGGCCTTCTTGAATGAATTCAAATAGGAATTGATCATGTCAGTCCGTTGAAGAAGCAAGGGCGATGCCATATAATATGAAAATTGTGTGAATTGATTGATGAATGAATTGAATTTGATAAAAATTTCAACTCGGTACCGGTTCCTATCAGTACACCTCAGTTGGTACTGTCACACAGCCTCCACCACCGGATGGATCTTCGATCAGATACTTTAGAAAGACTCTACATACCAAGACGACGCTAGGGCGCTAATCTGATCGGAGAAAGAGTGCTCCGGTCGCCGAGAACGCCATATCGCACTAATCCTAAAGCATCGCAAGGTCAGAGGCTGAGATAATCTTCTTCGCACGGATATTGAAGCATTCACCAATCTTGAAGATTCTTCAACGAGTAAGATCTAGCGAAAGTTTAAAAATCTGAGCAGGGAAGAATCTGGGCCTTATATTCGCTTGATACGTATCTCCATCAAATCTAGCGGCTCATATGCATTTAATACTTTAACTGAAATATATGCACTAATCTCGGCACAATCCGACGGCCCGCGTTAAATAATAGAATTAACAGAGTTAGAGTCGGCCCATCTGAGTATTGGGCCCAATCTGCGTTAAAACAAAAGAATTAAATCTTGGCCCAGTCAATTAAGCCCAGTTATTAATTAATAACAGAAAATTAAAAATAAATAGTAAATAAATCATTTGAAAATGTTTCTAAACTCCAAATTAATTCAAATTTGTTTCTAAAAATTCTTTATTTTTCATAGTATTTTTCTGTATAATAATATTTCAGTTTTAGAAATAATATCATATTAGAACAATTTAGAAGCAAAAAGACATTTCATGTATTTGTATATTTGACTTGTCATTTTAATATTATAAAAATTCCAAAAATTCAAATAAAATCATAAATAATAATTGAATATGTTTTAATGATTTTTCTGGTAATTTTCCATAAAATAATATTGATGATAATAATATACAATAATAAATAATGAGATTAACTCTATTCTTTAATTCTAAAAAAAAAAGAGAAAAGAATAAATAATAAAATCAAATATTCTGTTAATCTTTTCTAAAAAAAATATGAATAAAAAAATATATATAATAATAAAAGATGAATACATCTTATTCTAGAATAAATAATATAATAATAAAATCATTATATTCCTTCGGCTATTTTCTAAAATTTGAATAAACATATAATAATAATAGGATAAATGAGAATATTTTTGATGAATAAAAAAAAAATACAATAAAATAATAGTTGTAATAAAAAAATATAATGAATTTCATCCTTTGTAGCTATTTTCAAATAATAACAAAATAAAATCTTATATTTTTCTATAGATAATAAATAGAAATAATAAAAATATAATGAAAACTATAATAAATAGAATAGAATATTAATAATGATTTCTTTTTAGCTATTATAGATCCTAAAAATAAAAAATAAAAATAAAAAATAATATAGCTAATCATCTTTTTGATTTATAAATAATTTCTACATAATGAATAATGTCTCAACATAATGAAAATATAATAATGAAATTCTATTACTTTGTCTATTATAAATATTCTAAAAATACAAATAAAAATCATAGCCAATTTATTTTCTAGTATTTTGTAAGTGATTTTCTACAAAATAAATAGAGCTTAGAAATAATAAAAATAAAATTCTACTATTTTAGCTATTATAAAATCCCAAAAATATAAATAAAATTCTAGTTAATAGCTAACCTATTTCTTATTATTTTTGTAAATAATTTTCTATAAGAATAAATAGAGTTTAAAAATGAAAATGAATTCACCTGTATAATAGAGATAATAATAAATATCATGTAATAATCTTTCTACGTTTTAGAGACGAACAAATGTGCTCACATAAGGGGTGTAGAGCAACACAGTGATTTTGCACATTTTAGAGCGATTAGTCGAGACAAGAACATCTTGACGAAGAATAACTAAGGTTTCAATAGCAACATGAGGAGATATGTCGAGACAAGAACATCTTGACGCTTGTTGAGGAATGACCAAAGCTGCGACATCAACATGGAGAAATATGTCGACTTTGAGGAAGAAGAACATTACGATGTCCGAGAGAAGTGACATCTTAATGACTCATTACCATGAACAAATGACTCATGACTAAATACGCTCACACAAGGGGTGTAGAGCAACATAGTAATTTTGCACAAGTAATGCAACATCTAGAACGATTAGTCGGGACAAGAACATCTTGACGCTCGCTGAAGAATAATAAAGGCTGCGACATCAACATGAAGAGATATGTCGACTCCAAGAGATATGAACATTACGATGTCCGAGAGAAGTGACATCTTAATGACTCGATGTCATGAACAAGTAATTCATGACCATTTGAGCTAGTAAGGCTAAACTCATCCGTCGGTAAGTTTGTCTTCTAGTTCATTTCCCGAGATGGTGAGATTGAATCGTTCTGTAGTAGATTCATCCACAAAACAGTGAACGTGAACCGTTCTGTAGTAGGTTCCTTCACTAACACATGCCTCAATGTTAAGCTGGCTCAGTGCTTCAGGTTTGACATTGTGTGTAATTGTGTTCCTAGGTTTATGAATCGGCTTAGTGCTTCGAATTCATGATCTAGAAGATCGGTGAGAAGAAATACGTGGGCCAAATCCACCCTTCTCCTGATTCACCAACCTCAAGATCAACCGGCTCAGTGTTTCGAGTTGTATTTTGTGTGATTGGTTGTTGACTAGTTAAGATTGAACCGTTCTGTAGTAGGTTTATCTTCTAGATCAACTGAGGTTGAGTCGTTCTGTAGTAGACTCACCTCAAGCCCCTCTGAAGAGATTAACCTGATCTGTAGTAAGGTTATCTCTTGAGGCGGTATAGACTGAACCGATCTGTAGTAGGTTCGTCTTCCATAGGATCAACTGTGAACCGTTCTGAAGTAGGTCATTTTCTAGATGAACTGAGGTCGAGTCGTTCTGTAGTAGACTCACCTCAAGCCCCCTGAAGAGATTGACATGATCTGTGAACCGTTCTGAAGTAGGTTCATCTTTTAGATGAACTGAGGTCGAGTCGTTCTGTAGTAGACTCACCTCAAACTCCTTTGAAGAGATTAATCTGATCTGTAGTAAGGTTATCTCTCGAAGTGGTAAAGACTGAACCGATCTGTAGTAGGTTCGTCTTCCTTGGAATTGACCCCTTTTGTGAACCCAGACGACCACTTGACCATCATTTAACTATACTATTTGCTTCTCTCTTTTAAAGATCCAGAGGTGCCTCGAGGTTAGTAGCCCAGGGTAATTAACGGTGAGGGCTTGCGCTCACCGGAATCTACAAGAACTCACAATCACTAAAAAACCCCCTGAATGTGCATCTAGATCGTTCTAAACGGCAGAATCAGCCGATGGGACTATCAAGATAAACTCAAAGAATATAAGATTTGGATGCATATTTGGGAGGGATCTCCGTGTCCTTCTTCCGCATCCCATCGCCCAGCGGCGGTGCGGAGCGCGCGAAAAAGGGTCGCACAGGATCTGGCACGCCCGGTGGGACCTAGATTCTCCTCTTATCTTTGAAAGAGAGAAGCAAATAGAATAGTTAAAAGATACAAGTGGTCCTCTATGCGCTAAAAATGACTAATGATTTTCAAGTATTTTTGTTTTTGTAGGAAATGGCATACTTTGGAAACTTCAACCTCGCTCCCTACACTGTCACTCCTGCACAGAGCCCAGAGGGCAAGCTTTTCATGTTCTTTGGGACCATCCCACAAGAACTCACTTTCTACGGCCCAGCTCCAGTGGCCACGATCACTCCCGCAACCGTCCGGATCTCTATCCCGGACGAGGAGGAGGAATCAATTACCCTAACTCCCAAGGGTATTTCCAATAATGTCATGGCCTCTCCTACTACCTCCCCAAAGAGGAGAAGGCGACCGTCCAAGAGGACAGCCCCAACGGCCGCAGCCCAAACTACCCATAACTCTCAAGCATCCAGGAAGAGGGCCCTGGATGCATACCAGAATCAGCTGGTGGCTAGGCCAACTATCCCAGTTTCCAACAAATTCACGGCTCTCCGTATAGTGGCTAAGAACTCAGCCACCGGCCAGCTCCGCCAGGCATGGGAGGTGCCTAAGCCCACACCTTGCCCAACTCAAAAGCCTCAGCGCCGCCAGAACAAGTCTCAAGCCCCTGCAGAAGCCATCTACAAGGCTCACAGGGCCCTCAAACAGAGGAAGAGCGCGAGAAACGCTAGGTCGAGACAATACGTCTCCCGCCCCAATCACTCTCAAGACATGGCTCGGCCGCAAGCCATTGTCTCAACTCCGCACCCGAAGAGGTTTACACCAAAGGCAACACCTAGCGTCCAGCAGGTGTGGGTCCCAAAGGGTTCCCAGCCAACAAAACCCCGATCTCAAGCCCAACCCAGCAAGGCAGGCAACTCTTGCACTCCATCCGAGAGTGTATTCAGCCGCCTAGGTCAGAAGAGTGTATTTAGCCGATTAGGCTCAAGAATATCACTCAACAACTTAAAAATAACTGCACCTGACCAAATGAAGAAGAAGAGAAGAACCGCTCGCTATGAAGAGCACTTCTCAGTCAACACCATCAGCATAAGCTACGATACTGATCCGGACACTGATGCTTTGAGGTGAATATGGCCTAGGACGACCAGTCCCCGCCTAATCAAGCCCACGTCACCAACACCAACAAAAATAATGGTAGAAAAGGGAGACCTCCCAAGAGAGTCAACCCCGAAGGCAATAGCAGGGAAGGAGAAGACCACAACGAAAACCCTGACTTCTTCGATAATGAAGATGACGTTGAAACACGTCTCGAAGTGCCTATCGATGAAATTGAAATATTGAAAGGCCACATCGAGGCACGGGACGAAGAATTGATTAGGCAACGGGAGCTAATCGCTACCATGCTGAAGCAGAATGAAGAATTGATTAAGGCGGTCAAGTCGTTGCAAGAATCACAAGACGCCAATTTTAAAGCTGGTAGCTCCCGTCAAGAAGGGGTCCACAGTACCAAAAGCAATCATAAGGGAAAGCAACCTGTTAATTCTAAACCCCATCCACATAGAACAATAGAAGTGGAGGCTGAACCAACGGGAATATCCCGGAAAGAGATTCAAGCCATGATTGCCCAGCAAATGCAAATAGCTGGAGGTGGATACGCTATCCCTCCCGTTAAAAACTGTGGACATCCATACCCCGCCATATACGATTTAGAAGAATATCCTAAAGGGTATGTGATCCCCCGCTTCAGGACCTTTTCCGGGGAAGGCAATAAAGATCTAAACCCTGAACAACACCTGGCCCACTTTGTAGCTTCGTGCGGCAACACGGGCGGCAATGATGCACTGTTGTTGAGACAATTCCCTCAAAGCCTAGTGGGAACCGCCTTTCAATGGTACTATTCATTAGAAAACAACAGTATCAGGACCTGGGATGAGATGGCAGACTCGTTCAGGGCACGGTTTGTCATGGTATCTGACAAAATAAACATAGCCGATCTGGCGAGCACTAAACCCAAGAAAGGGGAGTTAATGACAGATTTTATCAATAGATGGCGGAACCTCGGCATTAAATGCGACCGCACATTAACCGAAGATGAGGCGTCAACCTAATCATGAAAAACATTGACGGGTGGATGGGCATGCTTCTTGGTGTGACAAAGGTCAACACATTCAAAGACTTGCTCAGATCGGTATCCAATATGGAAAGGATGTCACCGCACACCGTGCCGAATTTCATGAATAATAGGCCGCAACGAGGAGCCCGAGCTGAGACCAAGGTGGCATTTACCTCGTTAAAAGATAAAATGGTCGCTAACGCAGATACTCAAGGCGGCAACAGTGGCACAAATGGCAACAATTACAATAAGGGACCTAGACCCAATCCAGGAGGGAGTTCACGGAGTTTTGAAACCCTTAGACAAAAGAAGACTAAACCGTACTCTTTCAGGAAAGATAAAGTTGCCCAAATCTTTAGAGGGGCACTAAAGAACGGTCTAGCCCTACCGGCCAGTAAACGCCCAGAAGATGCCGATAAATCGGACGAACCCAATTTCTGCCCATATCATAGAGTACTAGGACATCCAATTGAAGATTGCTGGGTCTTCAAAGATTGGGTCGAGAAGGCGTACAAAAATGGTGAAATTACTTTACCCAAAGGGTTCTTGCAAAGCCCATCGGCCCATGAACAGGCCAATATGATCTCTCACGAAGAAGAGAAAATCCCGGGCCAGTTAAGCGAAAACCAAGAAGAACAATGGACTACACACTTATCGAAGAAATCAATTAAAATGCTTAAAGCCCTTAAGAAAGAACCCGGCATGAGATGGAAAGACGACATCACGCCAGTGGTCCCACCAAAACCCAGGGTATACTATAAGGTGAACCAGAGCCAAGACCAGGTTCTTAAGAAGAGAAAGAAGCATAGAAATAACAAGTCCAGAAAGAATAAGATTGAAGAATGCAAGCAAGGCAGTCCCGAGGCGAACACTCTTCAACACTTCATCTCCAAAGAAGACTGGGAGAAGTTAACCCTAGGTCAAAGGAAAGAAGACGTAGATGAAGAAATAAATAAAGAAGAAAGCGAAGAGATCTGGGGTGCTTCGTGCAATATGGTATATTCTTCTCACGATGAAGATATGCCAACATTAGAAGAGATGTTCTTCCCAAATGATGAAGGGGAAGCAAGCACCTCGGGACCAAAAATGAAGAATGCAAAGCGTGCTCCCGTCAGGGACTTATGTACCCGAGAGACAAGCTCCCAAAGAGTCCGATAAGGGAAAGGATAAGGCCCGGAATAAAGGTAAAGAGGTTGAGAACCTAAGTAGGAACCCAGAAAAGGCCCGGTCGACGGGTGAAGAATATAATGTGTTGGCACATCTGCGTAAGATTCCAGCGTTATTGAGCATATTCGACGCATTGATGATGTCACAAGACCTAAGGGAGGTATTAATCCAAGCCTTGCAAGATCCCGAGAAGTACAAGTCATATTTCATCGAGCAAAATATGCAGGAAGCCCTATTCACCGCCAAGCGGGCCGCATGCATAAATTTCACAGACGATGACCTCCTAATAGGCACCGTCGACCACAACCGCCCGTTGTACATCACCGGAAACTGCGGTGGGCAAAAGGTTGGCCGCATCCTGGTCGACGCGGGGTCCTCGATCAATATTATGCCGCTCAAAACCCTGAAAACCATCACCTTAGACGTGAAGAACCTATCTGACGAAAATGTGATTATTCATGGCTTCAATCAAAACTCCCAAAAGGCCCTGGGAGCTATAACTCTGAACCTGCAATGCGGAAGCCTAAAAGCGCCTACTAAATTCTATGTCATTGACGCCGAAAACCTCTTATCGGGCGTTCTTTGGGTCGCCGTGGCTTCACGAAATCGGGTCATACCCTCTACTCTGCACCAATGCTTGAAATATATCGAGAATGGTAAGCAAAAGAGAATTGACGGGATGTCAAACCATTCGGGGTGCATGAGATTAAATTCAATGACGCCCAATATTTTCTACCCAAATCCGCCGTGGCGCCGAGCTGGCCAATAACAAAAGCAGGTCAGAAACCCTTCAATAAAGGCCCTAAATTTGATACCTCATCCGGGAGAAGAAGAAGAGGTTAAATTCAATATTAAACCCGAGGTGTTCGAACTCAAAGACCGGAAGAAAGTCGGGTGAGGAAGCGACCTTCCGTTTCAAACGGTGGCTACATATAAGGCCCAAATAAAGCGAGCGAAATCAATTCAAGTGATTCGAGGAGGAGGTCATTTTCAACTTTAAACCTACCAATACCCCTCAAATTCGGATCACGGAGGCAACTTCGGGGAAAACTCGAAGAGTCCGATGACTCGAGGCAATATTACATCGGGAGAAGAATCGGCCATGATCGTCAACCACAGGAAGAGGAATCGACGAAGAGATCATCTATCACATCCTCAAGAAGCCATATAAAGGGCACAAAACAGGATAATGAAAGCGAGGAGTCATTTATGATCAACACGGATCCGGTAGCGGAAGGGATAACCGGTTAGGCCGAGGCCTATAAATGAAGAACGCTCATGTAGCGGGAAAACTTTGAAAGTCGCGTACGGAATGCGATCGATGAAATAAGGCACCGGGTTGAAAATAATAGAAGGGAGGTGTACGAACAATGGGAGGTGATGCGGGACATCAAGACGCAACACAATGAAATCATGATAATGATTGAAAACACGCAAACCGCGATTTATAACTCCGAGCTACTCAAAGAAATGGCGAGCGAACCCCGCGCCGAGACCCCTGAAAGACAAGCACCCGATAGCGGTAAACGGGTAATTGTCATAGTGGATGAACCAGGGAAAGAAGAGACGAAGGTTAAACAATCGGCCGTCATGCAAACCCTCAAGGCCAAGAAGAGTAAACCATACTCTTTCTGAAAAATAAAACAACTCGGATATTTGAGCAGGCCCTAAAGAGCGGATTGACACTTCCCGTCTGTAAAAGACCCGCGGACATAGAGAGAGCCAGCGAAGGTGAATTCTGCCCTTATCATCGCATATTGGGTCACACAATTGAAGAATGCTGGGTATTCAAGGATCTCATAGAAGAAGGGCACAGAAACGGGACAATCCAACTCCCGAAAAGCTTTCAACAAGACCCAGCCCCGCACAGCTCGAATAACAAAGGTAAAGGGGTTGCCTATACGATCTCGCACACTCCTGTACCTAACAAACCCAAGGTTGCGAGACGAAAGCCAATCAAGGAAATCTACCGCTCCAACTCAGTCATGAATATTGAAATAGAAGAGGAGATGGCAGCGCTAGAGATCACTGCGGTTCCCGAAAGGCATTTTAAAGACCTCATGCCAAGGGAAGTAAACCACATCCAGACTCTCAAGACCTTTGTTGTGCCGGCAAAGGTAGAGCGCATCAAAGGGAGAACTATCATTCATAAGGCTATAATTTTCTATCAAAGTGACTCGACTCAGTCCCTGAAGAACCCTAATCATAACACATGGAAGAAGTGGGTGATAGAGCAAGAATCAGAGAATGCAACGAGCGGTGACACTGCATCTCATCCCTTTGGAGAAAGCCTATATAGATTGGCTAAGAAGGCAAAATGTCTGAGAGACATATCCAAGGCCAAGGCCAAGCGCTTCGATGAACTCTGGAATGGCGGCCAGAATAAGGTTTTGGGCCTGGATGGTAAAATAAAATACACCCGAGGGTTAGGGTATAACTGCGATGACGCAGCATGCTTTGAGGGGTCCCTCAACGAGTACCGTATGGAAAAAGCTGTTGCATGACTTCTGTCGAAGTATTAGACAATGAAACGAAGAGGAGGACGATTACCCGGTCTGAAAAATGCTCTGAAAACGACTAGAAAAGGAGCCTAATACGGTCGATGAGTTAGCTGAAATCAATGCGGGACGGAAGAAGATCCACGACCAACTTTCATAAGCGCGTCATTGCCGAAAGAGGTGGCTAACGGGTTGAAGACATTCCTTAAAAGCTACATGAACTGCTTCGCTTGGAGTTATAAAGAAATGCCTGGATTAGATCCCAACGTAGCGGTTCATTACTTAAAAATTGATCCAACCTTCAAGCCGATTAAACAAGCGCCGAGGCGGATGAGAATAGAACTCGAAGAAAAGGTCGTGGAAGAGACGAAGAAACTCATCGACGCGAGGCTTCATACGGGAAGAAGAGACGCCGAATGGGTGGCTAGCATTGTCCGGTTAAAAAGAAAAATGGGCGATTCGCATCTCGCGTAGATTTTCGGGACTTAAACAAGGCGTGCCCTAAAGATGATTTCCGCTCCCGATGGAAAAAATCATAATTGATCACACATCATCTTATGAAGTCTTCTCCTTCATGGACGGTTATGCGGGCTATAATCAAATCAAAATGGCGCCAGAAGATGAAAGGCACACAGCGTTCCGCACGCCAATTGGTATCTATTGTTACAAAGTCATGCCGTTTGGGCTCAAAAATGCGGGTGCCACCTATCAACGGGCGATGACGAAGATATTCGACGATCTGATTCACAAGATAGTAGAATGCTATGTGGACGATTTAGTCATCAAGGCCATGTCGTATGAAGAACACCTCCAATATCTTGAGGTCGTTTTCAACCGCTTGAGAGAACATGCGCTCAAATTAAACCCGTTGAAATGCGCATTCATGGTATCATCTGGTAAATTTCTAGGGTTTGTGGTGCGCCACAGAGGGATCGAAATAGACCCGGGCAAGATCAAAGCAATAACTGAACTATCACCGCCAAAGAATTTAAAACAATTGCGATCCTTGCAAGGGCAACTGGCGTATATCAGGCGATTTATAGCCAATCTATCGGGTAAAATCCAACCCTTCACCCGGCTAACTAAGAAGAATATCTCGTTTAAGTGGGATGGCGAGTGCCAGCAAGCCTTTGAAGAAATCAAGGCCTATCTACTCAACCCTCCAGTGTTGGCGGCGCCCATACCCGGGAAGGAACTCATTCTGTATACGACCGCCCTAGATGGATCCTTGGGAGCCCTATTGGCCCAAGAAAACTAGGATGGTAATCAAAATGCGCTATATTATCTAAGCCGCATGATGGTGGGAGCAGAACACGGGTATTCGCCGATTGAAAAGCATTGTTTAGCCCTAATCTTCGCGGTGAAGAAATTAAGGCATTACATGCTAGCCCATAAAATCATTTTAATATCCAAGGTAGATCCTCTTAAATACCTGATGACTCGGCCAATGTTGACGGGTAGACTGGCCAAGTGGGCTATCATTCTTACCGAGTTTGACATCACCTACACACCGCAAAAGGCGATCAAGGGGCAGGCGCTGGCGGATTTCCTAGCCGCACATCCGATTCAAGACGACTCTCCATTAAAATGTGACTTTCCCGATGAGGAAACTCTACATGTTGAAGAAGGGAACCCTATATGGGAGTTGTACTTTGATGGTGCCTCGTCGATCAAGCCGATCGCAGGCCCGGGAGTTCCAACTGTGCGAGCTGGCGCAGGATTAGTCTTCGTAACCCCAGAAGGCGGGATAATACGACATTCTCTGGCTTTAACCGAACCATGCACAAATAATGAAGCAGAGTATGAGGCACTTATCGCCGGACTAGAGCAGTCACTGGAGCTAGAGATCAAGGCTGTGCGCATCTTTGGGGACTCACAGCTGATAATAAATCAAATAATTGGCGAATACAAGGTCCTGAAGCCGGAACTAATACAATATCACCAGAAGGCCATGGAACTGATGAAGAAAATCCCGTATGTGTCCATTGAGAAGGTTACGAGGGCTGTGAACGGCGAAGCAGATGCGTTGGCCAAACTCGCCAAGGAGCTGGGTGAACCAACAGAGCCGGAAATCCACATCATCGTCCGCAATAGAAGGCCATTATCATTGTGTCAGACGACAGATAATGCGAATAATGAAAATATTGGATCAGAAAGGATAGAATGCCAAGAAACAATGATAACTGAAGAAGACGATGATTGGAGACAACCGTTCATCGAATATTTCCGGCATGGCACCCTCCCCAAAGACAAAAGAATCGCTGATCAACTAAGAAAGCGGGTACTACGATATGCGTATGTGGGCAATACGCTATACCGTAGATCTTATGATCAGTTATGGCTGAGATGTGTATCAGGGCCTGAAGCCGAGCAGGTTATGAAAGAAATTCATTCTGGGCTATGTGGAGCACATCAGTCCGGGCTAAAAATGAAGTTAAAGATCAAGCGAATGGGGTATTATTGGCCCACAATGGTGGCTGATTGTGAAGAGCACGCAAGGAAGTGCCGCATGTGCCAGATACATGGCCCTTTTATACATCAAGCGCCAAGCCCGTTGCACCCCACAGTAGCATCCTGGCCATTTAATATGTGGGGCACAGATATAGTGGGGCCCATAGACCCTCCTACGTCGAGAGGTCACCGGTTCATCTTGGCGGCAACGGATTACTTTACAAAATGGGCCGAAGTCGTTCCGCTTAAAGAAGTTAAAGCGTCCGATGTGGTTAAGTTCTTCAAAACGCACATTCTTTACCGATTCGGCACACCACAACGAATAATATCTGATAACGGTACGGCCTTCAAGAGCTCTAAAGTCTATGCCCTGGCGGAAACAATTTAACATTATTGGAGATTCTCGTCCATTTACAACCCAAGAGCCAACGGCTGGCCGAAGCCTTTAACAAAACCCTAATCAATATCATGAAGAAGACGTGGACGGCGACCAACGAGGCCCAGGGATGATCGTCTACGGGAGGCATTATGGGCTTATCGGACCACGTCATACCGAACACCTACGCAAGCTACCCCGTATTCTCTGGCTTTTGGGGTTGAAGCCGTTCTCCCTCTCGAGGTGGAATTACCGTCATTGCGGGTAGCTATGCAAAATGATATGACCATGGATGAATGCCAACAACTTAGATTGGACGAATTGGATGCCATGGACGAAAAGAGACTGATAGCCCAGCAGAATCTTGAGATATATCAGGCAAAAATGGCAAGGGCATATGATAAAATGGCGCGAGTCAGGGTATTTCAACAAGGGGAGCTTGTTCTTGTCCTTAAGAGGCCGATTATTGGCCGGCACATCGGCCCAAAATTCTCTCCGAATTGGGAAGGGCCATATGTAATTGAGAAGGTATACGGGGGCGGCGCATACCAACTCATAGATCATGAAGGTGAGAGGCCCATGCCACCGATTAACGGGCGATACCTGAAGAAGTACTACACATAGCCCAGAGCGGGGCCGATCGAGTAGTATTCATTGTAAATAAATAAGGAGGGAATAAGTGTTCGCTTACACACACGTGCACGAAACACAAACCCATGTCTAACCTCCACTTTGCATAAAAAAAAAAATCCCAAAAACCTTACTTGTGCATTTGTAAATAGAATGCATCCAAAAATCCAAAACCACACAAACACATTTAGCCATACAACAAAATAAAAAAAATAGAATAAGAGAATTCAATGCCAAAACCACGCGAGAATGTAAGGCGAGAGCTTTGGTGTTTGGGCTCACAATACAAATACCACTGGGTTTGTCCATTTGATACGAGAATAAACACAAAAATGGGCGGGGTTTGCGGTTGTCCCTCAAACTATCGTCGCCCATGACGAAAGTTGCTCATATTGGTCGCCCGCGGCGCAAGCCAAAGGATAGGTCGAGCAAATTGGTGGCTAATGAATAGTCGCTTCCGAGGGCATATAAATAAATAACTCTCGTACTATTAGTAACATGTATCACTAATAACAAAAAAAATCTACTCTCTTCTAATAAAATAAAAGAATATCTAAGTAAAACAATAAAAACCTATTTTTCATTACTCATCAATAAAAAAATAATAACAATAAAATCTTTTCAATAAGGGGTTGCCACCTTTGTCCCCGACACCACGAGTGTTATACAAAGCCAGGTTGGGTGCATTCATCCGTAAAAGTACCACACGCCCAAAGAAATGGTGTGTCATAATCCCACGACGTGTCATGGAGGGGTCAGATCAAGGGTTTACGCTTGTACCCGACATTTTATGTTAAACAAAGCGACTCGCTTAAAGAAGTGACTAGGGTCATGGAGAGCGGACCTACCCGATGAAAGCCTGTCTCGCAGGGATGCGTGATGGATGTTTGAGGGTAGCCAAAATATAAAAAAAACCAGGTTGGGTACATTCATCCGTAAAAGTACCACACGCCCAAGGAGGTGATCTGTTTCAAATCCCAAAATAGATCATGGAGGGGTCAGACTAAGGGTTTACGCTTTTGCCCGACGTTCAGTGTCAAATAAAGTAATTCGCTTAAAGAAGTGACTCAGGTCATGGAGAGCGAACCTACCCGATGAAAGCCTGTCCCGCAGGGATGCGTGATGGATGTTTGAGGGTAGGATCCCCACAAAACAATTTGAGTGGAGATGAGTGAATGTGAGTTTCCACTTCTGCACGCAACGGTGCACAAATAAGGGGAGAGTGGGTGAGCTTCCACAAATAAATGTCAACTAAATATACAAGGAGCATCCACAAAACGGTATTATCAATTGCATCCATAATCCGATTGATACTGGTAAGTTTATCCATCAGTAATAAAGGGATAAACGGGTTTATTCTGTACCCGGCCTAGAGGTCAATACAGACAGGTTCGGTATCCGTAAAATACCACAGTTACTAAGTTTTGTATTGCAATAAATAGAGAGAAGCATGTATAGAATAAATATAATAGGATGTTGTAAAATTTTCCTTTTATTATGTCTAGACGCTGCGAGAGAATAAAGCAGTTGTAATCGAGCGCTTTTACAAATAAGATTGGAGGTGCATAGTATGAAATCAATAAAATACTTCCTCGCGCTGCAGAGGAAGTGATGAAGGAGTAACAATAAAGGCAAGCATCATCCACAACAAAGAGATCAAAGATAACAAATATCAAAGCATCCTATATCAAGTACAGCAAAAGAAAAGGAGAAAAGAAGAAATGAAGAGTACAATCTACGGGCTCAAAAAGCGGGACTCTAGCTCCAACAATACAGTACTAATGGTCTCCAAATAAGTATGGAGGGAGTGCCTATCCTCCTCTGAGGCTGCCTCGAAGTCCGGGAGCGAGAGAAAGCACTATCCGGGCGCTCGAATGAATGCGCAACTCCGGAGACGTCCGCGCCGGATGTCGAGAGAAACCCTCCACCGATAATCTATGGTCCTCTAGCTCCTGCACGAGCAGTCGAGCGGGCCCACCACTAACTCCCATGGAGCGGAGAGTGGCACAAGAAGAGAGCCGCTGAAGATAGCGGAGTCGAGCGGCCTCCAAGTGCCTGCGCAGCTCATGGATCTCCAACTCATGCTGGTATACGAGGGAGCTCGCATCTTGATAAGCCCCGAGTAGCTCCTCACACCTCCTAGAAATAAAGGTACTCTCGAGATGAGGTGCAACGAGTAGAGCTAGCGCGATGGTATCCCGCATCAGCCTATACCAATCAAAGGAGAAGTCATCGGGCAGGGACTCCAAGATCTCAAAATCTAGTGGATAGTCTCCGAAGAAGGTGTCTCGGAGTGCATCCGCCAGCGCGGCCAAGGCGAGCTTCACATCCCTCAATGTAACATCTGCAAACAAAGTAAACGGGTTAGATAAATTGTTATAGTCAAAGAAGAAATAAAAGAAGAGAAGATCCGACCTATCGCCTCGTCGCCTGAGACCGGCGGGACTAAATCAGGGATAGGGATGTCGGTCGCCTCAGGAGGACCCACAGGTACATCAGACCCGGCTACAAAATAAAATGAAAAGCATAAATACATAGAAAAGTAAAATATGAGCAAATGACAAAGGAAAGTATAAAGTACCGGGAGAGGCATGAGGCTCGGTGAGACCCTCACTAGCCGGGACCTCTGTCTCTGGGTTGTGGAATAGCTGCTCCACTAGCCAACTCTCATCCAGCTCCGAGTCATAATCGACTGCAACCCGCTCAGTCGAGTCCTCCACCCGAGTAACCGATGAGACTATGCCATCTGTAGCCACGAAAGGCTGCCTGTCAGGAGATGAAGAGATATGGGATGGCCCTCCCTCGATCAATAATGGCTCGTCGCCTACGGGCTTGACAGCCAATGGGCTCCCCTGCTCGAAAGAAGCCTCCTCTGATCTCGCAAGAGTGAGCACCGGCCCCAGAATCACATCGAATGAGTCACCATCCCCAGTGGGTACTAGCAAAATCGACGGTGAGGCAGGACCGTCGTAAAAGAAAGACTCCGAGCGGTGTGGAGATGCCATATCATCGGCCTCAAGGCCTGTAAAATCTACATGTAAGAATAAAAATACTGGTGCATACTAGCAACTAAGTATTCAATGATGCATACGAACCTGCGACGGCAAGGTCGGTGCAAAATCCTGAGAGGGCAGTGCTCGCCGTCGCCGATGGATCTGCTGCGATGTCATCCCGAACTGCCTCTACAGGAGAAGTCCCGCGAGCTGGAAAATAAACCTTAATTAGAAGTTGTAAATGAAATGCACCCGAATAAGGATAGGCGAGTCAGTAAAGAAAATCACCCGGAGTGGGAGAAGGAAAAGAAGATGAGGAAGGCGGCTGAGAGGCGCCGTCTCGATTTCTCCCCATGGCGGCTGAAGCCGGTGGCTCAACATATGGCTGAGAATGAACGCCAATTACTCGTGGGCGAGGGACTGAGAACCCAGGCTCCGCATGGTCATACTCATAGGCCAGCTCTGAATCAAAAGAGAATTGATTGAGATGAGACGAGGCTTATCAAAGAGAAATAACCTAAAAGGGTGATGAGGTGTACCTGTGAGAATAGTCCTAACAGGGGTATGAGAAAACCGGCTGTCTAAACCCCGAAAATCGACAGGCTCTGCGGCAATGGCGGAAAAGGGCTGCGATCACGCGAGACGGTACCATCCAATGAGGCGACCATCTCGTGGACATGTACTCCGGACGACCACCGGAGGAGTATACGACGATAAGAGCGAATGGCCTCGTAATACCACTTTGCGATAACGCCTCGAGAAGGTAGAAGCCACAGAAGTGGATACCATCCGGTAGCGAGTGCCGTGCCTAGTCGGAAGAGGTGAGTATAGCACCATCCGATACCCTCCAAATCGGTACCCAATGATACGGGGGCGGAGAAGAGGCGGCGGAATATCTGATCCAAGCCAAACGATGTGCGCATCGATGCGGCGAATAGGGCTCGATGAACATATAGTCGCCCGATCGAGGGGAAGGAAGCCCGACGAATGCGATCGGGTACTCCAGTCGATAGGCCTGGCTCGGATGCTAGAGGAGTCGGAAGAGGAAACCCTACGTCAATCACCATCACCGTCGGCAACCCTAGGCGCCGCCGCGGGCCACCGATCTATCTCGAGAGAAGCGCGGATGGTCTCGACTCTGAAGAATCTATACTGAGCGACCTCGGAGTCGATGAAGGCGGGCTGCGCCCCGGCCCAAGTCACTCGATAAGGGTAGGCGGTCTCGCGGCGTAACGCCGCCATGGGGATCATATGAACCAGACCAGTGTAAATGGAGCCATCCGCTAATCAGATGCCACGGAATCAACTCCTGGCACTGTGAAGGACTACGGGATGAAGTCAGACCGCGGAGACATCTATAAATGTTGGCCAATACAGGCACGGCCAAAGAAATCCTGTCACCACGTGCAATCAGGCTCGCCATGACGAACACCGAAGGCCGAATGGTGTATGCGGGGGAGCTAGGCAATAAGAAATAGTAAATCCACCAAGAGATGAAAGCGGTCAGATAAGTCTCCCGATCCACGTCATGTGAACACAGGGTATCCTGAGAAAAGATAGGGCCATCATGATAAATCTTGAGCCGACCTGTACCAAATGGATCTCTAGTAGAAGCCAAGCCCGTAGGGCGAGTATGGACCCGGTCGGTGAAATAGGAGATCCAATGCCTGAATGGGACTCCGGGATACCCCCTCCGTAGATGATAATAGATATCATAAGTCCTCTGTAAAGAAGGCGGAAATCGAGTGAAGTCTCCCGAGTCAGCGGGTGAGATCATGAACTCGTCATAGAAGTGGCCAAAGATCGGCAGCCCGGTCAACTGCTGTACCTCCAGGAGGGTCGGAGTCAGCTCCCGGTCATCGATGAACAAGGTATTGGTGGAGTAGTTCCACTCTCACAAAAGGCCGTAGCCGGGGGTGTCGATGTGATAATGAAACATCGACAAGAAAACCGAGTCATATATCCCGCTCGCTTTGAGCAAAGTCCCCTCCCGCATGAGCATGTATCGGGTCCACTCCAGTGATAGCCATGACACTCTAAAGGAGTGATAAAGGGAGCGATGGTCCATCTGTGAGCCTCCCCGTCAATAATCTCCTTACCCAGGAGATGCATCAAAGGAGCTGTAGAGGCAACGCCTAGAGGCTGAAGGGGCATGATATCATGAAGCTGATCATCTCTAAAGAATAAACCGCCGCCTCGCGGGTAGACAGGAGTCGCTCGGATGGCTGAGACAAGAGGAGTCCAATCACTAGGATCCTCGTAAAAAGAATGATAATGACTCAAGGGGCGACGTGGAATGGCGTCATGAGAAGGAACTACAACACCCGAAGAAGAGAAGACGTCATGAGAAATGAAGAGATAAATAATAAGGAATAATGCACCAAGACAAGCCTTTCGAGCGTTCAAGACTCGTCTTGGTGGGTGGCTCTTTGTTTACCCTTGAAAAATTTCAAGGATAAGTAGCCGAATGAATGAAAATAAAATCAATTATTAATAATAAATCATAAGAAGGGGAAAGAAGAGAAACAAGGAAGAGAGGGCCCACTGATCGGAAGAAGTCGGCGATGGAACTCGGAGCAACTTTATTTGTCCCACAACGGAATTACGGGCATGAAGTGAAGAGTATAAATACCCCACTATTCTCTATCCACTCGGCATGAGTGACAGTAGAAGGATCGAGGGAGAGAGGAGATCTCTCGGGTGTCACCATGTGATTATATCTTTTCGACAAGTGGGACCCACTGGCGGCCCTTATAAATAGCCTCAACGACATAGACCTAGCTTATCTAATGAGTTTAATCAACCGGAACGGGGGTTAAGCACTAATCCCACAAGGAAATCCTAAATGCGAGCAAGGATATAAATACCACTGTCATCTCCTATTCATTTGATGTGGATGACGCTCGAGAGATTCAAGAGAGGAAGAGATCTCTTGATGGGTCATCCATGTAATCATTTTCACGGGTGGGCCCCACACCTCGGTGACTCATCAAGGAGTCGAAATTGAACCCTAAGAATCTACTCTCGGAGCAAACCCTAAGAGCGAAGTAGCATAATCCCTGTACCACATGAAATGATGTCAATGCCAAGCTAGTATTCGATGCAACTAGTCATGAGAAATTTCAAATGTGATTTTGCTTTCAAGGCCGACACAGGTGCCAAAGTTTGTGAGCAACCACCTAACCATGCTTTGATTTGTGTCAATTATCGATAAGTAGTCGGTTCTTTGACCAAATCACCCTCATGTTAAGGGATTGAAAGTCAATTTCACAAGGCGATCGGTGCCAAAGTGGGAGCAACCATCGATCAAGTCTAGGTTTGCATCAATTGTTGACATGTAATCAATTGTTGATCGAGATCAAACCCTAATGAATATCAATATAAGTCTAATTGGTATTTAGTTAGGGTGGTTTCTGCAAGAGAGAGATAATTGGCGAGAGACACGAGCTACAATTGAAATGCGGTTAATTCGGAGAAAGAAACGGGGTTTTATGGATAAAAGAATTTTTAATTCAGAGAGGCGGGGGTAAAAATGGAATTAAAAAATTACAGGGATGATCATCATGAATTTAGGGATTTTTGGTGAAAATTTCATAATTTTTGGATAAGTGGAGCTATCAAAATAAATTCGGGGAAGATAAAGCAGATTAAAAAGGAAAATCAAAGGCCGAGATTCAATCAAGGGTTCATCTGCGGTGCAACTTGGGGACGAGAGACTCATCTGGGTGCAAGCGGGGATCCCAAACGTATACACGCGAGAATCGAGAGGGGAGAGAGAGTGTGACACGTGTCGGCATTTCATTGGGCGTGTCGACATTTCATTGGTCCACCTCACCCATGCCACGTGTCGGCACCAATGATTGGTCCACACCAAGCTCGGCCCGGTGGGCCCCACAAGCCACCATACTAACCACATGGCTATCGCAAGTGACATGTGGGCGGCCCCACCTCAACATGCCACGTGGCACTTCCCTATTGGTCCATCTCACCATGTGCGAGCCCCCACGTCAACCCCACATGACACATGGCAATACACCGGGCCATACACCTCAAAAACACAATCCTATTCAACTACATTCATTTAACACTGGCGGCTATCCATTGGGTGAAGTCGGCACGGTGGACCCTACCTAGTGCCATGTGGCATGTGCAAATCAAGGCACAAAGGCAATAATTACCGACTAATCATGGCTTAATTATACATCTAATCCTATCACAAAGATGCCATGTCGACTTGATTATCTATGAAATGCGACTAGTGGGGGGCTACTTGTAAGAGAATGAGGCAGAGGCGCATATCAACAGTCATAGACTAGTCTCATACAAATAAGAAGCAGAATTTAAATCAAAAGGGAAAAGGGAAGAACGAACTTGGCTCTTGCGCCATCCCTCTCTGACATTTCTCTCCTGGGAGCTTTGGTCCACATGCGCCGTGTGCACCCGTGGATGGCTCTCCCCTCTCCCTTCTTCCTCTTTTCCTCTTCCTTCCGCGCGGTGGAGAAGAAGGCGCCATTGTCGAATAGAGTTGAATGCAGCTCCTTTCTTCAAAATTTCTTCACAGAGAGTTGTGTAACATGGATTAAAGCTTGTATGAGTGATCAATTTTTAAAATTGAAAAGAAACAGTGAGTAATCGGTTGAGGCAATTGACGAAATTGAAATTGGGACTAACCTTTGTGAAGAGGCAGGAGATAAATTGATCACTTGTACACCTTCTTGCTACCTAGGCGACCTTGTTTGAGTGCAAAGGCAGTATCTTTAGAAGCTCTAAGTTAGTGTTTCACCAAATCACCATTGGAGGCCGAGACCAGTGATGAAGAAATGATGATGGAGCATGCTATTGATCGCAGAAGCGTAAAGGATTGAGTTCTAGAGCTAAAATGATGAATTTAGAGACCGTAAATAGAAGAATTAGTGAAGGGAAGGTGAGATGGCAATGGAGACCCGATTGGAAAGCTTAGAGATGAAAAATGGATCTAAAGCGTCAAACAGAACCCTTACACCGACTCAATTGATTTATAGGAGTATGGGATGGATGTTAGAACCCTTGGAAGCTTCTAGAAGGGTCTGGAACAATGGGAGACCGAGTTGTATGAATGAGTGGCAAAAGGGTAAAAAGAAAAGGAAGTGTAACTAACTCCAGCCGCAAGGGATCAGTTTAGAGACAGTTTGTTGAGTAGTAAGAAGCACAAATGGATCTTGACCGTTGATTAAAATGAAGTTGAGGGTTAAGATTGGCTTAGGGACCATAATCCGGCCATTAATCACCTAACCAATCATAATTAAGCGAGAGGTCTATATAAACCCTTTATAAACATAAAATAAGAGGAGAAGGGAGGTAGTAGAGAGAGACTAGTATTAGAAAGCAAGAAAAGAGAGATAAACAGCAAGAGAGATTAGTTGTTTTTTAATTCAATTTCTTCAATTTTATAAAGCTTGGATCTTCATTCAGCAGCTAATCCATCTCAAGGAGTATCAAAAATTAGGTAATTACTGTTTACTACATGTAATCCTTGAAGGTATTGATATGAATGGCAAGGCAGCAATGAAACTTCCTTTTCTTTTCTTTGTCATTTCTTGATTTCTTCATTTCTCCCTCTATCTCTTTCTTCTCTTTTCATTTTCTTTGTTTTCTTGATATTGAGCATGATTATAGAGCATATGGGATAATATGAAACTCGGTTGAAGGGTTTTTGTAACCCTCCCGATTTTGCACTTGAATTGAAATTGTAATTCATTTTGAGTTGGTGATGGAAGTTGATTGAAGGGTTCCCGTAACCCTCTCAACTCTTTCACAAGTCTAATTGCATGGGTTTAGTAAATTCATCGAGTGGGATTGATGTACTGGTATACCATGGGGTGAATTGGGGCTGTTTTCTTTTATTTCTATCATAATTAGCATAATAATTGGATCTAAAACTATATCTAGGTAGCAATTGAGGAGTTCCATGGTCGCCTGAATGAGTTTTGCAAATTTGATTTCATGAATTTAACTAATTCCATTAGATCAATCAGTATACTGATAAACACATCAGTACCGATCGTGTATTTCACTCAATTAGCATAGATTCATGAGTTGTTAACACTTTACACATCAATAATTCGCTCTAGGCAAGTCTAGAAGTATACAGGAGTGTTGAGATTGCTTGCATAACGTGTGTAGACCGATTATAAACATAACTTGAATTGGTACCGAACGGTACCAAATAATCTTGAGCTCCATGGCCTTCTTGAATGAATTCAAATAGGAATTGATCATGTCAGTCCGTTGAAGAAGCAAGGGCGATGCCATATAATATGAAAATTGTGTGAATTGATTGATGAATGAATTGAATTTGATAAAAATTTCAACTCGGTACCGGTTCCTATCAGTACACCTTAGTTGGTACTGTCACACAGCCTCCACCACCGGATGGATCTTCGATCAGATACTTTAGAAAGACTCTACATACCAAGATGACGCTAGGGCGCTAATCTGATCGGAGAAAGAGTGCTCCGGTCGTCGAGAACGCCATATCGCACTAATCCTAAAGCATCGCAAGGTCAGAGGCTGAGATAATCTTCTTCGCACGGATATTGAAACATTCACCAATCTTGAAGATTCTTTAACGAGTAAGATCTAGCGAAAGTTTTAAAATCTGAGCAGGGAAGAATCTGGGCCTTATATTCGCTTGATACGTATCTCCATCAAATCCAGCGGCTCATATGCATTTAATACTTTAACTGAAATATACGCACTAATCTCGGCACAATCTGACGGCCCGCGTTAAATAATAGAATTAACAGAGTTAGAGTCGGCCCATCTGAGTATTGGGCCCAATCTGCGTTAAAACAAAAGAATTAAATCTTGGCCCAGTCAATTAAGCCCAGTTATTAATTAATAACAGAAAATTAAAAATAAATAGTAAATAAATCATTTGAAAATGTTTCTAAACTCCAAATTAATTCAAATTTATTTCTAAAAATTCTTTATTTTTCATAGTATTTTTCTGTATAATAATATTTCAGTTTTAGAAATAATATCATATTAGAACAATTTAGAAGCAAAAAGACATTTCATGTATTTGTATATTTGACTTGTCATTTTAATATTATAAAAATTCCAAAAATTCAAATAAAATCATAAATAATAATTGAATATGTTTTAATGATTTTTCAAGTAATTTTTCATAAAATAATATTGATGATAATAATATACAATAATAAATAATGAGATTAACTCTATTCTTTAATTCTAAAAAAATAATAATAAATATTATGAATAAATAAAAAATCAAATATTATAAAAATCTTTTCTAAAAAAAATATGAATAAAAAAATATATATAATAATAAAAGATGAATACATCTTATTAATAAGAATAAATAATATAATAATAAAATCATTATATTCCTTCGACTATTTTCTAAAATTTGAATAAACATATAATAATAATAGGATAAATGAGAATATTTTTGATGAATAAAAAAAAATACAATAAAATAATAGTTGTAATAAAAAATATAATGAATTTCATCCTTTGTAGCTATTTTCAAATAATAATGATAATAACAAAACAAAATCTTATATTTTTCTATAGATAATAAATAGAAATAATAAAAATATAATGAAAACTATAATAAATAGAATAGAATATTAATAATGATTTCTTTTTAGCTATTATAGATCCTAAAAATAAAAAATAAAAAAATAAAAAATAATATAGCTAATCATCTTTTTGATTTATAAATAATTTCTACATAATGAATAATGTCTCAACATAATGAAAATATAATAATGAAATTCTATTACTTTGGCTATTATAAATATTCTAAAAATACAAATAAAAATCATAGCCAATTTATTTTCTAGTATTTTGTAAGTGATTTTCTACAAAATAAATAGAGCTTAGAAATAATAAAAATAAAATTCTACTATTTTAGCTATTATAAAATCCCAAAAATATAAATAAAATTCTAGTTAATAGCTAACCCATTTCCTATTATTTTTGTAAATAATTTTCTATAAGAATAAATAGAGTTTAAAAATGAAAATGAATTCACCTGTATAATAGAGATAATAATAAATATCATGTAATAATCTTTCTACGTTTTAGAGATGAACAAATGTGCTCACATAAGGGGTGTAGAGCAACACAGTGATTTTGCACATTTTAGAGCGATTAGTCGAGACAAGAACATCTTGACGAAGAATAACTAAGGTTTCAATAGCAACATGAGGAGATATGTCGAGACAAGAACATCTTGACGCTTGTTGAGGAATGACCAAAGCTGCGACATCAACATGGAGAAATATGTCGACTTTGAGGAAGAAGAACATTACGATGTCCGAGAGAAGTGACATCTTAATGACTCATTACCATGAACAAATGACTCATGACTAAATACGCTCACACAAGGGGTGTAGAGCAACATAGTAATTTTGCACAAGTAATGCAACATCTAGAACGATTAGTCGGGACAAGAACATCTTGACGCTCGCTGAAGAATAATAAAGGCTGCGACATCAACATGAAGAGATATGTCGACTCCAAGAGATATGAACATTACGATGTCCGAGAGAAGTTACATCTTAATGACTCGATGTCATGAACAAGTAATTCATGACCATTTGAGCTAGTAAGGCTAAACTCATCCGTCGGTAAGTTTGTCTTCTAGTTCATTTCCCGAGATGGTGAGATTGAATCGTTCTGTAGTAGATTCATCCACAAAACAGTGAACGTGAACCGTTCTGTAGTAGGTTCCTTCACTAACACATGCCTCAATGTTAAGCTGGCTCAGTGCTTCAGGTTTGACATTGTGTGTAATTGTGTTCCTAGGTTTATGAATCGGCTTAGTGCTTCGAATTCATGATCTAGAAGATCGGTGAGAAGAAATACGTGGGCCAAATCCACCCTTCTCCTGATTCACCAACCTCAAGATCAACCGGCTCAGTGTTTCGAGTTGTATTTTGTGTGATTGGTTGTTGACTAGTTAAGATTGAACCGTTCTGTAGTAGGTTTATCTTCTAGATCAACTGAGGTTGAGTCGTTCTGTAGTAGACTCACCTCAAGCCCCTCTGAAGAGATTAACCTGATCTGTAGTAAGGTTATCTCTTGAGGCGGTATAGACTGAACCGATCTGTAGTAGGTTCGTCTTCCATAGGATCAACTGTGAACCGTTCTGAAGTAGGTTCATTTTCTAGATGAACTGAGGTCGAGTCGTTCTGTAGTAGACTCACCTCAAGCCCCCTGAAGAGATTGACATGATCTGTGAACCGTTCTGAAGTAGGTTCATCTTCTAGATGAACTGAGGTCGAGTCGTTCTGTAGTAGACTCACCTCAAACCCCTTTGAAGAGATTAATCTGATCTGTAGTAAGGTTATCTCTCGAAGTGGTAAAGACTGAACCGATCTGTAGTAGGTTCGTCTTCCTTGGAATTGACCCCTTTTGTGAACCTAGACGACCACTTGACCATCAT
This sequence comes from Schoenoplectus tabernaemontani, assembly GCA_037127355.1. Classification (NCBI taxonomy): domain Eukaryota; kingdom Viridiplantae; phylum Streptophyta; class Magnoliopsida; order Poales; family Cyperaceae; genus Schoenoplectus; species Schoenoplectus tabernaemontani. Next base: position 11,092,112 of record CM073757.1, read on the forward strand.
TTAACTATACTATTTGCTTCTCTCTTTTAAAGATCCAGAGGTGCCTCGAGGTTAGTAGCCCAGGGTAATTAACGGTGAGGGCTTGCGCTCACCGGAATCTACAAGAACTCACAATCACTAAAAAACCCCCTGAATGTGCATCTAGATCGTTCTAAACGGCAGAATCAGCCGATGGGACTATCAAGATAAACTCAAAGAATATAAGATTTGGATGCATATTTGGGAGGGATCTCCGTGTCCTTCTTCCGCATCCCATCGCCCAGCGGCGGTGCGGAGCGCGCGAAAAAGGGTCGCACAACTACGATTTAAATAAGTTTTTTGACTTTTTCATCAGTCCGGAACTCATAACCAAGCATAAATTCGTGCAAATCAATACAAATACTCCAAACCATGTGTGCAATAATATTTTTCAACTGATACACCAATATAAATATCCTCCGACACTAAATTCGCATAAAACATAACTAGAATGCACTGAAAACAGCTTTCTAAACAAGTTATTTGAGCTCTTCATAATTTCCGGCCACATAGCTACGCATAAGTTCGTGAAAATTAATACAAATACTCATCGTTGTGTGTATAATAAGATTTTCTAATTAATAAATCATTTTATATATTCTACGACACCAATTTTCCACAAAACATAATTTGGATGCATTACAAACTTCTTTTTAAACAAGTTGTTTGGGTTTTTCGTCACTTTTTGCCTCATAGCATACGCATAAATTCGTTCAAATTAATATAGATACTACAAATTATGTCTACTATAATATTTTTCAATTAACACATGAATATAACTATTCTACGACACTAAATTTTCGCGGAACATAATTAGAATGCATTAAAACCATTGTTTCAAGCAAGTTGTTTGAGTTTTTCATCATTTCGGCCTCATAACCACACATAAATTCATGCAAATAAATATAGACGTTCTTAATTATGCCTATTATAAGATTTTCCAATCAATACATCAATACGAATATTCCACCACACTAATATTTTATGAAACTTAATTTTCATGCAATACAAACATTGTTGTTTAAACAAATTGTTTGAGTTTATCATCATTTTTGGCCTCATAACTGGACATAAATTCATGAAAACTTATATAAATAATCATAATGATGTCCGTTGTATGATTTTGAAATTAACATTTCGATATGAACAGTTTACGACACTAATTTTACACAAAGCATAATTAGAATTCATTAAAAGCTATTTGTTTAAGCAAGTTGTTTGAGTTTATCATAATTTTCGGCCACGTAACTATGCATAAATTGATGAAAATTAATATAAATACTCCACACTATGCTTATTATATGGTTTTTCAATTAGCATTTCCGTACGAACATTCTTAGATGCTATTTTTGCATAAAGCTTTGTTCGGATGCATTACAAATTACTGTTTCATCATGTTGTTTTGAGATTTTCATCATTTCTGACCTCATAAGTACACATAAATTAATGTAAATCCATATAAGAACTCATAATTATCTCTATTATAAGATTTTCCAGCTAATATGTCGGTATGAACATTCCACGACACTAATTTTGCACAAATTAATACGAACACATTAAAAATCATTGTTTAAACGAGCCGTTTGAGTTTTTTCATCATTTTTTGCCACAAACTACGAATAAATTAATGAAAATTAGTATGAATACCCCTAATTATGTCTATTGTAAGATTTTCAATAAACATTTTGATATGAATATTCTACGGCGCTAATTTTTCTTCAAACTTAATTTTGATGCATTACAAGCTGCTGTTTAAGCAAGTTGTTTGGGTTTTTCATCATTTTTGGCCTCCTAACTACATATAAATTCTTCAAATTTAATATAAATACTCATAGTTACATCTACTAGAAAATTTTCCAACTGATACATCAAATATGAACATTCTACTATACTAATTTTGCACAAAAATCAAATAAAATCTACTAAAAACCGCTGTTTAAACAGGTTGTTTGTGTTTTCAATAATTTTTTGCCACGCGACTACGCATATATTCGTGCAAATTAATATAAATACTCAAAATTATATCTATTATGAGATTTTCTAACTAATACATTAACATGAAAATTCCACGACACTAGTTTTGCATAAAACATAATTGGAATGCATTAAAAGCTATTAGTTTAAACAAGTCGTTCGAGGTTTTCATAATTTCTTACCGCATAACTTTGAATAAATTCGTGCAAATTAATATAAATACTCTAAATTATGTCTATTTTAAGAACTCCGATTAGTATTACGATATGAACGTTCTACGATAATATTTTTGGCCTTGATTAAATCTCAGCCCTTTGATTTGCCTATTTAATTTGTTTCATCTTCTCTGAATTTATTCTAATAGTTTCACTTGTCCAAAAATTATGAGATTTTCACCAAAAATCTTTAAATTCATGATGATCACCCCTGTAATTTTAAATTCCTATTTTTCCCCTGTTTGCTTGTGCTAAAAATTCATCGATCAAGAAAACCCTATTTCCTTCTGAATAAATCTCTAATTTCTCAGTTGTAGCTCAGTGTCTCTTCCAAATGAATTCTCCTTGCAGAAACTCCCCCTAATCAAACACCAATTAGACTTGTATTGATGTTCATTAGGGTTTAATTTGATCAAAAGCTAATTACTTGTCAACAATTGATACAAATCTAGACTTGATCAGATGGTTGCTCACAGCTTTGGCATCTGATCAGTCTTGTGAAATTGCCTTTCAATCCATTCTTATGAAGGTGATTTGGTTAAAAACTGATTACTTGTCAGCAATTAACACGAATCATGGTCTGATCAGGTGGTTGCTCACAACTTTGGCACCTGGTCAACCTTGAAAGCAAAATCACATTAAGATTTCTTATGATTGGTTGTATCCAAATACTAGCCTGGCATTGACACGGTTCTTTGTTGCACAGGGATTGTATTGGTTCAGCTCATAGGGTTTGATCTTGACTTCCTTGATGTCTATCACTGAGGTGTGGGATCCACCTGTCAGTGAAAAGGGTTCAAATGGATGACCCCTCAAGAGAGTTCCTCTCCTGGATCTCCTGAGAGTCATCCATTTCAAATGAATAGGAGGCGACAGGGTACTTATACCTTCAGCCCTCTGTCTAGGATTTTCATGTGGGATTAATGCTTAATCTTTGTTCCGACTTGGTTAGATTGAGTGGATAAGCTAGGTTCAGGCTGTTGAAGTTGCTTGTGAGGGACTGCCAGGTGGGTCCCACTTGTCAGAAAAAGTATGATCACATGGTAACACCCGAGAGATCTCCCTTCTCTCTTGAGTCTCTCGGTTGTCACTCACGCCGAATGGATAGCGGATGGTGGGGTATTTATACCCTTTGCTTTGTGCCCAGGATTTCCTTGTGGGACAAATAGAATTGCTCCGGAATTTGGCAGCGGCCTCTTCTGGCTGGTGATCCCCCACTCCTTTCCTGTCTCTTATTTATTCCGAATTATTCAGTTGTTTTATCCTTGAGATTTTTCAAGGGTAAACAGATATAAAATTATAAATTTGTATATAGTTTTAATTTAGAGGTTGTGAACCGCGGAATATATTAATTTGTTGTTTTGTTAAGGCACATCAAATTTGTAGCTTCACAAGTTTATATATATTTTTTAAGACAATGCTCTTCATATGAAAGCCTATATATTAAAACTCAGATGTGAATCTTCGGTGAATATTTAAAAAATTGAGTAGATTTAATTAGACTCTGATCTTACTAAAAAAAGAGTTTAGAACTGTTTTTTTTTTCTTCAATCTTGCTAATACAATAATTTTATAATGGATAGACGGGCTAAACAGTTTGAATTCATGAACAGACGCGTTAACAAGTTATTTCAGAGAAGCAACATTTTGCAAACTAAGATTGTGCTCCATAAAAGAGTCTAAAGGTGACTAGGGTTGTTAATGGTAGATCTGTTAATTGTTTAACCATTTCGTTCCGTTGGAACTGAACGGTTAACGAAACAGTCAATAATATCATTTGTAAAATAAAACGAAAAGCGGAATGACTGAATATTCCATTACCTTAACGAAACGGTAGACAAAATAGTCTTATTTCGTGATCGTTTATTTCCATTATGTTTAGAATTTTATGGTTTTGAAATAGTTTTGATAGCATGAGCGTTTTCTGACGGAGAAAAAGAGGGAGAGCAGTAAAAACTCTAGTTTCATCGATCCGCCACTCATTTTCTTCTTTCCTTCGGCTCGCCTTGCACGCCTATCCCAATTCCTCTCTTCTCTCTCTCTTCTACGGTTGCATGGTTGTTCCCTTGCCTTGTATCCAAATCATTTCCTTCGTTGTTTTCACTCAAACCCTAGCTATCGATCTCGGTTGTCGATGATCTGTCACCAAGTTTCTACCAGAATCTTTTCTATATAATATGAGTATATGACCCTAAGATGACAGATGAGATGCTATCAGATCATGAAACAGGTGGCAGATCATTGACCAGGGAATCATTGCCAACAGGTAGGCTCCGGGAAGAGAGAAATTGTCAAACCGCGATTTTTAAATTTGAGTAATTGTAATAATTAAGATAGTAATCAAATAAACTAATACATTTAATAGCTAGATTCAACACAATAACATAATGCATAAATAAATAAATAAAAAGAATAAATAACCTAATACATGAACTAATAACATAATACGTAAATAAAATAATAGAAATCGATAACTAGTAATAATAAATTAACCACTTGATAATAGTTAAAATAAACAGATGATTAAGAACTAATTACTGAGCAAACCTATGACGTCAAATTTATACTCAAGTGAAAACCAATGAATAAAGACGTTTGTATATATATATGAATGGTTAAATAAAAATCATTATTAAAAATGACTTTTGATTTCTGTATACAAATAAAGCATGAATCAACACGAACCTGCTTTGTCGTCACGTTTTGTCAAGATGTCATCAATTTTTTTCGGCCATTGCTTGCAAGCTCTATGCAGGTTCAATGTTTCCATTTCCCTCTTATCGAATCATTTAGCACATTTATACCATGTTCCCTCTACAATTATTGCAACTGGTAAAGTTCGTTCAACTCTGAAGACACTATTCAGAGTTTCCGAACCATTGCTGATCATTATACCCCATTGATTTCCTCCATCATAAGTTTATGCCCACGAAGTAAAATTAGGAGGTTCTTTATCATCATTTTCTAATCTTCTGTCGATTTTTTTTTAAATCATAAGCTTTTTTATTTGATTTCCTCAAAATTCATCATCTTTCTATGAAACGACGCAGTTTCTTTTTGTTCGCTAGTCTTTTTCGGAAATCATCTCTGAGATTATCTTATTTCTTTTCAGAATTACCGGCTTCCTTATATAAATTCTCTGCGATGTGTTGTATGTAATACCGGTGTACCGCCTCTCCACGTTGTACAGACCTTTCCAAATGCGGTCGCTCGAAAACTCCCTTTATTCCCCTATGACGGTCGGATATAACACATATTTTTATATTATATTTGATCAATTCATTACGGACCCATCGCATGAACCAACCTCAATTGTCCACATTCTCTGCATTCACGATTCTAGATGCCAGATGTATGATTTTATTCTCTACATCGTATCCACACGCCATCAATAATCTACCTTTATAACGGCCCGATAAGAATCCAACATCAATGGTTATAACGGGTCTTAAATGTTTAAACGCTGCAATACCCGGTCCATAAGCCCAAACTATGGATTTAAATATTTTTACATTATTATCTGAAGTATCACACGTCGATATTTTAAATTTTGTACCTGGAGTAGCCCGAGCAATCGCCCCCAATATTTATGGAAGCAATGTATATGATCCTTCCTAAGTGCCAAATAATTGTTCAATTGCTCTTTCTCGACCACGCCAAAGTTTACCGTACGTTGGTGCCACACCGGGATATTTTATTTCTATAATCATACTGATTTGTTGAACTGTTAGAGAAAGATCCTTCTTTAAATGTTGTCGAACACTTCCTGCAATCAAACTAGATGTGAGTTGTATGTGTTTGCGGTCTCCTGGTGGTCTTCTACAGTTGTGGGGGTTTTTATTTGTGATGATCCTCCATGTGGTCGAGCTCTCTTCAGGTCTAGCGTATAATCTCCAATGACAACTCTCTTCTTTGCATTTCATAATAAGTCGTGTTTTATAACTTTTTTGTACCCAACATTGAATGTTTTTCCTAACACTCCAATCACAAATTACCCAATTTAAAGCTGATTTAGAAGCAAATATTTTATTTTCAGCTAACTCATCATTGAGTCCTAAGAGAGATTCATTCGCGCCTAAACGGTCAAACATCTCAAAATTATTTAACACTTCTGCGAAATGGTGTCTCTCAGTTCGTTCGGTAACTAACAATGTGGTATCGCATCTCTGAATTTTCTCATCTTCAGATTTATCGATCGAAATATCCGACTGTTCAGTGTAATCCTCTCCTGTTTCTTCTTCCTTCGAATAATACGGACCACCATCATCTTGCTCATCCTGATCATCGTGATCATCACTTAATTCCATTATCATTGGATCAACACTACTTCTGCCATCAATATTATTTTGCTCTTCGGTTCTACCAATATTATCAGCTAAATTACATCCAGACGTAGTACTACTACAACTGTGAAAAAAATTATATAGTGGCACCGCTGGGTTTGGTTGTTGATAAATTATATTTTTACTGTAAATAGCTGGATACATATAGGAATTAGTTTGATCGTATGTTTGATAAGAATTTATTTGATCGTAGGTTTGATATGAATTAGTTTGATCGTAGGTTGGATAAGAATTAGTTTGATCGTAGGTTTGATAGGAATTGATTTGATCATAAGTTTGATAGGAATTGATTTGATCGTAGGTTTGATATGAATTGATTTGATTGTGGTTTGGAAATATTTCCGTCAAAAAATTAATGCCGCTTGGTTATTCTGCAGTATAATTTTCTTCATCAGCGGAATAATAATTTAAATCTGATAGCATTTTAAAGAAGTTGAATGTTTGATCTATTTGTGTTTCTGAGAATTGAGTGTTTGTGTTTGTGAGAACTGAGTGAGCGGGGTGTGGTATTTATAGCAACCAAACGCCCCACTGGCAGTGGCGCGTTTCAAAGGAAACGTGTCACTGCTAGTGGCACATTTGATCGCGTTTGAAATCCGCCACTGCTAGTGGCGCGCTGCCATTCGTATATTTGAAGTTTCGCGTTTCTCACTCTTATTTTTAATAATATCAATTTAATAATAATTATTATTATTAAAAACTGCTGAAATTGCTGTTGGTTGATAGTACATGCCCTCTTTTTGTTGCTTGTCTATTATTGGTTCCTTGGATGTGTTGTTGGCTATGTGTATACCTTTGCTTGATCTGGCCGGTTTTTGTTCCCCCTTGTATTGTGGACTGTGCTGTATGTGGCTTGAGTTAGAAATATATCCTTTGGGCTAATTAGACCATTAGGAAAAGATAAGAGAAAGAATTAAGTTAAGTTGGGTCTAAAGAATAACTTAACAAATTATGGGCCGGGTAAGGGTTTGAGTGTGAAAGAACAATTAAGAATGGGCTTAACTTCTAATAATCGGGATTTAAGAAAATAAAATTCATTAGGCCAATAATCAAAATAATAATTAACTAAAATTTCAATTAGGATTTATACTAAAATGATAAAAGGCTCAATGATTTAAAAGTGCCAAGATAATTAAGTGATTAAATTTAAATATGCTTAATTAATTGACGCTGCCCTGAGAGCTTAATGGCGTCATGGATAATAATGTAAGCTTAAATATTCGAGAAATGATTATATTCCCTGTCTGCTCCCGTTACGGGTTATAAAATTTATAACAATAAATTTATATAATATTTTATATCAAAATTTATATAAAATTTAATAAAAATAACTAATAATAATATATTTCATACAAATTTGATATATGTTTACCTCTGAAAATTCGGAGAATTAAAAAAACAACTTGGAACAAAAGATTTAAAAATTCAAGGAAAATTTTTAAAAAGGCCGAAGAACCTTAATTCAATTTCAGAAGCACCAAAGAAAAAGATGAATTCATACAAATGCTTAAAAATTAAAATTCTTAAGAAAATAATTAAATGTCAAACCTCTACAAATACAAATCGAAAACCTCTTCGAAATCTAAAATATCAAAACTCCAGGCCTATTTAAACCCCTCTCATTCTTCAAACACAAGGCACACAACCTATCCCAAGCTGAATGTTAATCTAAAACACTGCCAAAACCAATTGAAACTCAAATTAGACACAAAATAAGATCCAATCTTTAATTTGAGATCAAAATTAAACCCAAAGATATAAGATTCAATCAATTTCTCTTCTACTCAAGCTACAAATTAGATCTAGATAGGTCTCTATCATGTTAATATAGATATCAAGAGTGTATTAGATCTTGTAATTCTCATTTGTGCAATAAAGATGAAGTTTTGATATACAATATTGATTTTTCTTCTTTTCTTTGATGTTTTTTAAGTTGTAATTCGATACTTTTCCTTTTTTTGGCTCAAATCTATATACAAACATCACTGAATGTTAGATTGATACTAAATTATGCATTTAAACCATTTTATATCAATGAATCTCTTATAAACGCAAAATCAACCTTAAAATGGTTGAAAACGCAATAAAAAGAAAAATGGGATGAGATCTACTCTAAATCTTATAAATTTTTCAGATCTCGTATAAATAAGTCATATGACTCTACAGAAACTGATTTTATATTTTATTTATAAAAAATTATAGTCTTTTTAATTTTAAAAAACAATAATTTCTAGTAACATTCATTTCTCCTTTTGCTTGTTCATTTTTTTTAGCTCAAATCTTAATACAAATATCATTGAGTGTTAGATTGAGGCTAAATGATACATTTAAACCATTTAAGATCAATTAATCTCTTATAAATATAAAATCAACCCTAAAATGGCTGAAAATGTAATAAAAAGAAAAAAATGAGATGAGATCTGCTCCAAATCTTACAAAACTTTCAGATATTATAGAAATAAGTCATATAAGTCTATAAAAAATAATTTTATATTTTTTTTTATTTTTCTGTAAAAAGTTATAACATTTTTAAATATAAAAAATAATAAATACTAGTACAACATTTCCTCTTTTATCCCTAATCTGATTCAAAATTAAAAAATCATATCTCTGCTACTCCGATTTATTTGAAATTTTGTGAGAATTCATATCTAGTTATAATACATCTTTGTAAATTTTTATAATTTTGGGAGCTTCTTACGATTTTCTATAGATTTATGAATATTCAGCTAGTAGATTATAATAATTTGGTTGATAATAAAATAAAAATAACTCTATAAACTCTTGTACTTGCTGAGTTATAAGATATGTGCCGGCTAATATAAAGTCGCGATCCCATGTTTTCACCTATAATATAAAAATAATATTTATAATTAACAAACCTCTTCTAAATCTTGTGTCGGCTAATACAAAGTCATGAGTCCTTGATTTAGAAGAGTTATAAGGTTTGTGCCGGCTAATACAAAGCAGTGAGTCCTTGCCATCAAGAGAAATTAATAATTAAAAGAGTTTAAATTTAAAAATTATGTTATTTTCTAAAAATAAAAATATATTTTCAGTTTTTCTGAATTATTTAAACCTTCTTTGTTAAATAGCCCAAAAGTATTTTAAAATGATTTCAAATAAAAATATTTTCAACATAAAAGTTATTCATTATAAACTTATTGATAGAATCATTAACTGGTCCGAAAAGTTTTTTAAGCAGATTTTTTAAAATATATCCAAAAATACTCTTAGATGTCCAATTCAATCTCTTTTCCGAAAATAATTAAAAAACTATACCGATCCGTGAATATGACATATATAAATCATTTTATATTATTAAATTACATATCAATAGGACCTTATAAATAATTTTTCATGCAAAAATACATTATAAATACCTTTCAAACATAATAATTAGTCCTCATAGCTAATGATTTTCAGGACAGTCATCTGCTGGTATTTTGCTCATTTCAGTACTTTAAAGTACTTAAAATAAAAAGTGTCCAAAATAAAAGTTGTTCATAACATCTCATTTGATATTTCTGTCTAATACAATCAGTATATTATTAATTCATTTCTCTTTGAAAATTCAAAAAAAATAGTATTATCTGCTGAAGTCTTTGTTATTTTCAGATTGTTCTTTGTTGATATTCCTTCCGAAACAATATTTTAGAGAGTTCAAATTAAAAAGTATTCAAAATAAAAAAAAATTATAAAGTTGTTCTTGATATTTTTGTCAAATAAAATTAGTATAGTACTATTATATTTTTCTCAAAAAAATTAATAATCAAAAAAATATTAAGGTTCATTCTATAAAAAGAAAAATATTTTTATGTCATCAGAGCAATGAACAACAAAAAGTAAGAATAGAACTAAATTTATTATTTGAACAAATTAGAGTTCGAAAAGGGCATTTGGCGAGAATTTACACTTTCTTCATAGAATACATAATCGTTCCTTTTTTGCAACAGGTCTTGTGCACGATTCACAATACTATACATATTAATTTTAGAATAAAAATTGAACATAAGTTTCTGATAGACCGTCTTACAACAGATCTTGCGCATGATTCACAAGTTCACCATTTCCCTCCTTTACCATCTAGTATCCCCTCCTTGAGTGAGAATCCGCTATTTGTAAAAAAAAAAGGAGCTGAAAACTGCTCGTAAATCAAACAATGAAGCTTACCTCAAAAAACACGTACATAAATTTCAAAAAAATCAAATAAACTCGTACCGTCCGATACAGACGAACAGGATCCTGCTTGTTTTTTTTACGAGCAGCGGATCTCGTCGCCCCCTCCTTGTAGGATTAGTGTTTCTACTCTCCTCCGTCTCTTGGAACTGATGATTAATTGATTATATTTAGCACTGATGAAAAAGTGATGTGCAAGGGAGATAGGCAGGGTAAGGTTTTCGATCCAGAGGAGAAAGGAGGAAAGGGCTGGCGATTGGATCTTGCGAAGGTATTTCACAGGAAATTTTGGATTTCTGAAAATGAATTGGCGCAATCGGTTCCATAGATCGGAATCAGATGCAGAGCTCTGAAGTGGAAGAGAGATGATCCAGTAACGCGGAGGGCCAAGAATGGTATCCTCCACGGAGGGGTGACTGAAGAGGAGGGGATTCCAATCGGTTGGGGGCAATTTTGACAGTTTTTTCATTATAATTATTTAAATAATTCTTATTTTAATAATTTTAATAATAAAAATGATAAAATTAAAATTTTAAGAATACAAATGATAGCGCGTCTCTGCCAGTGACTTTGTGCAAAGATGTCACTGTCAGTGACGTCTTTTTTCTTAAAAAAACTAAAGACGCCACTACTAGTGTCATTTATATTCTTAAAATTTTGATTTTATCACTCTTATTATTAAAATTAAAATTATTTAAATAATTATTATAAAAAACTATAATTTTGAAGATAGAGAAATAGGGTTGCAAACGGATCGGATACGGACCAATAATGCTCTTATCGTATCCATATCCGTTATAATTTTTCGAATACGAATTCGGATACGGATACGGATCGGATATTCAACGGATATCGGATACAGATCGGATATTCAACGGATATCGGATACGGATCGAATATCGGACGGATACATAAATACGAATATATTTCAGATATTAAGTAAAAATATTATATATATCATTAAAATAATAATTGCATACGATTTTTTTGATAGAATTATTAATTATAAAGATTAAATATTAATTATAAAAGTTAAATATTAATTATCATTATATTAGTAGTTCAAATGTATCAATGAATTATTAAAAAACATAATACATTAGCACAAATTATATATAAAATTAGTTATATTTATAATGTATGTAGAAAAATATAATTAAAAACACATAATGAGATTTTTTTTTTCCAAATATATATTCGGATAAATCGAATAATATCGAATTGGATATCTTCGGATAATGTCGAATATTGATGGATAATAGTTAAACGGACGATTACGGATAGATAATAGTCAAACTGTATCTATATCCGTTAAAAATTTTCAAATACAGATATGAATACGGATCAGATCATAAGTAAAATCAGATATTTTACTATTCATTTGCAACCTATAGAGAGAGACGCAGGGCACGGTGAGGGCCTGAGGGGATGCAATTTTCAAAATTGAAGGAGACGTCGACGATTTTTGGATAACAAAATCAGCGAAAGAAACCAACGAAAAAGTGTGTTTCGACTGGAGAAGAGAAAAAAAAATACTGAGTTTACATCTAATTCGTTATTGTTTGGAATTTTTAATCAGAGCCGTACAATGAAGGGTAATTTTAGAAATTCACATCTTAAAAAATTCAAAACATTTTGACAAAATAACTGAACTAATCCAGTCCTTAAATGTTGTTTTAAGATAGTAAGATATGGTAAAAGAAGATCCCTTGCAAAATTACAAATGTAAATTAAAAGAAAATTTTGGTGTGATAATAAAAAGAAAAATTCCACTGTTTAGTACATTATGGACTAAATATGGTGTGATAATAAAAATTTGCTGCCCTTGAGCTTGCTCAAAATCCAGTTTAACTTCAGAATAATACCTAGTATACTCTTAGCATAGTAAAAATCTAAATTTGTAATTTCTTTAAAAATTCTAATTACATATCACTGCAAGGTTATTTTTCACAGAACATATCCATCACAAAGCCCAGTCAGTGCCAACACTGGTATGCATCCCTGCTCCTCGTTGCGACTGTTGGTACCAATCAAAACCCTTTGTTTCTTTTTTTCTATCCATATGCACTCTCCAATATCAACAGAAAATCTATAAAATGGTAAAACTTTGTATGGATGCTTATCTACATGTGTTTTAACTATCCTCAAATTTCAACGCATTTGGAAATGCAGAGATCTGATTTTCACGATATATAGCTGGGTTTCACCAAACATATAGATGTTTGTGGTTTCCCTATTTTTCTATGTAGGCTATAAGCATATCTGATCACAAAACCTAGGTGTAAAATTGGCTTCAACTTGCAGTGAATGAACCTTGCTTGCTCAGGTTGCATAAACATAGGAAAAAGAATAATCAAGTTTCACTGTTTTAGAAAGCCAGAGAAATTAAAAAAGGCATTGAAATTTTATAAAGGCTATTATTGCTCAAAAGACACAAATACTGCTACTTCTTTTACAAAGGAAGAACATAGAAGCGACCGTATTCTATCCTTTTCGAAAAGAAACGTTGTATAAGAAACAATATACTACCTTTTTTTTTTTAAAAGAAAGAGAACCATGTACTTTAAATTCTAACAGATATCAGATGGGTACTTTAGGAAAGCTTGCTATTAAAATCCAAGTGGTGGTAATTGATAAGTTATCATAATCAGATAGGGTAAATTAGATAAACAAAGGTCCACATGTGATTCATGGCTAGTTTGAGAGCCAAAGCATTGTAAAAGAACTAAGTTAAGCAGGTTTGATTTGCCAGTTCGGCCTAATGTAAGCCCCATTTTGTTGTCCTTGCCTTTCTTTCTTGTGTGTTTTGGTCATAGTTACAAATGACATAAAAACTGAAGCCAGGTTGGTAAGACGAGAACAGCAATTTTTGAATTGCTCAAGTATAAGTCTGGTAGGCTGCCTGAGACTTGAGGGAGGTTAATTTAAAGCTTAATAGACTAATTTGGTGTTTGATAAACCAATTAGGAAAATATAATGTAAAAACAAATACAAAGAAATTGTACTTACAAACTCAATAAATGCTTGATTTTTATTAGTCCCAACATTGCATATGGTATTAATACCTGAGGAGCATAAATGCAACCATATTAGTCCCAACATTGAATTTGGCATTAATACCTGAAATTCATACCTGAGGAGCATAAATGCAACTGTTAGCACCTATGATAAGAACACCAAGCAAGAAACCTACAACAAATATTATAGCACTTTCCAGCAAATCAGATTTCCTGTTTTAGTACCAGAAAAAAATGAAACAAGTAAGAGTGTTTCGTACAGGTATCAGTTCATATTGAACCAATTCTTTTGTTGTAAGACATGTCTTCTTAATTTTGGTTCTGTTCAAAACTCAGGGCCAAAAAAACTTCCATTAAGTGTTAGCACAGCCTAGATTATGTTCTAATTAAACCAAAATGTTGAGAAAAAATAAAAGCACTTTATTCTAATCATGAAAAGTAAATGCAAAGCACTTATAATCAGAATTTGCGAGTGCCCTATATATTTCATCAAATTCCAAATATCTTTATTATGACATATCTAATCAAAACTATCTATCAAATTAGCTCAGTTTGATATTTAGATAAATGAACAAATTAGAAATCAAAATTGCCCAAATCAGACTACCATATCATTCGATCACCTTAGTTTGAATTGTTCTCAGTGGTCAATTTGAATCTTCTCCTCATCTATCATGCTTGTAACCTCTAGCTCATTACCCTTTTCTTCCTCTATTTTAGAACCGGATCACTAAACACAGTAGAAAGATAAGAAATTCAGCTACATTGAAAAAATATATATAAAATACAACAGAAAAGTGACAAAATCTTCTAAGAAAGGCTAAGCTCGGATGCTTAATTGAAAATTATAGCTATGCTGGAGATGGATTTTTAATTTATTGAGTGTTACAGTATTTTTTTTCCCATTTCTTGCTTAAATTATATAGATGTTATCAAATAAAGAAATTTTTGCACCTGAAAAATGGGAATAAAATTATTGTTAGGTAAATCAATGCCGAGAGAGAGACAATAACTATTATCGATATGGGCATACTGAAAGCGGAGTGAGGTGGGAGGCGGAGGCTGGATCGAGCGGTCAAGATAGGCGCTCAGGCTTTGCTAAGCCATCTCCTCCTCTGGCGTCTCTGTGACCTCTTCTTTTGTTGTTATCGAGAGAACATTGTCGCCGAAGTGAAGTTGAAGGGGTAGAGGCGTTGCTAAATGGGTTACAGTCGGGTGGAACTGAAGGAGATATTCGACAAAAGTGGTGACGAAGTGGAGAGGCAAAACGCAATTATCGTCGGCAGCAGCGGCGCGAGCGATACAGATAGAGAGTTGAACAGCGCGGAGAGGCAGAGTGGAGAGATCGATTGTTACGGATGCAAGAGAGAGGAGAGGTTACCTATTTGGTTGGGTGCGGGTGCGAGTGAGAGAGGGATTTACGATCGGTCGGGTGTGGTTTTGAAGAAAGAGACGATGCAATTTTCAAAATATTTTGAAGCCAGCGAATTTTCAATAGCACAACCTAGGTGTTTGCTAAAACCCGCCGGATACAATTCGTATCCGTATATCCGTGTCTAATACCTACGGTATCCGTACTTGTGTCCGGATATAGGCAGATAAATAGATACACGGGTACGGGTTTGAGAAGGGCCGGTCACGTTGTTTTTGGAAAAAATCTGTTGTACCCGTACCCCTACCCGTGTATCCGTACCCGCCCACCCGTGAAATTCAAATTTCAAAAAAAATTTCCCCGGTTCACATCAAATCAATACCCGTACTCGTCGTACCCGCCGATCCGTGAACCCGCTGGAAATTTTGTTTTTATAATAAATTTCAAATTTTATTCCCTCCAATCAAAACTCTATAAATACATCCCTCTTCCTCTCAACATTTTCACAATCTCTCAATATAATATTATTCTCAATTTTCAAATTTATTTTTTCAAAAAATATAGTATAAAAATATGATCACGGAATTACGAAGGTATTGAAATTATGAAGTAATTAGATTTATTTTGAATAAGTTAGATTTTAATTTTTAAATTTGGATTATTTTTAATAGGTTAAAAAAATAGATTATTTTTAATAGGTTAAGAAAATATGTTATTTTCACTTCCAGGAGCACTAGCAGTGGTTGATTGTTAGCAGAATTTCAATCGGAAAGCACACCGCACACATCGACAAATGAGTTTTTGAGCTATATGTCGATGCTCAACGAAAATGAAGATGTTGACATCATGACGTGGTGGAAGAGAAATGCAAGGGGTTATCAAACGCTGGCGATGATGGCCCGCGACGTATTTGTCGTACCCGTGTCAACTGTCCCTTCTGAAAGTTACTTTAGTTCGACGAACAGGATTCTCTCCGATAAACGTAGTAAGTTGGGCGTACATATTTTTGAGAGACTTGTGTGCTTGAAAGATTGGATTGATGCTGAGGAGCGCAATCAATATCGAGATCAACCACAATAATCCGAAGTCGAGACTGAAGAAAGCAGTACCGAGCCGCGGTCGGGTTATAATTCGGATTCAGACGGTGCGGAAGAGAGCGAGCAATGGTACATGAATGTGAACTATTAGATAGGTAAAATGAAGTGTCGATATTAATCTCAAACCTCCTTTAATCTTTATGGCTATTTTTTAAATTATAAATTTCTAAACATTTCAATTAGTTTTTAAATTATTCCTTTTAAAGAAAACTACTAACAAAAAAAAGTTAGAACTCCGCCTATGTTATTTTACATAACCGGTCTCAAGCCCGGAATAAAAGAGGAAGGTAACTTTGATTTTTTAATCTATGATTTTAAAATAATTCAAAATTATTTTTAAAGTAATTGATTTAATAAATTTTTATTTATATTTTACTTTTTAAATTAATTAATTTAAGATATTTTTATTTATATTTTAAACGTTCATTTTAAATTATTTTATTTTTAAACGTTCATTTTAAATTTTTGATCTATTTTTTTTATTTAATCTATTGTTATAAAATAATTGAAAAAAATAAACATTTAGAAAATATATTATTCTTTTAAAATGAACGTTTAGATTCGTACTTAACTGAAATGATATTATTCATATTTTATGACATTGCAAAATAAAAAATATATTTGTAAAAAAAACAGCAAAAAAAATCCCGTACCCGTGTACCCGCGACGGGCAGGGTACGATTTTGAAAAAAAAACGTCTACCCGTGCCCATCCTACCCGCCGCCCGCCGTGGGTGTACCCGGCCCGTACCCGTGATACTCGCCAGCAAATCACTAGCACAACCAGCGAAAAAATTCGTTCAGACTGGAGAAAAAAAAATTATGTGTTACGTCTCATTCGTTGATCGTTTGAAAATTTTAATCAGAACCGTGTAATAGCGTGGGTAAGAAACATTAAATTGCACGTGAGAGGATATTTTTGACAATTCACATCTTAAAAAATCCAAAACAACTGAGTTATTAGTCAAGTTTTTAAACCCACACACACAATATAAATGACTAAAATAATATGACATTTAATGACAAATATTAATGACTAAAATGAATAAGTAAATAAAAACTAATTCTAAATTTATTAAGTCAAATAAATATCAATAATATATATATATATATATATATATATATATATATATATATATAATTAGGCTATGGTGCTTTGCAAAGTACAAAAGCGTTGTGTGCTTTGCGCTCTATTTTTTATTTGAAGTAAAAAATGATTGATCCAAACCGCTCAATCTAACCTCCATATCAAAATCTATTAGTAAAAATGCGTGACATCAATGATGATGATGATGATGATGATGATGATGATGATGATGAAGATAATGACCACATGATGGAAACAAAGAAGACGAAGATTATGATGACAAAGATGATGATCATATGATAAGGAAGATGATGATAACATGTTCATCTGGGTGTTAGCTATCTTATAAAAGCTTATGTTACTGATTTTGGACTGTCAAGTTCGTAAGTCCTTAACTTGATGTGGATCTTGAACTACCATGTTATAAGTCCATGATCTGATGAACTAGAAGGATCAAACTGTCATGTTTATAAATTCATCCTCTAGTATACATGCCTCAATGTTGAACCAGCTAAGTGCTTTAGGTTTAACATTGTGTGTGTGTGGTGATCCTAGGTTTATGAATCTGCTCAGTGCTTGAAATTCATGGTCTAGAAGATCAGTAAGATGTATATGTGGGCCATATCCGTTAATCTTCTGATTTACCAATCTCAAGATCAGCTAGCATAGCGCTTCAGGTTTGGTTTTGTGTTATTGGATGTGTAGTGTCGCCCTCGAACTAAATGACACACTTAGGTTTATGAATCAGCTCGGTGCTTCAGATTCATAATCTAGAAGATTCGTAAGATGCTTATGCGGACCATATCCGCTAATCTACTGATATATCAACTTAAAGATCGACTGGTATGACAAGTCTGATTTTGTACGATTGGTCGGGTGTCAGCTATCTAACAAAGGCTTATGCTATGAGTTTTTGGATTATTATGTTTGCAAGTCCATGACCTGATGTGGATCTTGAACAGTCACGTTTTAAGTACATGATCTGATGTTTTACCCATGACATAGGATCCCATATCCCAATGTTTCTCGACCACTCGACCACTTATATTTGCTTAGCTATTGTACTTGCTTTTCCCTTTCAAGATTCAGAAGTGCCTAAAGGTTAATAACCCAGGATAATTAACGGTGAAGGCTTGCACCCACCGGAATTTATAAGAACTCACAATCTATAAAAATCCCTAAATGTGCATTTTATGTTCACGATATATCCCAAATGCACGCTTAGAGCGATTCTGTGTCCTTCTTCCGCAATTTGCCTCCCCGATCAGTGAGGCGCGCGAAAAAGGATCACATAGATGGGTACACAATTTAATGGTCTGAAAATAATGAATTTTATATCCATCTCAATAAATAGTAAAAAAATTCAAAAATATCCAATTTGATCTGCAAAGCACATTTTAATATATCCATCATATTGAACGATTTGGATCGACTATTTAAACTCTAAAAATATTCATTGTAACTAGTGTCATCAAAAGTTTGTGTAACTTGATCCCTCCATATTATATATATATAGTGAGGCTATGGTGCTTCGCGTTCGTATCTCGAATTTGAAAGTTCAAATGGTCGATCCAAATCGTTGAACATGATCTTCATATTGAACTATCTTTGGAGATCAAAATTTATATTTTTTTAAATTTTTTGCTATTTTTTAGATGTTACAAAAACGCTAGTTTTGGATGGTGCAGAAATCGTTAGATCAGCAAACTTTGTACCTATTTAAAAAATAGAAAAAAATTCAAAAAATATAAAATTTAATCTCCAAATATATTTCAATATGAAGATGATGTTCAATGGTTTGGATCGATTGTTTGAACTTTCAAATTTGAGATACGGACGCGAAGCACGAGAGATTTTGTGCTTCGCGAAGCACCATAGCTTCACTCATAGTCCAATTCTCTCTCTCTCTCTTTTTCTATATATATATAGAGAGAGAGTTGGACTATGGTGCTATGCATAATACAGATCGCCCCCGTGCTATGAATCACTTCTTAATTTTTAAAGTTCAAATAGTCAATCCGAACCATACGAAATGATTTTCATATGAATATCTCGATGTAGACTAAATTTATATTTTTTAGAATTTTTTTACTATTTTGTAAGATAGTAAGAAAATCACCTATTTTGAATGGCTCGTAATATCTAAATCAAGTGATTTTCTAACTATCTTAAAAATAGTTAAAAATTCTAAAAAATATATATAAAATTTAGTCCACATTTAGATATTCATATGAAAATCATTTTGTATGGTTCAGATCGACTATTTGAACTTTGAAAATAAAGAATCGATCCATAGCACAGAGGCGACCCGTGCTATGCATAGCACCATAGTCCAATTATATATATATATATATATATATATTGTGTGTGGGACTAGAGATGTTTAACTTTTTCAATTCTTTATGATCAAAATATTGCTCTTCTAACAACGACAAAGATTAACACATCTACAACAATCAACGGTTAAATTTTGATCATGCCTTCATTTTTCTCTTCTCTAGTTGAAACCGTATTTTAGGACTGATAATTCTACTATGGATTAAAAGGTGTACCGTTAATTTATTAATCAATGATAGCGTTGAACGGTCTAAAGTTATCTTTACTCAACCTCCCTTCTTTAGACATACCACAAAAGTTTATCTTAACCATCCATTACTCAAAATTGAACAGTTTAAAGTTACTTTGGTCCATATTTTTTTTAGGAAAAATAAAATATAGTTGTTGGCTAATCTATACAATATTATAAAGAACGTATATACTTGAGGCGTCCATTATTACAGTTTTGTCTTAATGATTGAAATATCCCTTATCAAACGATGTATATTAAAAATAAAAAAAACTGTCAGTTCAGATTTGACCAATATCATTTTTTTCTCTCCATTACGTATTTTACTTTTATTATGTATTAATGGGAGGTCTAAAAAAATGTATTCATCAAATAAATTACTAATCAAGTATTTTTTTATGTTTTTTTATAAAAAACTATTTTTATACAACTTTATTTAAAAAAGAAAATTATTACGTTTTGTAAATAAATTATTTTTCATTCCAAAGTTTATATATGTGCGCTTCATATTAGCTTGGAGTTTTACTACTTTATTACATAATAAAAAAATATTTATAAATTAAGAATCTTTGTAATTTAATTTAAACATAAAAATAAAATATATTATTTATTCGTAATAAAAATATATAAGTATTTTTAAAAGTAAAGGGTTCCGCGCAATGGGCAGTTTTTTCTAGTTTCATCAATGGACATTTTTTTAAACTGCCAAAAAATATATGTCTTAAATGGAGAAAAGAAAGAGCAAAGCGTAATTAGATTTCAACTGTGAATTATTTTAGATGTTCAATCTCCATCATTAATCAAGTGAGTAGGCTATTTCAGTCATTTCTTCTTTTGGGTGAAATAAAATGAATGAGTCCATTCATTACGTTTATAATATAATATAGATAAGGGTGGTATACCGGATTGATATATTTTTAATTCAACACAAAATGATATTTTTATTTAATAATGAATAAATAAAAAATAAAATTTCACAGAGTACAATATATTGATGTATTTTTATAGAGTAGCGTACTGTATCTTTTAAATTGGTGTATCTTACCAACTAATTTTCTAAATTACCCTCACTTCTCTTCTAAAATTATATCGCATTACTTTCCTAAAATTAATCATAAAAATGCATATGCTAAAAGTAATTGTACCTAAAATAAGCTTACAATAAGAACTTTTAGAATAACTAAATTTACGTCAGAACCATTCATTTAATTAGCGCCACTTATATGAGGAAGGAGTATTTTGAACAATAAACATATATTAAACAAAAAAATAATGAAACGTTCATTCTCACATGATTTATACAGTGATGGAGCTTAGGGCTAGCTAATCGGGTCATGCTCCCCACTTTTTCATTGGAAAAATTACAAAAATATAATGCATTTTCTCAAATTTTTAAAAATATAAATTTTTGCACATAATAGTATGAGTAAACTTTTTTCAACATTCACTAGCATGGTCCAGTATTAAATTCCGGACCAGATATCTGGTCCTTAAATGAATCTCTGATCAGTTTTTTTTTTCATTTTTTATAACTTAGTCCGTAAATGAATTATAGACTATTAACCCGGTCTGTAAATGAATTACAGACCAATGTGTGTGTTTTTTACGGCGGATAGAAATATTTTGTTTTCCAAATTACAATATTTGAATTTAAAATGATTAATATTAAAGCTAATTAATTAAAAATAACTTTTTCTAAGAAAAAAATTTGATCCTTTCTTATTGTAATTTTAATTCGAAAAAGTTAGTTCTTATGCTAATTGAAGAATTATGGTATAAATTATAACTATAAAAGTTATTGTCAGAAAGGACTAAATTCTTTTCTTAGAAAAAAAATAATCAGAACTCAAATGGACTCCAATTCCTTATTATATATCTCCAATCCCATGTAAATATGATTGTGTCCAATTAGAGGGAACCGAATCCCAAATTCGAGTTGGTAGCAAAAACTAAAACAAAGAGCAAAATGAAAGCTCTGGGAGCAATCCATTCGTGTCTGTGCCGCCAGTTTTTATTATAAATAATAATTATTAAATTAATATTATTAAATATAAGAGTGATAACGGTGGAAGTTTAAAAATACGAATCGTAACGCGCCATGCCATCGGGCGGGGTGAAACGCGCCACTCGCCGGTGGCGCGTTTCCTATTAATAGAAACGCGCCACCGGCGATGCGCGCGTTTCACCCGTATATATTTCACCGCGCAGCCGCATCTCGCGTTGTTGACAGGAGAGAGAAAGAGAGAAACGAAAAGAGAGAGGAAGAGAGAAAGAGAGAAAGAGAGGAAGAGAGAGGAAGAGAGAGGAAGAGAGGAAGAGAGAGAGAAGAGAGAAAGAGAAGAAGAGAAAGAGAGGAAGAGAGAGGAAGAGAGAAAGAGAGGAAGAGAACCGGAGGAAAAAAGCATGCACGCTAGCATTTCTGGATTTTGCAATTAAAGGTAATTTTTTATAAATATTATTTAATTGTATAGATTATTTAAAATTTAATTTAATTGTGTAGATTAATTGTAATTTATTTTAATTATGTAGATTATTATAATTTAATTTAATTGTGTAGATTAATTATAATTTAATCTAATTATGTAGATTAATTATAATTTAAACGTGAAATTATGTAGATTAATTATAATTTAATTTAATTTAATTGTGTAGATTAATTATAATTTAATTTAATTATATAGATTAATTATAATTTAATTTAATTTAATTGTGTAGATTAATTGTAATTTAATTTAATTGTGTAGATTAATTATAACTTAATTTAATTATGTAGATTAATTATAATTTAATTTAATTATGTAGATTAATTATAATTTAATTTAATTTAATTGTGTACATTATTTATAACTTAATTTAATTATGTAGATTAATTATAATTTAATTTAATTTAATTGTGTAGAATAATTATAATTTAATTTAATTATATAGATTAATTATAATTTAATTTAATTGTGTAGATTAATTGTAATTTAATTTAATTGTGTAGATTAATTATAACTTAATTTAATTATATAGATTAATTATAATTTAATTTAATTATGTAGATTAATTATAATTTAATTTAATTTAATTGTGTACATTATTTATAACTTAATTTAATTATGTAGATAAATTATAATTTAATTTAATTTAATTGTGTAGATTAATTATAATTTAATTTAATTATATAGATTAATTATAATTTAATTTAATTGTGTAGATTAATTGTAGAATTTATTGTAGAATTTATTGTTTATTTAATTATGTAGATTAATTATAATTTAAATTAATTTAATTGTGTAGATTAATTATAATTTAATTTAATTTAATTGTGTAGATTAATTATAATTTAATTTAATTATATAGATTAATTAGAATTTAATTTAATTGTGTAGATAGAATTTAATTTAATTTATTGATTATTTAATTATATGATAGATAGATTAAAAATGAAGTACAATAATTATAAATTAATTATGAAATGAATTTTTTTACTAGATAATGGCAGGCGAGCAACGAAATGACAATATCATAATTTATCTCCCTGAAGACAAACATCGGACACATTATAGTCACGCAGAGGTACATTATATTCTTAAAAATAATAATAAAATACATATATATGAGAAGCTAATTATGAAATGAAAATTACAGAGAGAGAACAATATCATTCGTTTCCGCACTCACCGTCCGACGATACCATACATCTCGCACATTCGAGTAGGTTGCGAGTTATGGGATTTCTTCATCTCGCCAGATTGCGTGAGATTTATGTCCAAGAAGCGGAAGCCCGTAACTTAAAGATTGATACGGGTTTATTGAGCGCGTTGATAGAGTTTTGGAGGCCAGAAACTCATACATTTCACTTCACTTTTGGCGAGATGACCGTGACTCTAGAGGTAAATAATAAAATATTATTAATTTAATTACAAAATTAAAAAGATGGTATAGTAATATAATTTTTTTTAGGACGTCGCATGTCTCGTGGGGTTTATCCACCATCGGTGAGCCGGTGATTGGATATACCGATGGAGATTTTTCAGATACATCCGTCGCTTATTTGGGCAGATGATATATCAAAGATTCTCAAAGATGGGAGGTAATTTATTAAACCGTACAAAAATTTAAATTTTTTTCGTTCACAAATCGTGATTAAGCTAAATGTAAAATTTTGCGACGTTCTATTTCCCTACGAGAGTTACGGTCCCCACTTTGATCACGCTCCGAGGCGTACGATCATCGTGGTCTTAATCAATATGCGATCGGTTTTGCTTTGGAGTTGGCGGGTCTATCATGTTCCCCGACAACAATGATGAGACTCAGTACTGCGTTTCTTCGCCGATTTTGACGGTAAGTATTTTAAGGAATTTAAAATAATTTATGTTTCATAATTAAATAATTTTATTACTAATATTTAATTTACAGAAGATTTACAATTCTAGTAGAAGAAGAAATTGGGCGCATTGCGTACTTGGTTATTTGTATCGGCGTCTTGATGCGGCATGCCAAGGACTCGACGAGGAGTATTGGTGGTCCGTGGCTTTTGTTGTTGTTGTGGAGCCGGACGCGTTTGCCCCTGCTCGTCGTCCATTACCCGCGTCAAATGCATTCATTTTCACCGACCGGGGTACACCGACCGTGATAGTTGTGCGCCTTTTGGCGAGGTAATAATTTAATTTAAAAATAATCAATCAATCGATGAAAAAATATGTGTAATCACTAATTATAATTTGAACCGATAATAGGAAATGGACGCTTGATAAGAACGATATCTCAATCCGTCACACGTCGGTGTGAAGTACGTGAGGGATCACCGATTATCTGTCGGACACGCATGTCAATTGGAGGCCGTACGAGTCGGTTCGTCACTTATTGCCGACATGCGTAGACGATTCTATTGACTCGTATACTTGTCGGCTTCCACTTATTTACTTTCCGATAGTAGAGTGGTACTATCCGGATCGGGTGAGGCGACAGCTTCGCTTACTTCGATCGATCCGCCTCCACTTCCCGAGGTATTCTACCATTTATAATTTTTATATGTATTATTTCTTATACTAACTATTTGCACAATTATACTAACTAATTTTACAGGCATTTGTGGAGGAGCATCAGAAATTATCTGCGCTTGGATTCAAGAAAAAAAATATGAACTGGAGACAACATCATCAGGCGTATGTAGATATATGGAATGAGCTTCCTCCACGAGACCCGGATGAAGAAGAGTGGGATGCGGAGGACTATAGGAGGTATCGACGGTGGTTTGATTTATATGGGGCCGCTAGCGCTCCACTTGATCCGAGTGATGTCGTACCTCCTATACCTTCAGCAGCGGAGATCCCGACATCGGCTACATTCCTCACGTACCTCACACAGACAGCGCACGGTATATTAAAATTTATAAAATTTATATATCTATATGCACTATTCGGTAATAAGTAATATATGTATGTAATCATTGTATAACAGATCGCTAGAGTTACAAAGAGTGCACTGAAGGCGGTCCGATGGGCGGTCACTAGGGGATGGAGACGGTTTGGCAAGATTTCGCTCGCCGATTGCAAGGGCATTTTGAGGATGCAGGCATGCCTCATAAGATGGACGAGCTTCTTACGGCGGCGGGATTACCCACGGATATTGATGCTATTCCGGATTCGACGGGTGATACTGAGACTGCACCGACTCCATCCACTACTCATCCACCGCATTTCCCCTATGAGACTGCTGACTTCACGTCTCTCTTCGACAACGTAAGTACTGTATACCTTGATTTCAATGATTTGAACTGTATTAATAGCATAATTTAAATGATTTAAACTGTATTAACAGATGCCTGAGAACTACGATTGGAATGAAGTTATTGCTAGGTTGTCTGCTGAGATTCCCGATCCATCGGGTGCACACGCTTCTCGATCCATTCGACTCAACATTTCTCACGACCCAATGCAGATACCGATGGATCATGTACCGCAAAAGACGACCAAAGAATGGGATCCGCAAGACGGCGGCAAGATTATGATCCACCCGAAGATGGTTATCCTTCCGGCCTGGAGAGTCATCGCATATCCAGGATGATGTCGCAGAGATCACACAGACACGAGATTTCACTCCACTTGCTCATGGTCGGGAGCGCGTGACGTTCATCCACCTCCTCGATATACACCTAGCGTGGTTAGTTGTTTGTTCTACAACTTAGTCAATATTAATTGTTTAAAAAAAAAAATTTCACCAGATATACCGTCTTTATTTTTACACGTCCGAGAGCACGTCGATATGTTAGGCGTCGTCGGGGAGTAGTTTATATGTTGTTTTTTATATGTTGTTTTTTTATTATGGATATTGTATTTTTTGTATTATTTTATTATGGACTTTCTATGTTATTTTTTTATTGTTGTATTATTTATTATGGACTTTCTTTGTTATATTTTCTGCTTAAATAGAACATAACCTTGCTTAAATAGAACATAACCACCGGCAAGCGCGCGTTTAGTGAAAAAGACGCGATCGCCAAAGGTGCGCGTTTGGTGAAAAGACGCCACCGGCAAGCATGCGCGTTTCCAACGCGCGCATTTAACGATAAGCGCAATGGCGCGGTTTGGTTCGTATTTTTGAAAATTATCAGTTCTCACTCTTATTATTAATATTATTATTTTATTAATTATTATTTATAATAAAAACTGCTGTGCCGCCCATCAACTTCATGGATCGATGTTCTAGATTTAGATCGATGTGATGATGAGCCAGAAGAAGAAGGCAGGGGAGAAGACGACGGTAATCAAACGACGGAAACCCTTAATTTTCTTCTTGCGACTTCTGGAGGCGAGGCGGAGGCCATTGAAGTCGATTTCTCCAATCATGATTCTGACACCTGCTGCTCAGAATCTAATACTATCACAGTCATGGAGACGGAGCAGAGAGAAGGGAGAAATCGATCTCCATCCCCTCTCATGGAGATATATTCTGTGAGATTTCTTGACAAGGATGACAATTGGCTATTGAATCATATTTTTGGCGTGATCGCAATTCAATGCTCTTCTGGCACCTCCTCCATTCTCTTTAACCGCAAGGTTGGAGACCCTCGTCATGTCACCCCTCAGGTAACACTCATTCACATTCAAGCTGTTAATGTTTCTCCGTCTCTCTCCTTCGTAATTTTATTTATGTTGAACACTATTGTTCAGTTTCTATAGTTTTTGTTCAATTTTATTTATGTTAAATAAGCTGGGTGTTTTACTGGCAATGAGAGACCAGTACACGGCCCTGCTGCAGATAATCTCCACTGAAGTGAATTTGTGTTTGAAATACTGCAAATGATGATTCAATAGGCCTATGTTAGCTTAGTGGGATAAAAGGCATTTGGCCGGTAGTAATGTGTTGATATATATATTTTTTATTTTCTTTTCCTTCAAATTGGTAGCCACTGCCAATATTTTTTTAAAAAAAAAGAAGTCACTGATGGGTCAAATTGAAAAATATTATTTCTAGGCTGAGATGTAAAGGGCTATTTTTTTATTCAAATAATTCCTAATCTCTTAGGGTGTGCTCCACAAAATTATTAGAGAGTGGGGAAGGGAAGGGAAGGGAAGGGAGGGGATGTAAGAATGAGTTAAGCTCCTGTGCACCTCAATTTGGAGGGTATCAAAATTAGTCATTTGTATAAAATCAATTGCATAATAATTTTTTTAACATGAATAATAACTCCTTTAACGTGAATAATGAAGTCTGTATCAACAACGGTATCAAGAATGGCATTCACAGCATTTTTCTCGTTTTTATAAGCATATTTTGTCACATATTCTTATATGTCTGCATGTCTCTGCCAATTGGAACTTTAGATGTAGATTAGTGTTTTATTCGTGCATGCCTTTCTATATTTTCTAGTTTTGCTTCACATAGGCTTTGGTCTCATTTGTTTCAGATTTGATTGAACTTCTGGAAAATTATGTTGCACTAGATGAGTGTGTACTTGGCCCATTTCATTTTATTAAGAATCGATATTTTTTACACCAGTCCCATATATCTACTTAATGTGTTCATTATTTCTTCTGATAAAATAAAAGTGGATGTATATGGTTGTCGAGTTTTTCGGAACTTTAATTTTTTTAATAGAATATTGTTTAAATTTCTAAAAAAATCGAATATTTGTTCTCGAGCAAACAAAAAAATTTAAAATTTGTTTGTCCCTAGCTGCTTTTTGTCCTAACAAAACCAAATCACTTTATATGTTGTTTATACAAATTTGGACCCAACGTCTATATCCTCTTAATTGATTTCAGATTAACTTGAATTAAGGAAATGGCTTAATATTGAGTGAAAGGATCTCTAGGCAATGCTGATCTATTTATTTGACAATCTTGCACTACCGCAAAAAAAAAAAAAAAAAAGCTATACTAATGGTTCTCAAAGCCATTTAATAACGGTTACCCACCCGTTAATAATAGGGGGTTAGAAAAAATTTTAACGACCGTTAGCAAAGGGAAAACATTGGGAACGGTTTTCGCTGACTTTTGATAACGATTTTTGTTTAAAGGCTTATATTTCTTCCTCTTAATCACAGGGTTTTGTGAAACTTCTTGGTTTGAGACGGGGACTGAAAGTGGAAGGCGACATCCTTGTAAAACCTTGTGTGTTCGGTGCAAAATTTGTCATGTTTAACAACAAGCCTCCAAGCATGTTATGGATAGCTAATTCAAACAAGTCCTACTATGACAAGCTCTTAGTAATGAAAATAGAGAGCAATCTCGGCCCCATTGAAGTGTGGTACGCAGTTCATAGTGAAGCCACTGAGGCTATAGTGGATATTAAACTTAATGACCCAATAACTGAAGACAACACCAAATTTCACGGGACAGTAAAAGCTTGGAACACTCAAGTTACTGGTGCTATCAGCTGTCTATTTGAGGAAGAAGACTTTTGTGTTAATGTTGAGAAGGCTGGGTCCATGAGTTTAGTTCTTCCTCTATCCAGACATGCAGTTGTCGTCCCGTGTAATTCATCTCTCTTTGTTCATGTTGATATTTGTCGAGATGATGAGATGTTTGCCAATAAAACCATTGAGTTCCCTGCTAGATTTAGTGGTGAGGACGTGCAGATTATAACTGGAGTTGGTGGTATGATTGAGGTCAAGGTCTCTTGGTTGAGCAACAATGGGTCTGACAAAGTGGAAGGGTGGGTAGTGGGCAGGGGAAGTGATACTACTGAATATCAATTACATAATAGCTTCTCCAGAACTCTCACCACACGGTGTGTAGATTATCCCTTCAACAATTCCCTGAGGTACACGTGCTTTGTATATATGTTTGCATGTACTTCTGGTAAAGAACATACTAATTAACATCAAATGGTTAGATCTTTAGGGAAGTGTTTGGAATTTTTCACTGAAGAGAGAGCTTAATTGTTTTCCTTTTAAAGGTTAGTTTATTTTGTCTCACATTCTTTTTTCTTTTGCTCACTCTCTTTAAGGGATGATCTTTTTGGGGGAGCGATGATGGGAGAATTTGAGGTGGAACCTGCCAGAAAGGATTCTTGGTATTGCAAGCGCATTGTTTCGGAGGTATTTTCTATAAGATTTGTTAATCATGAGAAGTTGGATACAAACAGCATATATGGTACTATCATGGTTGACATGGGATCTGTCCGTTTTATTCTTTATAACCGGAAGGTGGGAGATCCCTCATATATTGATTCAGAGGTAAGCATCTCCGTTACTCTTGCCCTAATTGTTCTCTTCTCATATGTTGTCATGTCAAGATAAATTGTTTTGTGCATGCAGGGTTTTGTCATGCTGACAGCTCCTAGACATGGAACTGAACTAAGGGGTATTGAGCTGCTGCATTACTTGTTCGACTTGAAAGGGACAGTGAGATCAGAGAGACTTCTATGGTGGGATATTGATGTTCACTATACTAGGAAAAACCTCATCTTTGATGAGGTCTTGTGCCTTCCAATGGACAGTGAGTTTGGTCCCCTGGAGGTGACATTTGCCATTTATTGTCCAGGTGCAGAAGCTAGTTTACATGTTTCACTTGTGAATCATGAAAAGAAAAACCTAACTGGAGTTTATGGGCATATGAAAGTGAAAAATGACAGAGTTCATGACCCGAGAGGTGTTAGCTGGTTGTTCAAGAAGGCAAAAAGGGAGGAGGATGTATGTGTTAGTGGTGGCTTAATTGAGGATTACCTTGCACTACCATTACTGAAGCATGCAGTTGTCGTCCCCCTTAATTCAAAAATGATTGTTGATGTGCGCATTTGTTATGGTGATATGGTATTTGTCTCTGGAGAGTTGAGTTTTGATTCTATGTTGACTGGTAAGGAATCAAAAGTTCTTGAAAATGCCGGCATCGGTGAAATTAAAGTGGAGGTGTCCTGGGGTTTTGCTTATCATGACGAAATGACAGGGTATTGTTGGTAATGTTACGTTATGAAGTTTTTGCTCATCAAATTGTTCCTTTGTGCTATTTTTTTTTGGTAAGATGCTGCTTATGTATTTAAGCTAAAAAAAAATATGTTTGAACGCCTTAATTAATAAAAGCATCAATGTTACGTTATTCAGACTTTCTGAGCGTCTCTCTTTCGGATTAGGACCTTGGTACCAGAAATTATGAATTGTAAATGGCAGCATATTTTTTCTGACCGTCTATGACTGAGTGAAATTATCAGCATATTTCTTTTCTAGAACTAGAAAAAAGAGTGCAAAGGCCAAAGCTGAACATGTTTTCTTAGCATTACGTTTGTCCCTAATCCCCATGGTCATAGATTTGTCAGTAATCCCATTCATTATTCAAAAATCACTAAATTATTGATGGTTTCATTATATTTTTATACGAGTTAGTAAATTAACTCATTATTGACCCCGTACTTTCACAAAAGATTTACATTATCGATCTCATACTTCAAAAAGTAATACAATCAAGATATAATTTTGATCGTATACAATACTGACCCACTAACTTTCTGCCACTGCCCCTCATCATCATAATATACTTTTTTTTAATGAAGATATATAAGATTAATTATCTTTCCAAAAGCTTTCACGCAGTTTAGTAGTTTACCACCTGTTTATAGCTATCTAAACCTTCTATGTTTTGGCAGCTTACACATTATACACGCGGAAACTTGTTAAAACTGGAATACACTTTCTTCTATACTAAAATATGAAAGTGTAATAATCTTAGAAGCCTGACGCTTTCATTATTTCGTAAAGATTATGTTTCGTCAACACACGTTAGGTTCAATGAGGGTAAGATTATGATTAAAATTTTAAAATTATTTTTGAGTATTTTTTTTTTGAGCTGAATGAGGCAACTTTTATTCTTCACAATATTCTGGAGGAACACATTGCGTGTGGCTTATTTAACGGATACAACGAATGTGATTGAAAGCGGTGATATGAGTAACCGATCAATAAGTATAATTACTTTTTTATCCTTTCATAATATGGTCCTCATTGAAGAAGAGCTCTATATTTATATACAATATGATGTAATAGTTTGATGCACGCGTGTGCATCTTAAATATAAAATTCGAAGTAAACATATGCACAGTTGACTAGTTTTGAAAAAGTAAAGTCGGGCGTGTAGAACAGTTTGCAAAATTGGATCAGATGCGATATCAAAATCTGATTTGATCTTTGATCTATCTGATGTGATCCAATCTAACTTTAAAAAAAATCAAACTGATCTATTCGACCACATATGTCCCGCCTAAACCATCTGAGATCGAATATCAAAATCAATTTGAGATTTTAAAAAAAATTAATATATAAATTGTCCAACTCAACTTTTTTTTTAAAAATCAAACTGATTCAATTCTAATATATGCAAATCCGAACATTATCCGTCCCACCCGATTGCCACCATGCATACCCAACATTCGAGCACCTAACGAAACAAAAATTAAGTACAAACTACAAACCAAATCACACGCCAAATTCGAATAACTTTAATGAGGAAAAAAGAGGGAAAAAATGGGCGTCTACATTTTAATGACCGCACTATAAAGCGATTGCCTCTACATTTTAATGTGAGCCGTCAAAAATTAATCAGTTGTGCGAACGGGTTTATGTAGGTCTATTTTAGAAGCTAGCTTTACTTGTTCCTCGCTAGATTGTTTTTTTTTTCTGTCTATTAATAACCAACTGCATTACTCAGTGCAGAAAAAGCAGTAGATGAAACAACATATCAGTAGCGTATTAGGGAAGTAAAAAGTGGAAGAAATTTGAAAGAAATTTTCATGGTATAAAAACTATGGCATCGTCGTTGCCATTGTTTTTGTATGACAACTGATATGGATCCTTATTATTCAGGCTAAATTTTTTACTTTTTATATAAATGACTTTATTATTGAATTTTTATGGCTAATAATACTTAAATTGGGAAACAAAATATTGTACACAAAATTTTTACAGCAATTATTAATCAAAATAATAACTTATTTCACATAAAGAGAATTAATTTTTAAAATTTTTTAAACATGCTACATCATCACTCTTCTACAACATTGATTTTTTTTTAATCTTTTCATCTACTTAAATTAAATGATTTATATATAATTTTTTCTCTCCTCATTTAAAATAGATGGATATAATATACTTGAGGTGAAATTTAACTCTTAAAATGATTCAACTTTTTCGTATTATTCTTATACATCTTTTTTTAGCATATAAAAAAATTGTGTTCAAATTTTCTTTAATGTAAAATTTTTATATTTCTAATTGAGTAATTATTTATCGAGAATTATCTTAACGGAGTGAAATCTGAGTTATAACTCTAATAATGTCTAATAATGTTAATATTGATAATCGTATTATGATAGTATCTCTCTAAAGAGAATCTAAATTATGTACATTTATAAAATTGACCACATACAAATTTAAAAGGAAAAATTGGAAAACTCATACATGACGAAAATTGGCGCATTGTTAGCATACTATTTTTCATGATTCAATAACGAATTATAAAGTGGAATTTAAATCATCTTTAAAGAAAATATAATATTCTCTTAATTAATGAGAAGATGAAGATAGAAGAAAGGGAAGCGACCTGTTAAAAAAAATAATTTCGGACTGAAAACTAAAAAATTTCGGGAGTACAAAACAAGCGTCAGGTCGGGGGAGGCGTCCCCATCCCATTTGCCGTATTTTAACATCGTGATCCCCATTTGCTACTGTTGCTTCTTTCCCCTCTCAGTCTCCGCACCCGTAAATAGAAATAGGAGCAAAACAAAAGCGTCGATTTCCATTCCTATCCTTCACCTCCACAAAAAATCGCTCTCTCGCGAGATCTAACGAGAGCGAAGCAGCAGAGGAGTGAGCAATAAACCAATCCATCACTCGTAAAGCGAACCTAGATGGGGCAGCAATCGCTGATCTACAGCTTCGTCGCGCGCGGCACGGTGATTCTTGCGGAGTACACCGAGTTCAGTGGTAACTTCACCACCATCGCCTCTCAATGCCTCCAGAAGCTTCCTGCTAGCAACAACAAATTCACATACAACTGCGATGGCCACACTTTTAACTACCTTGTCGAGGATGGATTCAGTAAGTTTTTCGAACTCTCCGATCCAGATCTGCCTTTTGATTTTCGATTATGTAGCCTCCTTGGTTTATTTCCCTGATTAGTGATTATTTCAGCTGATTAGGAGGGTCTGATTGGTCTGATTTGTGTTTGTTTAGTAGATGCGGTTTAGATCCAGTTATGGTAGTGGATTTGATGCTACTGTGATTATCATTCCCTTTGTTCCTTATTTTCTTCGATACAATTTGATCCAGATCTGTAGCATCCAGTGAACATGTTCGTTCATCCATTATCTGATCTATCATTATCTCTATTAAAGATTGGCTTTTGTCTCCTATTGCATGGCAGTACTGGTTTAGTAGTATATAAAATATGCGCTATCTATTTCAAGTTATTTTCATTGGGAAGTACTTGGGTTCCCTTAATGATGTAAATATCATTGAGTATTTTGCTATTTTTTTTCCAGAACGACCATATTGATTTTCATTTGTTTTTCTTTCTGTAATGTCCATAATTAATTTGTGCAGTTCAATCTAGGCCTCCTGTTTTCATTTGCAATCATTCTGCGCTGTAGTTATGTTACTGTTTAATACAGTAACAAAGCAATAATGGAAATTATTCATCTGAGCTTTTATTTTCTGGTAATAATATGCTGTTTTTAGTAACACTTGGTATTTGTATAAACAAATTTGTAACTATGGTGAGGGTAAGTGTGTTTTGTCTTGTCTTCAGATTAGCGGAGTGATTTAGCAATTTTCCTTTCTAATCTTAATACCAGAACTTGCAAATTGGAGTGGAATTGACATTGTTCCTTGATTAGGTTTTAACTATTAACTATGAGTTCCATTTTGTAGTTTATGAAAACTTCCACTTTATGCACTGTGTTTTCATTACTCTTTTACACTTTTGCATTTAAACTTGTAGTGCTTATTCTATATTGACTTGTGAAGTCAAGGTAATTATTAAACCTGCTAATTATCCCCCTTCGCAGGAGTATATAGTTAGTGTTATCCTTGATGATTTAAAATTTTCAATGATTAGTTTTTATTTTGCAGTTGCACTCATGTTAGTACTGAGCATTCATTTCTTTTAGATGTTTCCAGTTATAAAGGTATATCTGTGTTGAAAACTTAATTCATGGCGAAAATCCGAGTGTAAAATAGAATGAAAAGTACTTAGATTAGATATGAACATACTTAATAGACAAGTGGATGAAAAGGCATCATCAAAACAATTATATTGGTACTGATGTATGTGGCATGCCAGTGTTTTTTGGGAAATAATTTAAATCCAAACCATTGTTAATCTGGTGAATAAACCAACTTCTGCATTTCCTCATCTGCTTTTCTAAGTTTCTCTCTTCCTTAATTTTGGTAGCTTATTGTGTGGTTGCGGTTGAGTCAGTTGGTAGACAAGTTCCTATCGCATTTCTTGAGCGAGTCAAGGAAGATTTCATGAAGCGATTTGGTGGTGGAAAAGCTGCAAGTGCCCAAGCCAATGGCCTTAACCGTGATTTTGCGTAAGTTCTTGCCCTTGCACAGGTTCTTATGAAGTATGGTGTTCAGAGAATGACATCATAACAGAATAAGCTGGTAGCGTAGGCTTTATTATTTTATCATTCTGTACTCTGTAGTGATGTTTTGGAAACTCCAATGCTGAAACTAATATCAGGTGTAGAACTTGCACATGCCTTGACACACCCGCTAAAAAGAGTAAACACGTCTGTTCTTAAAAACCATTCTCATGTCTACATGTAAGATCCTTTTTGGGAGAAAGGTGTGGGGGAGAAGGGTGAGGTGGCTCGCTGGTGTGTTAGTAGCACAGGTAGATGTGGCATTCTCTAGGTTTTGTTGAGTATTTATTTGGTTCTCCTAAAGACATGTCAATGTTACATACATGAACAAAAGCCGGCACTTCCTAAGCAGTTTGTAGCAATGCATATATTAAATC
Organism: Schoenoplectus tabernaemontani; assembly: GCA_037127355.1. Lineage (NCBI taxonomy): Eukaryota > Viridiplantae > Streptophyta > Magnoliopsida > Poales > Cyperaceae > Schoenoplectus > Schoenoplectus tabernaemontani. The sequence goes on from CM073757.1 coordinate 11,127,425, forward strand.
ACAAAAAAAAAATCTATCAGGTCAAAACTGAAGGAGCACATGCAGTACTGTGTGGATCACCCAGAAGAGATAAGCAAGCTGGCTAAAGTCAAAGCACAAGTATCTGAGGTCAAAGGGGTCATGATGGAGAACATCGAAAAGGTGATAAAATGGATAAGTTTATGTGGAGCACTTGTTTGTCAATAATTAAATCCCCACGTCTTCTAGACCTCTCTTTTTTGGAACTTATACTTGCTTTAACATATATTTCATTGCAGGTTCTTGACCGAGGTGAGAAAATTGAACTTCTTGTTGACAAAACAGAGAACCTTCGCTCCCAGGTATGTGCTTCGAAAATTGGATTCTTCAAGCAACTTCCATTCTCCGTATGGTCTTTTGGTTTCATGTTGCAAGTGACTGCATAGAGATTAACCTTTTGGGATTCTTCAAGCAACTTTTCTTTTAATTGGTTTTAGTCTTTAACCTTTTAATTCCTCCACCAAATTGACTAAGCCAGGTGCCACTTCTACTGTTGTATAATCCTTTGTCCCAGTGTTTTGAAATAATCTCTGTTAGAATTCATTAGGCCAGGTGCATTGCTATTATGTTATCTGTTTCTATTGAAGGAGTACTATGGAGTGATCTTGTCATCTTTTGGCCATGTGCCACTTGAGAATGGTTTAGAGTTTACCTCTATATGATTGATGCTATGTAATTCTTTTGCCATTTGGCCCCTTATTTTTGTAAGTTCAACTCGGTGTCGTCCCATTTGTCTATATATGAAATGACCAAGTACTTATTGATATATTTCATACAATGGATAAGTTTTCCCCTTTTGTTTTAAACTTTGTGTGATATTTTAATTTGGATAGAAGGGCATTAAAATGGAACTAGTGAAGATGCTTAAGTGGTTCGAGTTTGACTAGGTTCATACATTGCAATTAAGTAGTGCATTATATTTAACTATTTAAATATATTCAGGCACAAGATTTCAGGCAGCAGGGGACCCAGGTGCGACGCAAGATGTGGCTACAAAACATGAAAATCAAGCTCATTGTTCTTGGCATAATCATTGCTTTAATCCTCATCATCATCCTCTCAGTTTGTCATGGTTTCAAGTGCTGATCTTGCTGCAGTAGCTCTTGCTGTCCATGGCCATTTGCCTCCTGAGAACTGAAAACATTTTGTTATATTACATCTGTCTGCCGTCTGGTATATTGATGATATTTTGTTATTGCCTAGTTTGTTAGTCTCTCTCTCTACCCCCCCCCCCCCACTCTTTCTCTCGCTCTCTTCATCCCCCCCCCCCCCCCTTAAGTCTTTGCGAGTGTCACGTGTTGTGTGCTGTATGTCTGCTACATTTTTGAGTTGAAATTTACTTGTAACTTTGGATGTGCATCTGTAAATTTACTCTCTTTCTGTGGGTATCGTGAGGAATGTTTCTTCTGTTGTGTTGAGTGTGCTACAAGACACAAAATACAGCATCAACTCATATCTTCTTTAGTCCAATACGGCAATAATGAAACATCAACATCAGCGACATAATACAGGTCGGAAAAATCAGAAACAGTGGTCCAGGGATCATATGTTAGCTTCATACGACGAAACTCCTTCTAGAATACATCTCTAGATGGCTGGTTAGATTAATTATAATTTAATTTAATTATGTAGATTAATTATAATTTAATTGTGTATATTATAATTTAATTTAATTGTGTAGATTAATTTTAATTTAATTTAATTGTGTAGATTAATTATAATTTAATTTAATTGTGTAGATTAATTATAATTTAATTTAATTGTGTACATTAATTATGTAGATTAATTATAATTTAAATGTGAAATTATGTAGATTAATTATAATTTAATTATGTATATTATAATTTAATTTAATTGTGTAGATTAATTATAATTTAATTTAATTGTGTAGATTAATTATAATTTAATTTAATTGTGTACATTAATTATAATTTAATTTAATTGTGTACATTAATTATGTAGATTAATTATAATTTAAATGTGAAATTATGTAGATTAATTATAATTTAATTATGTAGATTAATTGTACGTTTAATTGAAGATTAATTGTACGTTTAAATGTGAAGATTAATTGAAGATTAATTCTAGATTTATTTATTATTTAATTATAGATTAATTAGGCTTTTAATTGTAGAATTTATTGATTATTTAATTATATGATAGATAGATTAAAAATGAAGTACAATAATTATAAATTAATTATGAAATAAATTTTTTTACTAGATAATGGCAAAGCGAGCAACGAAATGACAATATCATAATTTATCTCCCCGAAGACAAACATCGGACACATTATAGTCGTGCAGAGGTACATTATATTCTTAAAAATAATAATAAAATACATATATATGAGAAGCTAATTATGAAATGAAAATTACGAGAGAGAACAATATCATTCGTTTCCGCACTCACCGTCCGACGATACCATACATCTCGCACATTCAGAGTAGGTTGCGAGTTATGGGATTTCTTCATCTCGCCAAATTGCGTGAGATTTATGTCAAAGAAGCGGAAGCCCGTAACTTAAAGATTGATACGGGTTTATTGAGCGCGTTGATAGAGTTTTGGAGGCCAAAAACTCATACATTTCACTTCACTTTTGGCGAGATGACCATGACTCTAGAGGTAAATAATAAAATATTATTAATTTAATTACAAAATTAAAAAGATGGTATAGTAATATAATTTTTTTTAGGACGTCGCATGTCTCAGGGTTTATCCACCATCGGTGAGCTTCTGGTGATTGGATATACCGATGGAGATTTTTCAGATACATCCGTCGCTTATTCGGGGCGATGATATATCGATTCTGCGCAAAGATGGGAGGTAATTTATTAAATCGTACAAAAATTTAAATTTTTTTCGTTCACAAAAATTTGACAATCACACGTGCAGTGCGGTTCCGGCAATTGTGGGTCATCTCGAGTGCGTCGTTCACTCGAAATTGTAATGATGTACTTGAACGGTCCATACCCTCCACTCTCGATCCTCTCACCAAGCACATGAACCTCATATTCTCCTCGAGCGATTCCGAGTGGAATTACGTTCATACGAGCCGTAATTATTGAAACAAATACAAAAGGTATCACGATATGTTCAAAATTTTGTAAAATATAGTAAAATAATATCAACACGAACCCGTTTGTCGTCACGTTTTGCCAAGATGTCATCAATTTTTTTTGGCCATTGCTTGCATGCTCTATGCAGTTCATTGCTTCCATTTCCTCTTATCGAACCATTTAGCACATTTATACCATGTTCTCTCCACAATTGCCGCAACCGGTAAAGTTCGTTCAACTCTCAAGACGCTATTCGAGGTTCGTAACCATTGCTTGGTCATTATACCCCATCGATGTCCTCCATCATACGTTTGTGCCTACGAAGCAAAATTAGGAGGTTCTTTATCATCATTTTCTAATCTTCTCGCCTACTTTTTTTAAAAAATCATAAGCTTTTCTATTTGATTTCCTCAAAATTCGCCATCTTTCTACGAAACGACGCGGTTTCTTTTTGTTCGCTAGTCTTCTTCGAAATCATCTCTCGAGATTATCTTCTTTCTTTCCAGCTTTTTCCGCTTCCTTATATAAATTCTCTCAACGTGTTGCATGCAATACGGTGTACCGCCTCTCCATGTTGTGATGCACCATCCCAAATGCGGTCGCTCAAAAACTCCCTTTATTCCCCTATGACGGCTCTGGATATAACACATATTTTCATATTACATCGGATCACTTCATTACGGACCCATCGCATGAACCAACCCCAATTGTCCACATTTTCTCGCATCCACGATTCCAAATGCTAGAGGAATGATTTTATTCTCTCGCATCGTATCCACACGCCATCAATAATCTACCCTTATAACTACCCAATAAGAATCCAACATTAATAGTTATAACGGGCCTTAAATGTTTAAACGCTGCAACGCAATGCACGGTCCATAAGCCCAAACTATGGATTTAAATATTTTTACATTATTATCCGAAGTATCACACGTCAATAATTTAAATTTTGTACTGGAGTAGTCCGAGCAATCGCCTCCAATATCTCGTGGAAGCAATGTATATGATCCTTCCCAAGTGCCAAATAATTGTTCAATTGCTCTTTCTCGCCACGCCAAAGTTTACCGTACGTCGGTGCACACCGGATATTTTGTTTCTATAATCATACCGATTTGTTGAATCGTTAGAGAGAGATCCTTCTTTAAATGTTGTCGAACACATCCCGCAATCAAATTAGATGTGAGTTGTAAGTGTTTGCGGTCTCCCGCGTGGTCTTCTACAACATGGGGTTTTTATTTGTGATGATCCTCCATGTGTGGTCGAGCCCTCTTCGTGTCTAGCGTATAATCTCCAAGGACAACTACCTTTTTTGCATTTCATAATAAGTCGTGTTTTACAACTTTCTTGTACCCAACATTGAACGTTTTTCCTAACACTCCAATCACAAATTACCCAATTTAAAGCCGATTTAGAAGCAAATATTCTATTTTCACTAACTCATCATCGAGTCCTAAAAGATATTCATTCGCGCTAAACGGTCAAACATCTCAAAATTATTTAACGCTTCTACGGATGGTGTCTCTCGGTCATCCGTAACTAACAACAATGTGTATCGCATCTCTCAATTTTCTCATCTTCGATTCATCGATCGATCGTCGTGTAATCCTCTCCTGCTTTCTTCTTCATTTGAATAATACGGACCGCCATCATCTTGCTTCATCCTGATCATCACTTAATTCCATTATCGTTGGATCAACACTACTTCGTCATCAATATTATCACTAAATTACAATGCCATACGTAGTACTACTACTACCGCCAAAAAAATTATATAGTGGCACTGGTTTGGTTGTTGATAAATTATATTGTTATCGTCAATAGTGGATACTTGATATAAATTGGTTTGATCGTAGGTAGGATAGGAATTGGTTTGATCGTAGGTTTGATAGGAATTGGTTTGATCGTAGGTTTGATATGAATTGTTTTGATCGTGGGTTTGATAGGAATTGGTTTGATCGAGGGTTGGATAGGAATTGGTTTGATCGTAGGTTTGATAGGAATTGATTTGATCGTGGGTTGGATAGGAATTGATTTGATCGTAGGTTATTAATAATATTATTTTATTAATAATTATTTATAATAAAATCTGATGGCTGGTGCTTGGTCCAGCAGAATTTGGTCAATTTTTTTGTTGGGTTTTAGGAACTAGAGGGGGTCCACCGATTAGAACTCAAGCTGTCACACACCAGCCATCAACGGTGTACCAGAAAGCACGACATTTTTTACGGAATTTCTCACGAAAAGGAAAATAAAGAAGCGTAAAAAGAATAATTCTAACCTGAATGCTGAAAGTCTCAACTCCGAATCTATGTTCCCTCGAACAAGAAGAAAATTCTTCACTCCAGGAATCGAGTTCTATTTTAGAATGGAATTCTTCACAGTGATTCCATGTAGCTGTTGAGAAATGGGTTAATTAAGGGTTGAATTAGCCTCGTAATAATTATTACCATTGGCTAATTAGTTCATATATATTCAACCTTTTATTTAAAAGGGGTTGCTTCTATTTTTTTTCCTTTTTAGAATAGATACTGTACCAATAGTGGTACCAACGCCTTCTATTTTTTTCCTTCTTAGAATAGATACTGTACCAATAGTGGTTTCAACGGTTAAAAAATAAATTCATCTAAGTGAATATATAAAATTAAATATCATAGTGATGATGCTATAGACCGTTGCAAGGCAATGTTAGTTATCAAATGATATACTCAAACTTATGTTATTGATTACTATGAGGCATTTGCATCAGTTGTAAAAATGAACACCGTAAGGATATTATTATTTATTACGGTAAATAATGATTGGAACCTTAATCAAATGGATGTGAAAAATTCATCATGTCACAAAAAATATTTTTAATCTTGTTTGTAGATTAAAAAAGTTGATTTATGAGCTAAAATAATCTCTAAGAGCATGATATGATAAACTTAATTATTTTTTAATCTCTTACAATTTTAGAGTTAGTGGTGTCAATTCATCTTTATTTATGAAACACAATTTAAATGGTACAACAATTGTATTGGTTTATGTTGATAACTTAATCATAATAAAAATTAATCAAATAAAAATTAAATTAATAAAGAAAAACCTAAGCAAAAATTTAAAATCAAAGATGTAATAAAATTATAATATTTTTTAAAATAGAAATTGCTTATTTACAAAAGAGACTATTTCTATCTCAAAGGAAATACATACTTGACTTATCTAAGAAAATAAAAAAATAGAATGTAAGTAATTATCAATTCTAATTGACTCAAATGTAAAACATAACACCGAATATGGTGAGCCATTGAATGATATGAATCACTTTCAACGGCTCATAGAAAAATTGATCTACTTAACCTTTACTCGACAGATGTATCATTTGTCGTAAGCTAAATTTTTAAATTTATGCACTCAACGAGAACATCACATTTAGATGCTATTAATATAATATTAAAGTATCTAGAAGGTACTCCCAAAAAGAGAATTTGGTTAAGAGGAAATGATACTTATAATACATGTGGTGTCGTAGAAAACTTTGATAGAAAATTAACTATGGGGTTTTATATTTTTGTGAGCGGCAATTTAGTCACATAAAAAAGCAAGGAGCAAAATATCATGACACGATCAAGTGCAAAAGTGAAATATCAAGCAATGACCTCAATCGCGAGCGAATTAACATGAATCAAGTAAGTGCTAGCCAACTTGAACATCGATGTCAACGAACCAATGAAGATGTTCTGTGACAATCAAGTAGCAAGATATATTGCAATAAATCCCGTCTTTCATGAGCGCACCAAGCACATCAAAATCAATTGTCACTTCATTAGAGAAAAATTCAATCAAAAGATAATAAAATCTCATTTATTAAGAGTGAAGATCAATTGACCGATATCTTACCAACGGTTTAAACATCAAGGCCTTCGAGAATATATTAAACAAGTTAGGATTATACGATCTCTACCATTCTAGCTTGAGAGAGTGTTAAGAAATGAATTAATTAGAGGTAGAACTAGTATCAGAATAATTATCATTATTGACTAATTAGTACAGATACATCCAACCTTTTATTTAAAAAGGGTTGCTTCTATCTTTTTTCTTTTTAGAATAGACATTGCATCAATAGTGATACCAATGATATTCTTAGATACCAATGGTAACTTAAGTTACCATTGTTGTTATTACTTCCAACTACATATACTGATTGTATTACGTTGTAAAATTACTCAGTAAAATTATCTTTCAACTTTCATCACATAAGCATTCTTCAAAAATTATTGACAGTAGCCAAACACAATAGTTGATCTACGCGTCGTTTCCCGAGCTGTTAACATATATTGCTGGTAAATCTTCAAGGTCAGCACTTCCTTAATTTTTATTTTTTTGTGTTATTAGAATGAAATATTAATATCCTTGATTCATAAAATTGAAATTTATTTACAATTGATATCAACCTTGATTCTTAAATTAGTACTAAAAGAAATAATATTCAACTTTGCCGGTCCTAATTAATTCTATTTGATTTTTTTTTCATTTATTTTGCACACAAGCTCTAACGGCGGAGACGCGGAGTGATGTGTGATTTTTCCTTTTTTTTTTTTAAATCTACAAGAATGTTCCATTATTAACTAGTACATGCACATAATTTCTTGCCAATGACCACCATTCACAAACTTAAAAATAAAAAAAGTTTATGCAACTTGGCGTGCAGCCATTGAGCGAGTAAGAAACAGTGTCAGGAGCACTGAGCTGCTTACTGCATTACAGTGCAATAGTTCATCGATTGAGTACTTGCTGCAGTCACTGATAGATCTCATTGGACGCCTAAGATGGAGGCAACGCAGCAAGTGACAGTAGCAGCAAGTTTGTAAGATGGAATCTCCAGCTGTATGATTTTACAGAATGCTGGACTTTTTCATTTATTAAAAGTGCATAATTAAATTCTTTGTGAATTTGACAGCTAGAATTCACCAATTTTAAATGGGACGGAGAGAAAAAAAAAGAGAAGTAATAGTTAAGTCAGAAAACCTAGAAAAAAAAAGTACTCTTATCGCTAGTTAGGATTCGGAATAAATTCTCAAATTAATCTCTATTTAGGACTCAGAAAATCCATTTGTTTTTCAAAAGAGAAAAAATAAAAAATCTTTCGCATCTGTAAGCATAATTTCAGGATTTTTAATATGTATTAACATGCTCCGGACTTTTTTCGGACCATTTTTGGTGGTCCAGAAAAAAAATTCGCATCATGATTTTTTTTACGGCTATATGGTTCGATTTTTTAATTCGGGCCTTTTTTTAATGCTCAAAGTAATAAATTCTAAATAAATACTGAACACAATTTTAAAGTGAAAAATAATAAATGATTTTTCATTTTTGAGGCGTTTAGAAGAAATGCTTTTTCATTTTTTTTAGTTCTTTTGTTATTGAATTCAGTGATCATCTGCAATCCTTCATTCTTAATTTCACTCTTTATAATATGAAAATTATTCCTTCCGAGCGTCCCAAGGTAATAAACTATATATTTTTTATACGAATATCTTTCCACTTCTACTAAAAATGCCAAGAAAAAAACTCTTTCCTCATTTTCTGTCATCTCCCTCATGAATAAGTTTTATCTCCGCTGGGAAAAGAATAATTACTCCAATGGTGCTACCTCCAAACTTTTTCATATTTAATTTTTATTGGTAATGATTCTTTTTGTTTAATTTTTAATTTTTAATTATGTGTTATGAATTAATTTTCATACAATATTGATTTTGTTCAGCATTTATTTAGAATTTTCATATAATATGGATTAATTTTCATACATTATGTGGTACGAGATAAAAATTTAGACCAACATATCCGGGGTATTTAAAAAATATATACAAAATTTATTAGTTTTCACTTTAAAATTTTGTTCAGCATTTATTATAATTTATATTTATTATTTTATTTTAGATGTTTAGTAAAAATAATGGCCCAATTAAAAAGTTGGACCATGTAGCCGTGAAAAAAAAATTCAATTTTTTTCCAGACCATCATATCTGACCAAAAAAAAAAAATCTTGGCCATGCTAGTAAAAAAACCCTCCAATGATGCTAATACATGCGAACATTTTTTTTACTTTTTCTATTTTAAGAAAATGTGGAAAATCAATTCGTTGTTCCATACTTCCATGGATAAATCCAGAATCAATTATTTATATATCTCCAATCAATTATTTATAAATCTAGATATATATATAGTTTTAAATTGTAAAAAAAAAAACATTATTAAACTGGCAAAAATGTCGGTACCACAAGTTGTGAATCCGAGAACTGTTCAAATTCATGAATCATAAATGTTTATCTCTGCATCTTTTAATGAAAGATGTCTTAGATTTCCGGCTTCCATCAATATAAACTTGAAGAGCAGCAGAGGGAAGATATGGAGGTCATTTCAATAGTAAAACCATCATGCTCTCCGGATTCCTTGTACCACAAATAAGTGAAGTTGTTATTGTTGCCAACAACTAGTTTCATTTGAACTTTGAACACCAAACATCTTTTAAATTTTTGCCAAAATAGAACAACTCTGTAATAAGTCCACGCTAGCTAGCATAAAAGCTTAGAAGAATTGCCTATTTCTAAAACAAAAATAAATCATATATAAGCTTAGAAATATAAGATTATAACGAATAACGAATTAGTTTACAAAATAAAACACAATGGTTAAAGTTTTTAGAAAACAAAACTTAAATACTGGGTCAAAGATAAACATTTCAAGTATTTGCTGGCTCAATTTGCTTTATCTTACAAGAAATTAAATACCCCCCTGTCGTTAGTCGTCACCTCACAATCACCTATTGACCTCCCATGCATGCTCTCTTGTCCAACATTTAAATAATAATAATAATAATTTACATGTGTTAATTTTAGTTTAATCAATTGTGCATTTTAGTTGAAAAGAGTGTATATTCTGTCTAGAAAATTGTATATTTTTTTTTATGTCGAACAAAATATACATTATGCCTAGAAAGAGTATTTCAGAAGAGTTTGAATAATAAATACCTAATTTAAGATAATCATTGAAATATGGAAGTAAGTATTTGCACAAGGAAAAAGAAAATGAGAATTCACTAAAAGAATAAGATTAGAGGTTTTTTGTAAAATAAATGAGATCGTTTTTTTTTTCTTTTTTCTTTTCTATTTTGAAGCATAAGATCAGATTTAATATTAACGAACCACACAATTGTTTTATATTTAATGATGTATTTAGAAATAAAATTATTTAAGTGCATATTACCTTATTGTCATTATCTCATTCAAAATAATACATTCATAGAAGATAATAGAAATGGTATCAAGGAGATCCTACACAATTTTATACGAGTCATACAGAAGCTGTTATTCAAGGAAAAATCATGAAAAAATAAAGCCTTTAAAAGGTCAAACTTGGAGAGCTTGCGTCAAGTACACCTCTTAACATCACATTGCCCAAAATCCTGAAAATTAAAACAAATTATTCTTGTCTGAAAGGGCACTTATGTTTTTAACTTCTTATGCAATTTGTGCATTTTCAACATACCCACATTGAAATGTTAATTTTTGGAGCCTTTGATGCCTCTTTACTTTCTTCCTCTGAAATACAAAAGAAAATAACAGTTACATAAGGAAAATAATAAATGATGTTTGTTATTTCAATTAATCCTGTATTTCTTCAGAAAAGATAACAAAACCATGATGGACAAATTTAAAATGGCGCTCTACTAAAATATTGAGCAGGAATAGCAATAAAGATTAGCCTCAATTTCTTTATTGTTTAGCAGAAAATTTGCAATCTAAACCTCATTTAGTTCACTAATTGCAACAGACCAACTAACACAACTGCTAGCCTAAAGAGTGAAAAGTGATCCTCCCAACTTCAAGTGATTAACCTTTTTTCCAAATCTAATCATGTAATTCACTACATAAAAATTCTTACACTCCTTGATAGTAAAGCATTAGAAAATCAAATGCTGAAAAAGAAAATAAGAAGCAAAGAGGAAGAGATTAAACCAAAGGGGATGGTGGAAAGAGATTTTGGGTTGGGATCTTGACCTAGCTCATCCACAATCGGGCACATGTCATGCTGTCCAGAAGCCAATTCTGCTTTAAATTTTGTGCATGGTTCACACTTCACACAAGCAATATTGACACTTGTTGCAAGCGAGATTGCACCATTGGTGAAATGATGTGAAATTTGCTGTGAAATTTGATGTAATGATGCATTTTAATGTTAAAAAGATATTGATAAACTATATTTGATAAGTTATGTTTAAGAAAATCAAGACTGGACTGTTGTCAGCAGAACTTGTACATAACTGAGACTTTGAAAAATACTTTAAAAAATATAAATACAATCATAAAAGTTCTCAAATTTTACCAAAAGATGTATTTTATTATTTATCAGGTATTTATAATCTTAAAAAGGGTATGAAATAAGAGAAAAAAGAAAAGAAACCTGAGCTGAAGCTTTGTTACTGGTGTTGTTCCGAAAAATATTTTAAAAATAGGAATACAAACTGGAAAGATACCAAACAACATAAAAAGATGTATTTAAATGTTTATTAGGTATTTATAATCTTGAAATGGTGTATTATGTATAGAAATTTAAAAAAATGGCCTGGAGCCTGCTTTAAACAGTGGAGAGCTGAAGCAATGGTTCCCAAGGTATTTTTGGCATTTTGTGAGATTTTTTATTAATAAAATGCGAAAGATAGATTACAGGATAGGCAAGAATATCCATTGATTTTTTTCTATATGTATTTATCATATATAAGATTTGACTGTTTTTTAAGCAAACGTTGGGATTTGACTGTTTTTTTTCTATATGTATTTTTTATAAGATTTATCATATATAAGATCTGATCTGTGAGAAGAAAATGTTGACAAGATTTGACTGTTTTTGAACTTTTAAGGTTGAGATCGAAAAAATCATATAAAATCACATAAATCTCAAATAAAATTTTAGTATGCATGTACATCCGGTATATATTTACAAAACCACAAAGTTTCGATGCTATTGGATAAATAGGTAATTTATATAATTTTTTTTCTTTATTGAACGATACAAGATATTTATATATGCATTGAAATAAATTTGCACCTGATAATATGTGTAAAGATTTCATGGTGCTGATCTCTGTTGTAAACAATGACTTTCATAGTCAATTCCATTAGAAGGCACCATTTCTGACATCTGTTTGTAACAGCTCAAAATTGATCTACAATATACTGCATCTGATGACTCAGTACTAACAATTGTAGCATATTAACAAAGTCTCAACTTACTGTCTAACACAATACTTCAACACAACAGATAGTAATATAGGTGGTCGATGGTCGTCCTAGTTTTAGAGCCCTGCACATCCTTATAAGTAGAAATTGTTTGTCCCGAAGAATACTTGTATCAGCAACAGCCAATCCAGACGCCTTAAAAACCTATCAAAGAAAACACAATAAATACTCAGCAAACATAGTTGCTCTCGATCTGACAAATGACATTGAAAAAAAATGTTCTTTAATTACTGCAAATATTGTACCATACCATATATGTGAATATAAAACCAACTTTATTGTACATTGATATAATACTAACTTGCTATGACAGTGTGGTGAGAAGTAGGAATTTTTTTTAGCACTGACAGCTTTGTCCCTACTCTATAAAGTCTTTTCTTTGAGAACCCAAAGGTCAACAAAAAATAAATTCAAGCTGGTTAAGCTGTTGTGATTCAAATTTATATAAAGGAATCAACATGGTTCATGTAGTATGAAACAGTCAGGGGCAAAATAGTTTGTTACTGTTTGACTTCACCATGATTTGTAAGTCTTCAATATTCATGTGCCATTAGTAAATAACTGGAGATGGTCATCAAAATGCAAGTATTCAGTTGTAATAAAACAAATAAAAAAGGAGGAAGCACAGAAGAAGTAAAGAGGCTAGAGGCTACAATAATAAGGCTTTGTTCCCTTTGTTTTATCCTCTCCAGAGCTTCACCTCTTGATTTCAAAGCTGAGTTAAATAGCTGGTCTTTTCTTTCCATCTCTGTATAGTTAATGAATATCAACATTGACAGCCATATTACAGAAATGTAATGTTATTTTTTCTCACATGCAAGTGTGATAAGATACATGACTCGTTACAAAAAGAGTCGCAAAATGATTTCTTGCATTCTTTATATTGATACTGAATTCAGGATTCACCAACAAATTATATTTTCAAAACTGACAAGAGTTTTACATCAGTTCTGGATGTCATTTAAGATTTCACTAAAATTCAATTCTTAACCAACAAAAATGAACAACATATAATTTTATGTCCATCATAAAAAAACCTTCATATTTAAGAAAATATTTAGTAATCTAGTTAGAACAATATAATGAAAAATGACAAACATAAAAGTAATGTCGGCAAATCAGAATCAGATTTGCCCATGTTCAGAGTAATTTTCTTCTGAAAATCAATAGTTATATCGTTGACTTGGTTATCAACACTGGAATCTAAGAGCAAAAAACTTTTACTCTTTATTATTGCCAAATTATTTGCTACAGAATGTCTCAACTCATCCCTTACTTACTGAAATTATTTAGATCATGCCATCATTCTCTAGTTATATAAGACAAAAAATTGTGTTAATCTCATTTGAATTGTAATTACATTCAATAAGTCAATCACTCGATCCATTAATGAGGCTGGAACGCATTCAAAGTCGATATATTGGATCTAAATTTTATGTTCTATTTTGTACCCCTTATTGGAACTTTATAAAGTTTGATTATTTGAAAGAGCTGCTGAAGAAGTGAAGAGTCCCAGTTGCACAAGCTAGGTAGACTTAAGTTCGCCATTTTTTCACATGAAATATGATTTATAGTTACAGGAGTATACATCGAAGCTATTATTTTGCATATATTTTTTTTGTAGATAATTTAATAATCAGGTTATTTTGATGGATATACATCCAATAGTAATAGTACTGCTTTTATACTACTAAATTTATCTTCAAAAGATAGTTTGAAAAATTAGTTCTAAAATCTCAATTTATATCTTCCCTCTGACCATGTTCAGAATTTGAGCAACTGCAAGGCAATATTTATCGCATCAGATGGGGCAGGTATCTGAAATTGTGGTCATAACGAAATATACCAAATCCCTTGACTGCTCAGGATACAAATATTACCCACCTATTCATTCAATAGCAAAACCTTATTAGTTCTAACAAAATATTATAACTTTTTATTAATGTCAACCACAGACGCAGGCAATTCTCCAGTCAGATAAATATGGTGGCGAACCGAACGAAGTACTGTCTTTTTTACATATTTAGTACCAAAAGTTTGGTTCAAGGCTACTAATTAACTGTGAAAAAAATATTTCAGCCAACGAATATGATCGATATAATTAGCTATCCTTAAACAACTAGAAAAAAAAAGAGAAAATGATAGAAAAGAAGTTCAACCATTTTCAATGTACACAAAACTTCCATCCAACTTCAAGCACATTACACAAACAAGACAGATATCCTTACCAACTAAGAAAGCAACACTAAACGAAAGTTTAATACAGAACATGAGTACATGACAAAAACATACTAGTACTACCTATCTAAAACTAAAGAAACATCAAAGTTACAAAATCTTAAACCCTTAGTTGATGGTATGTTTAGTGTTGCCATAACCTAAAACAAACTAAATTCCCATCACCTCAAACAAACCCAAAAGACCAAAACCGTCATGTTCACGACTCACCGACGAACTCCAGAAAGACTGCAACAACTCTTTCAAGGATGTATCCCACCTGAACTACCACCACCGCTACCACCTACGCCTCCCACACCAGGTACTATACCAAAGCCACCGACACCGCCGGTACCAGGTAAACCACCAACAACACCGCCACCTACAGCAGGAAAACCACTAACACCGGCAATGCCACCGATACCACTCAGTCCTCCGAGGCCACCATTTGGTCCAAGGCCTACTACACTTCCAGCACCGATGCCACCACCGACAGTTGGCAGCCCAGGAAGGTTGCCATAGCCACCATAGCCTGTGCCACCACCGACTACAAAGTTCTTTTGGTCATTGAGGCCTTTTGGGTTGGAGTTCCGGTTTGGAATTTCCCTCGCTTCTGTTTGAGCTAGAAAGAGCGCAAGGGCTATCACTAGAGCTTGTAAGTTGTAAGGCTTTGCACTGGCTCTCCATTTCTGATATTTTTTGTTGTGCAAGGAAGGGTTTTAGCCTGTTAGGTCTTATATAGATGAAAAAGAGGGGAAGGGGGTAGTTGGAAAGAGTTAAGAAGGGGATTGATGGCTAGACGGATAATTGTAAATGCAAGAGGATTTATAACTCTGCATGCATTTTGATTGCTCTGTGCAACAGTTATTAGGATTACACAGGAAAAAAGAAAGGTGTCACGAGGTGGCGAAAAGAGAACAATACCTATTGAGTGAGTTGTTCTGACACTAGTACACAGGAAGTAAATTGGATGGAGATATGTTTGACTGGGAAGTCCTGTTGCTATCTAGTATCTACACAGGAAAAAGACTCCATAGCTGCTAACTTACGCTTCACTCATAACAGTTTTTAAATTGGTTAATTTGTACTTAACCTAAACATTTGGATTTGAAATTGAAGGTAGATATTCTATTTGATTCAAATCATTCAAGTTTTCTTTGGCATCTTTTGCAAAACACTTTTAATAGATGGTCGAGCTTCAGGTACGGTTCTAAGCTTGAAATGGTCGCCAACACCAAATATGACATTTCTTTTCATATCTCTTTGTTTCTTGCTAGCATTCAACTGCCATTCAAAGTAGTACCTTTGCGTTTGGAGTTAGAAAGGGCTGACAGATTGATAATGGTTTATTTTCACAATGGGCACAAACAATGATCTTAATATTCCTGTTCTCCACAACGGCAATGCGTCGGGCATAGAGCTGCACAAAATGATTGTGGCTCGTACTTTGCTCGGGATCAGTTCATAATTTAGCTCATAAATAGCTTGTTCATTATCAGCTCGAGATGGATTGGCTTGAGCTAAACTCGGCTCGTCATTTTCATGAGCCCAGCTTACACAGGATCGACTTGTCAGCTCATTATGTTATATTATGGGCTGTCAGTTATATTTTTCATAATAAAATAATTTAAATAATAAACTTATCCAAACTCCTAAACTCAAAATCATTCACTAAATTTACTTTATCCCCATGATGTCTCTTTTTTCCCTTTTTTCTTTTGAGAAAGTTAATAATAGCTCCGAGTCTTTCTCTTTCTGCTCTTCAATCCCAACTAAACGCCCTTTAGTATATTTTGGCTTGTAAGCCAGTTCGAGTTGTGACAAACCGAGTTCAAGCTTGATCTTTCAACTCAAAAACGCATTATGAGCTAGGACAACTCAACTCGTATCTTCATGAGTCGAACTTGAGCTTAACCCAGCTCACTCGAATTCAGCTCATTCCCTAATCCAGCACAATGTTCCCAAGCCAGGTCTATTTTGCCTCCTCTTGGACGTGATGGAGAATAGAGATGAAAGTAGCATTAATCCATTTGACCCAATATTACTAGTTGACAAAATTTATGACAACTGAAAATAACTTGATATATTAATATCAGAATTGATTGCATTAATCCAGTAACACGAAGTTGCTTATTTGTTTCATTGGTTCTAGTCTGGACTAACTGACACCAAGTGTTGGAGCTAACTAAGTCATATGTCCAAATTTCCAATTAATAACACGAGTCTAATGCCATATGTTAGTTTGAGTTAAAACTTTGGAACAGACATTTCATCAAATACCTATAAAGCATTCGGTTGTTCAATAACATTTTAAGTCCAATAGAGTGGTTCCTAACGTCCAGATGCTAATTACAAGTTAAATCGCATGATAGAATCATACAATCGATCACTTACAGCTCGAAATAAAGAATTTTGCCCTGTACTTTGGAGCTTCTCTTCGTGTGTTGTCCGTTGGATGTCATATGTAGAACTGCATTTAGAGATGACTCCAGAAAACAAAAGAAAAAAAAAATGCAAACTAAAGCGAACATAAAAATGGTTTAGAATATTTTTTAATTCCCTCCATAAATTTGCATATAATGACCAGTTTCCGATCTCAATCTTGGAAGAAATGGTAAAGCAGCAAACACCGAAAAAAAAAAAGAAATGAGGAGAAACGAGTAAGTAAAAAAGAAAGAAAAAAAATGGGGTTTTGTTAGGGTCGCAAACGTATCAGATTCGGATAGATAATAGTTTAGATTCGGATAGATAATAGTTTTATTATATTCGTATCCGTTATAATTTTTTAGATATAAATTTAAATTCGGATAGTTTCGGATATAGATACATATCAAATATTCAATATAGATCAAATATCGGATATAGATCGATATGAATATGAATATAGATATATTTTGAATATTAAGTAAAGATATTATATATTTTATTGAAAAATAATTATATATTAATTTTTATAGAATCATTAATTATAAAAATTAAATATTAATTATCATTATATTAGTAGTTTAAATATATAAATGAATTATAAATAAAATATGATATATTAACATAAATTAGATATAAAATTAGTTAGATTTATAATGTAAAAAAATCTAATTAAAAATAAATAATGATATTTTTTTGGATATGTATTTAGATAAAAATAGATAATATTCGATTAGATACTTTCGGATAATGTTAGATTTTGACAGATAATAATTAAATAGCCGGATACAGATAGATAATAACTAAGTCATATTATTATCCGTTAAATTTTTTCAAATATGGATACAAATTAGATAATTTTTATTATTTTTCATATCAGATGGATAAAATCAGAGGTTTACAACCCTACGTTTTGTGCTCGACGGTCAACGGGAAATAGTTTTGCCTCGGTTTTATTGCACAAGCGATCTTTAACGTACCGAACCAAACCAGACTGATATCTGAGTTGGGTGAACCATCTGGTTCGGATCGAATATAAGATTTCTGATAACACTGAAATATATGTCATGTGAGTTGTGTGGGAGACTAAGAGGATGACTAGTCAATCTCTTTGGTTTCCTGGTCGATGGTGGTGTTGGATAGTGTTTTAAAATTATCCAATCGGGTCAGATTTGATCTTCAAATCCGATTGGGTCAACTCGACTCATCAAATCCAATCGAGTCGACCTGACCCGTCAAATTTGACCCCTCCCGATCCGAAGACAAAACCCATCTAACCCAGAGACCGGCTGATCCATGGGTCAACCATGGATCGCAACCATATTTTTCCAAACCCGAGGTAAACCTGAACTGTCTAAAACCCGACTTGCCCTCTACCCGCCCCGCCAACCCGCCCAAACCCGTATAAAAAACCCGTTAAACCCGTCCAAATTCAAAAAAAAAAAACAAACAATATTTGAAATTTTAACATTTATTTGATTTTTTTGACAATTTATTTAATAAACGGAAAAATACATATTTATTTTATTTAAATTTTTAACATTTTATTTCAATTTTTGAGTTATTTTTAAATTTTATAAAAAAATGATGATCCAAAAACGGACCGACCCGACCCGCTTCATAGTCCTAAAACAGATTATGACCACACCCTCTCAAAACAAACTCATCAAAATCTGTCCCAACTAACTCGTCTTCCCATCTTAACCCGGCCCGACTTAACCTGTTGGACCGTCCGGTTTTTGAATATCGAATACATTAGGCCTCTCCGGAAATTGTAGTTGTCTACTCGCTGTAATATTATTAGCAATAATATATATATTATTAGCAATAATATCGAATACATTAGGCCTCTCCGGAAATCGTAGTTGGTTCAATAATATTTTTTTTAGTGCTGATTTTCAAAAATTAAAAACCATAACTTAAAAAGCTCAAAATGCTCCAAATTTTTGCATCCCATGAGATTTTCATATAAAGAATTTAATGAGAATGATAAATTAAAATTTCGAAATGATTTGATATGTTTTTTGAGTTAAGCTCACGGAAGAACTCTGTGAGCTTAAGCTCACGGTATCTCCACTATATATATATATATGGTCAGGGCTTCATTGCCTTATGGAATTTTGAATTAACAGTTTTCGAAAAATTACTAAAGAATAAAAAAAGTACGGTCTTATACCTACAAAGAGAGTAACTGTTCTTCAATAAATTACAGTTCTAGTAATAATATTAATATGACAAATCAACTCTATATATATTTTGCATGAGTCATTGAAATTCTTAGCCATCATTTCTTAAGTCTAATAATTTAATAAAGATCACAATTTTTATTTTTCTAACATGAATAATGTTTAATAAGTTTTATAATGTTAATTAAATAGCGTGCTATAGCGGTGCTATAGCATTTTTCAAACTCGAAAGTTATGTTATGGTCTAACATTACGTTGTGTCAAGCTATGACTTCTATAGTGGTAATAGCGACTGCAATAACACATAGTGCACAACAATAAAATAGCACACTATTCGACATAAATTATATTTTTTGTTCAAAATTAATTTTGTACAATTTAAGAGGTCTAAACTTATATAATTAAATGAATATAATTACATAGATAATTTTGAAACACCTCCACAATGACGCGATAATTGATATTTAGAACCTTAATGTTAAATGAATGTATTTACATAGATATTTCATTTAATACAAAAGTAGAATGCTAAGTAGAGACTACATAAATTCAAGTTTAGTTATTGATAATATTTAGCTCAACTCCTAGATCATTATAGGGGTGCGCTAAAATTTACTAATGATTAAGAATTATCATTTAATTTATACTCCTATATTTAGCTTTCATCAAATATTATAGTAAATACCATTTTTCTTAATAAAAGTGAAATAATCCACAATTTTGAATGGAACCGAGTAATAAGATATAGTGTTCTCATAACGGTTTAATCTGACCGAACTACTGGTACAAGAAAGAGACTAATCGCCATAAAGTAGGAACACACATTACAAGATGAAAAAAGGAAGTCGCTCTATCTACTATCTAAACTGTAAACTAACACTGAGAAATATAACCAAAACAGAAACGTTAGAACTAGAGCGTATCATTCATCTAAATATCTAATCAACATAAGGAAGAATCAAATTTGATGGATTACAGGAACACAAACCAGGAAAACCCAAATGAAAAAAATATATATATATGTACATCTTAAAGTGAATGAATTAACCCTCATATTTATCTTAAAAATGAAATAAAAATAAAAGACTAATCTCCACTGTAATCTTATTATCAGTATGCATGTTTTTTTTTCCTTTAAAAAAAAAGAACTCTCATTAGGTCCGACATTAATTTTTTTTAAATAATTTTCCTTTTTTCTTTTCTGAATTTGAACCTACATCTCTGAAGGCAAGATTTGTCACTATCTGCGTTAGGAATATAACTCTCAAAATGCATGCTAAAGGATTCAAAAAATAAGTTTAGTTATTCACATCAGTTATTACTAAAATTGTCAAAAACACATAAATGATAGCTATTATTTCTCTCTCTACTCCTTATTAAGTACACAAGTGTCTGATCCTACAACGGTCTAGATTTTTTATTGAATTTCTAGAGCTAATATCAGACATCAAATTGAGTTATTCGTCAAATAATATTATTATCTCTATGACAATTTGTTTTGAAGTTATAATTTTCGCTCAATTTTGATTGTTGCACGAAATGTTTCATAATTTAAGAGTATAATTGCTCTAATTTATTTTTTTAGATTACCATCAATTATGAACTTTAATTTTTCTTAAATTTTGAATGTTAACTTTCTCTCAATACTGCATTTATTTTACATATATCTATGATTGAAATTTATATTAATTACTAAATTATTTTTATTTTTATTTTCTTTCTTTTCACATAAAGATATGAATTTTTATATTTTTAAAAGACATCACAGTAACAACACACGAGCAAGATGCTAGTATATTTATTAATTGTGTTTAGACTAATGAATATCTTTTAGTATTAAAATTTGTACTTTATACTAGCTGAGTGTAAATTCTTTGATGAATTAAAATGCATTATTGATATTTGAGATATGAGTTCAAAGAAGCTAAGTATTCTTGTTAGTAGGTGTTTTCTACCTTAGAATTGCTCACAACCGGACGGTCTAATCGGCCTGTTTTTATTTTTCAAACTTATTTGATTGATTAATTGTAAAAATATCTAAAAAACTTTTCCTTGGGCGCTAAGTTGAACAGGAAAAAAACAATTAACGTCACCAGCAATTTTGTGTATTTTCTCAAAAAATTATGTAGTCCAATCATGTGTGGGCTTGGTCTAAGCCCAGTCTGAGCTTCGTTTCTTTTCATACAAAGCAATAAAAAATAATTAATTTTAAGATGCAACCCGGCCCAAAGATTTCAAACTAAGCAAAGCATCTACCTTAGGCCAGCTTTGCTTTTGTTCTCATTCTTTGCCAAAAGACGGACAAAAAGAAAAAGAAAACAGGGAGTAAAGAACCTCTAAATTCTAATAAAAGAAACATATAAATTAACAAAGTGCCTGACTGCCCGAGCACCAAGTTTAAACTTAAACCATAGTACATGGTACAATTCTCTCTCTGTCCTTTTCATGTTAAAATCATCACTGGAACCAAGATAAAACTTGTTCTTCATACATGCAGAACTAGGCCTGATTATTAGTCTTGACCTATAAATCTGAGTCGTTGTAAACAAAAAGAAGAAAAACTAAGAGAGAGAAATGGGAAGGCTTGCTGCTCTAGGAAGCCCAAGAGTATTGTTCAAGGGAAGTGCATTGTTGCTATGCATTGTTCTCTTGGTGTTTTTACACACACAGGAGAATAATAAATTTGTTACAAAGGTTCCACATGAAGAGGACCGTTCTTCAATGGAGGAGAGGGTTTCGTCAAGAGATGGATCTATGGAGAGTGCACAATTCATTCATCTGAGCAGCAAGAGGAGGGTGCCTAAAGGGCCTGATCCAATTCACAATAGGTAATTTATTTTTTCAAGTCACTTTTTTTAAAAAAAATCTTCAAGTTAGTTTCATGTGTGAATGATAATTCACATGTTAAGCAGTTCCAGTTGTTAAAAACCATTTTCACACTTTTTGCTCCTATTGAAAGTGTAAGATGTATGATTTGGAAGGAAAAGCTTTAAAAGTGTTTTTCTATTAAAATTATGTTAGTATAGTTTTTTAGCAAAGAAAAAAGAGCTGAACCAATTTGCACAATTTATTGGTATGAATAATGCAAGAATTAACCATATTGGTACTAGACTTAAGTAATAAATGGGAGATGCTTAAAAATGTAGATGACAATTTTGCTAATTATTACTTGATCCATTGAATTCAGCCTATACCAAAAAAGTTTAAAAAAAAACTAGGTACATAAATGCAAAAAAGAAAAGAAAAATAAATAAAACACAAGATAATGTGGTAGAGTGGAGAAAATAATGATGACAACTCTATACAATGTTCTGACCACAAGTCCACAGCAAGCTTAGTACAATTTGGGTTCAACAATTTACCCTATTGGAAGTTGCAATAACTACAAACTACAAAGAGAAGAGAAGAGATTCAATTATCATTATTTTGGTATCCATAAAGTTTATTTATTTTTTTATGTATAAAATTAAAAATATAAACCGTTAGATGTATTCTATATCATCTCAATTATATGTATATGAAAAATCATAAAAATTTAACTTCATTTGAATAACTATCAAGTAACGTATTTAAATTATAAAATTTGGTCCGTTGATTTTATTAACGCTTGATGCCTATATAAATAATATCGAAATGATATAATTTTTTGTATACATATATAAGATGAATCAATTAGTTTTGTTATTTAAAAATTTGAATAATAATTATTTGATATTTAATTTTAATGACACCGATGTAACATCAAAATGATGATAATTTAATCCCTTCTTGACTACAAATTTGCACCGTATAGTGAGTCAGTTCAGAACTTTTGACAGGAAGATATTTTGTTAACCCAATGTCAAGTACCAACAAACACTGTCACTCAAATTGACTTCAAATCTCCTTGTCATTTTTTCTACCAACAATTAATGTTATACATTGAATAAGATAATAAAAGATGAATTAGTAAAACTGACCTTACACATTGTTGTACTTGTCCAAAATATGAATTAAAACGATAAATTTCTGTTTACGATTATATTAATGTTAATAATTTAAGAATTTATTAACTTTGTTTCAGGAGAGCAGGGGATGGGCAGAAACCTCCGGGCAGATTACCGTAAGAGAGAAGATGAAATGACAAAAATCTCCTACAATATTTCGTTAATGTTGAGAAGAGTAAAATATGTTGGGAAGGGGCATAAACCTCTTTTTTATTTTTCTTTGAATGGAAGATATAGAAATCAAATATATTTTATAGAAAATTTATAATTTAACTTACTTTTCTTAGTTCTTACTACCATCTTCTTCAGTATCAATTCTTTTTATTTGAGAAGAGTAAAATATTAAAATTAAATCTGTAAGAAATATTAAACTAATTTGAAATTTAGGAGGATTGAAATAAGAAATTCCAACCCATAAACATTTTCAATTCAAAGAAAAAACCATAGTTAAAAGTATGAAAACACGGATTCTTAAACGGTGCGGACTCGAATCTCCGATCCTATACAAGTAGGGATCTTGGGGTGTGGAAGTTTGATCTGAGCCGATGGATCAACTTGACCCAATTCAAATATGATCTAACTCAAAATGATCCGAAAATAAACGGATCAAATATGAGTTAATATTTTTTAATCCATTATGAACTTGGTCGGATCTGAATCGACCCGATATATTTAATTATATATATTTATTTATTTTATACTAATTAATACTAAAAAAATTTAAAATATATAAAAATAATTAATCATTATTTAATTATTTTATTTGAATCCGGTCAGATAAAAAAATATCAACCTGATTTTAAACGAATCAGCTAAAATAATAATGACCGGAGCTGACACTTTTTGCATCTGAAATCCAGCTCGTCCATATTTTTAATACTTCCTCAGAGAATTAATTTAGATTTGTTTATTCATCGTGCATACTTAGCCACCCAGCTCGGCTTATTGCCTATTGCGATTTCATCTCGGCTGAATCTACTTTGTGCAATTCTCTTGATGTAAAAATTACCATTTTTTTTTTCTCCGGCTGGATAAAATTCATCTATACCTTTGACATTGAGATGTTAAAGTGTGATGGCAAATATGCCTTGTCTTATAGATATATCATTCCATCAAAATCACATCAAGAATGAGAATTTCATTTGAGAATCTATACCTTTGACATTGAGAAGTTAAAAGTGTGATGGTAGCGATGCCTTATCTTAATGAATATCTTTTTTTTAATCATAAAACAGACAGTAATTTTGACCACTGATTCCTAAAAAATAAAGAAAAAGAGAAGTTACTAGTTCTAAACTTTTGATTACATACAAATACAATAGCAGCTCCGTTTGTTTTTGTGTGGTCAACAGTGGGCCGCATATTTCCTATTTTCGATAAATCTAAACTACTTTATTAAAACTTATATGATGGTTTTAATTTTATTGAAGAACATGTAGCTACTTTTCCATTTTTAAAAAATATTTTTGCAAGAAAAAACTTTAACATTATTACGTTTTTTAAACAGTCAATAAATGAATAAGGTAGGCTATCAGAAAATCTCAAACGCAACAATATCATTATACCATTTTCACAAAGCGTTTTTTCTGAAATAGAATAAGAAAAAAAATGAAGCAATTTGTTTTTGCATACGTCTTTTGCAAATATTTTTTCTAAATCTACAAATTCACTACATACAATGCAATTACAAACTATAGTTACAAATGAAAAATACATTTATCAATTTTAATAATAAAATACTGGAGAAATAGTTCACATGCACCCAGTTAGTGCAGTGCGTACATCTCATCAAAAGTGAAAAGTCAAAACCATTGTCTTCCCGTCCACTCAACAAACAAGTATAAAATATTCGACTATAGTTCTGTGGACATCTTGATAGTTAGTCTGAACCAAATCTTTTATTAGTAACATCTTCATCACTTGATATTTAAGATAAAAATATTATTACCGATATTACTATATGTTATATACATATAAAAAACACAACAGTACTCTCAAAGACGGAAAATCATAGTACTCTCAAAGACGGAAAATCATAGTACAGTTACTGAGATATGAGTTTACATTACTAAAACATTAAAGTTAATAAATTAGAGAGGGCTAATATATTTCATAAAATAAAAATATATAATAAATTTTAATTCTGACATGTAATTTCTATGAAATTGGAGAGAGCGACATCCCAACTCCCTATCTCAGTCCATGATTACTCCCCCAAAATATAAGCAATATCATATAAATCTTTCATTGAGAATACCTTTATTAATGATGACTTAATATGATCCAAGATAAAAATATCATCATCGATTGACAATATATCATCTACATACAAAAAATATAAATTAGTCTCCAAAACATAGGCATTCTCACTCAAAACATTCATTGAGAACATTTGATAAGTCAAATTTATATACTCTTTTTATTAGAATTTTATCTCTAAAACTAAGATATTTGTGTTGTTTTCTTAGAAATTATTTAATGTTTTATATCGAGTTTGAGATATCATTGTATTTTATATATTTGTAGGGTTTTTCAGAGCAAATGAATATAATCGAGAAGAATCCGAATGAAAATGAGATCAAAATAGTGCATGGAGAGCAAGCTACGTCAAATTGCAATCACAAAATCTTATGGAATGATTGGGATAGATGTTGCAGAGCTCATTTTTAGTTTTTCAACGAACTTAAAATCACTGCAGGAGTTTAGATGAAAGAATTATAATCAAAATATAAATAATTGTACAACAGAACTAAACCATGGTTCACGAAAATGAAAACACGATCCGCAAAAACTGGCCGCTAGTACACGAATTTATGTTTTGAAAGCGGTTATTGAAAAACTTGAAGAAAACAAAGAATTTGGACGAGAATTGGAGAATCGAACGGAAAATCTCAGTTCTAGTTTACTCTCTTTCTTTCTTTCTTTCTTTCTTTTCATGTGGAACTTTGTTTATGTCATTACATTATTTGTACTTGATACTTTAATGTGTGGCTAGACACTCTTTTAGGGGTTTAGATGAACTCGATAACTCTATGGTTTAATTGTACTCGTTATGTATTTTTTTTCATGTTCTATTATTTATTATTTTTTATTTGCTTGAACTGATTGTATTGTATAATTTTAATCAATTATATAATATCTTAAGGTTTATGATTGAAAACAAAAAAAGTAAAGAATTAGACTATAGGCTAGATATAGAAATATAATGCTTATATTCTAGAATCTCGACTGAATTAACAATTTAGATCATAGACTAGGTATGGAAACGTGATGTCTATAATCTAAAGGGACCACAGGGTAATTTAGGGTTTATATTAGGCACCGAAAGGAAATGTACAAATTTTAGGTTATGAAACCGCGGGTAATCTAAGGTTTGTATTAGGTATCGAAAGTATATATACAAATTTTAGGTTAGGAGATCGCGGGTTAATCTAAGATTTGCATTAAGAATAGAAAGGAGATATGTAATTTTTAGGTTATGCCAAAATTATTTACTGTGTTCAATGGACTTCGACTTGAAATGTGAGGAACCGAAAAAAGAAATCCAAATTACTTAAGTATAGATTCATGCCATAAAAATATCTATTTGGTATTATCATCCGAATTAGAACCCTAAGAAGAATAAAATAGAAAACCTCTAGAGTCTTCCTTATTGTTAAATTTTCAACTTGTGTCATTGATTTTTTGTTTTTAGCATAACTTTAGATTAGAGAATAATCTTCTTGTTATAATCTAGATAAGTAAACCGATTAGGACCAAAGCTCTACA
Source organism: Schoenoplectus tabernaemontani (assembly GCA_037127355.1). Lineage (NCBI taxonomy): Eukaryota > Viridiplantae > Streptophyta > Magnoliopsida > Poales > Cyperaceae > Schoenoplectus > Schoenoplectus tabernaemontani. Next base: position 11,154,364 of record CM073757.1, read on the forward strand.
CTTGTCCTTGTTGATTCGACACCCATAATAACTACTTGACTAGAAATATAATTAAGATAATTATTAGCATATAATAAAAATTCATCAACACCTTCATTAATGATGACTTAATCTGATTTAAGATAAAAATATCATTACCGATTAACAATATATCATCTACATACAAAAAAACACAACGTTACTCTCCATGAATTGCTTGTAGTGCGTACAATGTGGGGTGTGCAAATTGACCCGTTTAATTGATTTTAAACCAAAATGTTCAATTTTATACTATTTAATTCTATTTTTGGTTCAAAATTTTTGATTTGGTTGAAAATTTTAACTGATTTGATTTTTTGGTTTATATTTTTATTGGATAAATTAAATAAACTGAATAATTTAAAATTTATAAAACAAATTTATTTTACTTAATTCAATCTATAATTTGATAAAATTAAATAAAACTTCGGTTTAAATCGGACCTACCAACTGCTCACCCTACGTGCAACTAGTGGATTGTCGGCGGGTACCGCGGGCACGGGTCGGGTACACCCGCGGCGGGCGGCGGGTACGGCGGGCGCGGGTACGGCGGGTAGACGGGTTTTTTTTTCAAAACCGTACCCTACCCGTCTCATACCCGTGCCCGTCGCGGGTACCACGGGTACGGGTACGCGAGTACGATTTTTTTTTTTTTTTGCTGTTTTTGTTTTATAAATATATTTTTTTTTTGGAATGTCGTAAAATCTGAATAATATCATTTCGGCTAAGTACAAATATAAACGTTCATTTTAAAAGAATAATATATTTTCTAAACGTTCATTTTTTCAATTATTTTAAAATAATAGATTAAATCAAAAAATAGATAAAAAATTTAAAATGAACATTTAAAAATCAAATAATTTAAAATGAACGTTTAAAATATAAATAAAAAATATTTTAAATCAATTAATTTAAAAAGTAAAATATAAATAAAAATTTAGAAAATCAATTACTTTAAAAATAATTTTGAATTATTTTAAAAAAATAGATTAAAAAATAAAAGTTACCCTCCTCCTTTATTCCGGGTTTGGGACCGGCTATGTAAAATAACATAGGCGGAGTTCTAAATTTTTTTTTGTTAGTAATTTTCTTTAAAATGAATAATTTAAAAACTAATTGAAATGTTTAGAAATTTATAATTTAAAAAATAGCCATAAAAATTAAAGGAGGTTAGAGATTAATACCGACACTGTCTTTTACCTATCTAATAGTTTGCATTCATGTACCATTGCTCGCTCTCTTCTGCACCGTCTGAATCCGAATTATAACCCGCGCGCTCGCATCGCTTTCTTCGCTCGACTTAGGATGATTGTGGTTGATCTCGATATTGATTGCGCTCCTCAGCATCAATCCAATCTTTCAAGTACATAAGTCTCTCAAAAATATGTGCACCCAACTTACTACGTTTATCGGAGAGAATCCTGTTCGCCGAACTAAAGCAACTTTCAGAAGGGACGGTTGACACGGTACGGCAAATACGTCGCGGCCATCATCGCCGGTGTTGGATAGCCCCTTGCATTTCTCTTCCACCACGTCATGATGTCGCATCTTCATTTTCGTTGAGCATCGACATATAGCTCAATAACTCATTTGTGGATGTGTGCGGTGTGCTTTCCGATTGAAAATCGCTAACAATCCACCACTTGCTAGTGCTCCCGGAAGTGAAACTATTAAATAAAATAATTAGTAGATAAATAATGTAGATATTATAAATAATGAATATTAAAAACACATGTAATTTATATTTTTACCTAGGGGCGCGGCGGGACGAAGACGGATTTTAGTTGTCAACCATTCTTGAGTTGTATATGTTAAACATCTCATCGAACTTCGAATTCACGTATGTCTCCACCCCGGTGTTGGATAAATGTAGATTATCTTTGTACGCTTGAACCATTCTGATTGTGTAATACTTCTTGTATGCCGGATTGAGGCAGCTTGCGATGATGGCCAGGAGGGGTATATCTTCCCAATATTTCAAAAAATTTTGCTTCATGGCATCTACGATCGGCGTGAGAGATTTATCACGGGTTTCGGCTTGTTCCAATTCGCGATATACCTTGGAGATGCTATAGAGATGTTTCAGCAACTCAAATGAAGTCGGTGTGCGACCCTTTTTCGCGCGCTCCGCACCGCCGCTGGGCGATGGGATGCGGAAGAAGGACACAGAGATCCCTCCCGAGCGTGCATCTGCTAAGTGCCGGCTGATTCTGCCGTTTAGAGAGATTTGGATACACATTCAGGGGGTTTTTAGTGATTGTGAGTTCTTGTAGATTCCGGTGGGCGCAAGCCCCCACCGTTAATTACCCTGGGCTACTAACCTCGAGGCACCTCTGGATCTTTGAAAGAGAGAAGCAAATAGTATAGTTAAATGATGGTCAAGTGGTCGTCTGGGTTCACAAAAGGGGGTCCATGGAAGACGAACCTACTACAGATCGGTTCAGTCTTTACCGCTTCAAGAGATAACCTTACTACAGATCAGATTAATCTCTTTAAAGGGGTTCGAGGTGAATCTACTACAGAACGACTCGACCTCAGTTCATCTAGAAAATGAACCTACTTAATCCTATGAAAGACGAACCTACTACAGATCGGTTCAGTCTATACCACCTTGAGAGGTAACCCTACTACAGACCAGGTTAATCTCTTCGGAGGGGCTTGAGGTGAGTCTACTACAGAACGACTCAACCTCCGTTGATCTAGAAGATAAACCTACTACAGAACGGTTCAATCTTAACTAGTCAACAACCAATCACACAAAATACAACTCGAAGCACTGAGCCGGTTGATCTTGAGGTTGGTGAATCAGGAGAAGGGTGGATATGGCCCACGTGTTTCTTCTCACCAATCTTCTAGATCATGAATTCGAAGCACTAAGCCGATCCATAAACCTAGGAAACACAGTTACACACAATGTCAAACCTGAAGCGCTGAGCCACCTTAACATTGAGGCACGTGTTAGTGAAGGAACCTACCTACGAACGGTTCACATTCATCTTTTTTTGTGGATGAATCTACTACAGAACGATTCAATCTCACGATCTCGGGAGATGAACCAGAAGACAAACTTATCGACGGATAAGTTCAGTCTTGCTAGCTCAAATGGTCATGAATTACTTGTTCATGACACCGAGTCATTAAGATGTCACTTCTCTCGGACATCATAATGTTCTTCTTCTTCAAAGTCGACATATCTCTCCATGTTGATGTCGCAGCTTTGGTCATTCTTCAGTGAGCGTCAAGATGTTCTTGTCCCGACTAATCATTCTATATGTTGCATTACTTGTGCAAAATCGCTATGTTGCCCTACACCCCTTGTGTGAGCGTATTTAATCATGAGTTACTTGCTCATGGTAATGAGTCATTAAGATGTCACCTCTCTCAGACATCGTAATGTTCTTCTTCCTCAGAGTCGACATATCTCTCCATGTTGATGTCGTAGCTTTGGTTATTCTTCATCAAGCGTCAAGATATTCTTGTCTCGACATATCTTCTCATATTGCTGTCTAAGCCTCAGTTATTCTTCGTCAAGATGTTCTTGTCTCGACTAATCGTTCTAAATGTTATATCATGTGTGCAAAAATCCTCATGTTGCTCCACACCCCTTTGTGTGAGCATATTTGTTCATCTCCAAAATGTAGAAAACTTATTACATAATATTTTCCATTATTATCTCTATTATAAAGATGAATTTATTATTTATTATTATTTTTTATTTTTAAACTCTATTTATTTCTATAGAAAATTATTTACAAAAATAATAAGAAATGGGTTAGCTATTAACTAGAATTTTATTTATATTTTTGGGATTTTATAATAGCTAAAATAGTAGAATTTTATTTTTATTATTTCTAAGCTCTATTTATTTTGTAGAAAATTACTTACAAAAATAATAGAAAATAAAATGGCTATGATTTTTTATTTGTATTTTTAGAATATTTATAATAGCCAAAGTAATAGAATTTCATTATTATATTTCATTATGTTGAGATATTATTCATTATGTAAAAACTATTTACAAATCAAAAGATGGTTAGCTATATTATTTTTATTTTTATTTTTATTTTTATTTTTAGGATCTATAATAGCTAAAAAGAAATCATTATTAATATTCTATCCTATTTGTCATAGTTTTTCATTATATATTTTTTTTATTATTTCTATTTATTATCTATAGAAAAATATAAGATTTTTTATTATTATCATCATTATTTGAAAATAGCCATAAGGGATGGAATTCATTATATTCTTTATTACAACTATTATCTTTATTACATTTTATTCATCAAAAATATTATTATTGTATATTTATTTAGAAATGACAAAAGAAATGCAATTCATTTTATTATAAAACTTTATTATCATTCTTTATTATAGAAGAAAATGCATTTATTATCTATTACTATGGTTGTATATATTTTTGTGTATTTTGTACTATTTATTTTTATTATTCTTTTTTACAGAAAATATTAACATAATATCTATTATTATATTTTTTTTTTTTACTTATCAAAGAATAGAGCTAATCTCATTATTTATTATTGCATATTATTATTGTCATTATTATTTCATGAAAAATCACTTGAAAAATCAGTAAAATATATCTAATTATTATCCATGATTTTATTTGAATTTTTGGAATTTTTATAGTATTTAATATGACAAGTCAAAGCTAAGTCAAATATATCAATATATGTAATGTCTTTTGCTTTTAAATTGTTTCAACATGATTATATTTTTAAAACTGAAATATTATTATATAGAAAAATAGTATGAAAAATAAGGAAATTTTAGAAACAAATTTGAATTAATTTGGAGTTCAGGAGCATTTCCAAATGATTTATTTACTATATATAATCAATATTCTGTTATTAATTGATTATTGGGCTTAATCTGGGCCTTCGGATTTGTATCAAGATTAGCACAACTCTTTATTTAACTTTCATATTCACTTGGGCCGCCAGATTGAATTAGGATTTGCACTGGATGGATTAAAGGCCCAGATTGATTCATGCTTTAATTTTCTAAATATTCAATAACCCAGATCTTTTGAATTTGTCTCAATGTTCGTGCAACTCTTTGAGATTTGCGTGGAGAGCGTTTCCTTCCGTCTCTCTCTCCCGTGCTTTGAGATGCGCACTGGGTAGGCGATCTTGGTGCTCCGGCGGCCTGATCGGAGATCGATCACTGTCTGTAACATCGCCTTAATATGGAGAGTTGGTTTGTGTTCTCAGATCACTCATCGGGGCGGTGGATCGCCGGAGCTATCACGCCCAAGTACCAACTCGTATCGGAATTCGGTACGAGATGGATTCAACCAAAATTGAATCTTGTTCTAGCTTCAATTCTTCTAATTTCCTATCTAATCTTGTAACTTTGGGTCCTAATTGACGTAATTCAATGTTTTGCTCTTGTAATTTCTTCTAATTTGTATTAATCATCAAATTCCAGAACGAACGATCAGTACCGATCATTGAAATTGGACAGATTCTTGCATTCCCAATCAATTGATACGTTTTCTTTTTATCAAACCTCATCGTCAGCTATGATAGCACCTGGATTGAGTGAATAATCGTCTCAATTATGAGAAAAGACGACTGTTATACATGTTCAATCTCAATCTTTAATAACTGTTCAAATTTCCGCGATTCCAATCGATGAATTGATCAAGAATTGGAATCTTTTGAACAATCAATTAGGAATGCAAGAGCCTGAGAGATCAATTGATCTTCGATCAGCACTAGAGCATGACTGTGGGGTTGAGAGATCACTCGGTCTTCAATCAACCCCGATCAGTGCGATATACCAGTTATATTTTCAAGCCAATTAACCGAAATACGATCAAAAAAAACAAAAGGTAAATGATAGAAATGGCAAGGCGACAGTTTAAAGAAGGAATTCAATCAAAAATATTGAATAATTCGACTAGTGGAAGAAGAAATATGAGAAAAATTTCAATCAACAGTATTGAGAGTTTACTGATATATAAAAATCGAATACAATTGTAATTCAAGCCCTTAGCTTCGACCACAACACTAACCTTTACCCTTTCCTTAGTCTTGAGCTCTCTAATTCACTGTAATTGAGGTGGAGAGAGTGTGTATACCGAGCTCTCAACACTTGTTGAGTTCAATCGGTTGGAAAAGTTTCTAATTTGCTCTCTGGGTAGTTTCTTGAAGGGCTATGGGTATTCTCTCCCTCTCTGTCTCTAATTCTGAGGGTTTATATAAGCTAGGGGTATGTGTATTGCTAAATGGTGATTGGTTGGGTAATTAGTGCTTGGATTACGGTTTAAACTCAATCTCAATCCTTGGTTCAATCTAAATCAGTGGTTAGGATGCATTTGTGTTTTCTAATTACTCAATTGAGTCAACCTTTAGCAGTTAAGCCGTTTTGAGTTAGTTACACACATTCTCTTATTTACCCCTTTGCCACTATTCGGCCTTCACACTCTTGCAAGCCTCTCTAGCCCTTTTTAGAACTTTCCAGGCCTTATACTATGCCTATATAAGCTGCTAGCATGCTCCCTTAGCTCCATTTTACAGAATTGATCTCAATTCACATCTTCTCCTCCATTAAAAGCTACAACCAAGTTTCAAACTTTCATCTCACTTCCTTGCTTGTTTCTTCTGTCTCAAGGCCTCAACATCATTGATTTAGTGTCAGGCAACTCTTTATACCTCTTTTACATCAGTTTGACAGCTCTGGCATAGTGTTCAACCAACTCACTTCTTGGCCGAAAGTTGATTGGTGTATCTCTTACTTCAAGCACTTATCTTCCTCTAATTCTTGTTCTAACACCATCGCCTGAGATCATAGAAGCTCTATCAACAATCAATTGCAAGTTTTAGACTTCAATTGGCAAGTTTTGACTTTCAACCCGAGGTATTGCTTCTTGCTATTTCTCTCTCTGTGTTTTATCAATCTAAAATCTGATTATATGTACATGCTCTCCTTTGCATGCTATAGCTGAGGCTAGAAGCAATTGATTTGAAGTTCAGCCTTTTACTCAATCTCCATTGATGTTGCCTTCGAGTTCTTCTGCTGTCGAGGGGAAGAAGAAGAGAAGAAGGAGAAGGGAGGGAACAATCCCCTCGTCGCCTGCGCGCTGTGTGCACGTGAGCCAAGGCAAAGAAGAAGGAGGGTGCAGAGACAGGAGCCGCATGAACCAGGCACATACTCTTCTCCTTTCCTCTTTTTAAATCTTAGCTAATATTAGTGCATAGACCTGGTTCTTGGCGCCTTAGGCTCATAAATCTGACTGATAGGTCCCACCTGTAAGTTTTCTATTCTTAGGTTTACAGGTGTTGTTAGCAACTAATTAGTGCATGATTAGGGTTAATCGAACTGATCTGGCATGATCTGATTGGCTTGTTATCTTAATCCCCTCCCCTTTATCTCTGATTACTCACTAATTACTGCTGGGGTGGCTTCATGGTATGGTGCCATGTGGCACAGATCTGGGTGAGGTGGCTCTCACTGCAGGCGTGCCATGTGGCACGAGGAGAGGCGGAGTGTGGCCTGCGGTGTGATGCCATGTGGGTATATGCTTGGGTGAGGTGGCCTTGTGGTGTGATGCCATGTGGCACGAGAGGGTATGTAGTGGACCATCGGTGTAATGCCATGTGGCATAGATGGGATGAGGTGGTCCAACGGGTCTTGCCACGTGGCATGTTGGTGGGGCCCACATGTCGTCGATATGGTGGTGGGGCCCACATGGTGAGGTGGACCAATAGGGAAGTGCCATGTGGCACCCACCGCTGAGGTGGCTCACCCCCGTGTGTTGCCATTTGGCATATCCTCTGTCGGTGTGGACCACTCACGAGATAGCCATGTGGCTCAGTGGTGATGTGGCTTGTGATGTGGTCCAATCGGAGCCGGCCATTTGTATCTGCTGGTGAGGTGGTCGCTGATGCGACCATTGGTGACGCCACGTGGCATAGGTGGGACCCACTTGTCGGATATGTGGGACCCACACGCGAGGGGACCAATGAAATATCGACACGTGGCACCGACACGCCGAGGTGGCCCACGATGGGGTCCGACACGTGTCACACCCTCTCTCTTCTCTTATTCTGTGTGCGTGTTTGGAGTCCCCGCTTGCACCCGGATGTGTCTCTGTCCCCAAGTTGCACCCGATGAACCCTTGATTGAATCTCAGCCCTTGATCTTTCCTTTTAATCTGTTTTATCTTCCCTGAATTTATTCTGATAGCTCCACTTATCCAAAAATTATGAAATTTTCACCAAAAATCCCTAAAATCATGATGATCACCCCTGTAATTTTTAATTCCATTTTTACCCCTGTCTCTCTGAATTAAAAATTCTTTTGTCAAATAAACCCTGTTATTTCTTCTGAATTAATCCCGATTTCATTTGTAGCTCAATGTCTCTCGCCAATTATCTCTCTCTTGCAGAAACCACCCTAACTAAATACCAATTAGACTTATATTGATATTCATTAGGGTTTGATCTGATCAACAGATTGATTACATGTCAACAATTGATATAAATCTAGACTTGATCGATGGTTGCTCCCACTTTTCTTCGCACCTGATCGGTCTTGTGAAATTGACTTTCAATCCCTTAACATGAGGGTGACTTGGTCAAAGAACTGACTACTTATCAAGAATTGACACAAATCAAAGCATGGTTAGGTGGTTGCTCACAGCTTTGGCACCAGGTCAGCCTTGAAAGCAAAATCACATTTAGAATTTCTCATGACTAGTTGTATCAGAATACTAGCTTGGCATTGACATCATTTCATGTAGTATAGGGATTATACTATTCTAGCTTCTCTCTAGGGTTAGCTCCAAGGGCAGATTTTTAGGGTTTAATTCTGACTCCTTTAATAGGTCACTGAGGTGTGGGGTCCACCTGTCAGTGAAAAATGGTCACATGGATGACTCATCAGATATGCTAGGTTTATGTTGTTAGATCCATCTACAAGGGACTGCCAGGTGGGTCCCACTTGTCAGATAAAATGCAATCAAATGGCTGACCCATCAGGAGATTTTCTCTCTCTGAAATCTCCCGAGGGTCAGCCACCTCGAATGAGTAGGAGGTGGTGGGGTATTTATATCCTCGTCTTTCACCCTAATATTTCATTGTGGGATTAATGGATTTGTTCCGGGGTTAAGCAGCGACCTCTTCTGATTAGTGGGCCATCTTTCATTGCTTTCTCTTCTTCCCTCTTCTTATGATTTATCATTAATCATCAATTTATTTTCATTTATTCATTTACTCATCCTTGAAATTTTTCAAGGGTAAACAGTCGGTGAATACGAGCAGGATAATTGGACGGTTGCTTTAAAAAAAGTTTCTAGATGATACAGAAGAAGTGCCTCCATATGCATACGGTGTTGTTGGTTGAAGTGCACCTTGTGGAATGAATACGTTCGGATCGGTGAAAGTATAATAAGGTGCACTCATTTGGGGTGGTTGTTGATAATTTAAATCTAACATTTGGTCTCTTCTTTGATAATTTTGTGGATAATTGGGTGGTGGCATTTGGGAGGAACTATCAATATAATTTTGTGGATAATTGGGTGGTGGCATTTGTTCATAGTTAGACGGTATGCTTGGACCAAAAAAGTCTTCAGAAAATCTCGCGGCTTCTTCTTGCACTTGTTCGTTATAACTTGATATTTTTAAAATCTAACATATTTAAAAAAATTCGAAATAATTTAATAAATAAAATCTAACATATTTATTTTTAATAGGTTATCTATGAAATTTAATGGTTGCCTTTTGGGCCAGTTACTATTACACACGAAATCACAACCAGGTAAGTTCCCAAGAAAACCAGGGATCACAAAGGATACGCTACGAGTTCTGATTTTCCTAAACAGAACTTTCCTTAGACATTGTGTTTTCATAGTATTGCAACAGTTCTTACTAGGGAAACCATTAAAACGTCATAAATAACCTATTAAAAATAAATAATCTAACAATTTATACAAATTAAATCTAACATACAATTTAAATTTTAAATTAAATCTAAAGTGAATTATATGTCAAATAATGTAACCTTCAAATTTGTCGAAATTATACTTGCGGGCGTTGCCGAACTTCGTATTTCCGTTTTCCAATACCTACATATTCAAAACATTAAAAATCTAATTACTTCACATATTCAAAAAAATAAAAATAACCTATTTTCTTAACCTATTAAAAATAAATCCGAATTAAAAAAATAAAATCTAACTTATTTAAAATAAATCTAATTACTTCACATATTCAAAAAAATAAAAATAACATATTTTCTTAACCTATTAAAAATAAATCCGAATTAAAAAAATAAAATCTAACCTATTTAAAACAAATCTAATTACTTCACATATTCAAAAAAAAAAAATAACCTATTTTCTTAACCTATTAAAAATAAATCCAAATTAAAAAAATAAAATCTAACCTATTTAAAACAAATTTAATTACTTCACATATTCAAAAAAATAAAAATAACCTATTTTCTTAACCTATTAAAAATAAATCCGAATTAAAAAAATAAAATCTAACCTATTTAAAACAAATCTAATTACTTCACATATTCAAAAAAATAAAAATAACCTATTTTCTTAACCTATTAAAAATAAATCCAAATTAAAAAAATAAAATCTAACCTATTTAAAACAAATTTAATTACTTCACATATTCAAAAAAATAAAAATAACCTATTTTCTTAACCTATTAAAAATAAATCCGAATTAAAAAAATAAAATCTAACCTATTTAAAACAAATCTAATTACTTCAAATATTCAAAAAAATAAAAATAACCTATTTTCTTAACCTATTAAAAATAAATCCGAATTAAAAAAATAAAATCTAACCTATTTAAAACAAATCTAATTACTTCACATATTCAAAAAAATAAAAATAACCTATTTTCATAACCTATTAAAAATAAATCCGAATTTAAAAATTAAATTCTAACCTATTTAAAACAAATCTAATTACTTCACATATTCAAAAAAATAAAAATAACCTATTTTCTTAACCTATTAAAAATAAATCCGAATTAAAAAAATAAAATCTAACCTATTTAAAACAAATCTAATTACTTCACATATTCAAAAAATAAAAATAACCTATTTTCTTAACCTATTAAAAATAAATCCGAATTTAAAAATTAAAATCTAACCTATTTAAAATAAATCTAATTACTTCACATATTCAAAAAAATAAAAATAACCTATTTTCTTAACCTATTAAAAATAAATCCGAATTTAAAAAAATAATATCTAACCTATTTAAAATAAATCTAATTACTTCACATATTCAAAAAAATAAAAATAACCTATTTTCTTAACCTATTAAAAATAAATCCGAATTTAAAAATTAAAATCTAACCTATTTTAAATAAATCTAATTACTTCACATATTCAAAAAAATAAAAATAACCTATTTTATTAACCTATTAAAAATAAATCCGAATTTAAAAATCTAACCTCGCGGAAAAATCTTGCGGGAGACGCCAAACTTCGTAATTTCAATACCTTCGTAATTCCGTGATCGTATTTTTATATTATATTTTTTGGAACAATAAATTTAAAAATTGAGAATAATATTGTATTGAGAGAATAAAAGATTGAGAGATTGAGAAAATGTGAAAATGTTGAGAGGAAGATGGGTGTATTTATAGAGTTTTGATTGGAGAGAATAAAATTTGAAAATTTATTAAAAAAAATATATATATTCCAGCGGGTTTGGCGGGTACGGGTACGGGTTTGATTTGATGTGAACTGGGGGGAAATTTTTTGAAATTTGAAAATCGCGGTGCGCGTGCGCGGGTACGCGGGTACATAGGCGCGGGTACGCGGGTAAACGGGTACGGGTACAACGGGTTTTTTCCAAAAAAACACTGCCCGGCCCTTCTCAAACCCGTACCCGTGTACCCGTTTATCCGCCTCTACCCGGGCACGGATACGGACCGCGGGTACACGGGTACGGGTTGTACCCGGCTGGTTTTAGCATAGCACTACGTGCAACCCATCAAAAGTGAAAAAATGAAAATTGAAAAGTCAAAACCAGCGTCTTCCCATCCACTGAACAAACAAATATCAACTCGTTTGCCTCTTGCTCTAATATCAACTCCTGGCGAGAGAGATTGAGAGAGAAAAGAAAACAATTGGAGTCCCTGGAATTGATCCTATGGGCATGGTCTTCTCTTCGTCTTCCCAATCCCATTAGCGCTCCTATTAAACCCATTATTACTCAACCATTTCAGAATGTCCGAGTTATTATTGCTTCTTTATCTCCTCTGGCACAAATGGAGTCCCGCTGGGTCTTTCTCTTCTTCGCTCTCCTCTCCTTCACCGCCATTCCTCCTTTGTTCTTCTTCCCTCGCCAAAGCCCAAATGTTCAGCAACCGGGATCCTTCAACCCCGCTAGTATTGTCACTCTGTCATTGAAACCGAGGTACTCTTTGGTTTGTTTAATTAGAGGATTCAAGACCAAATTTTTTTATGATATATATGCGGTTCAGTAGATATGGAATTATGTAATAGCGGAACGAGTTTGATTTTTTTTTTTCTACATTTTTTACCTTTGACTGCCTATGGTAAAAGGGAGCATGCACATTAGATCGCAGTATCAGATGACAAAAATGCATATTAGTGGAATTAATTAGTTCATTGAAATATTTGGTTGTTTTTTGTTATTCAGGATTTTCTTGTACAAGGGCTTCCTTTCTCATGAGGAGTGTGACCACATTATAAAATTGGTAGGCTCTTTTCTTTGGAATTTGAAATGTTAATAAGAGCTAACTTCCTATTGACTCGAGTAATTTTCTGGTTTGGATCTATTGATACAGGCAAAAAGAAAGCTTGGGAGATCGATGGTGGTGGATACCGAGTCTGGAAGGAATGTTGTGGGTGAAGTGCGAACAAGCTCTGGCATGTTCCTAAATAAGCGTCAGGTACTTTCAAATTAGTGATTTATTCTCTTTTTAATCTGCAAATCAGCTATTTTGAATACAATACCATGGAATCTATAGTTCTATGCTAAGTCCTATTTTTGCAACTCTGAAGGATGAAGTTATAGCTAGAATTGAGGAAAGGATTGCAACTTGGACATTGCTTCCAGAAGGTAGTTAATAACTCCTAAAGCCAATAAAATATGTCTCGTATATAACTTTGTATATACCAGTGAAGTATTACTACTGCTTCTGGATGTTTCTTCATGAAGAAAACGACTCCTATGATAAGGGGCTTTCAGTCTTTTGTTTTGTTGCCATAAAATCAGAGTCTGTACCAGATTGATACCATTGCTGACCCAATCTGTACCAGTCCAGTACCATTGACAGCATTGAAAGATGATGAATCATTACCGGTGGTTACCTAGGTTGTATTATTCTCTATTAGGCTAACCTTTTGCAAAATTTTCTTCACCAGAGAATGCTGAGAACCTTCAAGTTCTGCACTATGACCTAAGTGAGAAGTATGATGCACATTTTGACTATTTCAGTGACAAGCAGAATCAAGCACGTGGTGGCCATCGATATGCCACTCTTCTCATGTACCTGTCAGATGTAGAGATAGGTGGGGAAACTGTGTTTCCCGATGCTGAGGTATTTGTATTGTTTGGTGGTCATATATTTCTATTCCCAGTTTGATCAATGTCACTTATACTGGTATAACTGGGATGACAGTACACCCTGACCATAAAATAAATATTTGTATTAATTTATGTAGTGCTTGTCTTAGCAGGAGGTTAAATGTGTCTCTTGTAGAATGATCACTGGACCATTGAGGTTCTTGAAGTTTGATAATGAATGAACATACGATTAGCCTACCCCAATTTATTTGAGATTAAAGGCTTTGTTGTTGATGATGATCAATGAACATATGAACAAATAAGAAATCAAAATTTCCCAACTTTTGCTATCACAAGTGTCAGTAGGCACTATGCAGTATGGTGATGCACATATAACTGTACTAATATGACGGGTAATATTGTTGGGTACTTTTTCCAATAAAAAAGGTTCATTTTGTTTCCATAGTTTTTCTGCGTAATCCCGGATTTAATGCTATTGACACTAATATCTGTCATGATTGTGATTTCTCTCTTCTTATAGGGGTGGGAGTCTCAGCCCAAAGACAACACTTTCTCCGATTGTGCAAAAAGAGGTCTTGCAGGTAAATAAATGAAAAAAAAAACTACCTGTTTTAAATCAAACTTTGGCTTCATGTTAGTACCTAATAAAATGTTCACAAAATCTTCCTTTTTTTTTCCTAACTATAAATTTCTTACTTCCATACAGTTAAGCCAGTTAAGGGTGATGCTGTGCTTTTCTTCAGCCTCCATCCTGATGGCATACCAGATCCCAAAAGTCTCCATGCTAGCTGTCCAGTGTTAAAAGGCGAGAAATGGTCGGCTCCGAAATGGATTCATGTCAGGTCTTTTGATAGTGTGGAAACCAGTCCTGAGGAAACACAACATGTGGAGATTAGTATTAAATCATTCCCAGAAAGCAGCACCAATGCTAAGCAATGTACTAGTGAGAGCGAGAATTGTGAAGAGCTGATTTCATCAGGCGAAGAGCTTTAAATTGATACGACTTTCATGATACATAAAGATGAGTACAAGGGGAGTGAATGACAAATGCGGTGCTTTACAACTTTCATGATGATTGGCACGTTATTTTCTTTGTTTTTTTTTTCTTTCATCCTTTTTTTTTCTACAGTGTTAGAGTTGTATAAATATAGTAAGTACATCAGAAACAAATGGTGGTGCGCTTTTACAGTTGTAATTCTTTGGTTGATGTGTACTTTTTCAGTATATTAATTGAAAAACGTGCAAAATATTGATACATAAATGTGCTAGTGTCAACTTGAAGTAATTTTGAAACTAAGTGTGAATTTTATACAACTTATAAATTAAGATACAGGACAAAGTTGAATTTTTATATGGCACAACTGTATACAACAATCTGTGACAACATGACGCTTTTGGGGTGGAAAAGCTGGGATGATATCATGAAATGTTCTGGCAATTGTTAGCCTCCCTCTACATTCTACAATTAGCATTTATTTTGAAATTCTGATTTGTACTATGAGGTTTACTTCCTTTCTTAATAATCTCTCGTCTTGACTTGTGAAGATGAAAAATGAAAACAAGCATAGAAACAAACTGATGCGCTACCTCCGAGTAGCGCGCGTTCGCGATCCTCTTCAGTGCTTGCAGGTGTGGATTGCTGAAGTTTGAGCTTCTCTCTCTGGCAGACTGGCACTAGGAACTCAACCAGCCTGTTTTATTCTACCTTATTTAGCAGAACTGTGAGAACCAAGCGGTCCAACAAATATATATATTTTAATAGAGACATATTACTTAATCTGTCATCTGTATAACAGTATTGTACCACATTCATGGCACCTGTCAATGGAAAATTAGAAATCTGTTCAGACAATTAGACACGGATACTGGTAAGATCTCATGATCAGATAATCTGATCCCTTGTATAACTTGGTTACTATCATTTATTTATAGTATTTTTATTATTGTATTACTATTAAACTAGTATTAGCACATTTACATTATGCCAGATAGCATGAATGGACTTAGGGACAGAATCAGAATTTTAGTATAGAAAGGCCGCGATGCGGATTTACATCACTAGAGCGTTGAAATTGACAATTTAGGAGGGACCGATATACCTGATGAAACAAAAATACATAATAAATTTAACCCCGATATATAACTTCTACAAGATTAAGGGGCAGGTCCCCTTATCTCCATCCTTGAATGAACTTGTATTAGTAAAATAATAAAATTTTCAAAGATGTACTAAATTTTGGTCGGTTATACATCTGGAACAGTTGGAAATAAGTTAAATGGGTGGGGTCCTAGACAATTAATAATTTTGACAATCTTGATAATCAATTTTATATAAATTTATGAAAATATTTAAGAATAAAAAATAATTTATAAATATATTTTTAAACTTATAAATTAATTATTTTTAATTTCATATAATTTGAGTATCAGTTGATATTCCATCAAATGTCATTAAATATAAATTATTTTAATTGTCAAATAATTTTATAACATTTGATTGGAATATCAAATGACATTTAAATTGCATGAAATTTGAAACACAATAAAAATATTTATAATTTTTTTTATGAATTTAAGTTTATTGCCAAAATTATTATAATAATAGTTGTCATGGATCCTACACCCATGATTTAAAAGTGTCGTTCTCCCTTGGAGAAGAATTTTACCGGGCGGTGATTAATTTATGTAGAGGTTTGGCATTAGTTGGTTAAGTTGAATGTGAGTAACTATCAATGTGAATTTCTCGGAACAAATTAGTATTAGTTTTACATTAGCCAAAGAACAATGATTTCAATTCAATTACAAATAGTAAATTACATCTCTGTGGAATATTAACATTCAGTCAAACCTGGCC
This sequence comes from Schoenoplectus tabernaemontani, assembly GCA_037127355.1. Taxonomy (NCBI): domain Eukaryota; kingdom Viridiplantae; phylum Streptophyta; class Magnoliopsida; order Poales; family Cyperaceae; genus Schoenoplectus; species Schoenoplectus tabernaemontani. The sequence continues at coordinate 11,170,790 of CM073757.1, forward strand.
TTTGCAATATTTCAATCTGCTAATTCAACTTTATGATTTGATTTTCCGCACGTGCAAGGAGCAGAATTGAGTGATAAACTTGATGCAAAATAATAGATATAATTTTACCTAATCTGTTTCTAAAAAAAATTACGGATGTTCCGAATTTGCAAAACAATTTCCACATAAAATTTAAGTTTTTGAATATTATTATTTTGGAAATATAATATAAAGAAATTTAAAATTTTTACTTGCTACTGTTATTGGATATTTTTATTACAATTATAAATACAAAATTAATTACTCTTGCATCAATGGAACCATGATGTTTAAGCAGCACTATTAAAAAAAACAAAAAAAAAAGGATCAAAGTGCCTCCAAACTTACTATACCATCATTTTAACATCAACATAAAATATTTTAAAAAAGTAGAATTTATTTCTTAGACAAGTTTTGGCCATATAAATAATTTAGCATCCAATTCCATAAAATTGAATTATTTGATATTGAGAGAAATGTTGTCAATGTAGATCATTATAAGTTTGACATCGTTGATGATTGATTTGGTTTATTTGATTTGTTCAGTTTATTTGAGTTCTAATTATGGGTCGCACAGTTGGTTAACATTTACATATTCTACAAATTCTCTTAAAAGATAAGGAGCAGTTGACAAATCAATTTGAAAAGTTAGATCGGTCCTGACCAGCCCTTAAAGCCCTTAAAGCCCGTCTAAGTCCATTAGGATAACCATTTATTATTCGTCAAAGCCCATATGTTCATCATCTCATTTCAATTTTCAGACTTCCAGTATGATCAAACAAAAACGCAAAAGGAAAATGACGGCATTTTCATAAAATGCTGCCAAAATAAATATGTGGAAATGCTTCGTGTAAGATTTTGGATCAGAGACAGTTAGGTCGGGGTGCCTTGTGCTTTGATCATTCTAGATTTCATGGTGGATTTAAGTAGTTAGCATACATAGTAAATTTTGGTTGGGAGCCTGATGGTTTCAAAATTATTCCAAGTAATCAGAAAAGGATAGATAAATAATTAAATTCGCAATTATCCCAGATTATGTGTGTATCAAAATAACTATCAAAGCCGCATGGTGTTAGGTTCAAGCATCCCAGATAAAAAAAAATAGCTATCTATTTAGTCTGTCATTATTTTTCTTTTCTTTTTTTATTTTATTTTGCCTTCCACTTTCTTTGTCTATATATTTATTGTTTCATTATATGGCTCCACTCTAACTTCATTCAGACAAGAAATAATCAGCTAAATTATAGTAAAGAGGCATATAAATAAAATAATCAGCTCAGATAAATTAGATTATGTACAATGAATAGTTATCTGATATACGATGAAAAAACGAATTGACTGTAGAATGATCTATCCTATCCATATTTCTAACTCTTAACTAATGAATAATGATTGAATTATTCAGGCAGCATGGATACGGTGTTTCTAACATACGGCACACGGTGGTGTGCTCTTTTGCAAGAAACGATCGTTCTTTGTCACAAAATTTGAATCCTGAGGCAATCGATTGATTTTCATTGTCATCGCATATTACAGCACCGAGCGCTTCCAGCTTGTAACTTCTCCCACATGCAGATCATCTGACGAGGTGACTGGTAATGTGCAGTGTAGTAATCATCTATACAACCGAACTGACAAAATTTGAAGCTATGAATATATTGTACTGGTTTTGTAATATTGAATTTCTCCACCCACATGCCCATACTAACATCTTCCATCTTGAATAACTGCACAACACAAGACAAACATCAAATTTCCAATACATCTTGCAAATTTCACAACTTAGTATTACAATTAATCAACCAAATCACATAATAGTTCATTTAATAATAAGAAACTCTATACACAGTTTCTCAAGTCAGTTCCAGTGGTCTTTGCAGTTTATTTATTGGAATTGTATCAATTGCTAAATCCAGAATTATGGCCCAAACAGAATAGATTCAACAAGCCTACAATTAACTAAAGAAGCAAGGAGTAATAGTTGAACCATCTTCTCTTGTTGCTGTTCTCTGATTTGTTCTAGTGAATCTTAGGCATGTGATAGTTAGCTGGATTAATGTACCAAAGTCCATAGCTGGATTGATGTACCAAAGTCCAACCAACATAATAATAAGTGAATTAAGCCATATAATTAGGTGTGTGCACAGACCAGAAAGGTTGGTCAATACCTCTCTTCTCTTACTCAGGATAAGTACCATGAAATATGAAGAGTTCTGAAGATGGTAAATTCTTACCCTGAGCTTATTATCTTCAAAATCTGATATGACAAAACGTGCAATGTCAGCTGATACGACATAACCCGGGCCATTAGCATAGGGTGGATAATCTTCCTCGGGCCATTCCTGAATTGGAAGTGGGAAAAAAGTAAATTAACAATACTTGATAAGAAATGTTGTAGTAAATTTCATATTGCCTTAAGAGCAATACCAGAATTGTACTATTTGAGTCTTACATGTTAAAGATGAATATTTGGTTCTGTTTAATATTTGTAAACAAACAAAAAGGAGTTTACCTCATATGTCACAGCCCATTTTCCACTTCGCAAAGGCTTGTGGTAATAATTAATATTTCCAATGTACAAGCTCCTGTCTTCTGGTACTTTTCTCACTTCATCCATCACTGACTTGATTCTGACAAAGTTGTCATCATCACACTTCATGACGTACTTAGCAGAAACAACTTTAACCTACACAAATGAATCATATGGATATTAAAACAAAACAAAATGTATATTTTTTTTTCAAAGAAAAGAAGTTGCTAACATGAAAGGAGCCAGAGTTAAATTTACCCCGTATTCACATATGGCAATGGTCTTTAAGACCACAAGATCATAGCTGTCTAAAAATGGAACAATCACAATGTCACCAAAGAACTCAGCCTCCTTCTTAAGCTCCATGTTTACCTCATTTCTTCCATTCTGCACAAGAATAACTTACCAAGTTAGAGATAATTTAAGCAATGCAAATTCTCAGTTTTGTATGGTTATTTCAACATAATGAACATTTTGCACCATACATTATCTCACTTTTTTTCTGCAGAAATATGAGAACTTTACTGGTTCCAGTACTTCATTGAATGTTCCTGATTTTCTAATAGACTTTTATGCAATTCCCATTAGACAAATGAGACAAAATGCCATATTGAAATATGTCGACATTCTAACCTATTCTTGATCTCAAGAGGAACATGTCGAACATTTGAGATTAGTATTCCAGAAGTTACGAGAACATCTGTATATTGCTAATAGTTATCAATAAGAAATGAACTTAGAGCTAATAGAATGAACCAAATTAAAATTCTTACCAGTGCAACAAAGAAGCGTGCCACAACATTATTTGATTTTCTTGCTGAAGACATCCAAGATTTCCTGATGGCCATTCGCTCTGCAAAATGGTTCCCTGCTGAGAGTATCCCGATAAAAAGATCAACTGGCTCGTCAGGCAAATCTAGTGCCTTCCACTGAGGTGACATGTCCATTTGTGGATCAACACTTAAGTGTGAATTGGGAAGAGATGCCGCATATATAGATTCAACATCTATGTCTCCACTAAGCGAGAGTCCGGTTGCATCTTCAAGTGCAAACCCCTGAATGTAAAGAGCATGCAGCAAAATGGTAGGTGAGCAACAGAAATTACACTGCTAGTATACACAGGACTGATGGCTGATTATGTACTAGTAAACTAAGCAATACTTACAGTGCGGAAAGGAAAAGAAGTCACGTGGCGGCCGTCCACATTGATATGATAACCTTCTAGGCCAGCTGTTAATGTGAGAACAAACAACTTGTTCTCTACAAACGGATAAGGCCAATCAATCTTAACCTTATTGCTGCTTCTCTTGATTATCCTTTTTAACCACCAAGCACCCTTTGGCTCAATAGACTGATCATCTTCACCATTAACCCACTTTTCACATTTTACCTGCCCATCAACTGTAGTAATAGAAGTAACATTCAGTAATTCAAAGTCATAATAAAAAAGAAGCTTCTTTATATATACTTTTTGCTTGAATGCACAAGTATAATTGGAGACTATATCAGAAATCTGTGTTGTTCAATGGTGTTAAATGATTCAAAATATATTCAAGTTGAGGATAGCTGAACAAATAAAAGGCTCACTGCATACTTCATCCGACAACACTTGCAATTAAAAAGTTGGAAAAATTAATGGTTCAAAAACCTCACAGGTTGAACCGAAAAGGTTAAGAAAAAAGGGGGCAAAATTGAAACTCTTATAATATTTGTGAATTGGCCCTTTCAATAGAGCTTATAATAAGCCTAGTTTGAAACTAATAATCCACTTAACAAACGCATTAATGCTCACACCTCAGAGAATCGAACTCAACCAACAATCAGGAATGCATGCAGAAATGTCATAAAAATACAGATTTCATAATATGGCCCTTCTATTAAAATACACAACCAATGTTTGAGTTAAGATCACTAGCAAAAAGGAAATGTAAAAAAAAAATTGCAATTTACCTGTATCTTCACCAGCATTTGATTCCCATCCTTCGCAACGAAAAGGAACGCCCCATTGCATTCTATAGCAGGTGTTCTGCTCAATCACAGGCCTCCCAATGAAATCACCTTTTAACCGGGGGTTAAAGTGCAAAATCCTGGGGGCCTCCTCACCATCTACCATTCTCATCCCCAAAAGCTCCATCCTAAATTGCGAAACCAAGGCTGCCTTCTCCCCCGGCTTCAATTCTTTTATCTTGGGATTATACTCTTCATGTGCAGCTCTTGGTCTCGCAACAAGTGTTATGTGGGACCCAAGCGTCAGTCCACATGGGAGCTCCATGAGGTTCTTTTGCTCTCTTAACCGGGCCCCGGTAAGGGAGACCGATGCAGGGCATTCAAGAGGTTTGTTCGTCAGCGGCGATGGCGAGGCCGATGTTGGAGATGATTTTAATTCATCCAATAGCTTAGAACCTAAGGAAAAAATAACAAAATTAAAATATAGAGTGAATGCTTAAATTGTTCCGTACATTTTTATTTATAACCCATAAGAGAAATTAAAAGAAAAAAGATAATTCTGGGAAGATGCTAATTCAGTTCACCAAGGAGAAACTTTTTATATAATCCTGGTAAATATTGCAATCCACCATGTGGATGTGGATGCTCGGTAAACGACAAAAAAATGGAAAAGAAAAAGAATCCGAACCCCTCTTATCCAAAACTAGAAACAAACTGCGATACGATTATTGCTTATTATTCATGAAATATGAAGAACATTCAGCACAAAGTTCTTTGATTTTGCATTAGTACATTAATTTCAGGATTTTCGATGGGTATAATGCAATTTTAACAGAAAAAAGGCAAAGAAAAGAAGAAGCGGTAGTGCGGTACCAAGTTGCCAAGCATCTAGCGCAGATTTTTCCAGACCGGAGGAGACATATCCAGTTCGGTTAAACTGGAGAGCAGAAATTAAGACTGGAGTCTGGCTCTGTTGTGGCACGCGGAGGCGGCGAGGAAGCTTGGAAGGTCGAACAGGGGAAGCGATTGTTTGTGTATCCTTCTGTGTCGCGAGTTGTAGTGGCCTTAGAACTGTGCTTCCCGTAGCGGCGCCTCCGAGCGGTATATGATGGATCCGGCGAGAGAGAGAGGGGAACTCATAGAAGAAGAGAAAGGCCAAGTAGAAGAGGAAGAGAAAGAGAAGAATCCGAGCTGATCCACTCTTCATTCTTAGTTTCCCCAAAATATAATAGAAATATGTTTCTAGTTTCTAGAATCTTGTATAACGGAGAATGATAACAATTTCTCTTCTATTGGGAAGAGAGAAAAGGTGCGGAGGAGTAGAGAGGAGAAAGAGAGGAATGGAAGTTGAGAAACAGCAACTGAGAAAAAAATAGAAGGGAAAGAAAGAGCCCTTCGTCAAAAAAATAAATAAATAAATAAAAAGAGCCGTTTGAGGTGGGCCTGGTTCCACCATGATTTACACGGTACAATTATTGTATTGAATTCAAAGGGCAGTACAGAAGTTCAACAGCCAACGAAAAATTGTACAGATCAATTTAAGTTAATTCTAGAGGAATTATACCAGTTTGAAGAAGCAAATTTAGGTCCAGATATTATTAGTCTATTACTTTATTTATTATTATATTATATTATATTTATTTTACGTCTTGGTTAACGAGACCGGTTGAATTTCATTATGATTTTCTCAAAAAAAATATATATCATAAAATTCATAACATTATCCTCAAGATTTCGTTTTCCATTTTTGTTGCTAAACCCCGCTGAACTAAACAAGTAAAACTTAAAATAATAAATAAGTAATATTTTCGTACAAAATGAACTAAAATAATAAAGGATCTTCTCATCGCTGCACGCCTCCACAATCATAAGATTCATTATATGTGGGTACTCTCTATACACATCTGCTGGGTCAGTGAAATCATCCAATATAATTCTCTCAAAAAAAACTAAAGGAGATTTTTCTGAAGAAAAATAATATAAACTAATATTTTCGTAGACAAAAGAACCAAAATAGTAAAGGATCTTCTTTTTTGAAAAAAAAAAAGCTAAAGGAGCTTTTTCTGAAGAAAAATAATATAAACTAATATTTTCGTAGACAAAAGAACTAAAATAATAAAGGAACTTCTCTTTGAAAAAAAAAACTAAAGGAACTTTGTCTGAAGAAAAATAATATAAAGGAACTTCACCAGCATGTGTGGCAGCTCAAAAGCAGGGTTTCAGGGTAATGGCACCATAACATGAATTCCACTAATCAAATATCTCAAAACAAGTGCTGAGATGGTCCCTTTTTAACTGTAATGCCTTCTTCTTCTTTTTTTTTGTTTTATCTTTTTATTATTTTGGAAATTATTGTAATGTTTTCAATTTCCTTAGCATGACAATTATAAATATAAGGGTTATATATATATATCTAAGTAACTTTGACAATTATTCTGATAAATTTAGCTTTATTTTGTAAGTTATACAATCCATTCAATATTTTCAATATACTGTCTTACGTTTTCATAGTAAGAGACCTACAAATTAACTGTAATCTTTAATTTGTCAATATTGATAAGATTATTAAATGAGTGTGCTTACTAAATTAGTAGTACACAATATTGTTCATTTAGGCCAGCTCTTATTAAAAAAAGTTTGATTACCTTTAGGGCTGCACAAAATAGCTCGGGCTCGTAGCTCGACTCGGGCTCAGCTCGGACTCGAACTAATCTCACTCAAGCTAATCTGACTCGAGCTAAATTGGCTCGAGCTGATCTGACTCGGATGAAAAACAAGTTGATCCCGAGTTCACGCCAACTCGCTCGTCAGCTCGCTCACATATCATTTGTATATAAAAATTCATTTCTGACGCTCAGTCGACCCTAACCCTAAATTTTATTTTCACGAATCTGCCGCTCTCTTTCTCTCTTTCTCCCTTCCTCTCTGAAGTCCAGCGATTCCACTCACCCTCGCCACTGTCTCTAGCGATTCCACTCGCCCTCGCCACTGTCGCTAGCGATTCCACTCGCCCTCTAAGACAGTCGCCACTCTCTGAGACAATCGTCGGCTCGTCGCTCGCACTCCACAGCAGTCACCAAATCGCGGCTCCTCTAGTCCGGTTCCGATCGGCACCTCTGAGGCTCTGACCTCTCGGACTCTCTCACCTAATCGCAGCAGTGAGCAATCACCACTCACCAAATCACAGACTTCCGACTGTGCTTCTCCAACTACACAGTGAGCTGCCACTACTCTTTCTCTCTTTCCTGACAGTAACAAACTTCTCTCTTTCCTGATCGCAGCAGTAGCCATTTATTCTTAGTGTTATTGAAGAGCAAAATCAAAACCGGTTAATTCCTTCATCAGAAACTTATAAGTTGAAACGCAAAAAATAAAGCACTTTGAAGATGGAAAGAATGTTCAATTACTATTTAATTGTACAATTACTATTTTGATTGATTGTACAATTAATCTGACAGTTTATGTCTTAACAGTTGTTTGTACAATTAATCCTTCATCTGACAGTTTATGATTTGATTGTACAATTACTATTTTGAATTGCTTGTAAGAGATGAAGTTTAGATTACAGTTGTTGTCTTGAGAAGTGGTGCTGTTCTGTTAAGTTTTAGTAGTAACTAACTAGTTCTGAAATTTTGGCATTATTCTGGGTGCAGTGTTGTTGTTCTGGTGTTGTTCTTGTGCTGTGTGGTGTAATGTTGGTGTTTTATGAATTTATAGTTTTTAAACTTCACAGTTTTTGATTTGCAATGTTGGTGCTGTGCTGGTGCTGTTATGTACTAATTTATGCACTAAAATGTTATGTATTTGTTATGTGTTTAAACTTCACAATTTTATTTTTATGTTATGTATTTGTTGTGTTATGTATGTGTTATGTTTATGTATTTGTTGTGTTATGTATTTATTTTGTTGTGCATTTATGTATTTGTTATGTTATGTATTTGGTGTTGCTAGTATAGAATGTTATTGTTATTGTATTTTATTGTGAATTTATGCTTGTAGGTTTTGTTATTTTTCCCTCTTTAATTATTGGTTGTATTATGTATTTGTTATCTTTTAGGTTATTGTCAATGATATTTGTTTGTAATTTTTTATATTTATCTGTTTAATTTTCTTAATTGCTTGCTATTCGGTTCCCAAAAAAAAATCATTTGCTGGTTGTTCAAACGAAAGTGAGGAGGTAAGTGAGAAAACGAGCTAAAATATCGAGTTGCGAGCTGGCTCGAGCTGGAGCGAGCTGAGTTCGAGCTAGAAGTTCAGCTCGGATGTACCTTGTGTAACTCGCTCGATCCAGCACGTATAGCGAGTGAGCTGAGTTCGAGTTGATGTCAACTCGCTCGAACTCGGCTCAGTTGCAACCCTAATTACCTCGGACTTCACAGGGATTAACATCACAAAATTTCACATGTTTTTACTTTCTTTTCCTCATTTACTGTTTCATAAATGTTTTATATTTTTCCTTAATAAAGTTGGCAAATTGTGATGGTCCTGTTGTTCGTAAATGTAGACTGAAAAATAATTAATTATTATCATTTAGCAGTGTGTTACGAATTGTTACGTATTATACCTGACAAGTATCAAGACTATCAAATAATAATAATAATCGATATGTAATTGATTTTCAATTATATTTCAGATAGAACTATATTTTCTACAATATTTTCCACAATATAATCAAGTCAACTTCAAAAGTATGTCATGATAATTTGATGAAATTTGGCAGGTTGCAGGAACAGCCTCCACAGTCCTTTGAACGTCATGTTTCCATATCTAAATTTAGTAGACGTTTACCTCTACGATTAATTCTGTTTTTGTTTTGCTTGAATAAATAAAATCAGGCTCTTTATTTGTTGACTGTGATATCGCCTGGGATTTGATAATTTGAATTATATTAAAAGTAATAAGGTCTCACTCAATTTCATATGAAATTCATAATTGATCGTTGAAATTTAAATTATTTATTTTTAATCACTAAATCTTAACACATATTCATATTTAATCACTCTATTATTTTTTAATTAAAATCCTAAGAATATTAACATGACGTCCTACATGAACTTAGTCATATTGTCAATAAAATGAGCAATATCAATAAATAACTAAATGAGATATAAAAAAATATTATTTCTCAATATTAGGAGTGCGACTCTGTAGATATGATTTAAATAATAGACTTTTATAAATATGTTAATTGTAAAAAATATAGAATCCACGTAGGATGATATATAAATAACTTTAAAACAAATTTAAGATATTAAATGAAGAATTTAACAAAAATAATTAAATTTGATATACAGTAAATTCAGTAGCTAGATAATTTTTTAAATAATTTAAAATTCAGAAAATAAATATGAATTTCATATAAAATTCCTCTCGAAAAATTTAGCAAAGAACAACAACGTGACCGGAGACTGGAGTAGGTTGACCGTTAGAGATCCTTTACGCAGCTCCAAACACCAAACACAGAAAACAACCAATGAAATTTCTACTAGACACTACGTGGAAGTTGCTCCGTGTATTCAGAGAAAAGGACACGGAGCTGCTTCCCCACGAAGTAAGTCTTGCTCTTGCAGGGAGTCTCCTACTCTCCTTGGACCCTGGTTGCAGAGCTGGACTTTAATAAGTGCGAATAAATCGGTGGAACACGTCTAAACAAGAATAGTAATTTGGTGTATTAAACGGTGTCGCTGTTGTGTTATTAATTTCTAGTTGAATTTTTCATGCATTCTCATGGACTCATGGATGAATGAATGTGTTGACATGGCCTTGGAAGAAGTAGACCTGGACCAGTAGACCTGACGCGGTTATCAACAACACGGCGGCGTATTTGCGAGTTTATTATTCCAGAAGGTCCAAGGAAAAAAAAATGATCTCCCACTCCAAATAAATTATCATTTGAAAAAAAAATAGAAATAGGAATATTAGATGATGTATATTATCATTGCCCGGTCTGAATGTGGCGATACCCACGTGTTTCATATCGTCTGGTTGGTTATCTGGAGAGAGGTGATTTGTTCAAATTTGAAAAGGTTAAGATTTATACTTCAAACGCGTGCAATGAAGAAAGAGAAATGAATTAATTAAAATATTTGGCCTCATTGGTGACAAAATGTTTCCTGCAATATCAGGGATCTTTTTTTGGTCCATGCCGATTTTATAACACATGCATTAATAAAATTTATACAGTGTTGTTAAAAGTTTCAGAAAAGTCCAACATTAAAATATAAGGATGGACAAAAAAGAGGTTCCAATATCAGGAAATAAATATCTCTAATTTTTTTTGTGGTAATACTTGCACAACAAATATTTTATAAGATTTGTATTTTTAGCGGATAACGTTTATTTAACCTAAGAATCTTGAAAACTTAATAAGAAGCGCTTCTATAATTTTCTTTTAGTAATTCCAAGTATCCAATGTATGTGCGATTTAATGGTATATCTAACTCATATGGTAGATATATATTTAGAAAATATTATTAAATTGAAAAAAATAAACTTTATTGTGTCTAAATTTATTTTAGATAAGACGTGTATTAAATTTGAGTAAATTTAAAATTTAATCATCATAAAGACATTAAAATTTCGCCATTAAGCAACCGTTTTCGAGTCTAGCGGCAAAGATAATGCTTCCATATGGATGATATGTTCGAAATCTAAATGAAATTCTCTATAAATATTTAAAACTTGAATAGTTTAGACTCTCATCTTGATCTCAAACAAATTACGCCATTAAAATTTCGAATTGATAAAAGTAAAATATTTTTTCAAATAAATCCAAATTTGATACATGTTTTATTCATGTACATTGAGAGCACAACAATAATTTCAAATTCTTAATTTAAATAAAATTTTAAAATATCATACGAGTTCAGTGTTCTCTGTTTCTTCAGAGAGAGATATTACGTAATATTGTTGTTACTACTAAATAGTTTAATAGAAGGGGTCAAATGCTCATGGTTATTGATGTCTATCCATAAAATTAAATATTAAATAACTATTGTTTAAGTTCTTAAATAATAAAACCATGAGCATTAACAAAAATCAACACACATTTCTTAAATAATAAAACCATGAACATATATTATATTATATGTACACAAAAACATGAATTTGTGAAAAATGTGGAAGGATTAAATGTCTATGTTCGTTGGTCCATTTATTTATTTATTTATGCATAAATATATAAATATGAACCATGGAATGTATATATCATCTCAATTGTATGTCTATTTCAATAGTCAAGCAAATATGTTAAATTGTAAAAAAATGTGTGTTCTTAAATAATGCTTGATGTATATATAAATTTTATTAAAATGATCTAAGTTTTTGTGTACATATAATATAATATATGTTCATGGTTTTAATATAATATATTTTGTATATATTATATTATATGTACACAAAAACTTAGATCATTTTAATAAAATTTATATATACATCAAGCATTAACAAAATCAACACACAATTTTTTACAATTTAACATATTTGCTTGACTATTGAAATGAACAAATTTTATTTTATTTTTATATACATACAATTGAGATGATGTAGATTACATTCCATGGTTCATATTTATATATTTATGCATAAATAAATAAATAAATGAGGACAGAGGACACCAACGAACATAGACATTTAATCCTTCCTCATTTTCTTTATTGAATTTAATTGTTTTTAGGTGTTCTCATGATGTATGCGTTAGATCGGTCAATATTACAAATACAAATCATAATTATTCAAGTATCAATAAACCCGATCACACAATTTGCTTAGGAAAAAGTGTGAAAAAATATTTTTTATATATACAATTTTTTTTTTAAAATGTGATCTAAAAAATCTATATCGGGCAATGTAATATTTGTGAAGTCAATGTATGCCCGTTAATGAGTAAGGAAAGTACCGGAGTATTTTTCATATTCACATCCATTATTATTTTTATATATACTCTATCTTTATTTGTTAAAAAATAATTTTTATATGTACCCTATTTTTACCCGTTAAGAATTTCGTGTAACAAATTGATGACGGTAGATAATGGATAAAAATAATAATAGTTCAATGCAAAAAAAAAGTATATGATTTGAATAAATAAATAACATCAAATAAATATACTAATAAAGTACAACAATGAATAACACTTTAGATATAACAAAAATCATACAAGTTCTTTATGTCAATTGTCATTAAAAATATATATTAATTTCAATTTAATTTGATTATTATTAAATATAAAATAAATTATTGCATGTATATATACATGTATTTATCTATATATTTATATAATTTATTCAATAGATAATAGTAAATAACGGATACGAAATAACACTTATCTTATCAATATCTATCTTATCGAATACGATACGGATTGGATAAACGCCCAAAAAAACTAGCAAAAATAATTGCAAAAGAAGCGTAAATTTTGGTTTTTGTATAAGATGATAATACTGCACATTGTAATGAACAGTTTGAATCGCTCAAAATTCAAAAATCGAAATTAAAAGTTATAACACTGATCGACAGATGCTATTCATAGAATATAGAACCATATATTTGTTCTTGGTAAATTATTTATTGTACGGTATCATTTGCTTGCAAACTTTAAATAGTTAACATATTAAAAGTAAATCTAAAAAGGAAAAAATAAAAAGCAATCGTTGATCCTGAGAATTAATACGACGTTTGTGCAGATCTTCTGAACGGTCACTTTAGCATTTAGTTTACTATCTAAAATCCATACGCTATCGTAGAATTAAAAATTGGTAGATAGATATAGTCAACATGTTGGTAGCTTAACGTCTTGACGAGTAAAAAGGACCAAAATTAATAGAATCATAGTTAATTAATAATATTATTTAATAAAAAAATCCTTCTTTTCGCCCTGGCACAACGCACAACCGTGTTTTGAAATTGGAAACGAGTCCAACTTGTCCAATCATGTGGAGTAGGCCCAATTGGTAGGTATGGTTCTAATACAAAATATGTGCCAAATAGATACAATCTGTCTCTTGAAATGCAAAGAAAGAATAACCTTTAACCTTTTCTCTTCTAACAGATTGCCTGTGCTGTCTCTCTCTTTCTTGACCGTTTATAATTAGGTATATAAAGTTCGTTCAACGTACTGAAAACTTCAAACTCACTGCCAACCTAATTAGCATTAATTGGCAACTGGAGGATTATTACTTTTAATTTCCGGCTGACGGCGTGTAAAATGAAAATAATATATTTGCAGTGTCATTTTCGTCATCAAAGTTTCTAAATAGAAGTCTGTTTTAATTGAAAATGTTTAAAAACAAGGGAATAGGAATAAAACTCAGATGCATACCCACAACATGATATTTTAAAAAATAAAAATGGCGTCAAATCATTTAATTTTAAAAAAATACGAGAATATTTATTTAAAAATTTAAACCCACGACTCTTTACAAGTTACAAGAAACACATCCTCCTTTGCAAGTAAAACAAATTGATGTTGACGACATAATATTTGCGCTATTATATGAAACACTGGCCAAAGAACCTGTTGCAATGCTAGAATATCCACATATATTAATTCTACATTTGCTTAATTTACTAAACTTTGACGCATTTTCACAACTGTTTGTTTCGCGTCCAGTGTCGCCTGAATCTTCATGGCAACAAAATTCTTGGCGAGATTAGAGATGCTAATTGTTGTGTTGATTTGTAGCCAAGTCCCAAAGCTGCCAGTGATGCACTGAACAGATTATAACCACCGTTCAGCTGGAGACAAGATACTGTTTAGGTCGGTGTACAGAATATCTTCTTGAAAATTTTATTGTTATAACCACCGTTTAGCTGGAGACGATACATTATTTTACTCGGTGTTCTCAAAATAATAATAATAATAATAATAATAATAATAATAATAATAATTAATAATAATAATATCAGCAATAGCAATAATAATAATAATAATAATGGGCAGTGATGAGGATTCCAGAAACATATATGTGCATTTAAGTCCCTCTATTTTTGTAATTACTAGTTAGATATCCGCGTAACTTATAATTATTAAGTGCGATCATTTTTATTAACTCAATATCATAAAAAATATGATATATAATAACTGCAGCATTCAAATATATAAATTTTTATTTCAATTTTTTTTTGAGAAATTGAATGAAATATCTGTAGCTAACACTAATGCATTGTGCAGTAAAAAAACGTAATTGCATTAAAAAATATTCGACCTAATTCTTTAGTAGACACGTCTCAAGAAGATTTCTTAGTAAATACTAAAAGGGAAGGGATCCTGACATGGGTTATTTTGATAATTTTGACAATAAATATAAAAAATAGAAAAAAAATTATAGATATATTTTATTTATTTATGGATTGATAGTGATTTCAATTTCATATAATTGCATTATTATTTCATTATTTGATAGTTCATCAAAAACCATCAAAATTTTATGTAATTTATAACGGTTTTTTAATAAATTATCAACTATTAATGAAGTTATATAAAATTTAAATCATTATCAATTTATAAAGAAAATAATCTATCTATAAAGTTTTTATTTTAATTTTTTGAACTTATTTTAAAATTTATCATCAAAATTGTGAAAATAACCATTGTGAAATGAGCACTCTCATACTAAGATACCATTCTGACGAAGTATTCTCTATTCTGCAACAAAATTATATTTTCCGTACGCACTTGACTCGTCTTTTCAAAATTTGGCCACAATATGTGTCGGCCACTCATCTTAACTTTTCGCCCCTCCTCTCCTTTAAAAACCTAAATTTCGCCAAAAGATAAACTTTTTTTCGTTAAACCACTGTGAGACTAACAATTTTTTTGCTGGGAGTTTTAGAGAACCCAAAATTTACGTGATTGTACATTTTGCAGTACGGAGATTACTTTATTTTCCCAGATTGGTAATAAATTCTATCATCGATAAACAACTGAGAGAACCAAGTTTTGGTCTGAAAACCAAAATAATGTTTTCTATTACGAACTTGGGAATAAGAATAATTTTTTTAGGACATTTAAGTTAGAAGGTTTGATTCTCATTTTATATCAAAATAAATAAAAGCTTTTATGGTCAGGACTTACGAACTATTTCTCATATACTGTATTTTTTTAAAAATTTTGTTCACGAGTCAAAGCATTCACATATGCAATTCTTATCAATGCATGCACATCGATCACATATGCTGGTGTTCCCTATATATCTATGATTAAATGGGCGATGATGGAAGGATTAGTGCAAAAGTAGTGTTTTTTGACTTAATAGTTGAGAATATTATGATATTAATAATATCTCAAAAAAATATAAGAAGAGTGTTAACTTTAAAAATTTCAGTTATTAAAATATTATTTGGATGGTAACTTAAGAATAGTGGAGGGAATGCATTATTTTTGTTTAATATAATGTTTATTATTTTATTTATTATTACAATTGGTACTATTATTATTTTATTCAATATTAAAAATTATTATTTTGTACGATAATTTTCTATTATATAATTATTTTATTTAATACTAATGATTATTATTGTATTTATTATTAATTTGTTAATTATTATTTAATTTTATTTCATATTATTAATTATTAATTATTATTTATTTAATATTAAGAATTATTATTCTATATTATGATTTTTAATTAATCATTTTTTTTTTAATACAACTGATTATTATTTTATTTATTATTAATTTGTTAATTATTAATTATTATTTATTATTAGTTTGGTAATTATTATTTGATTTAATATTATTAATTATTAATTTAATATTAAGAATAACAATTCATTATTATGATTTTTAATTAATCACTATTTTGTTTAATACTAATGATTATTATTTTATTCATTATTAGTTTGTTAATTATTATTTTTTATTATTTTATTTAACATTAACAATTATTATTTTGTTATTAATCATTATTTTGTTTAATACTTATTATTACTATTATTTGTTACTAGTTTATTTATTATTATTTTATTCAATATTAATACCTATTTAATATTACTTTCCAGTATTATTAATTATTATTGTATTTATTAGTAACGAATATTATTGTATTTATTATTAGTTATTATTATTTTATTTAATAAATAAAAATATAGAAAAATAAATAAAATATTTGTTTATTAGTATCCAAAAGATAAGAAATAGTACAATTCTACTACAACATTTCGATGGGTAAAATAGCATCGTTATGTAACTATTCCGAATCTTGATTTCATATTTGGATCAGACACCAAATTAGAATGGCATGCTATTCTAGCACAACCAAACACATCAGAGTATTGAAAAATCCTCACGAATCAATCTGGTCTGGACTAATTGTGCACGCAACCCTCCCATAATTGGGGTTAGGGCTGTCAATGGATTGGATTCGAATCGGATCCCGGGAGATCCAAATGTGAATTTATAAAAAATTTATAAGATTCATATGCGGATTCGTATCTAATAAAATTTTGAGAATTCGAATGCGAATTCATATTTACTACTATAGCGATTTTCGGATCGGATTTGAATCATATTTCGGATCTTGTATTGTAATAATATTAAAAATAGCATAATTAATATATGACAATAGAAAAATTATCATATTATTTTAAAATTATTTCAAACGTAACAACAATCATAATCCATATTTGCTATTATAGCAATCTTAAAATTATTTGTTCAAATCATAAACGTAGCAACAATCATAACTATTTGTCCCAAATTTTAAAACATACAATAAACATCAAATAACATAATAAAAATCTACCTAATTAATATAATAACTACTATTCAACTTTATGAATCAATACAGAGTGAAACATAAATATTGCTCTTCAATTTAAATTAAATTGGACATGTCTATTTTATGAATTGTCATACGATATAATTTTATTTATTTATCGAATTCATAGCGGATTCGAATTCGAATTTTATAAGATCTAAATGCGGATCCATTATATTAGATGGATCATTTTCTAGAATCCATATGTGGATCCAATAAACTAATGAATATATTTTAAAGATTCATATGTGAATTCATTTATGCGGATTCAGATCAGATTTTTGGATTATGGATATCCATTGGCAGTCCTAATTGGGATCCAGGGTAAGCACGGGCCAAAGATTGGTTGGATCGAGTTTTTTTTTTCATTTTGACCCACCTTACCCATCCCGAGAGAAGAAGCACGTGAATGATTCATATTGTAGATTTTTTCTCTTTCCTCTCTCAAAATTTCCCCCTCATTGTGTTGCACGAGTACGAGTGCGAGGATAGTGTTAGATACATTACGGGTACGGTAGTATGTCAATTTAAAATTTTTAAGATACAGATACGAAAGTATATATAATTTTTTTTAAATAAAGATTAATTTATAATGCATAAAAAAATTAGATAAGTACACCATTTCTTTTAATGGCTATAATATATATAGAGTCCGACTATGATGCTTTGTAAAGTGTAGAGGCGTTGTGTGTTTTACGCTCTATTCTTAATTTCAAGTCAGAAATGATTGATACGAACCGTTCAATCTAATATTCATATCACAATTTATTAGTAAACCAAATTTTATATTTTTTTTTTTGCTATTTTTTCTGATGAGGAGAAAATGACTTGATTTGAGAATTCTGATTCATCCAAAAATGATGATTTTCTCTCTATAAAAAAATAGCAAATGAATTTCAAAAAATATATAATTTGGTTTACTAATAGATTTTAATATGGTGAGTGGTTTGGATTGATAATTTCTAACTTAAAATTAATAATAGAGCACAGAGCACACAACGTTCTTGTACTTTGCAAAGCACCATAACCTAATTCTATATATATAGAGAGAGAGTTTGGCTACGGTGCTACGTGTAGCATAGATGGCCTGTGTGATACGGACTATTTCTCCGTCTTCAAAGTTCAAATGGCCGATCCGAATGGTCAAAATATTTTTCATATGAAAATCTAGTTGGGACCAAATTTTTTATTTTTTAGGATTTGTTTACTATTTTTTAGGACTTGTTTGAACATCATTTTTAAAAATTAAAAACGATGACTTAAAAAACTCAAAACACTTCAAATTTTTGCATCACATAAGATTTTCATATAAAGAATTTAATGAGGATGATAAATTAAAATTTGGAAATGATTTGATATACTTTTTTAGTTAAGTTCACGGAACGCCTCCGTAAGCTTAAACTCATGGTATCTTTACTATATATATATATTTACAGTTAACATCTTTTTTTATTTATCGATTTGCAAAACAATCTTGAATTTTATAATTTTCCTTGTTTGAGTTTTGTGTAGGGATTAACATGCAAATGGACTAGTGCACAAGAACCAAGACTAGTGCTGGGATACAAGAGCTTAAGCAAGACCGCATTAGGTTTAGGTTTAGTTAGACTCAAACTTGGTTGAATTGGTCAAGATAAATTGAGCTTAAACAACAAGAAAAATGCTTCTGCCTAGAGAATCGTTATAACGGTTCAGTAATCGTTATCACGGTTCATCTCAATACTAAAAAATGTTCTAAGGCAGAAACATTCTCAAAGAAATCAGAGCGTATCGTTATGTAACGATTCAGTAATCTTTACAATGATTTATGAAATGTATAACGATTTAGTAATCATTATAACGATTACTGAAACGTATAACGATTTGATAAATCATTATAACGTTTCAGCTCAGTTGATCCAACGGTTATTCTTTCTAAACCGTTATAACGATTCGTAAACCGTTATAACGGTTCATGCCGAAAAATAGTTTCTTCAGCTGTTTCAGATGATCTATTTTAAAAAGGATCACCACTCTCACTAATAATTATTGAAGTTGATCCATCTAGCAAAATCATTACTCCAGAGAGCTTACTAGCATACACAAAGTAAGAGAGATAATTCAAGAGATTGAAACATTCAATTAGCCAAATCTTTGTTCAAGCTCAATCTAGTTTCTCTCTATTCTCCCAACTTGATCCTTCGTGATCTTCTTGAAAAACATTATACTGAGCTGTAGTGCTCACCTTTTCTTGAGTGTGTTGTCACTTCTTGTTTTTTGAGTGTGTTGTCATTCTTGTTACCGATAGGCTTGGCAGCCCATTTTTGTAAGGGACCAAGTTCTACAAGTGTAAAAACCTTTTTTAATATATCAGCTCAACCTCAATTGTTAGAGGTTGAGGGTCCCGGAGACGTAGGCATTGTTAAAGCCGAACTCCGTTACATCTTGTGTTTTTATTTTATCTTTATTTTTTTTTCTCACATTTCTTTGATTGCTATATTCTTGTGAGAATTGAATTGATTTAAATTGTATTCCGCTGCCATTACACTTGAACATTAAGCCCCAAATTGATTTATACATTTCTACCTTAGGTTCTTTACATTCTTACACTATCTTGACCTTTCAATACCACCATCCTAGGGATTTCAAAGGACTATATATATATATATATATATAGAGAGAGAGAGAGAGAATTAGGCTATGGTGCTTTGTAAAGCACAAGAGCGTTGTGTGCTTTGCGCTTTATTTTTCATTTCAAATCAGAAATGATCGATCCGAACCGCTCAATCTAATCTCCATATCAAAATCTATTAGTAAACCAAATTTTATATTTTTTGGAATTTATTTGCTATTTTTTTGAATAGGGGGAAAATCGTCATTTTTGGATGAATCAGAATTCTCAGATCAAGTCATTTTTCTTCTCACCAGAAAAATAGCAAAAAAAATTAAAAAAATATAAATTTTAATTTTACTAATAGATTTTGATATGAAGATTAGATTGAACGGTTCAGATCGATTGTTTCTGACTTGAAATTGAAAATAGAACGCAAAACACACAACGCCTCCGTGCTTTGTAAAGCACCATAGTCGGACTCTCTCTCTCTCTCTCTCTATATATATATATATATAGAGAGAGAGAGAGTTATGCTACGGTTAGTCGTGAAGTACAAAATATTTTTGTACTTCGCGTCGTATCTCTTATTTTCGAATTCAAAACACTGATCCGACCGTTAAAAATATTCTCCATATTGAAATATGTTTGGAGACCAAAATTTACCTTTTTTAGTGATTATTTTCTTTTTTTTGAGGATTATTAAAAATCATAAATGCAATGCATTTTCACCCTCCAAAGAAATAGAAAAAAATTCTAAAAAATATAAAATTTGATTTCCAAATATATTTCAATATGAAAAATACTTTTAACGGTCGGATTGGTGTTTTAAATTTGAAAATGGGAGATACGACGCGAAGTACAAAAATATTTTGTACTTCGCGACTAACCGTAGCATAACTCTCTCTCTATATATATATATCAATCACTATTAACGCAAGTGAAGAGATTATGTAGCGATTTTATGCATTAATTGGTATAACTCACTTTTGAGGTTCAAATCTCACTCATACACTTAATGTTCTAAAATTTTGAGTTTGACTGCACCCAATCGTGTCAGAGGTTGTACCCAACCGTACCAAAGATCGTATTGATCGATCAAACTGATTAAAATAATCGGATTAGCTACATGGCATACTCGATATATATTTGTTCCTGATACTTGTTCAGCTGGATATATGAAATACCCAGATAACATAGCTCTCTCATGATACATCTTATTCGTTGATTTTCAATCCGATGATTCCGATCGAGATAACAGATTCTTCCCCCAAAAAGAAAACTGAAACATACAATTTGCCTGAAAGAGAAGAAGCACATCACCTTGAATAAAAATATTAACACTCAACAATAACATACTTGTTAAATCCAGATACAATCCAGGATGCTTTAGCATTACAAAGTACAAACTAGGCAAGCAAAGAAAATAGAAATTGCAGAAAGATGCAACTGGAAAAACTACTATGGAGTCACCACCCTTTTCGACAACATAACACGGTTGTAACTAGTCTATCCGACAGCATCATCAATCTACTTGGATACTACTTTAAGCTGACTCGGGACTTGCTCTAGAAGTTGCAGCAAGATGACTTGGCAGCAGCTTCAGCTGTGGTCTGTGAGTCATTCTTGCTGATTTTTAGAGTGGGCTGAAAGAAAGCTCAAGTGTTAAAAAAAAAACAAATATGTAAATTGGTAACTTTTTTTTTAATTTACTAGAAGCCAACAATATAGACCTGTTCGTATCTTCTCTTTCTGACATGGAACAAAGCAGCTATAAAAAGGTCATTTGGACTCTGTACTGGTTCGGGTTCAAGCTTTTATCCTTTTCTAACCACAAGTACCAAAAGAAACTATTGGTGACTGAATGACTGATACCAAAATTTTTGACCAGTGTAAAAGTACAACCTCAGCAGGTTTGGGGCTTTCAGCTTCACTGGTTAATCTCTGCTTGATATCTCTGGCAATTGTAAAGAACACCTGCTCGACATTCAAGTTTGTTTTTGCACTCTACATAGCACACGGAAGAAAATATAGAAATTCAAATAATATATTTTAAATCTCAACAGGGTTTCCTTAATAAGATCCTTCAAATTCCACTACAATGTTTGCACAGAACACACAAATGTTTGGATATATGGAACTATGTTGAAAGAAGTCTGTATTAATTGCAATTTTACAACCACGAAGGGGAAAAACAGGTGATGTTTCATTGTAAAGCATGTTAAATTCAGAAAAATATTATTATAAGATAGTAGAGAGGATCAGATGAACCTTTTATTATGTTGACCAAAAAGAAAAAGGATAAACATAGGTAAACTCGATCAATTTAATTGCTGGCTAAGAAACTTACAGTTTCAAAGAACTTGATGCCATACTCATCAGCCAGCTGTTGACCTCTTGATGTTGGGACAACCTGGCAAAGATGAAAATTGTAAATCAGTAAAAAAATGAGAAAAAAAAAATGTATTTTGAAAAGAAAGAAAAGGATCTAGATGACATTTCAAAAATCTTTTTATTGGTGTTAAAAAACATACCCTCTTGCTCTCATCCATGTCAGCCTTGTTGCCAACCAGAATCTTGTTGACATTGTTAGAAGCATGTTGTTCTATGTTCTTAATCCAATTTTTAATATCTTATTGCATTAAGGAGAAAAAGATTACTTTTTCAATGTATGTATTAGAACAGGTTCTGCAATTTTTTTTCCCAAAAGCAAAGAGTATGCTTCGTCCACATAAATAAGAGATACCGGGTAATTTACCACACTACTGTTCCAAAAAATTTGCGCACAAACCCATCCTTTCCACTATTTTTTTAAAATAGGAGGGACAAATTACTGGTGCCACCTCTCATGTGATTTATAAGCAGATAGTTTGGGCACTTTTAAAACTTGAAAACAAAATCTCAAGCACTGGAAATCTTGGCATCAATGGTAATATCCTCTTATATATTGGTGTGTGTGTGGGGGGGGGGGGGGTCTGTAGCTATCCCGGATTGATGGAATAGAAAAGGTCTGATGAGTATTTCTTCTGCAATAAATGAAAATAGTTTTAATTTTGAGGATATGTGTGATATTCCGGTTTTTGTAGGGGTATATGCAAAAATCCTGAATACTAATTTACGCACAAGGATACTGTTAAAAGATGACTCATCAGTAACATCATACACCAGCAAAATGCCCATGGCTCCTCTATAATAAGCTGTATCAAAGGGGGGGGGGGGTGAAGAAAAAGAAATTAATCAGGGATACCAGAATAAAAGATATATACAAACAGAAATTGAGAACACAAGGAAAGATTTACTTGTTGCAACTACAAAATAAATCTATATTTAATATAATTATATTTTCTTTTATTTTCATGGGCATTGATGTGCTGGTGTTTAGTTGTTGGAGTTTGTGCTTTTTTTTGGTTTTGGGGGGGGGGGGGGGTGAGCTATCTACATCAATTTTCAAATTTTCACAATCAACTGTGGACTACTGACTTCAAGCAAGAACTCAAAAGTATGTTTCAATAGATGTACACAAAAAATGCTCTGAGCATTGAACTGGTACCAACATGCAAATTGGTGTGCCAGTAACACACCAAACAGCTGAATTTGCTGGTTTCTTGTTTTTGGTTATTGCCAGAAAATACATTTTAGCTACAATGACGAGACGGTTTACATATACTTCAGTCTACGAAAAAATTGTTGCGCACGTGTGAAAATAGAACTACCCGATATGCTTCTTAAAAATTGCCCATAGCTTAAAAAGGAATCAGAACTATCATATCAACTATCGATCAACTTATATGATTTGTTTATTTTCAGCATTTGATGTTCTGCTGGGCAATATTGGTGTGCTTATGATTCTTTTCTCTCAACCTCTCGAGCACATGAAATCTGTCTTGTCAAAATAACAAAATAAAAACCTGTTGTGATAGTTCTGAAACGCTCTTGACCAGCGGTATCCCAAATCTGGAGCTTCACTCGCTTACCATCAAGTTCAACAGTCCTAATCTTGAAGTCAATCCTGAAAAAAAAAATCATAATAAGTTTATGGGAGGTCCCTAAGTATTGAATCTAATTACAGAACAGCCACCCAATGCCAAGTAATCCCCTTGAGTAAATAAATTTCCAATTATTTTCCAATTATTTTCCAATCAAGACACCATATTGCCTTTCCCTTAAATAGGCTAAAATAATTTCTATCCCACCTCTCTCAATCTCTTTTTCTTGTCTACATCTCTATCAATTCCATAGCTTTTTTCGTTCTTCCAAAATTCTCTCTATTATGTTGCACAGCATAACTCCTAACCTCCTCCCTCCATCCTCAAGTCTCCGTTGCATAGAAAAAAGTATTGGAGGAGATTAATGGAGAAGTATAATGGACAGAAAAAATGAAGAGTATAGCCTATATGATTGAAGGGAAACAGAATTGGCTTGGTTAGGACTAACTGACAAAATGAAAGTCAAGTTGCTTAGATGAGACCAATCAAAGTTGAGCAACAGTTCACAATTTGAATCTCAAAACTCTATGGTATACTTTCCATAAAGACAACTAAATTACAAAATCAACATGCAAAGAATAATGAATGAGATCTAAATGGAATGTGTCCACCAGTTACCAGACCAGAATGATACCTGACCTGCCAACTGATGGAAACATCATAATATGAACCATAATAAATATATCGAAGATTACAGGAATAAGGAATCTTGCATACCCAATAGTGGTAATAAAACTAGTCGTGAAAGTGTCATCAGAAAAGCGCAACAGCAAGCAACTCTTTCCAACACCTATATAGAGAGGTAAAATAATTTGAAATAACTGTAAAGTAGGTGATTGTTAGGTCAAATGACACATCTTCCCTTGGAGAAATTTGTGCATATCTTTGAATGGCCACAAAAAAATTACTCGGGCCACTATAGAACAACAAATATCAAGGATGCTCCCACAAAGCAAATAATAATAGCAATAAAAAGAATAAAATCAGTAACTGTATATCACTGTGACAAACAAATAAAACTATCCTTTATTTCACTAATTTGGCCATTTTACCAAACTAAGCCGCCTTCTCATTGTTTCTTCTGGCCTAGAAAGATGCAGCAGTATCCTTCTTTTCATTTTCTAAGAAACTGTAATTGAGGATAAGTGATTTTTACCTTGTATAACTGTCTCATTTTGATTTGGTATAACTGTATAAGTGATAATTGCAAGTTTTTGTAGGGGTGGGTGAACATGAAACAAAAGACTGCTTCAACTAGCATATAAAATTTTCTTAGAAATAAGCCAGATGTGGAAGGGGTATGAGTATGACTCTATGACTCCATAATACATATTAAGGTTTACTTCCACAATTGCATCATAACTTCATTAACAATGCAACCAAACAGCTTCTTATTGAAATCAAATTCATAAATAAAACACCACAAAGGATATTATTCTGGAAAAATAATAATTTCTCAGGATTCGGGTTCCTAAACACGATTAAAAATACAAAAATCCATAGTCCCATCATCCTTGCCAGAAACCTTGGTACCAATAAGGGCAGCAAGAGAGCTTGGCGCTATTATAATTATTGTACTATTCTATATAAAACCAGTACCTAATCAAAATTCCTAATTTCAGGATTTTATTTCGTACTGAGTATACTACTTTGAGACTGTCAAATTACACTCAGTATGATTCAACCAACATATTATTATTTGGTGAAACTCATCCTGAAAACAAAGCTCTCGAATCAAGAGAGAGGCAAATTCAAACATTCGAGAATGAACCCCCACTCTAACAGTTCTGAAACACCTTAAGTTTCTTGCGAACTAACTAATAAATAACATCTCTAGCCCCTAACCGACCGGAGAGGAATGGGATCGAGTAGTTCTATTGGAACCGAATGCCAAACGACAAAGAGAGAAAGAGAAAGAGAAAGAGAGAGGCTAACCGCTGTCGCCGATCAAGAGCAGCTTAATGAGGTAGTCGTAATCGGCGCGACCACGCGCTGGCGGAGCAGCCATGTGTCTTTCCCCTTTCCTTTTCTTCTCTGTATCCTCTTCTATGATTACTCTCGCTCGCTGTTCTCACTCTTTGGCAGCCCCAGGAATAGGAGAACAGACGGACACGTCAGAAATAGGTTTTCTACAAGCAGCACCTTGGTAGCAGTTGCAATAATTGAAAAAAGAAGGTTCCAATAAATGAATGAAGAACAGCACCATTAATTGAAAGGATAAATATTACGATCCTCAACTTTCTGTCCCAACAAAAATCCCCATGCTCGCCTTTAATTGCAATTTATTCCTTTTTGGTATGGTCTTCTCATTTCAAATTATTTGATTTAAAAATCAAATAGCATCAGAAAAGTTCTCTCTCTTCCATTTGTGATATTCCCTCATCACTTCCTGGCTCTCAAACGACTGAAAAGAGTATTCTTACTCTCCTCCTGGATCTGTTTACGAAGATAAAACTATTTATTTTTTACGATCGACGATAAATTATCTATAATCTTTGAATTTTTTCTTTTCATTTTAGCAACTTTAATCTTTTGTTTTGCAATTTTGCTCATAAAAGACATCCGATTTTATGTTTGAATCCAAAAATTTTGAGAAATTTTGGACAAGTGAATTCCTTTCACGAGTTATGCTTGTATTTTCATTTACTTCTATTTTTTCTTGCTTTGAATTAAATAAATACAATTTCATGATCTTAGTCTCTTGAGGAAGAAATTTGAGAATAATTTTTTTAAGCATTGATCTATTTAATAGTGAGAGTCGGTTTTCAGATTTTTCATTTGTATATAAATGCCAACGCACTAACGAGTACAAATGTTTTGTTAGTTGTTAGAGCATCTCCAACTCTAAAATAGTTTTTAAATTTTTATTGTTGTCACGTCAGTTATAAGAGTAAATAGCTTTTAATCTCAATTTTTTTGTTTCAACGCTGAATCGTGGTTTGCGATTTCTGAAGCGCCGGTAGGATCACTTGCGCCAAAGAAATTTCGCTCGCGGGAGAAAATTAGCGCGCAGAGGAATTTCACTCCAAAAAAGAATATAAAAAGATGTAATTAGAAAAGCATATCAGCACAAAAATTATGGCTCATACAGCCGTTTAAATAGTTGAGTGAAACAAAACCCTTAACTCTTGGTTTTGTCTTTTTGCGCCTTTTATTTCATTGCAGATCCTTCCACCAACATTATTTTAATGACAACAATGTAGTCTTTTTAACTAAATAAAACCATAACAACAAAAAAGACAACAAAAATCACAATGAGAAACTAAATTTCTCAGTTGTCAACAACTTCAATAAGTGTTGGCTCATAGTCATTAGGGCTTCAAATCCATGCAAATTCATGATAGTTGCTGCAACATTAGCCATCCCAGGAGTCCGCAAATCGCCTGAACCTGACACCTGCTAAGAGACCTGGGCCTCCAATTGCAACGAGCACCTACAATTTCTCATACAGTTAAAACTGATATAAATTAAAATTGGAAGATTATATTGTTAGAGCATAACCAAATATGCTTACAGGCTGAAGTGTGTGGGATGTAAGAATCTGAATATTTTCATTCTTATCTTTAAGAGATTGTCCGGATTTGTTCCTTTTAACCATATCTCTGCATTTCCATGATCAGCTGTCACCACATATATGCCTCACACTTGTTCTATTGCATCCAGGATTATATATAAAAATTAAACATAATGCATTAGCAGCCACAAGAGAGATAACAGACATACAAGGAAGGGAGAAGGGAGTCAATAATTTTTTACCTTAATGGTTTCATTAGCAAACTTGCAAGCAATCACAGTAGCTTCAATGTCACCAGTGTGCCCCACCATGTCACCATTTGATAAATTAACACACACCTAAAAGGAAGCACACAATTAATTTATAGGCTACAGAACATAAAATGGATGTACTTTGGAAGGTGCGACTTCTTTACTTGAATAAATTTGCCACCGAGGATTGCTCCACAATTTCAAAGACATTGAATGTAATAACAACATCACTTGGGATCTCAACATATTCTCCCTTCGACGCATCAAAGTATCCAGATCATCTGCCATTCTAGAAAAATATCACATGGCCAAATTTGACAGTCTCACTGCATAAAAATCAATACCTTTCAGGTCAGTACTATGAAAATAATAGCAAAGGACATCACTGTAAACAAAATAGCTATGCACTGAATGGATGGATAGACCCACCTCAATAACTAAGTCATTTGACAACTTTTTAGATAAAAATCAGAGTTTAGATTTAACAAAGTCCTATTAGCTGCTTCTCCACAACAATCAATTTAAACTCTGGGAAAATAACTCAGCACTCAATGAAACGCCTGAATAATAATTCCACTCCGACCGACAAAATAAATTATAACATACCTTCAAGCAAAGATATGAATTCCATTGTACACCAAATATTCACCAGAAGTTCTCTCAATCTCAGGTGGAGAAACCAAGTGGTGTCTTAGGAGCTTGAGCTCTCCATCATATTGCAACATACCAGCATAATGGATCTTGGGGAATCATACCCGATCAAACTTATCAAAATCCTCATACTCCAAGGCCTTGACAATCATTACCATCCGGTCAGCTCTGAAGTTTAATGTCACCACTGCATCACCATCCAAAATGGGTCCTCCTGGGTTGCCACTCTCATCGACTGTGACAAACGGAGGGAGGTATTGGTCAATGACATCCAGAATTTTACGTAACTTTTTTACAGCTACAACTGGGTTTTGGAACTTGTGTGGAGCCTCACCAAGGACCTGTGCATCCCATCCACGCTTAACTACCTCCCAGTCATTTCTAAGAGAAGGCATTGCAAGAACATTATTACTCAAAAAGATCAAATAGTCTTGTAGTATTAGAACTCTTACAAGAAGAAAGGCTTCAGGAAAATAAGTAGTGCATTCTGAAATGAAAGAACTAAATAGATCTATACAGTTATCGGTGAGGCATTGTTCAGCAAATAAATAAAATCCCCAAAATCAACACTAGTGAACCAGTAAAAGTCAAATGACCCAGTAATCTTTGAATATGTTCATAATTCACTCTAAAACCTAGAAAATTTGGCGTTAATAAAAAAATAGAATGAAACCCAACAATAACAAACTACAATGTATAATTTAGAATCCCTAAAATAAATTCTAAGCAAAAATAGAGATAACTATCTTATCGAGATAAGCTTGAATGCAATCAGAGAGAGATAACGCACCAGTGAGAGATGGCGTTGGGAGAAGATGGAGAGAGATGCACCAATCAGTAGAACCGAGCCCAATATAAAAAAAGAGACAAACAGAAAGAGGAGTGGCGAAGAACAAGGGTTTTGGCGACCGTGTGAAGGAGAGGAGCTTGATGGGGAACCACGGAGCAGAGAAGAAAACTACATGAAGGAAGAAGAGTACAAATCACAACTTGGAGCGATAGAGATGATTGATGAAAAAATCAGAGAAGAGAAGCGAGCGAGAGAAAAGAAATAATTTCAGAAAGTCGAAGAAGAGGAGAAGTTTCTCCATCGCTGAAAACCCCTAAATTTCTAAATCGGACGTGGCATTAGAATCGGGTTTCTAAATTAGAAACCACAATTCTGATTTCTAAAATAGAAACTGATCCTCCAATGCTAAAATTCAAAATATAGAATGACACATTGAATTAGAAACTAAGCTAAAATCTTCGTTGAAAATGCTAAACTATAAATAGCACTGTTATTTAATATAAATTATTGTGTTATTCGACCCTCTCATCATACATATTAATAATTATATTAGATATAAGTAAACATGACTTCCACTGTAAATAACTCTCTCTCCCTAAGTACATGTAATTAATTAATGAACTATTATTCTCAACTATAAATAGGTATGCTCACAATAATAGATATAATGACAGAACATAATAATTATTAAGATGAGTAGTGCAATAAGCAAACTAAACTTTTATTACCCTTGATACTAATAACATATACAAAATATACTGATAAAGCCATTTGATAAATATAAATATCCTCCCTAATGAGAAGGATTCCCTTGATTAATCATCATTCATCAAACACAATTAAAAATATATTATTTGATAACATATATTAATAACTTATATGTTAAATATAAATAATCATAATATTTATATAAATAGCTATGATGATAGAATGTAAAAAGTGGATCTAAATGATAATTTTTTAGTTATAAATTAATAACGAGGTCTATTTATATAATTAGTTCCCAATAATATTTATCAATAGAGGATATTTATTACAACTAGGAAAGATTTAAATAGCTTCATAACACTGGAATAAAACACAAAATTTGAGTGTGAGGCGTTGAAACACTACAATAAATGGTCAAAGTTGGGGATTTGACCTGGGGACAAATAAGTGGGGACTCTTATCAGCCCGCTAATTGAAAATATAATTGATACAAAGTCTATTTGACCTCATCCATTTTATAATTAATTATATTTCATAATTACTAATACGTTGTATTCAAGGGACTAAGACGTATGAAAGAGAATGGATGTGTATCAAAGTGTTTGAGAGTGAAAGTGTGCATGAGAGCTACTCTGATCTATAGGTTCTATGTGTGTGTAAATAGATGGATTCATTCCTAGTCACTGGTAAGGTCTTATATAGCGGAAGGAGATCATAGGGATCATGGTAAATTGATATGCACGATCTAAGTATGGTAAGTTGTAAATATGATAAATAACTACACGTAATGATAAGTCAGTATACTTGAGCGCATGAAGTTGTCATATATGATCATGCGCTGTATGAGATCGTGACTGGTTATAATTGCTATATATAATTGCTAGGACGGTTATACTCGAGATAGGTATTAGGTGCTTCTCGACCTTAGGAATGTCATGCTCGAGGTAAAAGCTGAATAGTTCTTGAGTTTGGAAATATTCACCTCGAGAACTATCTAAGATGAATGCTGAGTGAACAAGACTTTATAGGGCTGTAGTGAGTTAGCGTTTTAAGGCTAAGTGTTCGAAATTATGGTAATTGAGTCTTAAGAAATACAACACTGTCATTAGCCTCCAAAGTTGGAATGTGTCAGAATGATTTTTTCGGGTTCTAATCTACATGAATAGTCATGAAAAGGTATAATTATGAATAGACATGTTAGAAACATAGTTTTATTATTAGCCTCCCGAAGCTCAGGAAGCGTTTGAAAGAATTACTTTTTGAGCTTCTAAATGAAGTCAGAGTCTTTATAGCTTTCATATTTTGATAATTTATCGAGGACACTCAAGATGCTGATGTATTTATATGAATACTCATAGAGTGTGCCACTTTGTCTTATTTGGGACATGTAGTGTCAGAACCCAACCATTTTTTGACATCGATAATTTTTTATGTTACCTAGGTATAAAATTTTTATTTTAGCATAAATACCCTAATGCCACACATATTTTTTTTGTGTTCTCGAAGTTATGCGAGAACATACATTGAACCATTCGAGGTAAGTGTCAATGATTATGTCAAACAAATCTTTCTTAATGTTTGTGCAAATAACATATAATAAATGTAAATATTCTGCATTAAATGTTTGTCACCAGGTTGTCCTTTCGTCGGATGAGCGTGAATCAAGATGACGATTCACCTCTTCAAATTTTTGAACAACTTCTATTAGGGTACGACACGTGTAAATGATTATGTCTTTGCAAAATCGAGACGACTGTCTGCCTTCGAGATGCTATAATGTATAGAATTTTTTACGATTTTTTATTAAAGTTAGTGTAGGCCGATGGTAAAATGCCGAATGTCAATAAAGTAGGATATTTGAGTTTACTATTTTGTACTATGTTCCTTCTCTCTTTATAAACCGATCTGAACGAAGATAATAAAAAATTTTACTACTGCCACTATCATACACTTAATTTCTTAACATCTTTTGTTTTTTCTTCTGTTGAACAACTACTGAACTTTCTTTCTAAATTTTCAAAAACTCTCTAAATCTTACTTCAATCTTCCGTTGTTGCATAAGGATTCTTGGGTTTCATTTCAAGCAACTTATTGTTCAAGCCTCTGTTTCACCAAGATCTCTTCAAAACATAAGTGTTTTTTAGTTCTCCTTTCCTTTCTTTTTAACTATGACACATCTCTATCTTTTTCTTTCTCTTTTGATTTAAATGTTTCCTAGTTTCTCTTTTTTGATTTAATCAGATGCTGTTATATTGACATCTGATCAACTTTGTGAATTTGACTTTCAATTTATGTTTATGAAAGCAAAATCATATTAAAATTTTCTTGTATTTATTTGTATCAATATACTAACTTTTGACATAATACATCTCTTGTTGCATTATAATTTCACCATCTTGGCGTCTTGGGTTTATTTTTTAGTTTTCTCTTGAATCCCTTCCTCCAACTTTCCAGGGGTAAACAGTCAAATTTTAATTTTTCATGTTCATAATTTCAATTTAAGTATCTCAATAAAATCTTTATATCATAATCTTATAGAATACTAGTTTTCATCGTGTTTGGAGTTGTTTAATATACTTAATGATTTTTGAAAGATAGCCCTGAAATAATAGAAAAATAATAAAAATTATATGTCAACAAATTTTACTTTCTAAAAATCAATAAGTATAGTAAACTAACTCCAAACATGATGAAAATTAGTATACTATAAAATTATCATATAAAATTTTTATTGAACTACTTAAATTAAAATTTTGAGTATGACAAATTAAAATTTGACTCGTTAACATTTCGAGTTGAAATGCTAATAGAAGTATGCTAGACAAACTCCAATAATATCATTGATTATTATATAATAGAAAATTAAGTTTGCAGTATATTATTATGTTTGGATAGTCACTCTTAATATGTTTTATATTTGAGTTTGTAAGTAGTGTAACAAAATCTCATAACATAAATTAATTCAAGTCATTTTTATTGACCAGAAATATCTCAAAATGGAACAAACACAACAGAACTCGAGGAAAACCTCAGATTATTTAGATGAACTTTTAGGAAAACTAACGAGTCAGGTTCGGGAACATCGACCTCCCAACCTGCTAGGCCAAGGGAAAAGGCAGTAGTTAAGGGAAGGGATATGCCTTAAAGGGGCAATTTCGAGAATCTAAAGAAAGAAAAAGTCAAAATGTGAAGTCGAAGTAAAAAATACGGGATGGGGTAGAATTAGACAAAAAAATTCCTCATGTCCTAAAATCTCATTTATGTGATAATCAAAGTTGGGTGGATAACTTTATAGACTACCAAGTAATGCAGAATAATCATGATGAACATAAGCCAGTAGTTATCCCAGATTCCTAAAGCTATAGAGCACATGATCATGACAAATGATCGTGTCTTTATTGGAAAATGCTTAAATATGGATTTAGGCTACCCCTAACTAAATTTGAAATAGACCTTCTTCAAAGCTGGGATATTACGTTTTACCCAAGTAACTGGTACGACATGGTGTATTACTATAAGTTTCAAGATATTTGTCGAATTGGCAGGGCCACTGGGGGTAAAATCCTACTTTATGTATGTTTGAACCTTAATAACTAGTTTTGATCACTATTCACTTAGAAAAAAATTTAATGGGACAGAGATATTTGATTCTAAAAATTCTAGCATTTAAAGAATTGATGTCTGAAATTCGGGTTGGATATATATTCTCAAGCCTGGATCATATATAAATATCTGAAAGATCTTCACACAAGCTGGCGAGCAGTCCATAGTGAGAAAAAATGACACTAACTTATGATGAGACTCAAGATGATGTCGAATTTATTTCAATTCTGACAAATATAATTGAAGGTTTGGTCATACATTATTTGTTTTTGATTTGTCAAATACTTAAGTTAACTCTATCTTTTGTTATAACACTATTAAAACAGGCCACATCACAGGGGAACTAACTCGAGCTCGAGAATGCTCTGGAGCCTAAGAGTTTTGGGAGTTCTCGGTGTGGTGATCATAGCCTAACGACAATTTGTTCTTGGGCACATAAGGTTGATGCTGAGGTTCATGTATTGAGGGGCTTGATTAGTCTGGGGTATTGGTTATTATAGGGTTGGACTCTGTTGATGTTGTGGATCTGGTGGATAACGTAGAAAAAAAATAGTTTTGTAGTGTGAGAAAGGGTGTCACAGTATATTCATAATATACCTAGAAAACTAAGGATAGTATGGTGTGTAGTACTATGTATAGCAATTGTTATGATAGACTGTTACGGGTTGTAAAGGTTGAGTAGGAGGCGGCTCAAACTTAACCTGTTGTGGCTGGAGAGCGACCTTGTATACTGTTGGGCATGATTTATGGTACTAGTACCGATCATCGGTGTTGATGTGAGAGTAGAGGTTGTTGTCATCGACAGAGACAGATCGATACGGGCAGTGAAGGGGAAAGGCTCCGCGCTATAGGGTTCCGTGAGTCATCGATGTTGGGAGGCCCTCCATGCTAGCTGGAAAATTACTTGATTTAATTATTATGAGTCATTCAAAAAGAGTGATTTTTTAACCATCTTAAAAATAATAAAAAAAATTAAAAAAATATAAAATTTAGTTTCCAACTAGATTTTCATATGAAAAATACTTTACCGGTTGATAGACCTCAATTATATATTATATTCAACTAGGGTTTTATCTCAAAAACTATGCATTTTATGTTAATTATGAAGAATTTATTTAGTTTTTATGTCGAGTTCGAGATACTACTGCATTTCTTATTATTTTGCAGGTTATTGAGTGTAAATAAGGATTCAACATGAGAAATAATGTTTGGAACGAGATGGGTCGATTTACATAAAAAAATCAAGTTAAAAGCATTCCCATACAAAAATTGCGGACCGCAATTTTGGAATTGCGGACCGTAAATGCTCTCTGGTTCGTTCTAGAAAAAAATACAAAAATTGCGAACCGTAATTTTTGGGCTGGCAGCGCGAATTTGCAGTTTTAAAGCGGTTTTCTCATTAGAATTAATAGATTTTGACACCATTTCGTCCCAGACATCTCTCTACTGACTGGAGAAGAGTTCTAAAGCAAAAAAAAAGAGGAAGAACACCATTAGAAGGAGAATTTGAAGAAGAATTCAAGAACCGGGCGAGAAATCGTAGATCTTCTTAGTTTATTCTTTTTTTTTACTCTTTTCTCATGTTGTATTGTTGTTTAAACATGAATCTTTGTGTAATCTTTGACATGATTTGTGGCTAGACATCCTTCTAGGGGTCTAGGTGTAAACTCGATAACTCGAATGGTTTAATTTACTCGTTTGATGATCTTTTAGGTTTTGTTGTTTGTGATTGTTGTTTTATCTAAATTGAATGCTTAGTTTTAATCAACTGCATGTTATCATAGAAGTGAAAGCGGAAACCGAAAGGTGGAACTGAATTTTCTAACCCAAAATAGTGATTTAGGTCGTAGGCCAAGTACTTAATCGTGAAACTTATTACCTAAGGGAAAACCGAGGAAACCTTAGAAATTGTGTGAAGTACCGAAAGGAGAAGTACAAAATCTAGGTTATGCCAAAGTGATTCACCGATCTTAATGGGCTTAGACTTGTAAGGTGAAGTACTTAATCGTGAAACCCGAATTGTTTAGGTACGGTATCAAGCCACGAAAGTGTAAATTTGGTACTAAATCTGAGATTGAATCCCCGACAAACATAAGAATAAACTAAAAGATCAAATAGAGTGAATTGACTAAATGAGTGAGAGTGAAGCTGAAAACCCCTATGATCCTCAATTTGATAAACTTTTCAGTCGTTGTTGTTAGATTAATGTACTTTTATTTTGAAACAAAAACTCTCGATCGATTATCTAGATTAGTGAAACTTGTTAGAAATGATAATTCACCCTTGTCCTTGTGGTTCGACACCCCAATAACTACTTGACTAGGTCGTATGCTTGCGGCTGAAATTGAGTAAAATTAGGGTATTTTTAGCTTAGAAATTCACCCATCACCGGTCGGATCAATCATGTAAACTTTGAAGACGGAGAAACAGTCCGTAACGCACAGACAATATGTGCTACGCGTAACACCATAGCCTAACTCTATATATATGTATATAGAGTAAAGATAGCGTACTCCTAGGAGTACAGTGCCCCTCCGTAATCCTAACTTAAAAAATATATCAAATGATCTTCAAATTTTGATTTATCACTCTCATTAAATTTTTCATATTGAAATATTATGGTGTACAAAAAATTAGAATGTTTTAAGTTTTATAAGTCACTCTTTTTGATTTTTGAAAATCAACTCTAAAAATAATAATAAAATATTTAATATTTATACATTATTTTTAAAAATTAAAAAGAGCGACTTAGAAGATCGAAACACCCCAAATTTGTTTTTACCCCATAAGGTTTTAATATGAAGAATTTAATGAGAGTGATAAATCAAAATTTGAAAATCATTTGTTATATACTTTTTGTGTTAGAATCACGGAGGGCTCTGTGCTCCTAGGAGCACGTTAGTTTTACTTTATATATATATATATCAAATTTATAATTTTTTTACAAACCAAGACTATTTACGACCATCATACAAAAAAAAACAGCCAAACTCTTTGATGTTCATTCGTTTCTAAATCGTGTCTTTGAAGAAATCTTACAAAAAAAGTCCCTCTAAAATAAAAAATCGCCTCTTGATGTTCTTACAATATGCTCCTCAATTTGATAAGCAAAATTTTACAACCACTAATTTTTTGCCTTTTTTTTGTCGCACAAACATTTCAGCATGGATCGTGAAAGATAGAGAAAGAAGTTGAGTGGAGGTAGGTGGAAGGGTGAAGTGAGTAGATGGGTGAAGCCAGGTTGAAGGGAGGCCGACGAAGAAAGACTCAAAGTGGACAAAATGTTATGGATCGTCAACTATGTTGTACGGATGCGGGTGCGGATATCATATTCGATACGATATGAATGTGGCGATACGGAAAATTTAAAAACCTTTAGATACGAATGCGGTTATATATAATAAATTATTATATAAAAAATAAAAATAAAAATAAAAGTGGTATACAATATTAAAAGAAAAAGGTACTGACGAAGTGAATATATATAACACAAACATTACTTTATCATAAACAACAATTGGCGCGGTGATAATGTTTATATATGAGTTCAAATCCCTTCTCCTGTTTTGAGTTTCTATTAATTTTCCCAGCGACTTGATGAGATCAAGTATGACAGAGTCTCTGTGATTGTACGTGCGGTACGGTGCGCTGAAAAGCACCAAAATGTGCCAAAATTGCCTGGAAAAGCACTGAAATGGGTCGGAATCCATCTACAGCCGTATCAGAGATATTTTTGGGCGTATCGAGACATATCAGAGGGGAATCTTTGACCAAATTTGTAAGTCAAAGTTGTCAAGATACACCGATACGCCGGCTGGAGTATTGAATGCGTATCACACGTGAATCGACCCGCACCTATATCGAATGCGTATCCGATACGGGATACGTGGTTAAAAGGTTGAATCTGGATAACTTAGGTCGTCAAAGAGAACAAACTGTGGAGGAATAACAAGCAATCATGATGACTAAAGCTCCAGATTCTTATTCAGGGGAGAAGAAAAGAAAATGAGAGAGGAAAAATTAAAGAGATGAGTAAAATAAAATATGTGAAATTTGATATGGATTAATTTATATTATTGATCTATGGCTCAAATTTTGAGTCAAAATTGAGGAATCAAATTTAAGGGGTGTGATTTCTATGGGGAGTTTTTTTTTGCGAAAAGCTTTTTGGGAAAAATGTGAACGGTTTATTTTAATTATAATGATTATAGAAAAATTTAAATATAATTTTTAATGTATGTAAAATTTATCATTATTAAATTATAATCATTAATGAGTAATTAAACGGTTGATAATAAAAAATTGTAAAGACTTTCAAAAAATCTACATAGTGTAAATTGAATTTTGAGGCACTAGAACTCTACGACACCTCCCCACAATCGTCCCTCGATAATCACATTTCTCTTTCCAATTTCCAACTTCGACAATGGCATCTCAATTATAAAAAAAAAAAACAATGGCATCTCCATAATGGCTTGACCAGTTGACCTCGCCTCCGGTGCCCGCTTCCTGAAGCCTTGCCAGTCGCCTCACTTGTTGCACTTTCGTACCACTGGAGTTCCACGCCCGCTGCCACTACTGCTGCACCGATGTCGAAGACTAGACTTCAACGACGTCAACTCTTCTCTAGGTTTTTCACTGCTTGGGTGGTTGTTAGTGGGGGTAATTAGTAAATTTGGATGTTAGATGGGATAATTATCTTATAAATACCCACTCTCCATTGTAATCTTGGTATGCTGAGAAATGAAATAAAGATTGGTTAATTATCTCTTTTCTGATTTTACTATTAGCTTACTACTTCTTGTATCCTAGTTATTTCTAAAACCCCATATAAACTCATTTCCATCTAAAATTTCAACCAATTTCTCCAAATCATACCCCAATTCCAATTGGGAGTGTGACAGTTGGTATCAGACCTCAAAGATCACAGCTGGACTCCAATTCGGAAAACAAGAAATCAAGATCAATTTTGCAAATTACCAGTCTGTGTGAGTCGACGCCGGTCGAGAGACTTGTAGACTTGTAGCCGCACAAGCTTCGCCACCAATCGTCATTCGCCGGTTCCAATTGTATTTGTGGAGAGCGGACAACGGTAGCCTTGAGCAAAGTGAATTCTCCAACTTTCATCTTGTAGCGCTTCAAGTCCGAGCCGGCTCCTTCAACTTCGCTCTTCGACATCGACAAGATCGGCTCGAGAAGCCTCGGCAACGCGAATCGGCGAGTCACCGGCGACGGAATCGGCGAGGCGGCCTCCGGCGATGCGAGACATCAACCCGCAACTCGAGCACCTTCACTCTCACACGCCTAGACTATGAGCATCTTCGTTCATTGAAGTGAAGCGATCACTTCTGGGGGGCTCCATTTGAGGCCAGAGAAGCGACGACAGGAAAATCACTCAGGCCTTCAAGATCACGCAGGAAGGATCACTTCTCGGCTGAAATTCCTGACTGGGCCTCATACAAGTAATTGTTTTTTTTACAATTGGGCCTGCTGCAAGATTTTTTTTTTCATAATTGGGTTTAGAGCTGGTGCTTTTGGTATTGGGCCACGCAAGAACCTGCTGAAGATTTTTGGCAAGTTAATTAATTTCTTTAAGCAACTTTTAAATCCAAACTGAGATTACCAAAGTGAATAATTTCAAGATGTATGGAGAAAAGACCTTGCAAGAATTGGAAAAATAATATTATCTTGAGGATATTATGAACCCAAATGCAATTAAAGATCGACATAGATGTCATAAATGCATGGTTTTGTGGAATTTTGATGATTTATACACTTATGAAGATACGGTCATTTATCACGTGTGTAATGATTCGTGCAAACAACTAATAATAATTGATGAATATCAAGCCATTTGTGGAGTGAGTTGTCGGATATATGGCTTAACATCAAGAGAAATCGAGGCAATACAAGCATTTCTTCATAAGGATTGGCTTTAACAAATTAGAGAGACTTTGGATAAATTGATTGTGATATATGATCCCAAAAAAAATGTGAATTTAGAAGACAAACTAATTGAGGAATTTGGAGTCGAGATACATGTCAATTGTAAATTAGAGCACGAAGATCAAGATTCTATTCATCAAGACAACCAAGATCCGATTAGCAACGATTACACATTTGAGCAAGAGATTCAAGACTCAACTCACCAAAACAATCAAGACTCAATTGACAAAAATTTCACACTCGAGCAAGAAGACCAAGACTCAACTCACCTAGACGATCAAAACTCTACTCACCATGATGATCAAGACTCGCTCAATATCTTGCCACACTCAATCCAATATGAGGCTTCAATAATAAATTCCCTATAAGAAACTTCATACAAAGACCCATTTTGATTCGTGTGTCAATCCTCAAGCCTACACTCCTCTATGGTAGTACAAAAAAATCAATTCATATGGCGACATCTTTCCTTCGAGATGGGATGAACATTTTTGGGCCACATTCTTCTTTGGCCAAGAAGACCGCCTCCAAAACTAAATTTATTGATTGTTCATTTTCTTTAGGCAATGAGACCACCTCCAAAGCCTAATATTTTCATTGTTCATCTTCTTTTTTCTTGGGCTAGGAGACCACCTCCAAAACATAATATTTTTTTTTCATAATCCTTGAGGACAAGGATTGTTTGAAGGGGAAGAAAATGTTACAATCTAGAATAATTATATAGGAGATATTATTAAAGGCAATTAGTGGAGGTAATTAGTAAATTTGAATATTAGATAGGATAATTATCTTATAAATATCCACTCTCCATTGTAATCTTAGTATGTTGAGAAATATTGTAATCTTAGTATGTTAAGAAATGAAATAAAGATTAATTAATTATCTTTTTCTGATTTTACTATTAGCTTATTACTTCTTATATCCTAATTATTTTTAAAACCCCATATAAACCCATTTCCATCTAAAATTCTAACTAATTTCTCCACATCATACCCCACTCCTGTGACAGTGGTCGTCTACCGCCGATCTCTTCGCAGGACCCCGACCTCGAGCTATTGCGAGTTAGTTCAAGCTATTTCACCGCCGATCTCATCAATCCCCTCTCCGCCTTTCTTCGCCTCTCCGCTGTCTTCGCCTCTTCGCCGACGGAACCCGACTGAGCTCCCTTTTGGGCTCTGCATTCTCTCTATCTCCTCACTCTTTCTCTTTCATCTCCGTCACCCGGATTTCCCGTTACACTGCCTTAGCATCACGCGTCTCTCTCAGCTCCATCCACTCGTGCGCACGACATCCGATTTCTCTCTTCTCGTCTTGTGGTACTCCTTTAACCTTTCAGTATATTTTCTTTAATTGTAATATATTGAATTTGACTTATACTCGTTATTAGATTTTACAAAATGTAGCATATAGTAGTATAGGAGGAGGAATTGGTAACTGCACAGAAAACTAGAATTAGTGATATCAATCCACAATCATTCTCAATTTATATGGTTCGTCTAATCGCAAATTAATTTATTAATGATATAAAACAGTATTAGTGATGGCTTTAACTTTGCCAGTTCCAACATGCCAAATGAAGAATTTATCTTTGTACTATAAATATGGTTATGCCAATTTGTAAGTGGATAGAGACATGTGAACTTCAATTGTAGAAAGTTTATACTTAATGGTTCTGGACTTCTAGTACTTTATGCTACCTGCTATTATCAGTTCACATGACATCTGGTGTCAATGCACTACTAGAGACGGTAAAATAAAGACATAGTTGTGCCAGAATATATGTAGACTTTTCAGTTTTTTTCCAATCGAAACAGAAAAAAGTATAAAGATTGAAGGTACATATATAAGTGATCTGTGTAGAGTTGGTTGCGTCTTTCACGGTCTTTTTATCGAAGGCAATTTTATTTCACAGACATGAGCCAATGCTCCTTCATGTCTAAAAAAATACAGGCTTGTTTTTCTTACTTTGTACTATATTTATGTTTCATTTCTTCTGCAGTCTTGATTGACTCACCACATATGGCTTGTATTCTTGCCTTGTTCTCCATAAGACTTCTTTTTATATTGTTTTCTTCTGATATTCCATGGTCATTTAAGTATAGTTTTCTTTGTATTTTGTTTTGATTGATATTAGCCTTGGAACAGTTTTAACTTTTAACTGTGGTGAACTTTTTGACAAAATTTAAGAAAGTAAACCAACAATCTGTTATGTTCTATGTCTCTTTTGTGAATTGATGCTACTGTAATTGTGTTTATCTTGTTTAATTTCCTTATCATCAAAGTTAAGAAGAATCTGCCTTTTTTATGAATGTTTACGTCCTGCATTCTGATCCTTTCATTCCACTTATTTTGATGACCGAGTGACCAGATGAAATTCGTGGCTGCATGCTTTTTGAACTTGGCAGTTTTAAATTAAAATTAATTTTCTTGAATTATTTAGCCCATTTTAATGAAATATTTTATGGTGAAATAGTACAGGCATACAGGGAACTTTCTTGATTAAGGACCATACTTCTCATTCTTTGCTTTCATTTTTGATAGAAGTGTTACATGACACTGCCTGCTTCATTATGTTTTAAACAACAAAAGGTCCATGTGGTAGTTCAGCCATTATTGAGTCGTGAATTTCAGCTGCTTTGTATTTTTTGGATTCTTTCACCTCTGATACTATTGAAATAGACTGAAAACACTAAGCAAGACCTGTAACTTTATCATTTTCTCAATATTGCCAGACCAACAGACCAGTTCATTGCAATGAAGTACTACTGACAGACTATTTGGTTCTTCAATCATTGTGAATCTGAGTAAACTGTGAGATGATTAAATGGTCATGTCATAACACATTTCAGTTTTTATTCAGGGTACTTGCAAATCAGAGTCAAGGAGGAGATAGTTGATTTCTATTTCTTTACTTTACAGGGTGTTCTTATAGTCAAAACTTGAAGAGATTCAACAAATGGCCTATAAATTTGTGCTCATTCTATTGGGTCTTCACCTCTTCATACCAATCTGTCCCTCTGCTGCTGAAAGGTAGTTGTTTATATCCTGTTTTTTGAGGTGAAACTGTTTGGTTGTTAGATTTGGTTCTGAATTTAGTCATAGAAATGTTTTTTCCCATGCCCGTCTGGATTTTCAGCCGCTAATTCTAGTACATAATTAATTATTACTTGTACCTGTGCCATCCTGTTGTGGTACCATTCACTAATCAAGTAACTGAATTTACTCACCCAGTTAGATAGAGGTTGTGATTTGTTAGAATTAGAGAATGAGAGAGGAAGAGAGAATGATAACAATATTTGATTATCTTGAAATTAAATGATTACAATGATTAAGCATTTATTTATTGGCTAATTGTCTAACTAACTAATCCTAAACACTAAACATCTCCAACATTATACATCACATATTATCTCCTATCCAACACCTATACAATTCTATTCCTATACTCTAACATCCCCCCTCAAACTCATCGTGCGGTACGCATGATGAGTTTGCACATCTCACGAGTTCTAACATCGCGGTTTATGAATTTGATCTCCAATTGCATCATGGGTCATCTTGAAGAAAGGTAGAAGGAAGAAGAGCTCTTTTGGCTCAAGAAAATTATTGATTGCTTCATGCTCTTTTGAGACATTTTGAAACATCAATTTGAGTATCTTTTATCATCTTGAACTAACATTTTGAGATTCTCTGATCTTCTTCGTTGAGGTTCTTGTGACCTCTTGAAATAATATGTGGACCACAACCAACTTATTGGTTGCTAATGTGGCTAAGTTGATAGATAACGTGATGTTACTCAAAATTCACTTTGGATTTTTATGCCGCATTAGTGTGCCATTCGGCTTCCTAGAGGTCTCCGTCTCAATTTATTTTTTTAATTTTTTGAAATAAAAATAAAATCAATCATTTTTTTAATCTTAAGTATTTAAACAAATCTATCAATTGGGATCCGAGCTTCTGTTCATGTAGCTGAACAAATTATACATCACATATTATCTCCTATCCAACACCTATACAATTCTATTCCTATACTCTAACATCCCCCCTCAAACTCATCGTGCGGTATGCATGGTGAGTTTGCACATCTCACGAGTTCTAAAGTCGCGGTTTATGAATTTGATCTCCAATTGCATCACGGGTCATCTTGAAGAAAGGTAGAAGGAAGAAGAACTCTTTTGGCTCAAAAAAATTATTGATTGCTTCATGCTCTTTTGAGACATTTTGAAATATCAATTTGAGTATCTTTTATCTTCTTGAACTAACATTTTGAGATTCTTTGATCTTCTTCGTTGAGGTTCTTGTGACCTCTTGAAATAATATGTTGAGACTCTTTGGTCTTCTTCTTGGATGCTCTTTTGGCATCTCCAAACAACATTGAGAGGCTCTTTGGTCCTCTTCTTCGAACAAAATTTGAAGGTTCTTTTGACCTCTTTAACAACAAATTGAGACTCGTTTGAGTTCTTTTCAAACAAAAAATAAAAAAGGAGACTCGTTTGAGTTCTTTTCAAATAAAAAATAAAAGGAGACTCGTTTGAGTTCTCTTAAAAAAGAAAAGAAAGAAAAAAAAATATGAGAAAGAAAAAAAAAATAGAAGAGTGATGGGTCAAGATTGAACCAAGGTTTGACTTTGAAAAAGAAAAAGAAATTGAATCTTGTTTCGGTATTGGCTCTCTGTTTCACTATGGCCTGTCCATTCCAGCCCAAATGGAAATGGGTTTGGTAAAGAAAAACAAGATTCAATAGGCTTGTGTTTGCGAGGCTGGTTTGTGTCTCCAGTCAGAAA
Organism: Schoenoplectus tabernaemontani; assembly: GCA_037127355.1. Lineage (NCBI taxonomy): Eukaryota > Viridiplantae > Streptophyta > Magnoliopsida > Poales > Cyperaceae > Schoenoplectus > Schoenoplectus tabernaemontani. Next base: position 11,214,865 of record CM073757.1, read on the forward strand.
TTCCCTCGATTAGATCGATATGCTCAATATCTAACTCGTTAATGGGTCTTGGATGCGATAGACACCTTCAAGTACTGGTATGATCTTCGGTTCGAAAAACTCTTCTGTAGGATCGTAAATCCTGCTTAGTTCTCTCTCACGGTGTCGATTGTAGTCTCATCAACGCCAGGCAAGAGATCGGCATCAGAGAGTGTTACGACGAAGGCTCTTGCTATCACTGAAAAGAAGAGGGAGATGTAAGCAAGGTAAAGGCAGAGGTCAGGTTGGGGTCGCCGGCCACGATCAAGCGATGAGATGTCAAAACGGAGTTGGGGCAGCGGTTGCCGAAGGAAGCTCAAACACAGATTCGTATGCTCAAAGAGTCCCACAAGGTACGCCTTTGCTGCTTCTTGAAGCGCTGCCATGGCAGAGCTCTGACGCTTCAGATCTGTCTTGAATCTTGCGCAATCACTCGGACCAGCCTCTGGAAGGAAAACTTCTAGATCAGAAGCTTGGTGCTCGTCTGATACTTTCTGATTTGACAAAGCACAATTGTTCCAGCCCTGAAATGGCGACACTGGTTCTGACAATCTGATCTGCTGTCGACGATGATCATCAAGATCTGTGCGAGAGGAAAATCAATGTGCTCATGGAACTGAGGAGGACCTTCTGACATGGCAGAGGTGAAGCAGAGAACAAGATCGAATGGTTCTCAGAAAGGTTTGCTGAAGTGAGAAACTGAATTTGCTTTCTTTTTGTTTCTTACCAGTGAAAGAACGAAGAGGGTAATATCTCCTAGTAGAATAGGATGAGTAGAAGAGAATAGAAGCAAAATTATATGTAGAAAAAGAATCAGGAATATTTATTTGGTTAGTAATTGGAATTGGATAAGACTATACTAGAATAGTAGTTTATCTAGTGGAAATAGTTGGGAAAATGGCATAATTTCTGGAATAGGCGCAAGCCTAATTCCAGCAGTGTCTCGGCTCTGATACCATGTTAGAATTAGAGAATGAGAGAGAAGAGAGAATGATAACAATATTTGATTATCTTGGAATTAAATGATTACAATGATTAAGCATCTATTTATAGACTAATTGTCTAACTAACTTATCCTAAACACTAAACATCTCCAACATTATACATCACATATTATCTCCTATCCAACATCTATACAATTCTATTCCTATACTCTAACATGATTAAAGAAAAATTATTTTTCTGAATTGTCAACGATAGCTTATCTGTTCTTTTTATTCAAAAATATTTTAGAAGCAACATGCAACATCCACTATTGCTTTTGATACATCAAGATGATTTTAATTTTCAGTCTGCAACCAAAGATTTTAGTTGTTGGTGAAGAGCTAAAAGAAGAAACTCTTCAATTCAAGTTTGGCAAGAGGCTTTATAAATTGGTAGGCTTGAGAGAGAAAACCTGGTATGAGATCAAGATATCATATCCAGCTTCGGTACGAGCTAATTTTAACTACCCAACTTCTTACTGTACTGGGCAAATATATTTTTATGAAATTTGTAAAAGAGCTATTAGATATCCGTACATACTAAAAAAAGTTGCTACATTTCCAAAAATTCCAAAAACCCCTAAAATTTGGAGAAATTTAAAAACATACTCCATAGTCCATACTCCATACCTTCAATATATCTACAACTTTACCAATGAGACGTTAGCCTCATATACAAGGGCTTTGAACAAGCTAATCATAATTGAAATAAGTTTATCTAATTAAGGTTGTACTTAGGTTTAGTTCATTTTTAGCGGTACGTAATTTTATACCAGTGATTTTTTTTTTTTGAAGTAGCAGGCGAAGAGCCTACTATTTTATACTAGTGAATTACTAAATAATTTTTTTAATCGTTACTAGCATTATCATTATTGTCACTATTATTATCATTGATTTTTATATTTGAGATCTATGATTTTTGTGATTTTCGAATTGGTTTTCATTTCTAGCCTGCCCCAATTTATTTGGGATTAAAGGCTTTGTTGTTATTGTTCTATTGATCTCAGACTCGTAATTGATTATACATGCACCATAAAGTGTAATGAATCTCTTGAAGACTCATGGGAATTAGGGAGTACTTTGCCATCCAGCAGACCAGTAGCAAACCTGAAAAGTAGATTAGTAGGGCTGCATGATACACAGTGGTTCCACTGCTTTTCTGTGATTCCTTTTCATAAGCTTGCTTTTATTTTTTACTAGATGCCAGCCACATTTAGTATAGAACTGAAAAAGGATATGACAGATCTGCAAAGAAACAAGAATAGAAGATTGCTTAACACAGAAAAGCTGATATTCAAGGCTGAGAGTACTGAGCAGGTTAGTGTTTGTGGAACGAATAAAATTACTATATTGTTTCATTATTATGTTATATTCTTTATAGTTTATTACTTTATTTTATGTAACACTTGTTGTGACTATTTTAGGTACATATTCTTGTGACAGTAAACGCGGAGGGTGTTGTTGCACAGCCAAATGTGCGTGAGAGAGAGCTTGTTCTATTCAATATTGGTATGAGAAGTTTTGCTACTTATCTAAAACCTAGTGCAAGTAACAGTCTTGCAGAAAATTTCTAGTACTTCTGGATGGGCTTACTTTGGACTGTTTTCTCTCAGCTAGCATACCTTGGCCCGGATTCTGATGGTTTCATTGAGTTGTCAGACTTATCATTGCTTGTGAAGCCAACTGATCCAAAATTTTATACTGAGCACCCAAAATGTTTAAACAAGCAAATCAGAGTTTACAAAATCAGGTGCTGGGAGTTGCGCCTGAGTAGAATTTGGTACTGAAGAGCTTTTTATCATTAATGTCTTATATGAGTGTTGGCAGTATTTTTACCAAAATCCAGGTGTTATCAACTATACTTTCAAGGTATTGAAAATAATTATTTACATTCTTTTTTGTGTTGGGTATGTGCAGTTTGTGATGAGCTGATGCTTGGGATACCTCGATTCACTTGGTGGGTGGGATTCACGGCTATTCTTTGCTTGATATTTGCATTTGTGTTCCCTCATTTCTTTCCTTTACATAGACTACTTGATTATAATCCTCAGAATGAGAAGGAAAATAAAGCTTGAAATGACTCCCGTAAGCTGTTTTTTTTTTCAGTTAATTTTATTTAGGCAGAGTTTCATATATACCCCTCTAAAACATGGAAATTATGTATTTCCCCTCCTAAATTTAGTAATATCAAATTTGCCCTTCCAAATTACTAAAAATTTTCATATTTACCCAGTATATCATTTCTTCTACAAAAACTAACTTCATACTTATTAATTCTGCATTTACACTTATTGAAAATAAAATATATCAGTAGATATACTACATATATAGCTACCGAGCTTGAATATAAAATAATTGAAATTTTTAGATTGTTTAAAATTGAAATTGAACTCAATAAATGAAACTGTGGAATTTGAATTGTTTCTTTTTTTCTTAAAGATTTATTACTGGATGATATGAATGAGAGAAGCTAAAGACTTAATAATCACAAAATATTTATCAAGGTCATAACTGGAGTTTGAATATTTAATCAGTTTAATAATCACAAAATAGTTTTTGGATGTATTTGATGTACTGTAAAATTTTAATGGGTAAATCTGAGGGTTTTGATGGTTTCGAAGGATAAATACGATATTATGGATTTTAAAGGGGGAATTTGTTTCCAAATTCAAAGGGGCATATATAAAATTCTGCCTTTTATTTATTTCACTAACATCTTATGATTTTTAATTTCCTTTTGTACTTTGGAATTAAACTTGGTAGTTGAATAGTGTTATTAGGCAGTTTGAGAGTAATTTTGTTAGGTTTGTAGGCAAGAGTCTAGATGCTAGATTATGGCCTACTTATGGCTGTAGGCACTATGCTATATAATGCATGAAATTTACTAATAGTAGATCAGAATTTATTAAAGCTGTCTGGTTATCTTGATGAGTTGTTGAGATTTTCTGGTTCTTGTCGGTTTTAGGAATCAATAGTTTGTCGAATTATTGAGAGAGTAGCCTCAAACAACAAAAGAAAAGAACCATTGGCCTAGTAGTTAATGCTTGAGAGTTGGAGCGCTGTCCTAGGTTCGAGTCCCCTCTACTCAGCACATACTGGGCTTGAACCCACACTTGGTATTTATTCGATTGGGTATATGTGGCATTTACTTATTCGATTGGGTATATGTGGCATTTACTTATTCGATTGGGTATATGTGGCATTTACTTATTCGATTGGGTATATGTGGCATTTAACAATGGTGCATACCGGATCAAGAGGTTTAGTCTATTCTTCAACATTGCCACTCTTCATCTTACGGTGGACATGTCTCAACTCGAAAAACCGCGGTAAAAGTTTTCCAAGCCGGATTTTATTGGCTCAACCTCTTCAAGGATGTACACCAATTTGTTCTCTCTTGTGAGTTGTGACAATTGCCAAATGATAGGCAACATCTTGAAGCGACAAGAGATGTCTCTCAACAACATCCTTGAGGTAGAAGTGTTTGATGTATGGGGGATTGATTACATGGGTCATTTCCCGAGTTCTCGCAATAACAAATTCATTCTTGTTGCGGTGGATTATGTGTCCAAATGGGTGGAGGTCATTTCAAGCCCAACCGCCGATTCAAAAGTGGTTCAACGTTTGTTCAAGAAGGTAATTTTTCCCCGTTTTGGTGTGCCAAAAGCCGTTATAAGTGATGGAGACTCTCACTTCATAAACCGTAAACTCAACAATCTCTTGAACAAATATGTGGTGACTCACAAGGTGGCAACCCCGTATCACCATCAAACAAGCGGTTAAGTTGAAGTCTCAAACCGAGAGATAAAGAATAATCTCCAAAAGACGGTATCAAGGTTGAGAAAAGATTGGTCGCTCAAGTTGGATGATGCACTTTGGGTATATCAGACGGTTTATAAAACTCCAATTGGGATGACCCCATACAAGATGATTTATGAAAAAACATGTCACCTCCCGGTCAAAATTGAGCATAAAACATACTGGGCAATCAATGCCATTGACTTTGACATGCAAGCGGCAGGAGAGAACCGGATTCTAGACCTCCATGAGTTGGAAGAAATCCAACTTGGCGCATATGAAAATGCGCGCATTTACAAGGAGAAGACGAAAAGGTGGCATGACAAACACATTGTTCGGAAAAATCTCAGGGAAAGAGATTGGGTACTTTTGTTTAACTCTCGCCTCAAGCTATTTCCGGGCAAATTGCGTTCTAGGTGGTCCGGCCCCTTTCAAGTGAAAAAGGTGTTTCCGTTTGGTGCAGTGGAGATTTGGAGCGAAAAGACAGGGACATTCAAGGTGAACGGGCAAAGGCTCAAACACTATTTTTATGGAGAGCCAATTAGAGAAAAACAAGTGTACTCTCTCACCGACCCAATAGGCGAGACGTGAAATAAGGGGTCAAGCTCGAGACCTTAAACAAGCGCTTCTTGGGAGGTAACTTAAGTTTTTGTTAAAATTTTGCATTTGTAATTTAGATTTTATAATTTTCTTTTATGCATTTGATTTAGAATAATTATTACTCACATCGTTCATTGGTGTAGGAAATTGGTTAAAGAGACTGGAGAGATTAAGAGGATCATGAAATCTTAAGCAGATGGGAGGAAAAGAGACAAAAATTTGGTTATGTACAAGAGATCGCAAGGAAAATACGCTTTGCCAAGACCCTTGGTGAGACCCTTGGCAGAGGCTTAAAAACTCTGATACTTAGGTTTTTTTCTTTTAACTTCCCAAACCCCTTTAAACCCTCTACCCCAGCCGAACCCTCATTTCTCACAAACCTGATACCCTATAGCCGCCTTCTCTCCCATTTCTCAAAATCGCGCCGATCTCCTCTCCTCTTCACCGATCGTCGTCGTCCCTCACCCACGCCGCCTCGACTTCACGTACAGCGGGGTATCTCTCCTTTCCTCGCGCACTGCCCTTCACACCTCTGTAGAACCAACCAACTCAATAGAGAAGACCCTCGCCTTTAATTCCCTGGTTCGACACAAGAACAAGAAATAAGGTACATCAAAAATAAATTTTTTTAACTTGTTTTGTGTTACTAATACCACTTTGGGTAGTGTGGCAGGAAGATAATTTGTGATTACGATTGAAATTGGAACAAAATACTAAGTGTTGGTTGCAATCTCTTTCAACAAAACCAACCTAACTCCTCAATCCCTCAATCTCTCAACAACGTCTCAAAAGAAACAAAAAGTCCTAGCCTCTAAACGAAAAACACTTCAGCAAGCCGAAACCATCGTAACATTCCTTGACCCGGTCATCATGCGCGATAACGAACAAGAGGCTAACTACAACTCTCTCCTCAAGCGAAAACTGATCACAACCCGCTTTATCTGTCAAAACACACTCAGAACCCTTGGCCTCATCGACGACGTGTACGAGTTATTGCAAAAAAATTGACCTTTGGCATTTCGCAACCCGAACCGATAAAACATACACGCAACCAACACTAGAGTTCTTGAGTTCTTTAAAAGTGGGCAGGAATGCAAGGAGGATGACATACAGGTTGTGCGGTGAAGAATTCAAGTTAGGCGTGACGGAGCTCAACAAGTTCCTCAGATTCCCCACAGAAGGCGAGGAAAAGGCACCTCACGAGGAAAATTTCAGAATGCTCCTCACCGATGAGAAAGACGCAACCTCAACAACAAAACTCCAACATCCGGCAATCTGCTACATACAACGTTTTCTCGTCGGCTCCATCTTGGGTCGTGGAGGTACCGACTCAACAGTCGTCAATGCTGATTTCTTTTTTCTCAAATGCATGTTGAACCATTCCGAACCACGCCAACCCAACCTTGGCTGGTTCATGATGAGAAATTTGCAACAAGTGGCCAACAATGCACACATCGGGGGCATCATCTCAATCGGCGGCCTAGTGACCATCATTGCAAAAGGCCACGGACTATATTTTGAAGATCTCAACGCCTTGACGACCAACCATTTCTGAGCATTAAAGCCTTGTAATACTTTCGGCTTATACATGTCAAGGAGCCCCAAACTCGAAACGACATAGAACAGGTCTATCACATAGGCCATGACGGAGTCCGTACACTCATGCCACTTAGGATCCCAAGAATCGATCCAGTCGACCCCACAACTTGGAGGCCTCGCACAACAACAACTCAAGATGAAGGTCAGTCCTCACAGTCCCAGGATTTCAACCTCAACGACATGTACTCTACTGTGCATGAAATGTGGGGTGACATGTGGGTGATGCGTGATGACCAACAATAGATAAAGGAGTAGATGCAAGAAATCCGCCAAGACTTTCAAGGAATGCATAGTGGCATTGAGCAGCTCGACGCAAACAAAAACGAGATGCGCTCAGACATGCAAACCCTTAAAAATCTCATGGGCAGGTTGTGTGGCCACTTCAACCTACCGCCTCCACACAATTGACTATGTGAGCTCTCTTATTCTCTTTCTCACCTTCTCATATTTATTTTTTTGCTTAGGGACAAGTAAAGTTTTAAGCTTAGGGGGTGTGAAAAGAGAATTGTATTTGCATTCATGACATGTAGTTTGCATAGTAATGTAGTGTAATTGCACGTAGCTTGCACATTAACTCATGTAGTGTCATAAGTAAGGATTTTTGAGAAAAAAATGTGAATTGATTGAAGTAAAAGAATTGAGGGAATTTATGAGATTTTGTTTGTTTTGAAAATTTGGGCATTATAACTTCATGGGCTAGTGTGTTGAAATCGAGAGAATTCTGTAGCGTCTAGTCTCTTAAATGATTTGAATTCTTGAAAATTATGACCCAAACCGGTTACTTAATGTTATTGCTGCATATTTAACCCTTTACCTGAATTGTTTTATGAATAATTGAATTGGATACCCACATGTCTAACTTGTCTTGTATGTTTTGAGTTATTCAAAAAAAAAATTGAAAAATCCAAAAATATAATAAAACATAATCTGAGTTTGATCGGTACTCCGCTAGCCCGCATGTATATTATTGTTTTTAGGGCTATGAGTAGGGTGTGAAAACACACCTTGTAATATCTGAGAAGGAATGGGTCCTGGCTCCTAAACATTGCTGAGTGACGGGCTTCTGACTCATGATAAAGTAAGGATTCTCACTCAGCTATGTTACTCCAATTCAAAACATACAAGGCAAGTTAGATATGTGGGTATCCAATTCAATTATTCATGAAACAATTCAGGTAAAGGGGCTAATTATGCAGCAATAACATTAAGCAACCGGTTCGGGTCGTAATTTTCAAGAATTCAAATCATTTAAGAGACTAGACGCTACAGAATTAACTCTCGATTTCAACACACTAGCCCATGAGGTTATATTGCCCAAATTTTCAAAAAAACAAAATTCCATAAATTTCCTCAATTCTTTTACTTCAATTAATTCATAATTTTTTTCTCAAAAATCCTAACTTATGACACTACATGAGTTAACGTGCAAGCTACATGCAATTACACTACACTACTATACAAATTACATGTTATGAATGCAGATACAATTCTCTTTTCACACCCCAAAGTTTAAAACTTTGCTTGTCCCCAAGTAAGAAAATAAATATGAGAATGTGAGAAAGAAAATGAGAGAGATCACATAGTCAATTGTGTGGATGCGGTAAGTTGAAGTGGCTACACAGTCTGCCGACGAGATTTTTGATGGTTTGCATGTCTGAGGGCATCTCGTTATTGTTTGCCTTGAGTTGCTCAATGCCACTATGCATTCCTTGAAAGTCTTGACGGATTTCTTGCACCTGCTCCTTTATCTATTGTTGGTCATCACGCATCACCCCACATTTCATGCACAGTGGAGTACATATCGTTGAGGTTGAAATCCTGAGACTGTGAGGACTGACCTTCATCTTGAGTTGTTGTTGTGCGAGGCCTCCAAGTTGTGGGGTCGGCTGGATCGATTCTTGGGATCCTAAGTGACATGAGTGTACAGACTCTGTCATGGCCTATGTGATAAACTCATTTTATGTCATTTCGAGTTTGGGGCTCCTTGACATGTATAAGCCGAAAGTATTGCAAGGCTTTAATGTTCAGAAATGGTTGGTCGTCAAGGGCGTTGAGGTCTTCAAAATATAGTCCATGGCCTTTTGCAATGATGGTCACTAGGCCGCCGATTGAGATGATGCCCCCGTTGTGTGTATTGCTAGCCACTTGCTGCAAATTTCTCATCATGAACCAGCCAAGGTTGGGTTGGCGTGGTTCAACATGCATTTGAGAAAAAAGAAATCGGCATCGACGACTGTTGAGTCGGTACCTCCACGGCCCAAGATGGAGTCGGCGAGAAAACGCTGTATGTAGCAGATTGCCGGATGTTGGAGTTTTGTTGTTGAGGTTGCGTCTTTCTCATCGGTGAGGAGCATTCTGAAATTTTTCCTCGTGATGTGCCTTTTCCTCGTCTTTTATGGGGAATCTGAGGAACTTGTTGAGCTCCGGCACACCTAACTTGAATTCTTCACCGCATAACTTGTACGTCATCCTCCTTGCATTCCTGTCTACTTTTAAAGAACTCTAGTGTTGGTTGTGTGTATGTTTTATCGGTTCGGGTTGCGAAATGCCAAAGGTCAATTTTTTTGCAATAACTCGTACACGTCGTCGATGAGGCCAAGGGTTCTGAGTGTGTTTTGACAGACAAAGCGGGTTGTTATCACTTTTCACTTGAGATGTATTTAGCCTTTTGTTCGTTATCGCGCATCATGGTCGGGTCAAGGAATGTTACGATGGTTTCGGCTTGCTGAAGTGTTTTTCGTTTAGAGGTTAGGACTTTTTGTTTCTTTTGAGACGTTGTTGTTGAGGGATTGAGGGATTGAGGAGTTAGGTTGGTTTTGTTGAAAGGGATTGCAACCAACACTTAGTATTTTGTTCCAATTTCAATCGTAATCACAAATTATCTTCCTGCCACACTACCCAAAGTGGTATTAGTAACACAAAACAAGTTAAAAATTTTATTTTTGATGTACCTTATTTCTTGTTCTTGTGTCGAACCAGGGAATCAAAGGCGAGGGTCTTCTCTGTTGAGTTGGTTGGTTCCTACAGAGGTGTGAAGGCCAGTGCGCGAGGAAAGGAGAGATACCCCATTGTACGTGAAGGCGAGGCGGCGTGGGCTAGGGACGACGATGATCGGTGAAGAGGAGAGGAGATCGGCGCAGTTTTGATAAATGGGAGAGAATGCGGCTATAAGGTATCGGGTTTGTGAGGGATGAGGGTTTGAAGGGGTTTGGGAAGTTGAGAGAAAAACACTATTTTGAGCCTCTGGCTAAGGGTCTCACCAAGGGTCTTGCCAGAACGTATTTTCCTTGCGATCTCTTGTACTTAGCCAAATTTTTGTCTCTTTTCCTCCCATCTGCTTAAGATTTCATGATCCTCTTAATCTCCAGTCTCTTCAACCAATTTCCTACACCAATGAACTATGTGAGTAATAATTATTTAAAATTCTAAATCAAATGCATAAAAGAAAATTATAAAATCTAAATTACAAATGCAAAATTTTAACAAAAACTTAAGTTACCTCCCAAGAAGCGCTTGTTTAAGGTCTCGAGCTTGACCCCTTATTTCACGTCTCGCCTATTTGGTCGGAGAGAGAGTACACTTGTTTTTTCTCTAATTGGCTCTCCATGAAAATAGTGTTTGAGTCTTTGCCCGTTCACCTTGAATGTCCCTGTCTTTTCGCTCTAAATCTTCACTGCAACAAACGAAAACACCTTTTTCACTTGAAAGGGGCCGGACCACCTAGAACACAATTTGCCCGAAAATAGCTTGAGGCGAGAGTTAAACAAAAGTATCCAATCTCTTTCCTTGAGATTTTTCCGAACAATGTGTTTGTCATGCCACCTTTTCGTCTTCTCTTTGTAAATGCGCGCATTTTCATATGTGTCAAGTTGGATTTCTTCCAACTCATGGAGGTCTAGAATCCGGTTCTCTCCTGTCGCTTGCATGTCAAAGTCAATGGCATTGATTGCCCAGTATGCTTTATGCTCAATTTTGACCGGGAGGTGACATGATTTTCCATAAATCATCTTGTATGGGGTCATCCCAATTGGAGTTTTATAAACCGTCCGATATACCCAAAGTGCATCATCCAACTTGAGCGATCAATCTTTTCTCAACCTTGATACCGTCTTTTGGAGATTATTCTTTATCTCCCGGTTTGAGACTTCAACTTAACCGCTTGTTTGAGGGTGATACGGGGTTGCCACCTTGTGAGTCACCTCATATTTCTTCAAGAGATTGTTGAGTTTACATTTATGAAATGAGAGCCTCCATCACTTATAACGGCTTTTGGCACACCAAAACGGGGAAAAATTACCTTCTTGAACAAACGTTGAATCGCTCAGACATGAAAACCACAACGAGATGCGCTCAGACATGAAAACCATCAAAAACCTCGTGGATTCGACACCCGATAATATATTTAACGATAGGTTGTGCGCTTGCAACCAGTCTTTTAGCATTGTTTTTAGGGTATTTATTAGCACTCGTGAAAACACGTCAAGCTTTCTGAAAATCAGCCTCCCGTAATTATTCCAGAGAGAGAGAGACAGAGAGAGATTTCCCCAGCGCTGCCTTTGGAATACCCTGAATTCTCCCCCTAAATTTCAGCAATTAATTCCCTCTTGCTACCTTCTCTTTCCATGCCAAGAGGTAAATATCTTTTCTTTTCTCTCTTTAACCCCCTTTAGTTACTGCATTTAATTGCCAATAAATCATAGATGAAATCTCTATTTGGAAATATAAGATTTTCCTTCACGTGCGCAGTTATTTCTTTGCTAAATTCGCAGCTGGTATATGTTCTTTGCTGAGAGTCTTGGCAGAACCAAATTCTGCTTCTTGCTTCTAACTTCTCCAAAAAACTCTGAAAATTGTCAAAACCCAAAAATACGGCAGTAACAAATTCTAAAGGTAAAACAAAGGCTAAAATAAGCATGATTTAAATAAATTGAGTGAATTATTGCGTTAAACTTTATGCAAATATTATATAAAGTGAGCATCTATTAATATGTTGCACTCAGATAACATAACATAGTTGATCACAGTATCTGTCCTCAATTCTGGTATGAAATTGGAGAAAGGGACTGTAATGCTTCCAGTAACATTTATGTTGAGTGACATGATTTTCGAGTAGAGATGTGATTGTACGGCTGTACCAGTTGTAACAGTCAGGATGCAGTAACTACTTAGTAGATGATGGTTTCAGTAATACCAGTTGAAAACTCTATCAAACTTTATGTTAAAATATGGACGTTGGCTTCAGTAATACCAGTTGCAAACTCTATCAAAATTAGTCACATTCAGTTGATTGGTCAACTAAAATAAATAAATGTACTGAATTTCCTGTTTGATAGGTTTTCGGGACAGCATTGCACATGGTATTCAACATAATTGTGCAATTGCTACTGTAATCTGCTGTTCATGTTGTAAATAATTAAACAAATACTACTTTAATTATAATTGTGAATTTCATAGTGCTATTTGAGACAGTTTTAGGATTAAAATTAGGAAGTTCATGTTTTCAGGTATTGTTATAATAAGAGAAAAATCCATGTTTAATTCATAACAAAATTTGATAAAAAGAGCATGAAAGCAAGAACGCTTTGGACTCATTGAAATAGGACATGCGCCATGGATGGGCAGATTTTGTTCCTGAGTGTACTCCAGATGAAAGGGAGAAGTGGAGAAGAAATGCCAAGTTAGGTAGAAAAGCATGAATTGTGCCTCCTCAAAGAAATGGAAGAAGGTTGCATCGATTACCTGGTGATATAACTCTTTCTCACACAAAAAAAGAGGCAAAACAAAACTATGAATAGCAAATGTGTACGCGATTGATGGAAAGAAAATAATTCCAGCCTTTCAATCAAAAGTTGAAATGTAAGCTAGAGCAATTATCTTTGTCACCCTCGTGACAGGTAAATGTTAGCAACTCAATTCTCACCAGGATGATCATCATCATTATTATACAATAATAATAACAATAACAACACAACAACAATAAAAAAACAACAACAACAACAACAAGTCAAGAACAAGAACAAGAACAAGAACAATAGTAATAGTAAGAATAATAATAATAATAATAATAATAATAATAATAATAATAATAATAATAATAATAATAATAATAATAGTAGGAGAAAATAATAATTTAGTGATTATGGATTGTCCAATAATTATTATTTTCTCCTCATCTAAAAAAATAGCAATTTTTTTTAAAAAAATATATAAAATTTGATGAGCCAAAATAGTTTTATATGGAGACAATGAATAGTTCAGTTCAATCATTTTTTTACTTAAAATCTAAAATTTTGAAGCAATACATGAGTGCATCCGTGCATTACATGCATAATCTCACTCATAATAAATAAATAAAGTAATAGTAAATTAACATATTTTGTTCAAATAACGTCTGTCCGAGTTCATTCTCTTCTCCATGACACATATATAGAATTAAAAAAACGGAGCATATACTTCTTTTTCTAGCATGAATTGAAAATAAGAGATTATTAAATCACTCCACAGGAAAAAAACTGTAGAGCATGTATAAGACTTTTACGGATTAATTAATTTACATCTCATTTTTTTTTAAATCACTATATTTTATTAATTAAATAGTTCAGGGCGTTGGTCTCTTTCCAAAGTCAAGGAATGTAAAGGCAAAGCAGATTTATGTTTTCTGTTTAATGTACCATGTTCAACTTGATCACTACTACTAATTATATAATTTGACAATCTTATGCGTGCTCAAAATTTTCTCTATGTACTAGTATAATCAACACAAAGCACTACATCACCAACGCCACAACTAATCTTGAATGGCAAAAAAAGTACCAATTTATCATCGTATCATTCCATTACCAGCAGACGTCGCTGTTTCCAGCGCTGCCTCATAACTATTCAACTAGTCCCCACAATACACCCCATAAATCGTCTCTGTTTATATAACAAGGCAAAAACACTTAATTCCTCTATTCCATCTACCACTCATCATACAGAATTATACCTAGACTACCATGGCTATCTTAAGACAACTGTTGGCTTTGCTTGCTTTAACGTTCTTGGTTCTGGTAGCAAATTCCGACTTCACAGCAGATCGTGCTGAGTGCACTGATCAGCTGATGGGGCTTGCCACATGCATCACATTTGTGGAGGGAGACACAACTGCAAAGAATCCTACTCCTGATTGTTGTGCTGGGTTTAAACAGGTTGTGGGAAAGGGTATGAAGTGCGTGTGTATATTGATTAAGGATCATGATCAGATGGAGCTGGGGATAAAGATCAATGTTTCTCTCGCATTGGAGCTGCCGCACAAGTGCAGTGCGCCAATCAATGTCAGTGAATGTCCTGGTAAGTTGACCCATTTGCATATTGTGACGCGCCCATGGTGTGTGCGATTGTGCGAATATATGCATATGCACATGCCTACGTGGAAACCAAATCAAGATAGATATCATTGAAAAATCAAAACACCAACTTACTTTTTAATTTATATTTTAAAATTTAAAACTCAAATTTCAAATCTAAATCATTGATCTTATTAATTTTTATGGTAGATGTGTGCTCCTAAAATTTCATGATTTTTGGAGTCCATTTGATACTAGATCAAATGAGAAGAAAATAAATGAATCTAGTTAATTATGATTATTAATTTTTATGCATTCATTTTGTTCTCATTTGATGTAGTATTAAATGAACTTTAAAAATATAAAATTTTAAGATTATACATCCACCATAAAAATTAACAAGACCAATGATTTAGATTTAAAATTTGAGTTTTAAATTTTAAAATATAAATTAAAAAATAAATTGATGATATCTTATGACATAACTTATGATATTGAAACCTTCTCATTATATATGTATTTTTTTTAGGATTGTTAAAATTACCGAAGGATTCAGCAGATACAAAAATGTTTGAGCAATTCGCAAAGGAACTCGAGGGCACCCCCACTCCAGCCAGCACACCTAAAACATCAACTGGCATCGGTACCTTATCTTTTTCTTCTGTTTATTGGGGATAAGAGATTCTAAAATTTTATTAAACATCCCTATGGTGGTGGCTAGCCCAGATCTGTCAAGTTCTTCAATAAAGGAAAATTAGAAAGTACTACGATAAAATCATCCACGTAGGAAAGAATTACACGAAGGTTCTAGGACTTAATTGAAATTTTAATTAATATCTTCTACATTTAGCTGGCGGTTATTGTTTTCTTGCACTTCAGTTTTTAATATCCGTTACAGACCCTATTCTGAGATGGGTCTTAATTGGTTTTGGGATAAATAAAGTGTCTTAATTAAAATCAGAACAACCCAAAAAAAAATTACAACATTAGTCCTCTTTTTTCTCTTGCATGCATTTTTACTTATCGCCAAATGCATGTTCGTTACCAGAGTAAGAATTATCAAATAGGTCAGGCACTCAGGCTAGCCACCTAACTGATCCTTTCCTTGAAATATTGATCTTAGAACGTTAAAAATTGAAGAAAGAACAATTCATTTTTGTTAATTTGTCTTCTCTAGTCTTATTCTTGTTTTCTTTCCATCATAGACAAAAGAAAGCCAAGTAGTGACACTTCTTCTACCACAAGTACACAAGCAAATGGTGCTCAGAGAATTGAACTGATTGGATACAAGAATCTGATGAGGGTATCAGGGATATTTCATCTTCTTTTACCTCTATTGTACTATTGTATCATGTCTAGGTAGGAAAATATTATCTGTGTGTCATGTTCTGGGTTGTCTCGCTGTTCTATCAAGTATAATTTATAAGTGTACTGGATTTCTTGTGTAAATTTATCAATATACAACTTCTCTGCATAAGAATAAAGTTTCGGGATAGTAGTTTGTATTATTCTTTAGCATCTTTCTATATTAGTTTCAAATTTAATATATTTTTTTTTACATAACAGATGATTTACCTCTTATTATTCGGAAAATTTAAGAATAAAAATACATTAGCATGTCTGTGTATTATTACATCATAAAAAAGATAGTTCACGCAAATATATGAGTTTTTTTATATTAACATACATGTCTGTTTTCCCCAAAAAGATCACTCTAACATCAAATGCCGAAAATTTAAGCTTGGAAACATTGTATAAGAAAGTGTTTATTGAACACTACTTCTTTTTATTTTCTGTTCTCTTTCTCCAAAAACGATATTATATAGGAATTATGATGTTTAGATCTCAAAATTATTTCTGTAACTCGGAAATTGTTACTAATGGCAGTGGATTATAAATGAACTTAGCTGTTATATGGGCCCCAATGAATATCCGTGTTGTGAAAACATGTTCTGATGCCCTTGAAAATGAATGCATTTATTTGATTCACTAAATTACAATATTATATTTGATTCACTAAAATGAATGCATTTATTCGATAGCATTAGTAACAGACTCATAGGCACCAATTATGGTTGCATACTAAAATCAGGCACCAATCAAAGTGATCGAGATGTCAAATATTCTGATTTTATGACAGTGCAAGCGATTTCGATCTTTATCCGATTTGAGCAACTTAATTTTTAATTGGACGGATGCCCCAGATTATTTTATTAAAATAATGCCCAGACTTTCATTAACTTTTCAAAAATATTTTGCGTCCACTTAATTTCTAGTTACAACATTTCCATCTCGTGTGCATCTGTGAGTTGTAAAATTTAAATATGTGACATAATTGTTAATGACGGATATATATTAATAAAATGAAAAATCATATTTATTAAAAGAACAAACATAATTGTTAAACATAATACATTTTTTTTGTCAACTCCAAAAGCTGTCTAAACTTTTAAACCCATATGTAACGTAAAAATTAGATGACTGATATAATTATTATAGTTATATATTTGTTAAACAAAATACCTATATTTATTAATTGGAACACATAATTGTTAAATGCAAAAGTTGAACGATCTTCTAACAATATAAATTGTATTTAATCTTTAAATAAATATAAGTTCAATTTAACATATATGATAACTTACATTTAACAATTATATATCACGTTTAATAAATATATAATCGTCGTTAATAATTACATCAGTCGTTTAACTTTTACGTTGCATTTGAGCTAAAAAATTCATACAGCTTTTGGGGTTAATAAATAATTATGTATTATGTTTAACAAGTATGTTTGTTCTTTTCAACAAACATGACGCTCCGTTAAATATATATATATATAGAGAGAGAGAGGGGGAGAGTAAAGATACCGTGAGTTTAAGCTCACGAATACCTTCCGTGAACTTAACTCAAAAAGTATATTAAATCATCTTCAAATTTTAATTTATCATGCTCATTAAATTCTTTATATGAAAATCTCATGGGATGCAAAAAATTGGATTGTTTTGAGTTTTTTAAGTCACCGTTTTTAATTTTTTAAAATGATATTCAAGTATAAATTAAGAACCATGACTTAAAAAACTCAAAACACTCCAAATTTTTGCATCCCATAAGATTTTCATATAAAAAATTTAATGAGCATGATAAATTAAAATTTAGAAATAATTTAATATATTTTTTTTGAGTTAAACTCACGGAAAACCTCCATGAGCTTAACCTCACGGTATTTTTACTCTCTATATATATATATATTCGCCGGTTAATAATTATGTTAGATATTTAAATTTTACACCAACGTGGATGTACAAGAGTAAAAATATTATATGCAATATAGATGGTCTCCTCTGCTCTTGAATTTTAGCTACCGGTCAAAGCCAATCCCACTGTGCTGCTGTGCATCTCGTTAGTCAACGTAAAATTGAAAATTTTTATATGATTGTGAAAAAAGTGACTGTTCATTTGAAACAAAAAAAAAACATTATTTTACATGTGTTAACGCATTAATGCATTATAGTTCATTCAGTACCTCGATACGAGGAATCTGCATCCTCTTTAGAACTCTATGCGATAGAGTGCTGCCCGCGCTTTAAAATTGAAGGAGCCTCTGATGTAAGATTGCTTGTTTTTCTTTTCCCCCTCTCTCTCTCTCTCTCTCAGTCCGAACTGCCCAGTCAGTACTACACAGAGAATATTCACCCGATATATGGAGAGCTGTCCGAAATGTTCCTCAATATAAAATAGTAAACGTTTTCTGTTGCTACTTGCCACATTTGCACTTTGAATTATGCAGAGACAATAATTGCTCTATTTTATTTGTCAGTGGAGCACTGGAGCTAGAAGAACGAGTACCAATCTCTTCACTAATATCTGGGATACTCAATACTATCATATAAATGCATCAGTTTTATAAGATTTCTCAGAAGCACAAAATTTGCTGCATCGTATATGATAGATTTGCTAATCTCACGTTTATTACAAAATCAAATACATCCTCTCTATATCCAACCAGAAAATAATACAAGACAGATATATAGCACATAGAATCTCCAAAGTTGATGTCACCGACCCTCTCAACTTTCAACTACCTCTTAATTGCTCCAACGCTACTGGAGTTCTATATGTTACAAACCTAATTTTCTTCTATCCATTTGTACGCTAGTCCGATTGAATGCGCCACTATGTTCTGGACTGAGACAAGATCTACTGGTTGTTGTGGGCCATTGTTAACCGATGATTTCGGTTGGCAATAATAGCAAAGCATTATGTGAAGGCCAGTACTAAGCACAAAACAATTGGGGTAAAGGATGCAGAGATTAAATTATTTGATCCTGGCTGAAACTTGAAGAACGCTGCAGTTTTTCCCCTCTGCAGAACACTTGAATGACCATGAGAAAATAGTGATGATTTCAAATTTTCACAAATATTCTGTTTGGTCTTTGGCCCATATAGTCTTAATAATGTTTGCCCATCTCCATTTTGGGCTTACTGTACTTTTCACTTAAATCACAAATATTTGTCATTTTTTGGGGCACAACATATTATTGGACTTGTTTTAACATTTTTTTTCTTTTGGGTATCAAATAAAAGGGTCTGTCAAATTATTGGACTTATTTGAATTCCACAGATCTTTTATAAATTTTACTAAAATGACTTTTAGAGAACTCAACAGGCCTCCTTTTATTAAATATTAGGCCTAATTTATGATGAAATTTTTTTCCTTCTTTTGTTAAAAATCCCACACAAGGCATATAAAAAAAGAGAAGGGATAAGTTGACAATGAGTTATTTTGATAATCTTGATAATAAATTTTTAAATAAATACAAACAAAATCTTAAAAATAAAAAAAAATTTATAGATGTGTTCTTCTATCTATGGATTGATGATCATTCAAATTTTATGTAATTTAATTATAGTTTGATAGTCCATCAAAGACCATCAATTTTTCATGTAATTTGCAATGGTTCCAATTTAACGGTCTTTGATGGACTATCAAACAATAATGAAATTGTATGAAATTTGAATGACTATCAATCCATAGGTAGAAAAAATATATTTATAAACTTTTTTTTTCATTTTTAAGATTTTTTTATATAACCCATTGTCAACCGATCCCTCTCATAAAAAAAGGAAGACAAGTACGATTATTTGAACTTTTTAAAAAAGAACTACCAAATGATTGTGAGTGAACCAAATTATGTAAAAGTTCTTAAAATTTCTTTTTAATTAGCAAAAGGTTTGCTATATATTTAAAAACCACGGGCGAACATTTTCATCCTCTGACACGTCCCCAATTTATTCTTACATTTCCCGCCAGTTGGCACCCGTCCGTTTCCTTCACAATTTCTTCAGTGCACCTGGAACACAGTCCACAATAGCCATCACCAAGTCGAATAATTATAACTGTCCCCACCAGTCAGGCACGTTAGTCTAACACACACTCTTCTTTTTCTTCACAAATAAAGATGCAATGAATTAAGTAAAAAAAAAAAAGAAGACGATACAATGAATTCGTTCCAACAAGGAAACGGAAGGAAAAAAATATTTACTCAGTTTTTTTTTTAACTAGTCTGTAGGCACACACTCCCGCATACACTAACTTGCCTATTAAGTCTATCAGCGGAGCCCTAATCCTAAGATCTCCTCTTGAAAGGCCAATATCACTATCAACTGCTCTCAAACAACGGTGACAAGATTTACTCAGTTAATGCAAACAATGAAATTTCGAGTGACTTGTACGATTCCCTGGCACATATTATATACAACTATTCCTGTTAGGAGGTATTGACATGCTGACTCAAAGGGCTTAGTCACTAGTCATAGACTCATAGCAGGGTCTACATGACAGTGCTTTTAAAAAAGAATTTGGGTTATAAAAATTGCCATTCAGTTTGTGGCCAGTGTATCTTTTGCTTCCTTTTTAAACCATCAGAAGGCTCATAACCTAACATCTCTCATTCTTTACCTCCTCCTCATTTCCCTTCTGTTTATAAAAAACTCAAGATGATTTCACCATCAGTTCCTTTTCAAAATGTCGCCCATCTGGATGGTCTCCTCCACCTCTTCTTCCTCCTCCGATGGAGATTACAACTCTTATTCTATAGCATCCATAGGCTCCTCTTGACTTGAGTCTTCGCTCTCTTCAATTTCTCCCCCTGAAGAGGATGCGCTTGTTTCTCCCATTTGTTTATTGTCTTCAATTTCAACATGTGCTTGATTTTATTTTTGTGGAAAAAATACACTACTTGAAAAAATCATGAGTGATTCACTTGAAACAATTTGATTATTATTCGATTTATAATAAGGTTCATTTTCAAAAAAGGATACATCTCTTGAGATGTATAATTCTTAACCTATTGGATCATAACATTTATACCTTTTTTTGGGATGAATAACAAAGAAAAATGGTTTAATTGAGTTTTTATTAAATTTGTTGGTCTTTTTGGCATGAACAAAGATTGTGCAACCAAAAATCTGAATATGGTCCAAGTCTATCGTTCTTCCCTTAAGACTTTCTAATTGACTCATATTTTTTTAGTGTTATACTTGATAATTTATTTATGAGATAAGTTATCGTTAGTACCACATCCGACCAATAAACACTAGGAGCATTATTTTGAAAATGAATTGTTTTAGAAACTTTAAGAAGATATTTATTTTTTCTTTCATAAACCCCATTTTATTGATTTTATTGAGGTGTGTTAACACACGTTGTTTGATGTAAATTTTTTTTCTTTGAAAAATAAAAAAAAATTATTCACAGATTCTGTATCATTATCCGATCTAGAAATTATTCTTAACATCATATTGATTTACAACAAAGTTGTAGAACTCTTGAAAGTATAGAAATGCTTTATTTTTTTGCTTTCAAAAGATATATCTATGTAGTACGAGAATGATCATTAACAAAAATAATAAAAAACTTGAAATGATTATAAAAATCAATAGGTACCAGACTCCAAAAATCTGAATGGATTAAATCAAATTATTTTTCTAATGTACTAGTAAATAGAGAAAAAGACAATCTAGTTGATTTTGCAAGTTTACATACATCACAATTACTAGAATTTAAATTATAATAAAAAAAATTATTTAAAACTTAATCAGATGGATGTTTAAATTTTCGATGTAGCAACTTGTCTCGGATTACTAGACTTAATGAAACAAAGCAATTTGCATGATCAATGTCAACACAATACAATCCATTTTTTAATATATCTTCACCAATCTTCTTCTCTGACATTTGATCTTGAAACGTGACTTTATCGGATGAGAAGATTATATTACAATTTAAATCAGCTGTTAATTTGCTTGCATACAACAAATTTGAATGAAAACTTGGTAAATATAGAATATTATTTATATCTTTGAAAAGAGATTATGGTGTCAGACCCAGAAATTTGAGCTTGGTCTCCATATATTGAGAATTTTCGGGTTTTATAAGATATTTTAATTTATTTATGTCACATATCCTATGACCCAGTCATATTTATTTTAACTGATATTTGTTAGATTAGCGGTGCCACTAATTACTTTGGAATATAAATTGTCAGAGATAACAAAACCTTTCTTTGTTGTTGCAAACATAGTAACAAGATTCGCGAATAATATATTTTTCATCCATAGCCGGATGTTTCATGAATAATTCGTCAGTTTAATATACAGTGCGTTTTTTGGTAAAAAAAATATTTTATTTGTGAATTATTCGGCAAAAAAATACATTATATATTATTTTATATGAAATTTTATAGTTTTTAATATATTTTTAATATTTTATCATTATAATACATATTTTATTTATATTATATGAAACGAACTATTCCCGAATTATATCCGTATTATACCCGAACGTCGAATTTTTGACCTCGCCGAACATTTTCCGAATCACGAGCTTGTCACTATGGTTGCAAACATAGTAACAATACTCGTGAATTATTCACGAATAATTCACAAATAATTCATTTTTCACCTATAGCCGGATGTTTCATGAATAACTTGTCAGTTTAATATACAGTGTGTTTTTTGGTCAAAAAAATATTTTATTCACGAATTATTCGGCAAAAAAAATACATTATATATTATTTTATGAGAAGGGATCGGTTGACAATGGGTTATTTTGACAACTTTGATAATGAACTTTTAAATAAATATAAAAAAAGTCTTAAAAATGGAAAAAAAGTTTATAGATGTGTTTTTCTACTTTTAGAATAATGGTCATTCAAACAAATTTTCATATAATTTGCAACGATTCCAAATTAACGGTCTTTGATGGACTATCAAACGATAATGAAATTACATGAAATTTTAATGACCATCAATCTAAAGGTAAAAGAACACATCTATAATTTTTTTCCATTTTTAAGATTTTTTTGCATTTATTTAGAAGTTCATTGTCAAGGTTGTCAAAATAATCCATTGTCAATGGATCCCCACTCTTATTTTATATAGAATTTTATACTTTTTAATATATTTTTAATATTTAATAAATATAATATATAATTTATTTATATTATGTGAAACTAACTATTCCCGAATTATACCTGTATTATACCTGAATATCGAATTTTTGACCTCGCCGAACGTTTGCCGAATCACGAACTTGTTACTATGGTTGCAAAAGCTGAGTTAATAGCTGCGCCAGTTGCACAGTTGAAGCCGCAGAGGATCCGGCTGCAGAAAATCCTGCCTCGGATGGACTATTTTCTCCATCTCTGGCTCGAAGCGCGCCCCCAAGACCCCCCTTTTCATTTCCAGGGTTTTCGGTCTTCTCCGCCAGGCCTCCAAACCGCCTGTCTCTCTCCCCCTTTCGCCAACCACCGCGAGCCGCGCTGCTCCCCTTCACATATCTCGCCCGGTTGGGTCGCAGGTGGGGTGAAGTTGCCAGCAGTGATCTCGGCTGTGGCCCACTCGTTTACAATAATCGCAGAGTTCACTGACCGGTGCTCCCTTCGCTCGGCCTTCACCATGGGAGTTCGTGCCAGGGGTCTGAGAGACTCAGGCCTGATATTCGGCTGGTGCGAGATCAAGGGAAGGGTTCATGGCTGACTGTCGTGTTGAACTATGGCCATGACAGAATCCAGAGATGTGAGGTCATTGGTCAGTAAGATCTGAGACCGTAATGATTCATAACTCGAATCAAGGTCAGACAGGTAAATATAAATTAAATCCTGCTCTGCTCTTTTTTGAAGCTTTTCTGGTTCGGTTGTGGGTGGAAGATATTATTGGAGTTCTTCCCACCTCGCTTGTACTTCGGTACCGTAGTCAATCGGATTTTGGGTTCCTTGCTTGCTTTGATTTAGTTGCTAACTTGCTATTTAAGATGGTAAATATGGGCAAAATTCTTCTGCTGCCCATAAAGATTTTGGACTTTGTCCCGTATGGCTTTTGAGGAGTTTAATAGCATGCATAGCCTTGCAATTTTTGGCTCCATCATTTGAATAAGGAGGGACAAAATCGGATTCTTCCCATTCTTTGATTCTTTTGATTTCTTCTGCTGTCGGAGCTTCGGTTTGACCGGTTTTGCCTTTTGTTTGGTGCCGGTGTCATGGCTGAGCTTGCCTCTGCCTCCAAGAGCAATTGACACTGATTTTGACCAGACGATATAGTTCTGATTTCCATTGAGCACTATATTGGTTAATTTTGAGTTATCAAAATTTTGAGCCATGATGGAATTTGTGGTAATGGGCTCACTGTGTGTGGTTTGGGAAATTGGTTCACTGGGATCTGTCAGTTTGAACTGGTACTGGTAGCGAAGAAATAATAATAGGGGATGATGCTAAGGATCGAGCTATTACTGCTCTGATACCATGCTGAAAATTAAGGAAATGATGAACTTGAAAGAGTAATTTTATTTGGTAAGTTCTGATCTTACAGAGGGGCTACAGTAGTGTATATATACACTTATTTCTAATGGTTATTTTGGACAAGTAATGTATACTTGCTATAATTAGTAAAAGAGTTGAGTAGCTTTATTCCCTAATCTAGTTGCTCTCTAAACTTGGGATGATGATGATATTAATCCCAACTGGATTTGAGGCCAAAAATACAGTCCCAATTATTTTATTTCTCAACAGTGTTCTTGATGGATCCATGGTGGAACCCAGCAGAAGAAAATCAAGCTCAGATTGGATCCACAGGATCCGACAGCACAAACCTATTAGGTTCTTTCTAAATTAAATTATGTCATATCTACTTCTTTTACCGATGAATTATTTTCTTTGCACAACATCTTAAGCCAAGCAAATAGTTTTTTTTTTCTCAGCTCTTTCTACACAACATATACACCAGTAAATAGTACGATTTAGAATAGTAAACATTTCTGAAGCTTCTAGTTGTGTATTCAATGTATTCTGTATTCTGGGTTTGGCATACAAGATTGACATTACATTTTTAATAAATGTATAAAAAATCTCAAGAATTCACAATTGTCAACTTTGTTTGTGGCTATAATTGAATGATTTATTTATTTGTATTTATATACATGTCTGCAGGGTTATTAGGTTTGTAATGAAGAACACAATTGAGGAAAGAATATTGGCATTGCAAGGCAAGAAGGAACTTGCATTGAAGGGTAAGTCTCACTCTTTTTAAATAAATGCTATTTTACCAATTTATACCGACGTCATCAATACTTGTATGCATGGGAACAATTGCTTATTATTTTATTTTCAGAACCATCGGCAAATCTTCAGAAGCAAATGGTAAGGTTGATTCCAGAAGATCTTGAATTTTTGTTTACCTAGGCCGTGCTGCAGATTGAGTGATCTTCCAAAATGTGGAAGATCTTCACTGAGGAGTCAGTTTGGACAGACTGTTTGGCTGTTTTTCTTCCTTTTTTTTTGATGGTCAGTCGGCGGTTGGGATTGGTATTGATTGTCTTTGGACTGCTAAATATTGGAGATTGTGTGGAAGAAGCGAAGATGAAATATGTCAGATCTCTTGTGTGGGAAATGAAGGTAGATGTGAGAAGATGGATGTCTTATTGTTAGCTATAGTGCTTTTTATTGTTCTAGTTTTCCTTCATTTTTTTCTTAGTTTGTAGTTTATGTAAAACTCTTTATTTGTGTCAACAAGGTGTGGTTGTTTAATGCTTAATTGTTGTCTGATTCATGGTAGTTCAGTTTTACTGGTATTTATGTAAACTCGTTTCTATGTTAATAGTGGACAGTATCACTTATCAGACAAAGGTATCCAGCTTATTGCTTAAATTAGTTAAATATGAGAATAAAAGCATTCTTATAGACTGAAAAGGAATAATTTTATTTTCGGAATTTTTTTATATTCAACCTTATTTATAAGCCACCTACTGTAACAAAATTATATAAGCATTTACTTCAAATCGATTACCACATTTTCTTAGTTCTACCAAACTATAGATATTCTATAAGCATAACAGAACTTCCTTTCCAGCCCAAAAAATATTCAAATCCAGCAAGTAGAAGATGCCGTTCAAGAACCATGAAAGTTGATCTTGAAAATTTCTTGGTTAATGCTTCCCATTAACCTCCTTGGATAATGCTTTCCATTACTCAAGAACTGAGCAAAATAAAAAGATTTTGTCAGGAGGTATAGAAAATGGATGTGAAGAGTAGATGTAGTAAGGAATAAGAATTTTGGGCACACTTTTTATTTCAAGTTTCTTTAACACTTGAGTCATGTGAGCTCGGGATGAAGAGCTGTAACCATGAGTCATAGTGCGGTCCACTTGGCAGTACCTAGCAACATAATGTGGCCTAGAAAACTTGCCAACATTCAGCGCATCTCTTGCTCTCCTTCAAAATGTTTGAGATTGAAATTGAGATCACTTATGAAACAGAAGAAAATAACAGAGAAGAGAAGTATTGTGTTTTCTTTCTTGCATTAGCTCTGTACATGGTCTCACTATCAATAACAGAAAGATTTCCTGAAGTTTCTAGAATACATCAATAACAGAAGTTGTTATCATAAACTAACTAATTTAAGGTTGGTTGGTCAGATATCATTAGCTCTGTACATGGTGTTGACAACTCTGATCAACCTTTTTAAACCCCTTAGAATTCAGGAGGCTTGTAACCTGTTCATGCCTTATTGATCACTTTCTTTCATCTTTCCTTCCAAGAATGTGGTTGATTGGGAAGCACAACTCCACCTCCAACAACAATGATGACAATGATAACCCCTCCTCTGATTCTTCATCCTCAAGCGGCTCCTCTGACAAACCCAAACCAAGACCACAGCCACTTCAAATCCAACCTGTGGCCTCTACATCAACGGCCCTATTCTCTTCCACTCATGATGGCATGACACGTGATTCTAATTCTTTATCCCCTGGCCCAGAAGCCAACCAAAACCAACCCGTGTATTACTATGATCCAGACATGAATGATCCTGATTTTCAACGAAGGGATTTCGCAAGAAAAGTTGGTTATCTTAAGCCCTACTTGCCATGGGAAAAAATGTCACATGAGTACCTATTGTGGTTCCGTTCGATGCAGGTGCACAGTCCTGCACCGGTAACTGAAACTTTGGCGACAGTGGAGCCTTCCCCTAATATTACTCTTCCTCTGTTAAAATTCCAAAAAGAGTGGCTTGCATGGGGGTTAAAGCAGGAGGCTTCTGAGGTACGAGGCGGCATCTTGGCCGATGAAATGGGGATGGGGAAGACAATACAAGCAATCTCCCTTGTTGTCACTGCTCGTGACTTGCGTGTGCAATCTGAGGTCAGTTGTAGCTCCTCCAGAGGTAACAACAAGTGCACCCTTGTTGTCTGTCCTGTGGTGGCACTGAACCAATGGGCTAAGGAAATAGAAAAGCATACTGTTAACGGGAGTGTCAGGGTTTTGGTGTTTCATGGCGCCAAGAGACCAAGAGGGGAAGTCGATTTCAGCCAGTATGACTTTGTGCTTACCACCTATTCAATGGTGCTCAATTCAGATTATGAATATTATTACCTCATCCCACATGATGAAGTACGCAACAATTGCAGCAGAAAATTCACCGATATTGATACTCTTAATGATCACATAAGGTACCATTTGAAGTTATTTCGATTGTGCCACTGTTTGTCGAGTGCATTTTATCACATTTTATTATTTTTATGGCTATATTGGTATTCTGGGATCAACAGAGATTCCTGCATAGAAAAAGATAGAAAAAAGAAGAAAAAGTGGGGGACAAAGACTCACACTGACCCATCAGACCAAGGTGGTTTATCACTTCTACACTCAGTGAGATGGGAAAGAATCATCCTGGATGAGGTACAATTTACTTTGCTTATTTATTTATTTTAATTTTTGTTCAATTCTTTCTGATTGCTTTACAACTTCGAGCATACATTAAGATGTATTCTTTGTTAACTAGACCTGTATTTTTTTTGTAATAAATCAAGAAGCTCAGTTTACTAAAGTCAAATTTGCACTATTGAATCAATCATATTGGATTATATTATCAGAGTTGTTCAAAGCAGCACTAAATTTCTCTATACTCGAGTTCCATTTCCTTGAATAAAAAAGAACTGAGTTCTGAAGAATCTTTCATTTTTCAATTGACAACTCAGGCCCATAACATCAGACATAAAGACAGAAACACAGCCAAAGCAGTTTTTGCTTTGGACTCGGAGTACAAATGGGCACTTACTGGTATTCCTCTACAGAATAGAATGAGGGATATTTTTTCCCTGGTAATTCTCCTTATGCTTCAATATTATTATCATAGTAATTCACGCCTCTTCACTGCTTTGAACTTTATACAGTTTTCTTGTCATTATCAGCTTCGCTTTTTGCAAGTCTTCCCCTATTCTTACTTCTTCTGCAAGGACTGCGACTGTTGCATTCAAGACTATGTGTTAGTATATAATTCATATATACTATATTCTCATTGTTAGAAATATTAGTCTTGATTTGCTTCAGAAATAAAGAAACAATAGTCTGGATTATTGCCTTTTGTAGTATTTTGTCACCCTGCCCTGACTGTAACCACTCAATGTTGAGGCACTTCATGTGGTGGAACAAGGTAAGTAAACATACTTTATCAGACATTTTTTTTCTGAATTTGATTGATAATTTTATAAAGGCTTGAAATTTTTTTTGATGCCATAATAATTTTGGGCCTAGGATAGGTTTTGCGATCCATTATATGCCCCAATTAGTTAAACTTCCATAAAATTTGGTAATTCTAACAGTAACATTTTCTCTTCTTTTTTTTATCAGTACATATCAAAGCCAATAAAAAGTGGCAGCGCTAAGAAACATGGCAAACGAGCCATGCTTTTGTTAAATGAGAAGGTTTTGAAGAGTGTTCTACTTAGACGAGAGAAGTCACACCGAGTTGTTGATTATGTTTATCCACCTAAAATGGTTAGAATATATTAAATAAATATGATAAATATAAGCTTTGACCTCATTGGGCCCGCACATCATGTAAGTGGGGGATATGCAGGAGCAAGACGGGACACTAAATCACAGCTTAATTAAAGCAGGCCTAAATATTCTCTTTAATCTATAGGTTACGCTGAGGCGGGACACTATGGATGAGAGAGAACAAGAGTTCTATGAAACATTGTCAAACTCGTGAGTGTCATATTTCTTAACATAGATGCTCAGATAATTAATTAAATAAAAATTATCTTATTTTACTCGAGAGTATTAATGTTCTTTTTTGTA
The DNA here is from genome assembly GCA_037127355.1 of Schoenoplectus tabernaemontani. Classification (NCBI taxonomy): domain Eukaryota; kingdom Viridiplantae; phylum Streptophyta; class Magnoliopsida; order Poales; family Cyperaceae; genus Schoenoplectus; species Schoenoplectus tabernaemontani. The sequence goes on from CM073757.1 coordinate 11,243,824, forward strand.
CCTATTTAGATATGAGAAAGATGATAACTCAATGGACAATTTTGCCCACATTTCTGACATGCTGATCCGGTTGCGACAGGTAAGCTTTAGCATATATGACAAATCACTGAATGCAAAAATTGATTTCATTGGTTAATATAGATAAGTATATATAGCTAGTTAGTCTGATTACAGTTTGGTATATACTCCATGAAGACTAGAAACTAGTGGATGGAAAATGATTTATATATGATAGTGGCCAATTTCAAATTAGTAGTTTCGACAACATCTGTTTATACAAATTTTGTTCTTGATTGTTTTATTTTAGGCTGCTGATCACCCTTATCTTGTCATGTATACTCCTCAGCAAGAACACTGTGGGCTATGCCAATCAAAAGCTAAAGATACTGTGGTAAGCTATTTTTATTACATGTACATAATAAGGTCAGTTTTGTTTTTTTACCAGGGATCATTTTAGTGTAACTTCAATTTTTCAATTGGCAATATATATATGTAAGATTGTTTGTCATTTAGTGAAAGAATTGGTTAGCTATAGAAAATAGGGAATATGAAAATGCAAACGTTATCTGAATCAATGTTTCTTTCTGTGTGTTTGGTAAATTATTTATTATCTTTCTAAAATGTTGCATATCAATTTGTTAATTTTCGCTTGCAGATCACGTCTTGTGAGCATATCTTCTGTAAATCATGCTGGGAAGAAAATCTCTCTCCTCATGGAAGTCCAATATGTCCAACTTGTTCGATTTTGATTACTATAAGCCCCAAAAAGAAGCCAAGAAAGGCACCTAAGGTCAAGGGTTTCAGAAGTTCAAGCATATTGAACCGACTGGAACTATCCACTTTCAGGACAAGCACAAAGATTGAAGCTTTGGTGAGACTAAAAACAGAACAGGCTCATTTATTCTGATAAACTTTTCTTCTTTTCGTATGGCATAATTGATATGATAAATCATATCAAATTTTGGATTATGTTTATGTTATTTTTTCATAAAAAGGGAGGGATAACATGCCAAATAAAATTGTTCTTTTGCAGAAGGACGAAATAAGGAATATGATAGAAGAAGATGGCTCAGCGAAAGGAATCGTTTTCAGCCAATTTACGTCCTTCCTAGACTTGATTGGTTATTCTCTTAATATGGTAAAAGGAAAAAACAACAACAATAAGAGAACTATTACTTCAAATATTCTATAATGTTAGGTACTAAATTGAAACTTTATTCAGTATGGGGTAAAATGGGTCCTGCTAGATGGAAGTATGAAGATAGAAGACAGGGAGAAGGCAATTGCAGCATTTACTGACAATGCTGATTGCAGGATTCTACTTATGAGCCACGCAGCTGGAGGTGTGGCCCTTAGCCTGACAGTGGCATCATATGTAAGATTTCTAAGTCATATATATTACCTCATATACATTTTAAATTTATGTTATTAAGAGCCAAACATAATTAGTCCCATATTTCAATGCAATATTATAGATAATTATTGGCTTTTACATGCGGGCATATCTGATTTATGTTGAATCAACTTGAATGTCTATCATGATTGATATCAATTTTTCATGCACAAGTAAATTTATGAAGGTCTTCTTGATGGATCCGTGCTGCAACCCAGCAACAGAAAAGCAAGCTATAGATCGGATTCACCAAATTGGACAACACAAACCTATCAGGTTCTTCCTAAAGATAATTATGAATTTATATTCTTTCAACAAGGAATTACCAGAAAATATGTTTCCTCAATTCGAGACATACTACATACATACAACTAGAAAATTTTGATTTAACAACCTTTTTTTCTCTTTCTGGAAAGGGGAAAAGAGTATCGTTATAACATACCTCGAGGAATTAACTGTGAATTTGAGGTATTCTATGTTCTGCACAACATGCAAAACTGGCACTAGGAATGCCATGCACACTGAAACCATTGTATAACTGTGAATTTGAGGTATTCTATGATTATTTTTTAAATAAATTGGTGTCTACAGGGTTATTAGGTTTGTAATAAATAACACAATTGAGGAAAGGATCCTGATGTTGCAGGAGCAGAAGAAACGAGCATCCAGGTGAGTCTAGTTCTTAAATAGAAGTTATTTTCTATTTGATACTGATGTAATCAATACTTAGAATTTATATAGTAACAAATATTTCATTATGCTTTTTGCAGAACTGTTGGCAATTCTCCGGATGAAGTGGCAAAGCTGACTCCAGAAGACATACATTTTCTGCTTGATGCCTAGGCCTAGTGCAGATTTGTTGGGTCGATCAAAATTGCTCAGAAAGTGCTGCTTGTATTAGGGGAGAAAGACCATTTTATTGCACCTGCGCAATATATTTTGATGTTGCTTATTTTGTAGTCTGATGCGGAATATATTTTGTATTAGAGGATAAACGGTAAGGGTTTAGTGGAACCGACTCGTGTCAATGGGTTGAGTCGGGTCGGATCGGGTTCGGATCGGATCACATTATTTTATTATTTTTTTGATCCGACTTAAACCCGATCCAGATAAAAAATTCTTGATCCATACCCGACCCGACTCGATCTATGTAAAATAATTAAATATTTATTAATTATTTTTATATAATTTTAAGTAATAAAATATTAATTAATTTATAATTAATCTTAATTAATATATAATTAGTGTATATTTAAGCTATAATTAGTACTAAATCACAAAATTATTTGAAAAAATATATAATTAATCGGGTCGGGTCAACAACCCTTTCTCTCCCGATCCGATTTGGGTAAAAAAAAATTAAATTCATACCAACCCATTTATTTTCAGATCATGTCGGATCGAATTAACATGTCAGGTTGAATTAATAATTGACACCTACACTCATCTATAATATAATAATGTTGTACGCGTATAATAATTATCCGAATTTATAACGATGTTAAATTTGACTGTTCGAATAAGACATCACAACAGTGTTCTTTAAAATTCACGAAGACTTGGGATATAATATTATAATTGACGCGACTTAGAGTCTAGCCTGTTAAAAATGGGCGTGGATAAATCGACGATGGTTATCTTCATAATTTTGATAATGTACGTTTAAATAAATACAAAATAATTTTTTAATATGAAAAAAGATTATAGATATTTTTTCTGCATATAGATTGATGATCATTCAATTTTATTATCGTTTGATAGTCTATTAAAGATCATTTAATTTTTATACAAGTTGCAACGTTTTAATTTTTATCAAATGATATAAAATTATATAAAATTTGAATTATCATAAAATTTATTGGTAGAATAATATATATATATATTTTTCATATTTATTAAGAAACTCATTATCAAACTCATGTTTAAAGAGGGCCAGCCGGCCAGAGATATTTCAACAGGATGATAGATGAGTTCAAAATATGCCTGACATAAAGCACTATGGTTGCTTGATTGACTTGTTGTGCCGGTGTGGTTTGGTTGAGGAAGCATATAAGATGGCCAAAGAACTGCCAGTCAAGACAAACACCGTTCTTTGGAAAACAATTCTCTCTCAGCTTGTAGATTCCTGGGGCACGTGGAGTATGGATGCAGTGTTTAAGGAGTTGCAGCCTTGCAGGGAGTAGGCCCATTCGGAGGAGGAGCTTATTACCATGTCAAATGTTTGTGCCGAAGCTAGGAGGTGGCAGGATGTAGAAAGATTGAGAGAGAATGGTGGATTCCGCGCAACGTTTTATGATAATAATTATTTTAATAATTTTAATTTTAACAATAAAAGTAATAAAATTAAAATTTTAATAATACGAACGGTAACGTACCACTGCCAGTGATGTTACGTAAATGTGTCAGTTTTACTGGCACGTTTGTGCAAAAACGTCACTAGAATTGATGTCTTTTATTTTATTTTTTTTAATTTAGAGCGGCGTTGATAGGGTTCTATTTGATGGCATTGCCGGTGGAAAAAACGTCGCTCTCATTGACGCTGATAGTTTTTTTTATGAAAAAATAATAGCTTAAATGTAAACAAAAAAGGAGCTAGTGGCGTCTTTACAAAACGTCATTAACAGTGATGCGTTATCATTCATATTTTTAAAATATTAATTTTATCACTTTTATTATTAAAAATAAGATTAATTATTCAAATAAAAAATCGCTGGATTCCGCGAGTTGAAACTAACCTAGCAGGTTGGAGTCAAACTGATATTCTGAGTTGAGTTTGCACATAGATACTGGTATGTTGCGCATTGTGGCGAATAATGGCTCGCGGAAACATGGAAGGAAAATCAAATTCCAACCTCTCTGGAATGACTGGATTCTATATTATTCAAAAAGTTGGAATGAATTTGTGATAATATTATAGAAAAATAGCTTGGTTCGCTGCATTGGGAAACCAAATTTATATCGTTTGCAAACAAAACAAAGTGATATTAGAAAGATACGGTGAGGTTATCAAATGGTATATAGAATTTAATGTAATATTTTTGAGTTAAGTTGTGATGCTACTAGTATTTAATGAATTAAATTTGTTACGGACTAAAAAATATAGATAAATCATCTCTAAATCTTAATTTATGGATCTCAATAAATTTGTTATATTAAAATATGATTGGTATAAAAAATTTCTATTTTTCGAATTTTTTAAATATTAGTTTTGATTTTTTAAGATAATTCAATAATAGTAATAAAATAATATATATTTTCTAGGTCATTTTTAAAAATTCATAACTAATACTTACAAAATTAAAAAAATTGAAATTTTTTATATCTCATCATATTTTGATATAAAAAATTTATTAAGACCCATAAATCAAGATTTAAAAATAATTTAACTATATATTGAGTCCGTAGCAAATTTGATCATTAACTACGCGTAGTATCATAGGCAAACTCAATATTTTTATTATTCTTTCCAACAAGTTAATAAAAACTCTTTGATATCAGAATATGTGGCTCAATATAATTCTAATTATATTTCGTCAAGTAAAATATATTAATTACGAAATTATAAAGAAATATTTGGCAAACCAATAATAATTTACAATAAGTGTCCTTATCAAACTAGCAAGAAGAATCCGATAATTTGTCAATAATTATCTGCGAAGTTAAATATATATTCGTTTTTTATGACAAATCATCACATATTTGAGTGAACCATTTTGGAAATTCATGTTTATATTTTATGACGAATCACTAGCTAATGATCAAATAAATAATGTGCTATGTCCATTGGATCTAAAAAGTGATAAGGACACGAGAAAGAAACAAATCTAAAAAATATTCAAATTTTCTATTCATGCGCAGGTCAGAAATTGCCAAACAAGCTAATCGTTTTATTCATACAAAAGAGGAACAGACAATGACATAATAAATCAAGCAAAATATCAATATGCCAAGTTGGACTCTAAAACACTGATAATCGACGAGTTGACTTGAAAGGTCTTAGTCAAAACTTCCATGGGAATCGGTGGTTTGGCACTGAACAAACCGAGTGGCGCCGACATAACTCCCGGCAACTGGCTGTTGAACAGAGTTATAGCAGTTGCTGATGTATTCCCAACATTGTATTGAAAGTGCAACATACCCTTGGGGATGACAAAAGTCTCTCCGGGATTCAAAACTCTGGAATAGAACTTATTTGCTGTGCTAATAAATCCAACAAGAAGATTTCCTTCCAGCACATGCACAAGCTCCGATGCACGAGGATGACTGTGAAGCGGGTTGACCCCGCCCGGCGCAAGATCAACACGGTTGATTGCAAGACCTAGAGTGTTTAGTCCTGGAAAACTCAACACGTTTCCTGCCGTGATACTGGACCCAAATATGTTGTTGGTGTTTCCTTCTGTTGCGAGGCCAGCGAAAAAGAAGTCATCTGAAACGACAGAGGAGGCCGGCTTGCAATGGAAGCCATTGATTGTAGTATCCATGGTTGGGTTGTCGGCGACACAGAAGTCTAGCAATTGATCAGGATCGGCTTGGCATATTGAAAGGTGAAAAATAATAATCTGACAGAAAAGCAAGAAGGTTGTGAATTTGTGCTCCATTTTTGTTTTGTGTGATGTTAAGTAATTAAGGTGAGTGATTGTTAGTATGATACCCTTTATAAATACACCGTTGCTGTTATTTTCGTTATCGGTTGAGTTTGAAGAATTCAAAGATAGTTTAACTAGGAAATGTAAAAAGAAAAGAAAATTTAAGAAGGAACTTATTCAAAAGTGGAATTAGTTGGTGCATTGATAGTGAAGCGAACCAGGAAATTTATCATGTCGTGTGTTAGGTGAGGACAGAGGACTGTAACTAGCTTGATTTCCAGTTGTAAAGTAGAAGTCTACGATAATTGACAGACCTTGGATTAGGAAATTTGCTGTTACTGTCAGACGACTGGGTCAAGTTTAATTGAGGATGTATTATTGGTTCGGACTTTTTGAACCACTTGACGAGAGGCCTTTGTGTTTGTTCACACGCTCTAGAAGAACTTGACATTGATTTCAGTATTTTGTTGACAAAGGCTGAATCAAGAAAATATACATATTAAAGTGAGGCAAAAATGCAGGGGCGGATTTACTGTACACCAATGCCCCCCCTGGATTTTGAAAAATTTAGTCTCTGCGTCACCGATACAGACACCGACAACCGACGCGACGAGTCGACGACGCTAGAGTCCAGACGACGCCCGACAAACGACAAATGCCCCGGATAAATTTCCCCGACGCCCTATCGATCGATCACCGATTGTGGTTGGCGATTACGCCGGGTTGAATTTATCGACCGACCGTATGTACCGTCGTTTCAAGGTACAGGGTTCAACTTGTTTGGGAGGAGTACAAAGTGGTAATAACTAGAGGGTAAAATTTTCACTTATGAGATAATGAGAGGTGATAATAATTTTATCTCTTGGTTATCCTCTTCCCAAACGGAGCATTTGGGAACTAAGATCTTACTACTGAGAGTTCAGAAAAAGAAAATGATATTGATCTTGTAATATCATCCGACAGCTAAAAAAATGATATGTACATAAATATAATCCAACATGCAGACTGTACCAGTCATTTCAAGGTACAGGGTTCATTTTGCTAGGGTTCATTTTCAAGCATGTTACCAGAATACCAGTTGTACCAAAGAAAATAAGAGGTGCCAGTGATTTCCTTTTTATACCAACAGGAATTGCTAGCAAAGTGTCCCCGCAAGTGAGAAAAACCAAGTACCAGGTGCCGCACTGCATATAAGTACAGAAATACAAGGCAAACAAGCGGTTCAGAAAATTTTATGAAATATTGACCAAAGGATATATAGTGATCAGTAGATACCGGTAACTCGGTGGTACAAAGAAAAAAAAAACGATACGTAAAGCAATCGCTTCCTTGAATAAGATTTTAAATACTTGGTAGTACTTGCAGCGATACCGATATGTATTCATTTCATTTTTATTTCAGTATTTAGGATGGACAAGTATTTCAAGAAAGCATCTAAAATTTCAACTGGTTCAAGTTCACAAGAGTCGAGGCAAACCGGGTCTAACATAGGCTCCAATTCTTCTCGTGAGATTAATAATGCTGAAGAAGATCCTCCTTCTGATCCAGGTTTAAGACCACCTCTATCTCAATATAACCCAAATGAGCAAGATCGTGTACGTAGGTTTTATCTCGGTAAAGGTCCATTTCAACCTAGCGACTATAATTTTCCGCAAAGAGACATAAATGGTAAAATGAGAAGATTCAACAAAGACTGGTTTAGTCAATATAACACTTGGTTGGAGTATAGCATTGCTAAAGATGCAAAGATTTTGTCTTTGTTGCTATTTATTTAGACCGAGAATGCCTGTTCGTGTGGACGAACTAGTTTTGTAGGAGAGGGTTATAAATGTTGGAAATTAAAGAAAGGTTTTGATGATCATGTTGGTGATTCTAATAGTTTGCATAATGAAGCATATAGGAGATGCATGAATTTGATGAACCAAAGACAAAGCATTCATACTGTGATAGAGAGACAAAGCGTTAAAGAGGGTGTGAATTATCGAATACAACTAGCCGCCACAATAGATAAAATTCGGCTTATTTTGAGCGTGGTTGGGCATTTCGTGGACATAATGAGTCCGAAAGCTCTAATAATGCAGGAAATTTTATTGAGCTTCTGAGATTTTTGAGAGATCATAATGAAGAAATAAAGGGTGTGATTCTTGATAATGCTCCTCAAAATCGAAAATTGATTGCACCTACCATTCAAAAGGATATAGCGAATGCTTGTGCAAAAGAAACGATTAAAGAGATAATTGCTGAGCTTGGAGCTGGATTATTTTCTGTGATGGTTGATGAGTCGAGAGATGTCTCAGTTAAAGAGCAAATGGCAGTTGTGATTCGATTTGTGAACAAAAGAGGTTGTGTTGTCGAACGATTTATTGGTATTGTTCATGTTCCCGACACTACATCCCTCCAATTGAAAGCAAAGACTTGATAGTTTATTTGGTAAGTACGGCCTAACTATTTTAAGGTTACGTGGTCAAGGGTATGATGGTGCTAGTAATATGCGAGGAGAGTTCAATGGTCTCAAAACATTGATCTTGCGAGAAAATGAGTCTCCAGCATACTATGTGCATTGTTTTGCACATCAACTTCAATTAACTCTTGTCATGGTGGTCAAGAATCATAAAAAAGTTTGTTTGTTCTTTCAAAAGGTTAATGGCATACGTAATGTTGTTGGTGCATCTTGTAAAAGACTTGATCAATTACGTGAGATGCAGAAAATTAAAATTGTGGAAGCTATTTCAAATGAAGAGATTTCAACCTAAGCGGTTTAAATCAAGAAATAGGTTTTGCACGTCCATGTGATACTCGATGGATTTCTCATTATAAGACTTTAACTAATTTGCTTAAACTTTTTCTGCTTACGATAGAGGTTCTTGAAATTATAGAAGAAGATGGAAAAGATGTAGAAAAGCAAGCAGAGGCAAGTGGATTCGTGGAAGAAATGCGAACTTTTGATTTTGTGTTCATTTGTCATCTCATGCACAAGTCATTAGGTATCACTTATGATTTGTCACAAGCTTTGCAACGCAAAAGTCAAGATGTGGTGAATGCTATGTGTTTGGTGGGGATTGCTAAAGTTCGATTGCAGAAGTTGAGAGATAGTGGATGGACATTATTATTTCAAGAAGTTTGTGCATTTTGTGAGAAGCACAATATTGAAATTCCAAACATGGAGGGTGTGCGTCATTGTACACGACGGTAAGAACAGATGTGACTAATTTACACTACTATCGTGTTGATCTATTTTACACGGTTATTGATATGCAATTGCAAGAACTTAATGGAAGATTCGTGGAAACAACTACTGAACTTCTTATGTGTATGTCATGTTTAGACCCGAATAATTCTTTTTCTGCATTTAACATTGACAAGCTGCTTAAACTTGCCAAATTTTATCCTTCGGATTTTAGCGAATGGGAGCTTTCTATTCTAGAAAATCAATTGGAGAATTACCATTTGGATATGCAGAGTAATAGTGATTTTTTGGAGGTAAAGGAAATGGATGAACTTTCTCAAAAGCTCGTGGAAAAGAAAAAGCACACTATTTATCCTTTAGTTTATAAATTACTGACGTTAGCATTGATATTACCGGTGACCACTGCTAGTGTAGAAAGGGTATTTTCAGCGATGAATGTGGTGAAAGAGGCATCAAGAAATAAAATGGGGGATCAATGGTTGAATGATTGTTTGATTACTTATATTGAGAGAGATTTGTTCAAGAATGTTGATAATGAAAGAATTATGCAAAGATTTCAAAATATGAAGACTCGACGAGGCCGGCTCGATTTGTCGTCAACATCTTGATTTTATTTTGTTAGTATTACTATATTTTATCTAAATTTGCTTTTTTTTAATATGTAAAACATACTTTCTAGTGGTATTCAATATTTTTTGTGAAATTTATATTTTTTAATTTTTTATATATAATTGTGCCTACCCCTGATTGAAATCCTAGATCCGCCCATGCAAAAATGTATGTGTATATATTAATTTTTAGAATAAGAACTAATTTCAATTTAAAATACAAATATATATATTTTTTTAATCATTTGTGAAACTTTATGATGATAAAAAATAACCCTTCTGTTGAACTAAAGTGAACCAGAATGAAAAGTCAGAAATTCCCCACCATGTCAATTCACACAAGAAAGGAAAAGGGAAATTATTAAATGTTCCTATTTATTGTCATGTCAGTAATCGGGGTGTGCTAATGTGTTTTATAAAGCATAAAATATTTTATACTTCACGTTTATATCTCATGTTTTAAATTTAAATGATGATCCAAACCGTTAAATATGATCTTCATATAAAACCTCATAGTGATTAAATTTTATATTTTTTGATTTTTTTTTTACTAATTTTTTGAAAGGCTACAAAATTCATTGATCTAACGTCTTCTGAACCATTCAATATCAACGATTTTTCATCCCTTTAAATAAATAGCAAAAAAAAAATTTTCAAAAATATAAAATTTGATCACCAAGAAGATTTTAATATGAAGATCATATTTAACGATTTAATCGTCCATTTAAATTTAAAACATAAAATATAAGTATCAAGTATCAAGTATCAAGTATTTTGTTATTTTGTGCTTTATAAAATATATTAGCACACCTAGAGGTGGCTCATGAAAGTCAACTCAATTATCAAATAATCGAAATCTATCATAAAAAACGCAACATACGTAAATTGACCCGACCCTTCCCCTACCCGATTTCTTCCGTAAACAAAGAACCCGCCCGAAACCCGAACCCGGGAACCTCTACACCTCATGAGTAACTCAATTATATATTTATATACGGGGAAAACAAAGAAAAAGGGAAAAAGTCTATGGTTGGAATGTTGCTATTACAAGTACAACCACCACGCGAATTTGGCATGTTGCAACACTCAAATAGCAAAATCTTCTGTGCTAGCCGCAGCAACCAAGGAATAATAATATTCAGCTTAACCAGTTATATTGAACATAATTTCGTATTTTGAGGTGTGAATAGTTGTTTGGAATAACCCCCCCCCCCCCTCCCATTTCACCATTTTTGTTATAGGCTAGATTAGTTACTATTTCTATTAAATTATTTATCATTTCGATAACTTAATTATTTCTCTTGATAATTAGAAAATGAGATCGAACTTCTTAATATTATTATACATTTAATAAAATGATTTAAAATATATTTAAGGACAAAATTTTAGAATTTAAGCAAGAATAAAAAAATCGCAAATTTGACACCGATCACTATTCAAATTGGGCAATTAATTTTGATATATTCTTATGCATAACAAAACGAAGTCGAAATAATATATTTCCCTTTTCATAAGTAACCCGAGAGATCCAATTCCATAGTGATTACAATATTTGTCTTATTATTATCATTAACATTATCATCATCATGGGCGGATTTACTGTACACCAGGGGGGCAAGTGCCCCCCCCCCCTGGATTTTGAAAAATAAGGTTTTGGGCTTCAAATATATGGGTTTGCCCCCCCTGAATTTAAATCCGGCCCCCCTCTGCACGGCCCATGAATACAGATCACTTCGCGACTTTTCTTTTTTCCGCTTTTCGCATGGGCTTCGCCATACACAATTTCGCATGGGCTTCGCCAGATCACTTCGCCCTGACTTTTCTTTTTTCCGCCTCTGTCGCGATTTCGCCAGACACAATTTCTCCGCGCGGAACCGCGCCTCCGCCTCCGTCAGTCGACAGTCGACAGCCGATAGCCGATTAGGCTCTGCGCCAACCCTGGTCGCGATTAGTCTCTGCGTCAGCCGACAGCCGACAACCGACGCGACGAGTCGACGACGCCAGAGTCCAGACGACGCCCGACAGCCCGACGCCCTATCGATCGATCAGTACTGTGGTTGGCGATTACGCTGGGTTGAATTTACTGACTGACTGTACCAGTCGTTTCAAGGTACAGGGTTCAACTTGTTTGGGAGGAGTACAAAGTGGTAATAACTAGAGGGTAAAATTTTCACTTATGAGATAATGAGAGGTGATAATAATTTTATCTCTTGGTTATCCTCTTCCCAAACGGAGCATTTGGGAACTGAGATCTTACTACTGAGAGTTCAGAAAAAGAAAATGATATTGATCTTGTAATATCATCCGACAGCTAAAAAAATGATATGTACATAAATATAATCCAACATGCAGACTGTACCAGTCATTTCAAGGTACAGGGTTCATTTTGCTAGGGTTCATTTTCAAGCATGTTACCAGAATACCAGTTGTACCAAAGAAAACAAGAGGTGCCAGTGATTTCCTTTTTATACCAACAGGAATTGCTAGCAGTGTCCCCGCAAGTGAGAAAAACCAAGTACCAGGTGCTGCACTGCATATAAGTACAGAAATACAAGGCAAACAAGCGGTTCAGAAAATTTTATGAAATATTGACCAGTGGATATATAGTGATCAGTAGATACTGGTAACTGGTGGTACAAAGAAAAAAAAACGATACAGAAAGCAATCAGTTCCTTGAATAAGATTTTAAATACTTGGTAGTACTTGCAGCGATACTGATATGTATTCATTTCATTTTTATTTCAGTATTTAGGATGGACAAGTATTTCAAGAAAGCATCTAAAATTTCAACTGGTTCAAGTTCACAAGAGTCGAGGCAAACCGGGTCTAACATAGGCTCCAATTCTTCTCGTGAGATTAATAATGTCAAGAAGATCCTCCTTCGATCCAGGTTTAAGACCACCTCTATCTCAATATAACCCAAATGAGCAAGATCGTGTACGTAGGTTTTATCTCTAAAGGTCCATTTCAACCTAACGACTATAATTTTCCGCAAAGAGACATAAATGGTAAAATGAGAAGATTCAACAAAGACTGGTTTAGTCAATATAACACTTGGTTGGAGTATAGCATTGCTAAAGATGCGCATTTTGTCTTTGTTGCTATTTATTTAGACCGAGAATGTCTGCCTCGTGTGACGAACTAGTTTTGTAGGAGAGGGTTATAAATGTTGGAAATTAAAGAAAGGTTTTGATGATCATGTTGGTGATTCTAATAGTTTGCATAATGAAGCATATAGGAGATGCATGAATTTGATGAACCAAAGACAAAGCATTCATACTGTGATAGAGAGACAAAGCGTTAAAGAGGGTGTGAATTATCGAATACAACTAGCTGCCACAATAGATACAATTCGGCTTATTTTGAGGCAGGGTTGGGTATTTCGTGGACATAATGAGTCCGAAAGCTCTAATAATGCAGAAAATTTTATTGAGCTTCTGAGATTTTTGAGAGATCATAATGAAGAAATAAAGGGTGTGATTCTTGATAATGCTCCTCAAAATCGAAAATTGATTGCACCTACCATTCAAAAGGATATAGCGAATGCTTGTGCGTAAGAAACGATTAAAGAGATAATTGCCGAGCTTGAGCCGGATTATTTTCTCGTGATGGTTGATGAGTCGAGGGATGTCTCGCTTAAAGAGCAAATGGCAAATTGTGATTCGATTTGTGAACAAAAGAGGTTGTGTTGTCGAACGATTTATTGGTATTGTTCATGTTCCTGACACTACATCCCTCCAATTGAAAGCAGCACTTGATAGTTTATTTGGTAAGTACGGTCTAACTATTTTAAGGTTACGTGGTCAAGGGTATGATGGTGCTAGTAATATGCGAGGAGAGTTCAATGGTCTCAAAACATTGATCTTGCGAGAAAATGAGTCCGCATACTATGTGCATTGTTTTGCACATCAACTTCAATTAACTCTTGTCATGCGGTGGTCAAGAATCATAAAAAAGTTTGTTTGTTCTTTCAAAAGGTTAATGGCATACGTAATGTTGTTGGTGCATCTTGTAAAAGACTTGATCAATTACGTGAGATGCAGAAAATTAAAATTGTGGAAGCTATTTCAAATGAAGAGATTTCAACCTAAGCGCTTTAAATCAAGAAATAGGTTTTGCACGTCCATGTGATACTCGATGGATTTCTCATTATAAGACTTTAACTAATTTGCTTAAACTTTTTCTGTTACGATAGAGGTTCTTGAAATTATAGAAGAAGATGGAAAAGATGTAGAAAAGCAAGCAGAGGCAAGTGGATTCGTGGAAGAAATGCGAACTTTTGATTTTGTGTTCATTTGTCATCTCATGCACAAGTCATTAGGTATCACTTATGATTTGTCACAAGCTTTGCAACGCAAAAGTCAAGATGTGGTGAATGCTATGTGTTTGGTGGGGATTGCTAAAGTTCGATTGCGTGTTGAGAGATAGTGGATGGACATTATTATTTCAAGAAGTTTGTGCATTTTGTGAGAAGCACAATATTGAAATTCCAAACATGGAGGGTGTGCGTCATTGTACACGACGGGTAAGAACAGATGTGACTAATTTACACTACTATCGTGTTGATCTATTTTACACGGTTATTGATATGCAATTGCAAGAACTTAATGGAAGATTCGTGGAAACAACTACCGAACTTCTTATGTGTATGTCATGTTTAGACCCGAATAATTCTTTTTCTGCATTTAACATTGACAAGCTGCTTAAACTTGCCAAATTTTATCCTTCGGATTTTAGCGAATGGGAGCTTTCTATTCTAGAAAATCAATTGGAGAATTACCATTTGGATATGCAGAGTAACAGTGATTTTTTGGAGGTAAAGGAAATGGATGAACTTTCTCAAAAGCTCGTGGAAAAGAAAAAGCACACTATTTATCCTTTAGTTTATAAATTACTGACGTTAGCATTGATATTACCGGTGACCACTGCTAGTGTAGAAAGGGTATTTTCACGATGAATGTGGTGAAAGAGGCATCAAGAAATAAAATGGGGGATCAATGGTTGAATGATTGTTTGATTACTTATATTGAGAGAGATTTGTTCAAGAATGTTGATAATGAAAGAATTATGCAAAGATTTCAAAATATGAAGACTCGACGAGGCCGGCTCGATTTGTCGTCAACATCTTGATTTTATTTTGTTAGTATTACTATATTTTATCTAAATTTGCTTTTTTTTAATATGTAAAACATACTTTCTAGTGGTATTCAATATTTTTTGTGAAATTTATATTTTTTAATTTTTTATATATAATTGTGCCTACCCCTGATTGAAATCCTAGATCCGCCCATGATCATCATCATTTTATTTTATAATATTATTACCGTGAGGAGGTTCAAATGTCTTCGCTTTGTGCGTCTCCGTGATGACATCACTTTTATATAAAGATATTTGACTCTGCTATTTTACAATTATCATTATAAACTGGAAAATACGACGTATTTATGATTGTGATACGTCAGGACCTGAAATTCGAATACAAATTTGAGCGAATATTGGGCCATAAATAAGCCCATATGTGAACATATTTAATCTCGATCTCAGTAGCCACTAACCAATATTCCAGGCCGTAATTTCACACTTTATATTCATTGTGCAATGCATTACAGTCTGCTCAGACAATTTTCGATCATATGCTTGTGCCCAGACAATTGAAATTCTCGTTTTTGGTAATAAATTGGAACAGAAAAAGAAGTTTTTCTAAATTATTTACTCATATACACACGTAACAAACCCCCGATACGTACCAAGGGTGTTTTTATTCAATCACCAATTACATATCCAACAATTAATTCACACCTTCATTAATTAACTAATTAGTTGTAAGGCGAGGTTGCTTGACCAAACTTGGACATCAGAAGCTGGATAATTGACGCATCGACCTGGAATGTCTTTGTCAGCACATCAATCGGGATTGCCGGCTTCGACCCGAACACAGTTAATGGAGCCAACACAACCCCCGGCAACTGGCTGTTAAAAGACGTAATAGCCAACGCATTTTCCTTCCCTGTGTTGTACTGGAAATGAATAAGCCCTCTGGGAATGATGAAGCTCTCACCAGCTTTCAAAACCTTCGAATAAAACACATTTGCAGTGCTGATGAAACCAACAAGCAATTCTCCTTCAACAACAAATACAATTTCAGAGGCACGGGGATGGCTATGGAGAGGATTGACACCACCTGGAGCAATGTCGACACGGTTAATGGAGAGACCAAGGGTATTCAGGCCAGGGAAGCTCTGCACATTGCCTGCTGTGATATTTGATCCAAACATATTGTTGGTGTTTCCTACCACAGCAAGTCCACCGAAGAAGAAATCCTCGGAGACAACACTAGAAGCTGGTTTGCAAGGGAAACCGTTAATGGTGATGTCAGCATTGAAATCAGCAACGCAGAAGTCTTGAAGAGGATCGGGGTCGGCAAGGCACGAGGTGAAGATGAAGACAGTGAGAGAAAGGAGCAACAGAGATCTTAAAGGAGCCATTAATTTAGCTTTTCTTCTTCTTTGTGTGTTTTAGTGTGTTGTTTGAGTTTGTGATGAGTGCTCGGGTGCATGGCTGGTCTTTTTATAGGCGCTGATGCAAGGAATTGTTCAAAAATGATTGAAAAGTAAGTATTTGATTTGTTCAATGCATGTTTTTTTAAGTAAAACTAATTAAATAATGTACTGATGCGAGGAATTCTTCTATACAAGTTATCAGATGGTAAAACTAATTAAATAATGTAGTTGGTGATGACTAATGAGCCTGCAGGGTCTGAGTTTTCACTTTCCTATAAAATTGGCATTAGATAGTTGAGCAATGATTCAATGAATCAGTCCCAATTGATAAGTAGGAGACTTTGTCCTTTGCTTTACCTTTTTGTACTGTGATTCAGTCCAGTCGAGAGTTCAGACTTTTGTGCCCTTTAGTCTGAACACAGCTAAAGAGGATACAAGTCACAAGCTTTCTGGAATTGTTCTCCAGGCAAACAAGGTTTCAGAAAAGTAAAAGTAAAAATAAAATTGTTTGGAGTGGACCTACTGTACATTTCGCAGAAATTTTATTTCCCAATCCCTACTAGGGCTGTAGACTTCTTCTTTAATTGGTTGTTTGCAAATTAATGCAACAAATCTGCCTCTTAGAAAGCGTTGCAATCGGAGGCTCGTTGATCCTAATGGTTCCATTTATATATCTCGTACAAAATACAAATATAACAAAAGATATATAATATTTGAAATTTCTGATCATGAAAAGTTTGTCGTGCATAATTTTGATCGTTAGTGAGGTCTGCCGAAGCTACAAACTTTGTTGAAGAGTTTGTAACTGGCCTATGAAACAACACTTTATTTCATTATGCAGTATAATTTATATTGTTTATTGGTTATGTTATACATAAACAATATTTAATATGATGGCTGACATTATTTATTAGTTATACATAATGGAGCATATGCAATGTAATCCTGTGAAAACTAATAATTGAATAGCAGTTTCTAAAACAGAGGGGGTGAAAGAGCGAAATCCTTTTCTCCCCTCCTTTACCTCCTCTCTTCTACAAGCAACCATCTTCACCCGCCTCAACAATCAGCATAACCACCATCATCGACGATCAGCACCACCACCGCTCATCCGCCTTCACCACCGCCACAGCGTACGACTGCTTTCACCACCACAACCACCGATGATCTAGTATGCAGATCTGGCACGAAGTCTGCCTCTACCTGACCACCACGACGCTCGCCCGCCTCCGCCTCAACAGATCTCTACAATGACCACCACCACTGCCACCACCACGACAACCACCTCACCGTCTCATCTCGCCGATGACATTTAGTTTCATTTCTAATTTCATTTTTTTTCTTTTGAAAATGCTTCCGAAGCATTCTTATAAATTTTCATCTTTTCTCTTCTTTTTTTCTTTTATTTTCTTTTCTGCCTTTCATCTTATACATATGCTTCTTCTTTTCAATGAAAAATTGATTACTCTCTTGAGGGTCTCCGTGTGTCTGTTGAGAATAACTCTCTTTTGGAACCCACACTTATTTCATTTTTTGAGGCATGGGCTTAAATTGTCTTTCTGATTCTCGAGAGATATAAACGGTTCGCTCTCTATAGTTGAGGAATGTTAGTCGGGTCTTCACGGATTCCCGAACTAGAACAGGAGCTTGTTACACATGTTTAGTAGTTTTTTTTGCCACCTTCATTGTTTTCTTTTCTCAATGGCTTTGTGCGCTTAGTAGATAGCATTGGTAGAGGTAGGGGGATTTGATCTACCTCTATGCACCTAAGCTTGCTGAGGTCGTGATAAGCCAAAATCACATATATATTCTGATAGGATTTGGTATCTAAAACTATACCATTTTACCCTTTTTATGCACTTTTTAGTTCAATTAGTTGATTTAGTTTGGATATTGCACAAAGTTCGAGATACTGCCATGGTTTCTTTGATTTTAGAACTTTTGGAGCATTTTGGAAATATTTGGATGAAGATGGAGTAAGATAGGCGCAACTAGAACAACGAAGATCTTGCTGGAGAAAAACTACATGAAACTTTTGACCCAAAAAGTTATCTTTTCGGGTCGAAAAGAGCTCTCTGTCAAGAAACCGCGTGAACTTTTTGGGTCAAAATCTTTTCTTTTCGGGCCATAAAGAGCGGTTCTGTTTCGCCCCTGAAAGCATCTCTTCGCCCCAGAAGGCTCCAGATTTGATTTTAAACAGAATAGAACGCCTCCAAAAGTCCATAACTGTCCTAGGACAGATTGGAGAGGAGTTTTTTGGAGTTTCTTTGAGAGTTTTGGAGAGAGAAGAAGGCAGAAGAAAGAGAAATCAAAAACTGGGTGTAACTTTTATTCTCTTAATGATTTTCTTTCTGTTTTTCATTGCTTTTATCTGTGATTTTTTCTCTTCCATGAAAGAGTAGTCGTCTTTCTAGGGTTTAGGCACGTAACTTGAAACTTGAAGTTTAATCGTACTTATTGTTGTTTTAATTGCTTTATTTTATAAATTGCTTTTGTGATTGAATTACTGTGCATGGATTGAATTGTTGTATGTTTGTATTAGTAATCCGTCTGGGATTAAAACCCTAGATAACATAGATTCATAACCTGCAAACGATATTAGAATTGCACATGTATCTTAGAGAATTGTTTAGGTTTCTAACCAAAATCTGACGGTTCTCCGACCTCCAAAAGCGGTATCTAACCCTAGGTGATGGACCTAACCGTGAAATCTAGGTTAGTTGGGACTTTTCTGAACATTTAGAGTATTAATTAGATGAACCTAACCGTGAATAATTAATCTTTGAAAGGTTTAGAATTACCAGAACTTAACGGATTTTATTTAGGAAGAATGATGGACTTAACCGTGAAGTTTGCCCTAATTGAAATATTATGCCAAACCCTAACCAGGAACTTGGTACTAAATTAGATGGTAACCCTCATAAATTAGCGTTAAAATACATAAATAGTACGATTAAAACTCAAGTGGATGGTGATACTGAAACCCTAGACTCTCTTAACCTTGAAGTAATCCAAACTTAGTTCAATTTACTTGTTAATTCTAGAAAATTATTTAGTTTAGAAACCTTTTCAGATTTTACAGTCTAGCTTAAAGAAATTATCTATATCGGTAGTTTAATCAGTCTCTGTGGGATCGACACCTAAATACTACACGGTAGGTCGTGCGCTTGCGGCTTCCTCTTGTGTGTATTAGGTTAATTTTATTAGTTTAAAAATATCACAACAGGTCGTGGTTGTGGAACCTCCCAAACACGGCGTATTTGACCAGTGTGAGAATTGTTTCTTACCACCCTCAGTGGTGAGAATGAGTTGGCCACCAGGATAGTTATCCTAACTACCAGTTGATCCTAATATTGTTCTAAAGCCCTTTTCTTGGTGAGTCTTGGGGCTTGGGCTGGTGTTGGAATCGGTGCAGAGTAGGAGGATAATGTTATGATCACCCTTCCCCGATATGACATGTTTTTCTTTTGGGGTTGGGGAGGAGTTCCCATGACATTGTTATGAATACTCTTCTCAGTGAAAAAGAAGTAACATTCATCATCTTTTTCTACAACCTGAAGTGGCTGCAGGACTGAAGTGACCATAATAGCGGTCACTGGAGTAGGTTGTGGTATCATCAGGATTTGAGGAACTATCCCAATGAAGAAGTAGATTCTTCCTTGAGCATCCTGAGCGAATCTCATCGGGAGAGGAATCATGTTGATGTTGATGCTGGAGTTTAGGTTATTGCTAAAAAATATCATTTCCTACAAACACAGACAAACTCCAATTTCAATTAGTTACTCATGATCATGTAATAATGACCTATTATATTTTATTTTATTTAGATTTTATTTCTTTTCTTCATAGTGAATGGAAGGAAAATAAGGTCCACCAGACGTGTCAAATCATGTGCGACACTTTGTTGCGCCTCTCATCGCTCCGAAAAGGAACTGAGCGATGAATTACAGAAGAAGGACACGGTATCACACTCAGATGTATATTTATGTATTTTATGTTTAGGATTATATATCTAAAAGATTTTTTTAGTGATTGTGGAAACTTTATTGTTCCGGTGAGCACAAGCCCTCACTGTTAATATTCTTGGGCTATGAACCCTAGGAACTTTTGATTCTAAGAAGAGAAGAATTAGAATATAAATAAAATCAATTAAATATGTCACTTTGAATTATGAGAACTAATCAAGAATAATTATCCCTAGTTTTGGTGTTTTGATGAACCTATATGGTAGCTCAAATCATAATACGAGACTGGTGAATCTGGGTGTTCTTACCTTATAGATTCAATTATCAGAAGATTATGAATTTGGTCCACTTAATTATCTTATTGATCTTCATAATTTGAGATGTTTAAATCTGAGCGTTTTTTACTTTGTTAGATTTGATTTATCAGAAAACATGTGAGATTTGGATCACTTAACTATCTTACCGATCTTCTAGATTATGAAACTATGCTAGCTCATAACCTAGACAATGTAAACCTAAACACTTTGGGCTTTATTAAGTTTAATTATCATAAAATGTGTGAGATTTGGATCAATTAGTCATTTAACTGATTTTCTAAATTATAAAGTTTAAAACGCTATGCCAACCTACAACCTAGGTATTTAAAATCTAAGTGTTTGGGGCTTTATTAGATTTTCTTATCGGAAAACCGATGAGATTTGAGTCACTTAATGGTTTTTACTGATCTTCCAAACTATGAATTTGACGCATTGTCAACTTGTAACTTGGGTTACTAAACTCGGGAATTATGAGCTTCATTAAGTTTATTTATGAAAAGAACAAGTGAGATTTAAATTACTTTATTTATTTTATTTGTTTGAAAAGAGAATTTTATTTTCTCATATTTAAAAAATCTTAAAATTATTTGCAATCCATTTATCATTTTTATTATTATATTTTCTTTTAAGGGTATGAAATTTATCTTAAAAGGTAGAGTTAATATTTTATTTAAGAATACTTATAAATTATGAGAATTACTATACATTTATTTATTTGTTCTTATAGTTTTTTTATGAATTTTAAGAAAGGTAGATGAATTTATTTAACCAAGAATAAATTTAATATATATTTAATTATCTTTTTAATGAAAGGAAATATTATATATCTTATTTATTATTAAGAAAGAAATTTTATTTATGAAAGAAAATATTTATGATTATTATTATGAATATCTAAATGATTTTTATATACATTTTCATGAATCATTTATTAATCAAGAAAAGAGTAAATATATTTTCCGTTTTGTTTTAATTTTATGAAAAATATGTTTTTTAATCTTATAAAATTTTATAAAAAATATAAAAAAAATTGGAAATAAATTTCACTCAATTTGGAGCTTGAGAAGGTCTTGAAATAATTTTATTTCATTTACATACATTTTTTTATTTTTGGGTTTGAAACAATTGTGCTCTTTTTTTTATTTGTCTGTTCTTATTATGTACAATGGGCCATAATGAGTTTTCTTTTAATTTTCGTTGAGTTGGGCCAATTGTATCTCTCTTTCCTTTTCTCTTTAGGGCCGGGTTATATATATATATATATATATATATATATATATATATATATATATATTTATTGGACCGGGTGATACTCCAACCTACTTTCTGACTTGAGTCCCTATTAAAAACGAGATTAAATCATCTCCTTTTGGGCTGAGCTCTTGAAACTATTTCCTTTAATGTGGACTTTTAGATTGCATCAAGATTGGTGTGTTAAGATCTTTGTTATTTCCATCTGCTTTGATGTATTGTGATTCGCATTTAACTGAGAGCATCATTTTTATCTCCGGCTAGTGCAATGGTAGTATCAGATTATTTCATTAGTATCGTCTTAGAAAGGATTACTCATCTACATCTCCGGATTTTTCATGTCTTCAGCTATTCTTCGAGCAATGATGTACTAGGGGCGGACCCAGCTTATGTCAGGGGCAGCCGCCCCTTTGAATTTTGAAAATTAGTATTTTTCAGTAATTTGTCCTCTCCCTGAAATTTTTTTTTTTGCCTCCCCTGAATTATCTGATTAATTTTATTGAGAAAAAATATTTAATATCGTGCATAATAAAATGATTATACAAATACATCAAAATATAAAGATCCGTAAACGAAAATTTTCTTCATCAACTTGATTATCTATTAGTTTGAGATTTATTTTATTGTTATTTTTAATATATAAAATGTTATTATTTTAATAAAAAATTTATTAGATAATAATATATATTAAATTATTATTTTTTATTTAGTACCCGATTAGTTAATGGATTTAAATCCGATAAACTATTACAATCCGATAATTGCCCCTTGATCAAAATTCTGCATCCGCTCCTGAATATACCGGTTGGGGTTCATAACCGTTTTTGACGCCGAACATCTAACCTTCATGTTTTAAATCAAAATTTCACGTCTTCTTTGTTCGTTAGGTATCACTAAACATTTCGAGTTCATAACCGTTTTTGACGCCGAACATCTAACCTTCATGATTTTAATCAAAATTTCATGTCTTCTTTGTTCGTTAGGTATCACTAAACATTTCTGAACACATTTACACATTCAACTTAAATTAATTATAAATCCGGTTATGAATACTGCTTCAGTACCATTTCTGCATTATCTTGACAAGGCACTGTTTCATAGCCTTTCTTTGTTTCTTAATTAATTTGTTTGTTTTAAACTTTTTATTACCACCGTTTTAAAGTTTTCGAAGATGTTTAATTATATTATTTGCCTTAATTCGAAACCCAATTCTAATCTATTGTCATCAACCTAAAATCAAATTTGAGTTTTATGCAAACTCATTAGTCTTAGCTCAATCTTTTTTTTATCTTTCTCAAAATCAAATTAGAACTTCTGCTGAGTAAGATAGAATATAATGCCAAGTAATGACATCACACTCTATAGCTTCCAATATGAGCCTTTACATAAGCTACAATTGATGTTTTTCTTACGTAAATGGAAATTGTATATTCTCACTTTAGAAAGATTTAAGCTAAGACTAATGAGTAAGTTTATGCATAAGCTCTTCTACTCATTATCACGAGCTAGATGTACATATTCAAACTTATGAGTCTTTATAATATTTTTATTTTAAGAAGATTATTTATTTCATTAATAATTTGGGCAACAAAGAAAGGTAATAAAAGAAAATGCAAAAATAATAGAATCCGAGCAAGAATTCAAACAAACAAACAAAAAGGTATATATATATATATATATAGAGAGAGAGAGTAATGCTATGGTGCTTCGCGAAGTAAAAAAAAAATTGTGCTTCGTGTCCGTATCTCGAATTTAAAAGTTCAAACGGCCGATCCAAACCGTTGAGCATCATCTTCATATTGAAATATCCTTGGAGATCAAATTTTATATTTTTTTGAATTTTTTTGATATTTTTTAGATGGGTACAAAATCGCTTGTTTTGGATGGTGCAAAAATCTTTAGATTAACAAACTTTGTACCCATCTAAAAAATATCAAAAAAATTCAAAAAAATATAAAATTTGATCTCCAAGGATATTTCAATATGAAGATGATGTTCAACGGTTTGGATCGGCCGTTTGAACTCTTAAATTCGAGATACGGACGCGAAGCACAAAAGATTTTTTGCTTCGCGAAGCACCATAGCATTACTCTATATATATATATATATATATTAAACAAATTCATAGAACCTTTAACAGACCAATAGCTTTTAAAGGAGTAAAATAAATATTATTTTTATTATTACTTATATTTTCTTACAGAAAGCGTCATTTCTTCATTTTTCATACTTTAATAAGGTCAAATGAGTTGGATGTATATATTTTGTGCTCATTAACACCTATCAAAGCATTCGAAAAAAAAAGAAAAGATTTTACCGTTCATTTATTTTATTACTATCATTATGTTTTCATAAAAAAAAAGTAACAAGATAAACCAAGATGGGACAAAATAAGTACTATTCTATTATTATTTATATCTTTCTTGCAAAAATATTTGTATGTCTTGTACTCATTAACACATGGTCAAGGTATTTAAAACGGATTTTTTTTTGTTTAGCTATCTATCATTACTATCGCTATAAAAAAAATGAATCATGATGGAAAATATTTGCATATTTTATCCTCCAAATATTCTACTCACGTTGAGAGAAAAGAATAAAAAATATTTTCATTATTTTTGTTTTACTAAAAGAGAAGAAAAGAACTAAGATCTAAATTGATCTATTCAGCTTATACACTTGGATCTGATATTCTTTTACCAGAATTTCATGTATTTCTAAACATTTTTTATAAACTATTGAATTTATATGGTTTGTATGTGGACTAAGGGTCCGTTTGGCAAATCAAGGAATAGCTTTGGAAGAAAGGTAATTTTAGAAGAGTGATAGAATAGTAATTTTTTTGGAAGAGTGGTAGAAGAGTGGTATTCTTGACTATTCGGAAGAGCAAAAATATCGTTTGGCAGTTGTTACTTAGAATAGTTAAAATATGAATAATTATGATACTAATAATGATGATGATAATAATAATCATAATAGTAAGATAATAATAATAATAAAATAATAAAAAATAATCATAATAAATAATAATATTATAATAGTAATATAATAAAAATATAAACTTAATCATAATATAGTAATATAATAATAAAAAATTATAATTACAATCATAATTATAATAATATAATAATAATAATAAGTAATCATAATTTTAATAATATAATCATAATCATAATCATGATAATAATAATTATAGTCATAATCATAATCATAATCATAATAATAATAATATAATAATAAAAATATAATCATAATCATAAAAATAATTATAAATAATTATAATTATAATAATATAATAATAAATTAGTCATAAATATAATCAACATATAATAATATAATACAACATAATAAAATAATAATAAAGTAATAAAAAATAATCATAATAAATAATAATATTATAATAGTAATATAATAAAAATATAAATATAATCATAATATAGTAATATAATAATAAAAATTATAATTACAATCATAATTATAATAATATAATAATAATAAGTAATCATAATATAATAATCATAATCATAATCATGATAATAATAATTATAGTCATAATCATAATAATATAACCATAATCATAATCATAATAATATAATAATAAAAATATAATCATAATCATAAAAATAATTATAAATATAATAATATAATAATAAATTAATCATAACTATAATCAATATATAATAATATAATACAACATAATAAAATAATAATAAAGTAATACAAAATAATCATAATAAATAATAATATAATAATATTAATATACTAAAAATATAAACATAATCATAATATAGTAATATAATAATAAAAAATTATAATTACAATCATAATTATAATAATATAATAATAATAAGTAATCATAATTTTAATAATATAATCATAATATAATAATCATAATCATAATCATGATAATAATAATTATAGTCATAATAATAATATAACCATAATCATAATCATAATAATATAATAATAAAAATATAATCATAATCATAAAAATAATTAAAAATAATTATAATTATAATAATATAATAATAAATTAATCATCACTATAATCAATATATAATAATATAATACAACATAATAAAATAATAATAAGTAATAATAATCATAATCATAATCATCATAATATAATAATATAATAATAAATAATCTTGATCATAATAATATAATAATAAAATAATTATATTTATATTCATAATATAATAATATAATATTAAAATTATATTTATAATAATAATAATAAATAATATAATAATACTAATGGTAACGATAATATAATAACAATAATGATAATAATAATTTAATAATAATAATATAATGATAATAATTATAATAAATAATAATCATAATATTAATATAATCATAAATTATAATTATAAATATAATATAATAATATAATAATATAATAATACTAAAGATTAATCATAATTATAATATAATAATATAATATAATATAATCAAACAATAATCGCTATTCCGACGAGAGCTAATCCGGTATTCCACCTATAAGTTGGTATACCGGATTAGCACTATTCCGCACTCTTCTACTTAGTCTAAAATTCGTTTGGCAAATTAGTTCGTCGGAATAGCTATTCTATTCCAACTTTTTGCTATTCCATTGGGTGCCAAACACTCAGACACAGAAAATAGTGTTTAATACATTTAAAGAGAGAAAGAGAGACATCATCCAAGAGGGAGACAATCCGGTTTCTCCATGACGGGAGTGAGAACGAGCGGTCTCCGTGCGAGAATAAGAAGATATCATGACATCTAGGTTGTGGAACAGAGGGATAGGCTCGGTCCAGGCTGTGGTCTATCTCCGACAAAGCGATTCTCGAAGGCTTACGGTGCAGGAGATACAACACAAGGACTTAGATATACCAGATGTGATTGGAGATGCATAAACCGAAAGGGAAACGCTTCCGCTGATAATTCTGAATTCTTTTATCTCCGTTATTTCTAACACAAATTTACGAAGAGTGAGGCAGCACAGATCAGTGAACAAAATAAACACGTTACTGGTAATAAGAGTGTTAAGAATTATTGCTTCTCTCATAATCATATTGCTTTTCGAGCTATATTTTGAAACATATAGAGTTCATTAGCAATACTCTTACAATTAGATTTCAGCTTATATTCAATTATTAGAAACAATCTTAGACTAGTATATATAAAAAAAAACGAAGAGCAACAACCGAAAGAAAAAAGAAAAAGAAAACTTGTGATAATTAAAGCTTAATCCAAAAAGAATAACTTTAAAAATATAATTCCATTGCTCTGAATTTTGATTACAAATACAAAATGCATCTCATATGATTGAACTACATAATGAATATTCTACCTAGTCTTTTCTGGTATTTAAAACTGAGGAAGTGTCAGCCGAGAAATTTCATTATGAGGAGTTAACCCCAGAGCAAGTTGCCGCATTGCATCAAGAAAGATGAGCACAACATCTAGACGACGGTCTCAATCGGTAGGGAATAATGACAAGCAACGGTTCAGAATCACTGAACAATATGTTCAGGATCGTCAGACAACTTCCGGTATGTGCTATCGTCGAGAACACGTGGCACAAATGTGTTGAGTGGTTCTATCAGCGTCGATAAATTGCAGCAGCTTGGGAAGCCCAATGTCTGATATTCTCCCAAAAGGTCACCGAAATGATAAAACATCGCGGTGATAAGGGGAGAACTTACGATGTCATACCACTGGATTGGGGTATCAACAACTACGATGTTTAGAACAGAAATGACCTTATCGAGACGGTAATATTCTATGCTTATATAATTTTTTATTTAATTTTAAAATTTAAGCAATAATTTATAATTTCTATTTGAAATAATAGGGACAAAGGGGTGAAATGAAATATGAGGTTGAATTAACCATGACGGGAATTGATAATTATTGGTGTCAGAAACCGCAATTAACCGGCATCCCATGCGATCACTTGCTTGTTGTTTGTTCATTCAGAAGGCTGAATTACACTCAATACGTTAGTCCATATTATACCATCCAATACTACATTAACACATGGTCTGGTCATTGGCGTAGTTATGGCAATAAACAAGATTGGCCAATTTACAATGGTCCAGTCATCAGGCCAGATCCAGCAAAAATCAACAAAGAAATGAGAAGGAAGATACGCATTCCAATGGTTATGGATGAAATGGAGAGTCGTATCAACAGACTGCCAACTCGAGGTCGAGCTCATTCCAACAGAGCATGATTTAGATTACCAATGTGTTTATGTTTTTTGTTGTTATATTTACCAGAACAATTGAATTTTAAGTGTTGTTGTAATATTTCAATTTGTTTGACACTATTTTAGAACAATGTATTAATTGTGCTTATATTTGGCTTTATAAAACTTTATTTTATTTTTTGTTATAATATTTTAGATCAATCTACTGACTGTTGTGTTTTGTTTTTAATATAACACACAAACGTAAAAAAAAAAATCAGACCCGAGTTTTAAACTCGGGTCTGGCTAATTATGCAAAAGTGAGGGGAGAGATGGCCAGTTTGCTATATTTATTTATTTTATTTACTAAAATAAAAAAATCTGAGCATTGGGTGTGCATTGCTCAGATTTTAATTCTGACTTTTGGCCGAATTTAAATTCTCGAATTTACTTTGAACGATCCAATATCCCAAAAATCATAAAAATTTGTTTCAAAATTTCTGAAAATATGGAGAATTTTATGGTAATTTTATTCACCATTTAATTCTTGTATTAGCCATTAAATAAATTCAAAGCCAATTTCTCAATTAAATTGATTAATTTTCAGAAATTCTTTTTATCATATTCATGTTCTGAAAATTATCAAAATAAATCTAGGATTTCAAGAAAAATTCATTTTTCATGAAATATAAAATTTTAGGTCTTAGGTCCAGGCTCTTAGGTTCATTTCAAGGATATATATTTTAGAGATTTGATTTAAATATGGATTAATCATTTAAATTAATCATGTTCTTTTTCTTTTGTATCTCCAAATTTGTCTGTCTTTTCTTTCACTACAACTCAACATATCATCATTTATAACCCCTTTTTCCAAAATGACATGTAGACCCAGTTGCCATTCATTTTTTTTTTCTTTCTTTTGCCAGCAAGAAATTTTGTGGGGTAAAAAATAATTTAGTAATTAATATAAATTTCAATCATAAATACATAATTAATGTAAAGTAAATGCGAAATTAAGCGAAAAATTGATATTCAGAATCTAAAAAAGGTTAAAATTCATAGTTGATGGCAATCTAAAAAAAAGAAAACAAAGTAGAGCAATTATACTTCTAAATTATACATAATTTCGTGTAACAATTAAAATTGAGAGAAAATTATAACTTCAACACAAATAATCATAGAGATAGTAACATTATTTAACGAATAATTCAATCCGATAACTGATATTAGTTTTAGAAACTCAATAAAAAATATGGACCGTTGCAGGATTATGACACTTACGTGCTTAATAAGAAGTAGAGATATAGATACTATATTGATTGATGAATTATACATACGAAGAGCGATATCTCATTTTTGTTTGTCTCTTCTTGTCAAGAATCATTGTGTAGCAGCCAGAAGGTCATAATCACAGTCACATGACTTGCATTTTATTCGCGAATAATTTATGAATAATTCGTTTTTTGCTTATAGCCGGATGTTTCATGAATAATTCATTAGTTTAATATATAATATATTTTTTGATGAAAAATAATTTATTCATGAATTATTCGTGAATAAAATATATTATATATTATTTTCATTATAATTTTCAATTTTTTAATATATTTTTAAAATTTTAACATTTTAATATATTTTTTATTTATATTATATGAAACGAACTATTTTTAAATTATATCCGTATTATATTCGAATCGCAAGTTTTTAATCTCACCGAATAATTTTCGAATCGCGAATTTATTACTATGGTCAAAATAGATAAATCGAGTGGGGAAACGTTGCTTCATGGGAAGCTACATGGAAACCGTAACAGAAAAGAAATACAAAGCAACAAGATGGTACAATTGTATGGTGTTGTGACGTGGGCTATATTTTCCATGTTTTCGACTCACTTACTGTCATTACCAAGTTTTTATAAAATATTTAACTACCGATTAACTGTTAATATTTTTATACGGCCGTTAAATTAAAAATAGTTAAGCACTTTTTATCTATTAATTAATATTTAAAAAGACTAAAAAATATTTTTTTATATTATTAATACTTAATAGTTAACTAAATTAAATAAATTATTATTATTATTATAACATTAATTAATTACTTAAACGTTAAAAATCTTAAATTATACTAAACTATTTTTCTTTCTGTTTTTATTAGAGCATTAAAGAACATCCAAAAAAATAAAAATAAAATAAAATTTTAGAGTCACGAACTATTAAGATTTAAAACAAAAAAATCAGTCGTTAAATATATATATTTTTTAAATTAAGCGGTTTTAACATGGTTTAAAGTGATATAAAATGGTTAAATCACAAAAAACCCTTTAAATTCATTTTTCACAAAAACTTAACACCAGAATCTGTCAAAACCGTTAAATCTTTTTATTTTTTAAAAGCTTGATCATTACATTTTTTATATATAAAATAAAAAAATTGTATGAGTATCATGTTTCCTTGTGTTAATAGTTTGGATCGAGTTTGAAACTCAATCTTAGGTGCGGGGATCAAATTTTAAACTCAGTCCCAGATAATTTTTTTATGTTTGCTTTGTTTATTTGTAGTTGTATATTATCATATACCCAGCAGTCTTCTCCTTATTGTTCCTCCAGTTATCTTTTCAAAATCATCATTGTTAATATTATAAGTGCTTCCAACTGAAAGTGTCTTTCGATAGATCCAGTCCAGATCCGTATTTAGCACTATCTTTTCATATATATTGTATATTTTTATTTCTATTTGGACTATTAAAAATTATCTGTGACCAAATTTAAAACTCGATCCATGCTTTGTGCTGGTTTTTAACTACAAATAAATGAGCAAATGTAAAAAAAATAAAAATAAAAAATTATCTGTGATCGAGTTTGAAATTCAGTCCTGACATCTAAGACCAAGTTTCAAATTCGATCCAAACTATTAATGAAAAAAAAATAGTTTACTTATACCATTTTTCTATTTTCTATTTTATTTATCAAAAAAAAATCTGCTGTCATTAGGCCAACTGATTTGTAGCCGGCAGCCTACGTACCAACAGTTTGTCGCAACTTCATTTCTGATCCAATCCATGCTTGTCAGTGACGAAGCTTGAATTTTTTTTTACATCAGTATATCAATATTAATTGACTCCATAGCTAGTAACAAAGCCCGCTTGTTTATATATGTAAAAAAATGTGTAGTAATTCAAACACAAATAGACACGATTTAAGGAGGTTCAACGTCAATTTTATGTCTTACGTCCTCCACATTCACACATTTATTTTTATTTTTATTTTTCTTAATAACCGTTACAGAGAAAGAAGAGCTACTTAAATCTATACTATTATATAAAGCATCTAAGAATTGGAGAGTCCATTTTTTGTCATGATATTTTTTTATTATATCCATTTTATCCCTCAATTAGACGAATAATATTTATTTTTGATTGATTGAACGTATGTGATCACGTCCATTGATCCCCTCTTTCTCTCCATTTCTTTCTCATATATACTATTATTTCTATAATATTATTTTTTTATTTAGCAACCTTGTGCATATTTGATAAGAAATTAATGGTGATAATATATGTTAGAATAATTTACTTTTCTTGCCATAAAAATCATGAATCATTAACTCATATTGTGCAAAAATCTCATCCAAAATTAAATATAGTCTTTATTATAGATTTTGTCTATAATTTGATGAATTTTTAATTTAATATTAGATAAATGTGAATTCATAATGTTTTAATATTTAAATAAAAAAGTCTGTTGCAACGCGCGGGTACATAGCTAGTAGATAAGAATGTTTGGGTAGCAAGCCTAGTATGTTTAGGCGATAAGTTTAATTAAAATTTATTCCTAATTATTTCCTTATCAATTAATATACATATCTTTTCAAATAAAGAAAAAAGTAATCGATCATAACATCCTCCATCAAGTTGGTAGGTCCACATCGATCATATCTAACTTGATAACTGATTCTTCAAAGCAATTTATTCAAGAATGCTTTGTCAAGACATTCACAAGTTGTTCCTTAGATCAAACAAATGCAAAGGAAATAATCTTCTCCACCATATTTTGTTGAATAAAATGTCTATCAATTTCTATATGTTTTGTCCGACAATGTTGCATTATATTAGATGCCATCATTATTTTTTTTAGGTGCCGTCATTGTTTCTCTCTCTCAGAATTTACATGTGTACTTCGGGAAGAAAATAAAAACATAAAAGTTCAGATAGTGGCAACGAAATTGCAGATACATTATGTTCTGACATTCTGCTCAAATTGCAGATATACATTTTGTGTTGACATTCTGCTCATTCTTGCACTCTGAAAACTAGATGTGTTTAATATATTCTAATGGTGATTTCATTCAAGTAGGCTATTACCTAGTTAAAGAATACTTCTTAGTGCCAAGCCAGTTCTTGCGGGTGTTGACGTTAAATAAATTAACATAAAACTAAACCGATGTTGGCTTTGCACTATCAGACAAAAAGACTTTAAAAATATTCAATTAGCAACTGTTAATTGAATGACATTTGCTAAAAGATGTTAGTGGCATTATAGAAATTTGGATGAAACATTTTTGCAACGGCTATATAATAAAAATCGATTCTAAAAAAAATAAGAATTGGTTATACATGGTCGAATTCTTTTTGTAATGCTGGATAAGAAATATCTGACGAACATTTTCTTAAAAAAACGAGAACGAAGAAAGGAACCTAATTAAACAAATAATTACAGAATTCAACAACTATATATTAACTAAGAAGGGAAAATCCAACACAGACAGGAGACAATGAGCAAAAATTGCTTAACTTTTCCAACAATGGATTCTAACAACTGGACACTTGATGGCCAGCCCCTCGTGAATTTACACATAAAACGCTTGCATCTTACATATATGGAAAAAGAAACTAAATTGTAAAAATATAGATTTATATATAGTGGAAAAACAAGATAACCTTAATTTCTTTGTTTTGTTAATAATTAAACAAATAGTTGCTGGAAAAAATAACAAGGAAAGAACTAAATATTACACAGGATGGATGTTTTATAAACATTCCACAAGCCACATATCACATAATCATTTTTTTCTTTCAATTACATAATTAACCGCATGATTTTTCTAAATTACTAAAGTTTATAACACCATCAATTAACTCCAAGAAAGCTCGACTACTTTTAAATCTTCTTAACTTCAAAACAAAAAGGAAATAGAAAAAGAAGAAACATCTGATCAACCTATTTTACCAAACCTTATTTTCTCCTAATTAGTAGCACGGGATGCAGCTGCCGGCTTAACGCACACACAAAATGCGCACCGTCTCGGGGGCTTTTGCTGCCTCATTGGCTTGTTTCTCTCAGGTGTTGATGGATCTGATCCAGCATTGCTACTAGCAACTCGTGACAGGGCAGGTGGTGCGATGACAGGACTCGGTGCAGCCTTTAGCGCAGCATTCCGGTGTTCGGTTGCACTACCATAGAACCGGTCATCCCAGATGCGGCCAGACGAACCCTGACGCCGGAATGACACTGCCGATCTTTGAAGCCTTGACATACTTATCCCTGGCTTTATCTTTGTTTTCCTCTCCCCCCTACAAATAGGATGCTTTGGATGAATTGGCGGTTCTTCTAACTAAAGAGATCTGATTGGTTTTGTGGAAGTGGTTTGTGGGACCAGAGCCACACGAATGCTTAACTAATTCAAGGTAATAGACCAACAAGGGTTAGTTTCCTATTTGCACTCGAGGTAAATCAATAAATATAGCCAGTTATTATATATATCAATGAAAATTAACGTCCACAAAAAAAGAGATTTTTTTTAGTAAATGAAAAAAAAATGTTGAAAGTGATCAAAATCTCGGCGCGTTTTGCACAATAGCCTGGCCCGAGTTTTGAACTCGGGTCCGAGATCTAAGACCGAGTTCAAAACTCGGGTCCGGCCGGTGCGCACAAAATCCCCCCGAGCTCACTCTCTCTCCCATCTCCCACTCTCTCCCTCTCCCTTCTTCCTCTCTTTAATCGATTTTCCCAATTTTTTTGATCTATTTCATTTTTATACTCCAATTTATAGACTGTTTGCGCGAAACTTCTTATCGTTAGAAGAAGAGTCGGAAAAACTAGTTGATCCGTCGATTTCGCCGTCATTTCGAAGGTAATTTTTTATTTTACATTTAAATGCAAATTTATGAAAATCA
This sequence comes from Schoenoplectus tabernaemontani, assembly GCA_037127355.1. Classification (NCBI taxonomy): domain Eukaryota; kingdom Viridiplantae; phylum Streptophyta; class Magnoliopsida; order Poales; family Cyperaceae; genus Schoenoplectus; species Schoenoplectus tabernaemontani. The sequence goes on from CM073757.1 coordinate 11,277,983, forward strand.
GTAATTTTATTAGATTTAGGTAGTATAATTATAGTGATAATTGAAATATAGTTCGATTGTGTTGATTTTTAGTGTTAATATTAAAATATATTGTTATAATTAGCTTAATTATGTATTAGCACCAACGAGGCTAATTATTTTTAATTTGTTACATTAAATTAGGTCAAATAAATTATATGTACATTGGTTAATTATGTGAAAATTTTAAATTATACCAAATTATACTGAATTGTATTGAATCGTACCGAATTATTTATTTGGTGCAAAAAATTAAACCAATTATTGCACCAAATTCTAATTGCATGAAATGATATCAAAATTTACCATATTATATCAAATTGCATAAAATTAAATCAAATTGTATCAAATTTATAATTAATTTAATTCTACTAAAATTGTACCAAATTTGTAAATTTTTTTCAAATAATTGTAGTGAAAAAATGGAGTATCCTAAACGCTTGTTGTGCCCCAAAATGAACATAGATCATAGAGGATCAAAATCGATGTAAGTATTTTTTATCGTATAATATGGAAATAAATATACTTTATAATTAATTTTAGCATGTCATATGTAATAAAATAATTTTTACAGCCTCATAGCACTCTCTGTTTGAACGCACATCGTCCGAAGATACCATACAACGTGCAGATGGATTCATATCTGCATCATTTGGGTTTGTACCAGATGGCGATTATGAGTGATTGTCGGTTAGATAAATCACTCCTGACAGCGCTTGTCGAGAGATGACGACCAGAGACATCGATATTTCATCTACCAGTCGACGAGCTGACGGTGATGCTAGAGGACGTGTGTTGTCTATGGGGATTGCCTATCAGAGATATTTTAAATTTTTAGTATGTTATTTTTTTTAAGTGTAATAATCTAATTTTGTAAATTCAAAAAATACAGGAAAACCAATAACAGGGATAACCGATAACGAATGAAGCGGGACGGTCGAGATGCTACTTGGGTTGGATATTGATCCATACAGTTACGACGACATCATCGATAACTCATGACCATTTAAAATAAAGAATAGGGGGAAAGAGAACAAGTACATTCACTTCTCCACATTTGATATCCGACTCGCGTGTTTATGAAAGTGTTTTCAAGAGTTGCCCCCTTATTCAGATGACGAGACCGTCCTACTAACTTTTTTTTGTAGGTACACACGAGCATTTTGCTTGGATTTGTTCGGGTCCGTGATGTTCCTGAACAATAGTGCAGACTCAGTGCCGTTTATTTATCATTCCTTGATGATATGCTCAACGTACTCGAGAAGGGCTATAACTGGGGGCAGGCAGTACTCTTGTTTGTACTTCAACCTCTCTCGGTCACGTCTCGAGCCGGCCGATTTCATAGCCGGCCCACTACTTCTGCTTCAGATGTTGTCATGGACGCGATTTCCGATCGAAAGACCGAGGTAAATCATTCTTACTCACCTCAATTGAAAAAAAAATCATATTTTGTTCATATTTTATTGGCGGTGCATGTGCAAAACTGAGGAACCTCCACTTGGCGGTCCCGAGACTCAATTGCGACCTCCATAAGGTGTCAAATGGGCGACCCGATACTTATTTAAGTACACGCCGCGACATGGAGGACCCGGACACTTTCAGGTTTAGTTCGAAAATTTACAAGATGAGAGCGTCAATTGGACGTCGTACAGTGTCTACCACGACGACTTGTCTTCGGTGTACTACGCGCATTTCAATCTGTAAATTTCTAAAATCAATAAAATTTATGTAGTTCAATTGATACATGAATTTCATTTGCTAACTGTAACTTATGCATGTCGAAGTATCGTGTGTGGATGATTCATTTCTGGATGGTTGAGAATCACTATCCAGATAGAGTCATGCGGCAGTTCGGTCTTTTCTAGTAGGTTCCTCCACCAGCGCCGCTCGATTATCAGCAGGTGCCGACTTACCGTAAGAATAAGCAAATGTCAGGAGGCGGTGAAGGGCAAAATGTCGATTGGGTGTTGTATTACTGGTGGGTACAGGACGAGCCCGAACTGCCTATCACGGAGTCGCGACCGTATGACTATGCCCAGCACTACATGTACATGGGGTGGTACTACAATAGAGGGATGACTACAATATGGTATGGCATGAACACTGATGAGCAATTGAGCCAGCCGTTACCGCACCCCGAGGAGCCTGTGGATAAGTTATTGTACGTACTACATTCACATCAGACTGCCCGAGCGGTTAACACTTAACCAATCTATCTTTTCTTAATTAAACTCCTCACATAACTTGCGCTATAGAATAAAAAAATTATATATGCAGATGTTTCGTTTGGTGAAGAATACAGCCACCGCCATTGGTTGGCTTACGACGCTCAGGCATTCATGGTTTGGCAAGCATGAATTGCGCCAGATAAAGCATTTGATGGGTGATTTAGGTCATCCACATATTTTCACTGTGATACTTGCTTCTGCAGGTCAACATTTAAATTTTTAATTTTAACTTGTAGGTATTTTTAATTTAACTGATTTTTGATAATTTAATTCATGTAAATATGTGTAATTTACTCGTACAGGTCTTTCGATAGATCCTGAGGATATCGATATCTCTATCGATGACCGTCCGATCAGCGGTCCACCTGACCCGGCGCCGGAGCCGACGACTGATGAGTTCGACATATTCTAAGGAGATTTCATATCGTACTCTCACCTCATGAGTCAAATGAGTCTTAATCCGGGTGTTGGGACCTCGGGTATCCAGTACGATACTCTACACGCGTCATCATATGACACTCCTGGTCCATCCATCCGAGTGCCCGAGATACAAGCATCGCCGGAGGCAAGACATGAAGGAAATTCAAGAGAGACATACATGTCTCTCATTCGGAAGATGTTTCGTAGGCGTTGATTTTTTTTTCTCATTTATGAAATTTAATTTTCTTTATTTATGTTTTTACAATAACTTCTTACAAAATTTTCATATAACATAATAATTTTAAAATCATTAACAGCAAAATAATAATAATAATTTTATGTATAATTTAATATAACATAATAATCATTTACATAACAAATTTTGCTATTATATATATATATATATATATATATATATATATATATGCTTTGTAAAACTTGGACCCGAGTTCAAAACTCGGACCAAGCTATTGCTGTAAAACGGGCCCAAATTTTGACCACTTTTTGTGTTTTTTTTTCAATTACTACAAAAAATCTCCAAAAATCAGATGGCTCCGGCGTTCAGACTAAGGTTATACGTTGAACATTAGTTAGATTTTATGTTTCATAACTACCACAATTATTTCATAATACACAATTGGAATTGAACTTTTAGTTTTCAGCTGTCCCATCATCAATATTCTATTTTATTTAAATCTTTTTATCTATTTTGATCCATTAATTTATATATAATTTTTCTCTTTCCTCATTTAAAATAGATGTGTAAAATATATGTCTAAAGTAAAACTTAACTCTTAAAATGATATAAAATTTATGTTGTCATTTATAAATTATTGTATATTTAATTGTATTACTTATTATTATATATTTTTGGTATTTAAAAATGTAGTTAAATTTTTGCTTAATGTAATTTTTTTATCAAAAATAATTTTAAATCTCATATTCTAAATATAATTTTTAGAACTACTTTTTCAGGACGTAGTCCGAGAACAATCCTAGTTTAAATTGAGAATCTGTATAAAGTTTATGAAGTTAAATATATTGAATTAGATCCAACGGTTCCAAATCCAAGAGCAAAATTAGTCGGGCTTATATATAAGGGCTAATACATATAGAGAAGTGATCTAATTACTATTTTTTTTATGTTCATGGTGTCTATTTATTTATTTATGTATAAATTTTAAAATGTGAACCATTAGATGTATTCTATATCATTAAATTGTATGTATATGAAAAATCATAAAATTTTAACTTCATTTGAATAGCCATCAAGTAACATGTCTAAATTATAAAATTTGGTCCGTTGATTTTATTAACGCTTGATGCCTATATAAATAATATCAAAATGATATAATTTTTTGTATACATATATAAGATGATATTTAAAAAATATTCCTTCAATTAATTTTATTATTTAAGAATTTGAATAATAATTATTTGATAATTAATTTTAATGACACCGATGTGGCACCAAAATGGTGGTAATTGAATCCTTCTCATACATATATAAGGGCCAATATATTATATAAGAAAAGGTACAGAATTAAAACTACAATAGAAGAGAGATTACGATCGATGGTTCGACATATTTGTCTCGTAATTTTTTATCCTGCAAAGTTTCCAGCTCTGAATATGAACATGCTCACCTCCTTTTATGGAAAATTTTATTAGTTTCTCAAATAGGTATTGAATTATGAGAAACTTATATGCACGTTAGCCATCCGCCTGATACGCATAATTGCATTGTTTTTTTTTAAATGGTGACCGTGACTGTCAACACAAACATGAACATGTATGATATATATATGCATTGTCTATTATATAATCCGATTATTTCCGTCTTTGGGTGCCTAGTAACACGAAAACCAAAAAATGAACAATTGAACTGCATTTGTACGTGACTAACAACCAATAAATCCTAATGCCCAAACTTAGCTAATTGTTCAAAAAGTATGGGACTCAACAAGGAAAATAGAAAATATAGAAACTAGAAAGGAAACAGTATAAGTAACCATTAGCAGCAACCATCACCCACTTCAAAATCTTCTTATTCTTCTTCTTTTTTTTAGCAGATCCACTTCAAAATTGTTAGGAGATAGTTTTATTGATTCATCTTTCTTTTTTTTGGTACTTGAGTATGAAATTGGCAGTTGTAACATTGTCCATTTATCAGGTCTCAATTTATATGTGAAGTGTGTAGTACCGGACATGGCAACATCATGTACCGGATCACATGGTATACAAATTGCAGAAGCACGACTGAAAGACTTCCAAAGAAAACATGATAATTAAAAAATAAAGTTATCGTAAATGATGGGAAAAGGTGCATGATTAATTATAACGGACAAATTGAAGCTGCCAATATTAATAATAGATCAAGATGAGAAGATAAAACAACTCAACTGGCACGGTTCAGTATCAGAGTTCACCCAAACTGCACCAGTGCTGATCAAGGTGAATTTCAAACATCTTGCTTAAATTTATTAAGCTTCGATTATCAACAAACTCATCTATATGCTTCTCATGAGAATTCCGGTCTTCAAATATCTCATTTAGTTGTTCCTCCGTATATGTTCAAGTTTATCATTTTTCTATCTAATTATCTAATTCATTTATCTAAATATTTTGTTCATTTATTTAAATACATGAGGCATATATAAATATCTACGTATGTTTTTTTTAGTTTCTGAAAAAGAAATTCTCTCTTCCATCACACGTTTCTCCGTACTGTTCATGTGTTATTTGTCATTTTTCTATCTAAATATCTGATTCACTTTATCGAAATATCTGATTCAGTATCTAAATATATGACACACATGTATAAATATCTAAGTCCATTTTTGTTTCTCAAGATTTTTCTTCTCTAATTTATCACGTGTTTTATCATGCAGTTCATGTGATGTTTATTATTTTCTCCCTTGTGACTTTATTTTCTGAGACTTTTTTCACTTTGTTACTGTTTTTTCTGGCAATCTATATAAATACATGAGTCTCATATCTATATATCTAGCTCACTTATTGTCACACCCCAGAAATAATGAATCGGATTTGGAGTGCTAAATCCCGCCACGTACGCACGACGAGACGTGCATACGAAAGGCTAAATGAATAAAATAAGAAAATCACAGAATAAACAAAATAATAATAATATAATATACATGACCATACAGTCCAGAATGAACAGATAAATACAACGCCGACATCGGCGGGGCTAGCTCCATCGGAATGGGCAGCAAAATCTCTCAAAGAAAAACCCAAAAGAATAATTAAAACTCTAAACCCGATAGATCATAATCCACTACCCTACTCACATGCGGAAGCGGCGAAGCACCTCTGTCACCATGCAGGACTGTCCCTAGCACTCGCTCCAAGAAAATCCTGAAACCTGAAATACTTGGATCCCACAACCACCGTGGAAATATGAGTAATTTAAAAATTACTCGGTACGGATTTAGATCCAGCCTTAAGATTTGATCTTCTTTCCTAGACTGGACCCAAATACCGATACCAAATTTTAAATGCAATGAAATATTTTAATATATGTTAATATATTATTATTTTATACATGTTTGAGAACATACCTACATTAATGACATGAAATGGCAAATAAACCCAAAATAGAAAATTTGTGAAAATAGTAATAATAAAATAAAATATAAAGTACGAGAATCAAACACCCGAAATAAATATCCCGATTTGTAAATCACCAGATCTATCCCAAGTGGGCGCCACCAGCGTCCCAACTTACGAACTTGGGTCTTGCCTAAGCGGGTGCCACCAGCGACCCAACTTACAAACTTAGGACTTTATGTTTATGCAGCGTCAATGCCGCATAAACGGCAATTCGGGCTCCCGAGGCGATAACGTCCTAGGATAGTGAGCGTGCATATGCACGTACTCTGGTCTTCTAAATCTGGTAATTCACCTTACAAAATAAAAGCAAGCGGATAATTATGTCTTCAGTTGCCATATCGCCAAAGGAGATAACTACTCGTGAATTAACAAATCGAAATCAAATGGGAGCCTACACTGTACCAACCAAGGGTCAGAGGACCGCATCCCGTAAAAGTATCAAAACGAAATATAAACAAATGGGAGCCTACACTGTACCCACTAAGGCGGCGGACCACATCCCGACTTTCTCACGCCAACCAAGGGCCAAAGAGAAAAGCCCTTCGGACAATATTAGGATCCTAGATAAGCGGATAAATATAATAATATAGTATCACGAACTAGATTCCAGTCTCGGATATGGCCGCCCACACTAAACACTGAAGTACACGGTATCCTAATCGCTCAAATTTGGATCAAAAATTTAATCATATAAAGAATAATAATAAAATATAATAAAGATTAAAAGAAAACACTCTGACACAGCCAAACCCGCCAAATGACGGGATCGGTGGATAACCCGAACAGAGCAAAGATGCGCAGATATATACGACATAGGTGGGTCCCACGGTCTATGGGTCACCGTATGTAACCACAACGATGCAGTTATGCAAGGCAACTCGGACCGAGAATTACCGATCTCTCTCAGCACTCTCATGCATTTAATGCATGATTAACTACTAACTTAATTAATAATTAGTAATAGTAATAATATTTTCCTAATATATATAATCTACAACTTGAATTATGTAATTCTATCTGATCCTATCTCGGGACTATTTCCCGAATCCTACTCCTATCCTGTCTACGTGCAATATGACATGATATGACATGCGAATGCGGGTATGTCTCGAAAATGCTGGTCAATTTACCGAATGTAGATGACAGATCAGATTTTGGTCTCTACTCAAAGTTTGGTCAAAAGTACCGCATATCAGAATTATTTTAAAAACATTTTATTTGCGATTTGGATTCCTAATTCTGAAGAAAGAAAATCAAATCCCAGGAAACCGTACCTGAGAATAATTCGATCAAGTCGGTAGCGTCAGATTGCTTAGTCTCCGGTGACGCTCACGATCTCGTCAGCCGTCTCATCCTAAGTGTATTCATTTGTCGGCTCGTCAAGATATTTTCGAAAACCTATGAAGTCAAAATAGATTAAATTGGCGAGTATCATATTCACATTGAGTCTGGTTTGATCAAGGTATACCGGACCCTCAATCGAAATTATCATCATTTAAGTTCATATTTTAAGCTTATATTTATTTTGATTTAATATAATTGATTTAAATTTTATTTTGGTTAATTAAGCTAACTAATTATTATCACTTGATTAAATTAAATTTATGATTAGAATAATTAATTATTTAGGAATAGAGGAATTGATTAATATATAATATTTTATATTTAATATATTTAGTATTATTCTTATTAATTTAAAATAGAGAAATTAATTAATATATATATACATATATATATATGTATATATTGTAATATTATTATTCTTATCAATTAAAAATAGAGAAATTGATTAATATATACTTTAAACTCTAAATTATTATTATATTTTAAATTATTGTTTTATAACTTTTAATTATTTATAATATATTATTTAATTATGTTTTATTTTAGTTATAATAGTATTATTTTTATAATTTAGAGATTATATTAATAGAAGTAAAAGAAGTTAAAAAACTTAATTAAATGAAACTTAGATTTAATTTAACGTGTTTGTTTTAATTAAACCGTGTTAGTGTTTTAGAATTATATTTATTTCGATTAACGTACTAACTTAATTTATTTAGATTAATTAAGTTAGTTTAATTTTATCACTTAATTAATTTAATTATAATTAGGATAATTAATTATCTAGAATTAGAGAAATTGATTAATATATAATATTATATAATTAATATTATTCTTATTCAAAATAGAGAAATTGATTAATATATATTTATATATTTATAAATTTATTAATATTATTTTATTATTAAATAGAGAAATTGATTAATATATATTTTATAAATTATTATTATCCTTTAGTTATTATTTATAATCCCTAATTATTTATATCATGTTCTTTAATTATATCTCATTTTATATTTTAATATTATTTTCATTAATTAGAAAATATATTATATAAAACTAGAATTAAAAATAAAAATTAAATTAAAAGAAAAGAAATTCAATTACACTTAAATTTGATTAATGTTTTTATTTAATTAAATGTGTTGGTGTTTTAATGTGTTTGGGATCATAGGCTGCCTCCGAAATCATTGTATCTGTTCGGATTTTCATTATTGAGGCAAATCGTGTAATCATCTCCCATTTTTCTCTTTAAGTATTAATTAATTATCGGTTGCGCACATTTTTAGTTTACGGCACTTGTCAATTTATTAATTATACTTTTAGCCCGCTTATACCTTTCGGCCCATAAGACTAAAATCGATTAAAAATTCGTCCCGTATTTTATTCACTTTGGCCCATTTAATAAAACTTATCGAACTGAACTGTCATAAGATCAATCGGACCATTTATGCGCATATAACCCTCTAATCGAGAGTTATTATCACATTATTCATTTTGGTCCCTATACTTATTTTCCAATTATTTATTTAACAGAGCAACATGGTTCATCTGCACTGAAAATTTTCCAACACCTAGACATAGAACACAAGCACGTATAGAGGAAGTTGGGAGCCAACCCGTATAGGCAACATTATGACTAAGAATGAAGTATCAAGAGCCAACAGGTCATATCGCAATTTAGTGTTATACCAGAAATAAACCGATCAAACCAGCACACCAGGTGGTAAGTTACCGAGCAACAAAGCCTCCACACATATGTCGGGCCTCAAACCTCGCTTCACTGGTACCAAATGATACCAGTGTACCAAAGCACATAGGGCATCATCACAAAAATAGAAAAGGACAACTCATGACAGATCAACACCAGGCAAGAGCAAACAAGGAGAGAAGGGTGCTGTCACACAAGTGACCAACTCGAGCAAGGTAAAACCCCCAACAGAAAAATCTACACAATACTGGTACGGGTATAACTAAGCCAAAAATCAAATGACATTATGGCTACTAATACAAACTAGTGTAACACCAGGTAGCACAAAAGGGGCAGTGCCAACTGGTACCAACACAAAAATCAGAACAGCAAACACCACACATGGATAGAGTACAAGTAGCTCGGAGACAACAAATCAAGCAACACAAACCAAGACAGACCAAACCGTTAAGAAAGCATAATGGCAGCTAGCGCACAGGGCATGAGCCTCGCTTCACTGGTACCAATCGGTACCAGTGTACCAAAGCGCAATAATAACCCCGTTTAGGATAGTAAGACAGGCTGAACATTCGAGAAGGCGCAAAATAAACGCACGGCCGAGCCCTCGTGCATGTGCTCACTCGGCCAAAGAACAAAAGAAAAGGTATTACCCGGTTTGATTCAAGGCGGCACAAGGGGCGGAGAGGGAGTGGCAACCGGCGATCGGTCTGGACCGAAGGAAGGAAATATGAGAGGGAATGGATAAATCGTCAGAGAAAGGAGAGTGATTCTTTTGGTCTCAGTGTCGCCAGGGAGAGAAGGGAAAACCCAAGGGAAATCGGGAAAGGGATAAGGGGTTCGGCGTCGGCTGCTCACGAGAGAAGGCAGAGGTGGTATTTTGAGGGTAGCGTAGGGGGTGAGGGAGAGGTTTTCCCGATCGGAAAGAAAAAAATAAGAAAAGGGGAGAAAGAAGAGCTCCGTCTTTTCGTCCCAAAAAAAGAGAGCATTTAATTAGCGCAGAGGAGAATGGGTGACAGCGAGAGGGAGAGAGACAGACTCGGGAGAGAGGGAGATGTGAGGGGAAATGAATAGAGAGAGAGAGAGGTAGTGGTCATGGAGATTCTTTGTGGCCGGGATTTTGTGGCCTTCAGTGTGACAATCACATTCCTACTAATTTCTGGGGATTAAATTTAGAAATTTTCAATATTTTGGTATTGTAAATCATTTATATTTCTTGCTAAATCCCGATAGGGTTAAATCCATAACTCGTTATAAATGTTCCGATTATATTTATTTAACAAATTAAACTTTTTGACTTAATTTGATTTACTTTAAGCGATTATTCGTTTGTTTCTCAGACAAATTCATAATTAAGCTTTATCTTTATTTATTTATTTAAAATTCATAAATTAAATTAATTAACTTAGATTATTATGTTTAAGTTTTATTAATTTTTGGGTTACGTTATTTCATAGTTGAAATTTAGATTTGTGGTCACTACTTTAATCGTTATTAATATTTATTAACTTATTGACTTTCTTAATTGTCCAATTTGATTTATTTTTATTTATCAATTTATTTGATTATGTTAGGTTGTTATTATTATTATTATTATTATTATTATTATTATTTTATTTATTATTATTTATATTTATATATATGTTTTTTGTTTAGGTTATTTGTTAAGTTACGTTAAATCATTATTATTGCTCAAATTAAATTTCATGGCTTGACACTTATATAAGTATTTGACTCACTTATATAAATATTTAACTCACTTATATAAATATCTAACATATTGTTTACCCCTAAATAATTTGAAAAATATTTCAAAAGGAAAATTGAAACTTGGGTCAGGCCTGAGAGGCCCAATATTTCCGAAAAGTCTAAAAATCTCATTAAGCCCAACGGAGGTTCAAAAATCCCAGATCAATTAGGAATAAAATTAAAAGAAATTAGAAATTCTCAGAAAAAGGATTAATTGTCAAAACTCAGAAAATTCAAATCAAAAACCTCATCAAAGTTAAAATTTTCAAAACACAAATTTTATGAGATAATTGTGTGCTCCATAAAATTATGAGAATTCTCATATATCATTCGACATTTTTGGAGTTATACAAGTCGAGGAAACATGAAAATCATCAATTAATCAAATTAAATCAATTAATTGGGGCACAAAAATAATTAATTGATGATTAATCAATGAGAAAAAATGAAAATAAAATTATCATAAAATTTCTCATGATTTATAAGATTTGTGATGAAATTTTGGTGATTTGTTTTATGAATGGATCATTCAAAATAAATTCAGAATCCAAAATTCTGATTAAAATCCGAATTAATTTAATTAATTTCAAAAGGGTTACATTAAATGCTTGAACCAAGAATACTCGGAACCACAAGTCAGCAAACCTACACTCCTGATTTACAGTTAAACTCATGCACCAAGCCTATCCGAAAAGAAAATTAAAAAAGGGGATGAGAAGGAATCGGTTCATCTAGTCTGGCTATTTGTCATTGACACGGTGTTTGAGCTCCAATCTCATCCGACCAAAACTCACCCTCTCCCTTTAATCTTCCTCTCTCACCTCTGCCGACAACAAAAAAAAACGCTCTCCATCTTTCTCTTCCCCTCTTCTCCGACAGCCAAGGCAGCCACCGAATTTGGCCGAGACCGAAGCATATCACCTCATCCAACCTTAAATTTCAGCAAAACTAAACCCTCTTAACCCGATTCTACTCTCAATTTCAGCAAAAAACTAAAGCATTGAGAGGAATTCAAAAACCTAGAATTGGATAGAATAAAAAGGACAACCAAGAGGAAGGAGAAGACAAAGGCCGAGTGACGACCGTGAAGAGAGCCGTGTTAGGGAGAGGATGGCAGCGACATCGAGTTTTGTCCAAGGAAGGGCGAGGCCGTAGCAGAAAGAGGAGGCTAGCAAAGAGAAAGAAGGGGTCGATGATCAAGGCCCAACATCAAGAGCTTGCTGGACCCAAAGGCCGAAGCCAGCTTGCCAGCCCGACCCACACCAGCAGAGTCCCGCACCTGGTAAGCTGGCGCCAGTAACACCTTCTCAAGGTAACCCTTCACTGAAAGACCTTGTTATTTTATATGTTGTGCTGCTCTCGCCTTGTTTTCGGTCGTTGATTGGATTAGGGGAAATGTGGGGTTGTGTGATTGGGTCAGTAAGGCCACCTCAGCTTAAGCTTCACCGAAACCCTAACCAAACCTCAGGAAAATTCTAACTTGAGATCTAAATTGGTAAAATCAAACCCCCTAAACCCTAATTCGAAAATCCAAACCCTAAACCTAATCTCTGGCTATAAAAGAGCACCTCCTGCCTCAATTGCAAACCCCCTCACCCCAGCAATCAATCTACTCCGGCCAATTACAAAAGAAAACCATAAGCAGCCAGCAACCCCCCCCCCCCCCCCAACAATTATAAAAAAAATAGCCCCTGAACCTGGCCAAATAGCATAAGCAAAACCCCAAGCAGCCAGCACTTCCCCCAAGCCTAGATATTTCTCAAACTCTAGTCACCACCTAATCTCTCTTATCCGCAACATCAGAAGCCTGGATCTATCTCCAATTTTCACAGAAAATCCTGGTAGTCCTACTATCCACAGATATCAACAACTCAGCTACTCTTTCTTATAGTATAAGTTTAGGTAGTTTAATTAATATAGTTCCAGTTTATCTCATAATTGCAATGTAATAACAGCATGGAAATCCATTTCATGTATGTAAATATGATTTGGATCAATGAAATTGAAGATTTGCAGATCTGTTATTCTATTTACTCTTCTTTCCACATTTTATTTTTTTTTCCTTTCTTTTCTTTCACTCTTTGTTTCTGAGCTTACAAAATTTGCATAACCCTTTCAAGGTATGCAAGTACAGTGGCTAAGTAATATAGAGTTAATGAATCTCAATAACTGATATAGAAATCAGTAAGAACCGGATTAAGGGATGAAACTCGGCAAAATCTAAATAGGAATCTTAGAAGTTCTTTTCTTTTCTATTTCTATTCATTCTTATGAATTTTGCATGTTTAGAAAATAAAGAAAAATATTCTTTTCTGTTCTGCTTTAAGGAATCAAAGCATGAAACTGAAGTGAAACTTGCTTGCATCTATTTTCTTAAACCTATGAACAGAGCTGTTCAAGGCCTAAGAAAAGGATAAAGTAATATTCCAAAGTATGCATCTGATGATATTCCTGAACAAAAATAAAATAAATCTTTTCTTCATTTAAAACTTTATTCTTTTTCTGGATCAAAATGCAAAAAGTCTGCATCTTTGTTAGAAATGTCTCAAGGCATGCATATTTAAATTTTCTACCTTTTCATTTCAACCTTTTTGTAAAAAGTTTTCTCTGTTACCATTTGCTAAATATATTAGATACTAGACTTGTTTACGTGCTTGGTCTTATCACAACACAGCTTGAGTCCAAATAAACACACTGGCACTGGGTTGGTACCAATGCATTTCCGAGCGGATATGCTAAAGGCTCAATGGCAAGTGCCTAGAGCTCAAAAGCACAAGGTCGTCTAAAATCTAAAGGCAAGTGCCTTGGATGTTGGATATGATTGAAACCCAAGCGAATGCATTGGTACCATCCAATATTTAAAAGGTCATTCCAGTTGAAATCACCAAGTTCGAAAGCTTGATGTCAAAATAGTGCACTAGAATCAGTGCTTAGTTCTGATAAAGTCCAAGTATATAAATAAGTCTAAATTTGATAATGTCTTTTTCTGGTGTAGGTCAGGTCTGTTATAACTTTTTTCCATTTAAGGCTTCAAATTCTCACTTTGTACATATACATGGAGACTTCTTTGAGAGGGTGTCATTATTGCTGCATATTAAAGTTATAGATGTCAAGATCACAAGAAATAAGATCTGCCAGATTCTAACCTAAAATTATAATTTGTAAAACAAATATGATGAAATATGCTTTGGTGTTTGTTACAGGTTAGCATCCAAATATTGTTTTTTCCCTCCTCCTGTTGTGAAGAAGCTCTAATTCAAATTCATGTGATTAAGTGTTGTAATGTATATTTATTAAAGTCTTGTTAATAATATTGTATAAAAGGGACTGTTTTGATCGTGTAACTAGTCTCAAGTTTTGTAGCTTGGTTGATATCTATACTATTATATAAAGCATCTAAGAATTTGAGGGTCCATTTTTTGTCATTGTAAATTTTTATTATACCCATTTTATCCCTCAATTAGACGGATAATATTTATTGTTGGTTGATCGAACGTATGTCGAGTCCATTGATCCCCTCTTTCTCTCCATTTATTTCCCTTATATACTATTATTTTCATAATTTTTGTTTTTTATTTAGCAACTTTGTGCATATTTGGTAAGGAATTAATGGTGATAATATATGTTAGAATAATTTACTTTTCTTTCCATAAAAATCATGAATCATTAACTCATATTGTGCAAAAATATCATCCAAAATTAAATATAGTCTTTATTATATGTTTTCTCTATAATTTGGTGAATTTATAATTTAATATTAGATAAATGTGAATTTTATTCGTTAAAGTATTTATGAAATAGTCAATATTTTTTCCAAATATATGCATGTTGTACTATAAATACCTGTACCGACTGGTATCAGTTGTAAATACTAAATTTGTATTTTCTGATGAATTGGATTAACCACTTGGCTCTGCAAATTGATGATTGAGTACATATGAAATCTTGTATTTCTTTGAATTGTATATCCAATAGTAAACTACCTCTCGTTGAGTTTTATAATTTGCTTTCATAGTTCAAATCAGTAAAATGCATGTGTGTTTGTATACCACTTGTGGAATACCTATAAGATATGTTGATAACTAAGCTTGAACTACAGGTGGTGATGAATCGCAAAGATCATAATATAATTTAAACCCCAACTGGTCACATCTCTATAACGTATAATATATATAAGGCTTAAAAAAATTCCAGCCCAAAAGCTTGCTAAAGCCCGAAGGAGAAGTCAGTAAAGAGGAAAATAACCCAAAAAGCCCAGCGGACCAATAAAAGGAGATTCCCGTTGTAAATAATATATATATATATATAAATAATAATAATGTATATACCTTTTTCATCTACTAAATAAGTTAAGTAAAAATAAATAAAATGGTTTTTCCCCTTAAAAGACATAACCATGATAAATGAAAATAAAACGTAAAAGCATAAAATGATAAAAATAAGAAAATTTATGTAAATGTTAGAAATATGTTGATCACATAATTTCTTCAGACACATAAACAAATATAATAATTAATAAAAATATAACTCCTACTCATTTAATCAAACTTTCAAAATTAAATAAATTTCAAATAAAAAATAAAGTAAAAATAAATAAAGATAAATATGTAGATAAAAAAAATAAAAATAAAAATATCACCCTTTCAACTTTTAAAATTAAATAATCTTCAAATGAAAATAAAATAGAACACACAACCAAATTCATTAAATAAAAAAATTTAAAAATTAAACAAACTCCAAATAAAAATAAAATAAAATAATAAGTAAAGTTAAATATATAAATGAAAGAAAAATAAAATAAAGAGTAAAATAAAAATGCAACTCTTTCAACTTTTCAAATAAAATAAATTTTAAATAAATATAAAATAAATATAAACTAAACTAGATATCATCAATGAAAGAAAATAAACACTTCAACCATTTACCAAAATTAAATAAACTCTTCGAAATTAAACAAAATAAAATATAAAAAGCTAAAATAGTTAAATGAAACAAAAGAAATAAAATACTTTATCATCCACGGAAATTAAATAAACTTCCAACACTTCAAAATTAAAATAAAAGAAATGAATAAAGCAAAACACTTAAATGAAAGAAAAATAAAAAACTTCATCCATTTTAAAATTCAATTTCAAAATAAATCAAACTCAACCCAAAATAAAAATCAATTCTTGATCTTAACACTTGAGTTGATAAGGAGCATTAACTCAATGTCTTATATCTCAAATATTATTCAAGTCTCTATATGGATCATCGAGACTCTGAATGCATAGGCTTATGAATTAGCACAGCGCTTTAGATTTATAGTCTAGAAGATCAGCAAAAACCAAAAAATGGGCCAAATCTCATCTTTCTAATTCACCGATCTTGATGATGAGCGAGCAGAGCGCTTGCGTTCACATTTTGTATCTTAGAAAATTCACCATGATCTTGATATTTGAGTTGATAAGGAGTCTTAACTCAATATGTCATATCTCGAGAATCATTCAGTATCTCTATATGGATCATCGAGATATCTTAATGTCTAGGTCTATGAGCTGGCATAGCGCTTCATGTTCATGATCTAAAAAAAATAAAATAAAAATAATTAATATAAATTAACTTAAAAGTTGATATGCTTAGTTGCATAAATTTATCATATAAATAATAATACTATTGGGTTTTGGTCCAACCAAATACCGTTAATGCTTAAACTGTAAAAAGACCGTAAAATAAAGTTTTACTTTTACTTAAATTAGGACTTAAAGTATGTCGGATGAATTATCGAGAGTTACATATATTTTAATCTTTTATAAAAGACCGTTAAATATTATTTTACTTCTAACTTAAGTAAAGGTTAAAATGGTATATCGGATGAATTATCGAGAGATACATACCTCTTTAATCCTTTACAAATTTACTTCATGATGGATTTCTAAAACTTTAATCTACTTAACAATTAAATAAATTAATATAAAATTTTATACTCATTTCCAAATTTCAATTGAAATGCAAATCAGGTTGCCTCGAAATATCACACGTGTGATACCTCTGTAGATTTTCCACCATGATTAACTAAAGAACGATTTATTTCTTTTGTCAGAAATACTATAAATCACAATTTCTCGCAAAATACTATTCACCGAGAAAAAATGAAAATAGTACTATTCACGATGCCTAGTTATTTTATTTCACAAAGGTGCAGAAATACTGTGACTTTTACAAAAACATTATTTACCGATCTTGTGGATTCTGAAACAACTGTAAACCGAGAAAGAGAGAAAATAATAACTCAAATCGATCAATCGTGATATGATACGAAGTGAATTAGTTTTTCTCTTTCATCACATCCTTCTATTTATAGCCTTTCAAAAAGTTTACCAAAATTATCAAAATGCCATTAAAATTCATCCAATTTACCAAAATGCCATTGAAGTTTGGCCAAATTACTAAAATGTCATTACTTGATTGGCAAAAATATAAATTTGGCGAATTTATAAGTTTGTCATTAGGCTATTTTGGGCCTTTTATTTTGGGTTTTTTTGGCCTTTTTAATTTTGAGTTTTTAATTATTAATTAAGGATTTAATTATTAATGGGTTTTTAACCAAAAATTCAAATCCATAATTAATATTTAAAATCCAAACCATATATATATATATATTTTCATGTACAATTAGATTTGTCTCAGTTGTTGTTTTGGTAATTTATACGACGTGTCAAACACGTTATAAATTTAATCGGTTTTTGCTTCTTATCATCTCTATGACAAATATAATTTAATTATATCATATATAATTAATTATAATCATCTTATTATTAATTATAAATAATTTATAATTAATCAATAAGATTCTCCGATTAACTCCTATATGGTGTGACCCGACATGATCTATATTATGTTGATAAATAGAGTTAAAATTGTTTTAATTTTTATAATTATATGAGGTATCTGACAGAATGCACTATGACCATCCAATTACCTAGATGATGTTGTACTATATAATATCATGATTAAGTAAACTATCTACTTGTGTTAATTCTTTTGTTTCATAGCTATCAGATCAGTTTCAAGGTAGGTGTCATCTTTGCAAGCTTAATTTTTTCTTGATCCTGAGTAAATTATCAAATATAATTATTCTTATAATTATACCGCTAGCAGATAATTTTACTCTATTAAGGGATCAGTGATGTTATAACTCATATAGAGATACGAGTGACAATGATACTTTTGACAAACCATATCTTCCTCCGTATAAATTATGTATACCGAAGAACTACCTTATAGACACCTTTGGTGGACAACGTTTGGTAGAAATCACGCATATATATCTTATGTAGGAAAGATGAATACCTCATATTTTAGAAATTAACACTGAATGAAAACATTAATGTCACGAACACAATTTCATTTAATGTTTCATTCGGGTCAGTCAAATACGATGTTCCTAGAACATCTATCTATGTGATTAAAATGATAACTTTTTATCTATGGTTTGTGAAACTTGATCATCATTTAATCCACATACTAACTTGATAGCGATTAATTAGTATTCCTACTAATTACCTCGGTTAATGACTTTTAAGAGTATATTTATATTATGAAATTTCATAATTTTAGTCATGAACTCAGAATGATTCATAAATTCAATAATACTTAAGAAAATAAAATATAATTTAAATATCCAATTCATGAACAAAACTTTATATAACAAATTTATCGTATTATTGTCTTCTAGATTATTACAAACTAACAAATACAACAGTAATTTTCATTTTTTTTAAATTTAATAAACATATGCGAATTCAAGTTACATTATAAGTTTTTCATTAAGTTTGCATGAAAAACTAACAAAATGATCAAATTTGAATAAACTTTAAAGTTTAGCGATTAAAAATGAATAAATAAAAATTTAATGATCAAATATAAATTTGAGACATAATTTAGTGACCTTTAGAAAATTTTCTTTTTAAAAGAGAGGTCCTACTAATCTAACATATATTTGTATTCACTATATTTAATAATTGTTGTCCGATATGTAATAATAGTAGTTTACTGCAGTATAATCAGTGTATTAATTATTAAACGATTATGTGCTTTTTCTATAAGTGCGACAATAATGAGCTTATTCACTAAACTTTGATTTAAGGTTGAAAATAAATGCTGAAAAGATGCAGGGTCTGAAATGCAAAAGATTCTTAATTATCCATCCTTGACACGATCGGAGGAAATAGGGAACGAAGGAAACCAGCAGATTTCACAAAAAACCAGCAAAAGCAAATCTCGTGAGTTTTCCCTCTCCTTCCTCTATCTCGATATATTTACTTGTCTCTCAGCTTCGCCGTCGTCGTCTCTGTCGAGATAAAGAGGGAGGGAGAGGAGAAGGAAATCGTGGATCTAGGGTTAGGGTTTTGAGATGAGTAGTGCAAATCCTGCGGTGGCAAGCTCACATGGCAATCTCGACGAGCAGATCGAGCAGCTCATGCAGTGCAGGCCGTTATCTGAGCAAGAGGTTCTCTTTTTTTAACTTACCTACTTTTATGGTGATTTTCACTTCCATTTTGCTTTTTGTATTTTGGGATTCCTTATTCTCGGCCACGATATGTGTAGGACGATCTGGTCTATTTAGGGTTTATAAGGCCAATATGGCATTGACAAGGATTTGGGGTCCGATCTGAGCATTATATTAGTTATTGATGGGAATACGATGAATTTTGTAATTCTGGAGAAATTTTGCTAGATCTAAGACGAGTATTATTCTATCTGGTATAGTCTCAAGTGATGAAATTGCAAACTGTATTTCCTCTGTCATAATCGATGATGCAAAGTTTTCCTTTTCTATCCATTAGTGTATCTAACTTTTTGGTCAAGCTTAATCTTACAGTCTGGATTGGTTTGGTCAACTTGTATGCAGTCCCTGTCAAACCATTTCCATTAGGGAAGAGAATCATGGTGAAGATATACATGACGAGGAATGTGACTACATCTTTAGCTGGAGCACCTTGTATAGACCTCCAATATCCTAGTCTCCAGCAAATTACAATATATCTCCCCAGTTGACCTTAAGTACTGGCACCTTCTAACAGAACGGGTTACACAAGATCTTTTTACTGCTACTTGATTTGGATTCGTCTTCCCGGTCTATAATAGAAGAATGGTTTGCGGCTCTGAAAGACATTACGGTAGTGCTTCTAAGGACAGCTCAGTTCTGTCTCCGAGGTCCTGATTAAGGCGGCTATCCTGACGAGAAAGAGTTGAATTTCTAGCTAATAAAAACCAGGCTTTGTACTAAGCTGACATTTGATTCAATACCAAAGTGACTACTTACCTCAAAAAGCGAGCTAGCTAATAGAGTCATTCATCAAACGCCCTACACTGAGTTGTACAACAGGCACACTTTTCTTTTTCAAATCAGTTTGATGATGCTCATTGGTTGTTCATGGCTCTACCTGGTGAGGAGGTTAAGAATGGTTTCATACATCGTGCAAGGGCAAAAGCTGATCGTGGTAGAGTAGTTGCATTGGAAGAGTATATTTTTTATTTAGAAACATTCTTCAAGAGCGTTGTAGCTGAATGCATTTGTTACATTATGAAATTTGTTGCTGTGAACAGTTGTCTTGTTATGGTAGGGACTAGGGAATAGGAGGTTTTCCTGACCACTTCCAAGACATTTTTCTGAAGTTATTCCAAAGTTAGCAATGCATTGTCAAAGCCACCTATCACCATATCTACATTCTAAATCTAATTATTTGTACCTTATAATAGATTGCCTAGTTATAATAGATTGCCTAGTTATCACTGTTTTTTGTGTTGCATATGCAGGTTAGGGTACTATGTGAAAAGGCCAAAGAGATATTGATGGAAGAAAGCAATGTTCAGGTAATGCTCTTGCATATGCTGGTTGGGGTACTATGCTCTTCATTTACACATGTAATGATATCTACCAAAATCTTGTCAAATCATTCTGAAGATTGCAAATATTGTGGTGATGTATTTCTCCTGTCTTCAGGAGATCATGTTGGTTGGGTGTGATATCCCTTGGGAATTTTGACAAGTATGATGTAAGTTGCATAATTACAGGCTATATACTGGCTTCCAAAAAAAAAAGAAGGAAATAACTGAAGTTACAGATATGAGATCTGTACCTCGTGATATTTGGATGCCTTTTTTCTCCTTTGTAGATACTGCCGGTACTATTGTATTACCATTTTTTTTTGGTTTTAAACTGCAGCCTGTGAAAAGTCCAGTGACAATTTGTGGAGATATCCATGGTCAATTCCATGATCTCGCAGAACTTTTTCGCATTGGTGGCAAGGTACTTATTTCCATCTAGTAAATTCAGAGATTACCTAATCAACATTTTTTTTCCTACATTTTTTTATTCGTATTCTCATGGTGTTTTTATTTTGCTTGAAGCCGTAAGCCTTTACTGCTGCACATATATTTATATTTTTGATCGGTTCTGACAGTTTTTTCTTTTCTTTTTCTTTCCAGTGTCCAGATACTAACTATCTATTCATGGGTGATTATGTCGATCGTGGTTACTACTCTGTGGAAACAGTGACAGTAAGTTTCCTTATAGTATCAAACAATCAATTATGCCTAAGCATATAAATTAGGTTGATATAAAGTTGTTATGATGGAAGATATAGCACCAACAACAAAGCATTTAATCCCAAATAAATTGGGGTAGGCTAGAAATGAAACCCAATCCAAAATCATAGAGATCAGAGATCTCAAATATAAAAAATCAATGATAGTAATAGTGATAATGATACTGATAGTACTGATGATGATGATAATAATGACAACAATGATGATGATGACAACGATGATGATGATGTGATGACATGATAATATTGCAAGTTTGCTTGACTTCATATTAGTTACATTGACATTGTATATCATGCTGATTGTAGCAAGTACCTGATGAGTATTTTTGCCCCCTTGTCAAAGAAATGTAATTGCGTTATCTTGTATGTCTGTGCCCTGTTTTTATCCTAAATAATTGATACATGGAACAGCTTCTAGTGGCCTTGAAGGTTCGTTATCCCCAGAGAATTACAATTCTTAGAGGAAACCATGAAAGCCGACAGGTACTTGTCTTCTCTTTTCTTTATTCTGCTTGATGAAAGGCTGTGGTTGCACTAAAAGCTTAGATTTATGTTTTTTTTTCTTTGCTAATATGTGCAGATTACTCAGGTTTATGGGTTCTATGACGAATGCTTGCGGAAGTTAGTAACCTTCCCTGCTTTTTGGTTTCTGTTTTGTACATCTTAACTATTACTCTGGATATCTCTGAGTGAAAGTGAGCTTGACTTCACGTTGAGGTGCCTGATTTTTAATTTATTTTTCAGTCTCAATAACCAATTCTTCACTACATGTTAATTGCAGGTATGGCAATGCCAGTGTCTGGAAGATCTTCACAGACCTCTTTGATTATTTTCCATTGACAGCACTGGTCTGTGTTTTTGTTTCTCTTGGTTCTTTTCATGGTTTAGTAATTACCTTCTGGCGGCCTTAGTTGTTGATAGGTACAAGTATCATCAATTGGAATATCCAAGCTGAACTGCAATTAACATCCCCAGATATCTCTTGTTTATCTTTTATTAATGTAGAACATACCAATATTATCTTTTCAAGGAGTTCATGCAAGTCCATGAATCTGCCTATATTAGATTGATATTGATCTGTTGCTTTTGTTTTAGTGGTCCTGCTATAGATTGTACTGGCCAGCTGAGAACACCATACTGTTGTGCAATGTGTTTATGTTGACAAGCGATTTAATTTTGATATTTTTGAATCACACAATACAAATGAAAATTTTCATTTCTGTTAACTATTTTACTAGTTTGTGATATCAGTAGGTTTTAGCTTCATCAAAAGCTATTAATATCATTGCTATTATTCCTTTTGAGTTGTTGACGACAGCTCCAGAATATACGACTTTTCGAAAGAGCGCATAGTACCCTTTCTTTTCTTTTTAAATTGAAACTGTTTATTTTACCAAAGGGCATCATACAGTCAAAAAGTTATTCCAATCAAATGATATCATTTGGCTGTGGTAGGTTGAATCAGAGATATTTTGCCTGCATGGTGGGCTGTCACCATCAATCGAGACTCTAGATAATATACGCAACTTTGATCGAGTGCAAGAAGTGCCTCATGAAGGTCCCATGTGTGATCTTCTGTGGTCTGATCCTGATGACCGTTGTGGTTGGGGCATCTCTCCACGTGGTGCTGGTTATACCTTTGGTCAAGTATGTCCTCCAACCCTCATCTTTTTCTTGGTAAAATTCTGCATTTACTTAATTGGAGTCTTATTTATAAGATACATGTTGGGTTTTTATCATCGTCATTATTTTCATCATCATCATCATCATTTTCATTATTTTCTTCTTTCATTTGAGATCTATGATCTCTATACTTTTGGATTGGGTTTCGTTTCTAGCCTACCCCAATTTATGGGATAAAGGCTTTGTTGTTGTTGTTATAAGATACATGTTGGGAATATCCAATGCATTACATGACATTACCAATATACTTGATTCCTTGTTTCCTTCTAAAAAATGGTCAGATTGCGGCAAACTCTGCAATCCTCTTTCTAACAAAAGATAGAGAGAGAGGATGCAGATTACTAATTACTCGCAGTAGTATTCTGTGGATCGTTCATGGTACCGTATTACATAATGTTATGTGTTTGGCTCATACAGCTGTGGAATTTCTCATTACAGTTATCATACTGTTTTGACTTAGTGATACAGTTGACCTCTCTTTACCATCTGAAATAACTTCCCTGCTGTGTTACTCGGATACTTCTACTAACTCACTGAATGAGTATTGTATACGTGTCCGATACGGGTGCGCGTCGGATACGGTGCGGGTGTGTATCCGATATGCCATGTGGCGTATTGGATTATTTTATTCAGTTTGATTCAGGGATTCGGTCTCCGATACGTCCCGATACGCTTAGGATACGGCTGCAATTCGATTTGGACACTTGTCACTTGTTGGGTGCGTTTCCGGTTCCTCTTTGGTGAGACAACAACGCCACACGCGTAGTCGCAAAGATTAGCCACGGAAAATCCTGTTAAATCACTGAAAAACTTGGTTAAAATTTGGTGTGGGGAGATGGGATTCGAACCCAGGCCGCTAGGCATTTCCACAAGTGAACAACCACTACAGTACTACACCACTAGCCTTTTTGTGTCAATGCATAGTTTCAGTTATTTATATATTAGTATAATTTTTCAGCTTTACTTATAATATCATTTATTTTTATAATAATTTATTATTTATAGCCACACCCATATCCAAGATTTTTTAAAATTGACGTATTGACGCACCTGCACCGTATCGGATACGATACCTGCACCCGTGCATCATAGCTTCCCTGCAATTAGTGCTGTATAAATTGTGAGATTGCTGCAAACTTTTCAATCCTCTTTCTAACAAAAGATAGAGAGAGGATGCATATTACTAATTTCTCACAGTATATGAGATACTTAGCATTGTATCATTCATGGTACTGTGAGATTTTGTAGCGGTTACTACTGAAAATGTTGATTCTCTTGGTATGGCTTGAAGGTCATATTGTCCTTATACCTGCTGGTACTGGCCATGGCATCTTCTTTTCAGTATTGATAATTACATAATGTTATATGCTTGGCTCATACAGCTGTGGAATTTCTCATTACAGTTCTCATGCTCTTTGACTCAGTGATACAGTTGACCTCTCTTTACTATCTGAAATAACTTTCCTGCATATAGCACTGTATAAATTGTTAGACATGATGTAGTTACTGTTATCCACCTGTTATGGGCTGTTATGGCCTTTTTGTGGCTGTTACACTTTATGATGGGCATGCTTCCAACCTTGCCTTTGAACTTATGCAATTTATTATGTTTCAGGATATATCTGAACAATTCAACCATACCAATAATTTGAAGTTGATAGCAAGAGCACATCAACTGGTTATGGAGGGATATAACTGGGGACATGTAAGTGTTCAATTTTTAAATTATGCTGAATCATGAGTTTCTTTTCACAAAACTACATTTATAAGTTTGACACCCCCCCCCCCCTCCTTTTTAATAATAGGAACAAAAAGTGGTGACTATATTTAGTGCACCCAATTATTGCTATCGTTGTGGCAACATGGCTTCTATCCTGGAGGTGGATGATTGCAGAGGTCATACCTTCATCCAGGTAAGATCTTTTTATCTTACTGAGCCTTAGAGGTTTTTTTACTTATACAGGGATGGAGTAATCTGTTGTTGGGCAATTATGTGTTTCAACACATTATAAATTTATAAAATTATATGCAAAGTGATTAATATCTCAGTGCGCAGAAGTATGTATTGTAAAAGTACAAAGAACGGGATGATACTATTATTTATAAAAAAATTCCATAAAATATCTTATATGCATTGTATCATTGATATTGTTCTCACTGAGTGAAATCACTCCTTATGTGCATATATTTTATTTATGGCAGTTTGAACCTGCTCCGAGAAGAGGGGAGCCAGATGTCACTCGTAGAACACCTGATTACTTTCTCTGAGGCATGTCTTGAAAAAAAATGTAAAAGAAATGGTGAGTTCTTGTTTCCGGTAGCTGAGTTCTTCTTGCTAAATGATATGTAATTGCAGATATTTTGTTTTGAACCTACAATTTGCTCAGTCAAGTTGGATGCTCTGTACAATGGGGAAACCAGTAGCGTCCCAATTGGAAGGTCGAGCTTCATAGGAAGGGTTTTGAATTGCAGCACCAGGCAACTACTATTTTCACCTTATTTCTGAGGGGTTTTATGTTCTTTTTCCTTACTTTCTGTTTTTATGGTGTTCAATTTTTTTTTTCATTTTTGTTTGTAGATCTCAAAATTTGGACTTCTGGTTAATTAATTTAGTTTTACGGGTGTAATTCAAGTTGACTAATTCCCAGTCCTCTATATTTGTGAGTGTGGAACAAGTTGTTCGTGTCATAGGGAAGATATCTGCCTTTGAGCATTATATGGAGGTTTCTTTCAGAATCTGCTAGCTTCATTGTCTAATTACCACACTTTGTTTTTATTTTTGCAAATGTCAAATCTAAGATTATGGGTTTATTGCATCCGTTAAGATAGCATATTTGGGGTTCATTCTTTTAACCAAGCAACTAGATGGGCTATACTCTTGCATCTGATATCTCTTATATTTAGATCATTTTTTTTGCATGGCTCACTTGACAGTACTAGATTGCAATGCAATTTGTTTTTCTGATTGCACTGCTGATAGGTGCGATTTTTATTTAGTATGTATGACTCTAAATTTGTACAGATGAAGAGTTTTTCATGTATCAAAAAAGGGCCCTATGAATCTCCAGTTTTGTAGCTATGAGTTCTCAAAATCAGAGTCATTGCCTTGCTAGTGCTTGGGAGGTTGGTTTTGACTTTTAAGATGATAAAATGACTCTTTGAAATAAGCAAGTAACTTTAGCCCAATCTGACTTTACAATTGGCAAACTAGCTTTTTGTATAATGCTGAGTAAAATGATCCATCTGCTTAAGTAATAGGATTCAAATATGTTGAATGTGTATTCTTTTCATTCTATAACCGAGTCAGTATGCTTGAGCAATGCTTTGGCTGCGGCCTTTGTCACCTTTAATTTGTTGTCAAAGTTTGCAACTGTCTTTCATGTGATTCGTGTGTTGGCTCCATTATTTGTTTAGTGGTAAAGGAAATGCAAATTGGTCCTACATACTGTTGATCTGCAAATATAGCTTGGATGGTTGTCAGTCCTATGTAAGTATGAATTCACATCCTGTGGTACCACAAAGATTAGAGTGGTGTCCTCTGTGGTACCACAAAGATTAGAGTGGTGTCCGTCTCTTAGAATTAAAAGGCTCTCGTAAATGTAAAACTGTCTATTGTACTTTACTCCTAATCGTGAATCTAAAACTGCTCATTGTACTATAGTCTTGTGAATCTAAGGCTGCCCACTGTGCCCTCTACGGTACTGTAGAGGATATTTACCATGGCATTATGGCGTAAGCTGTAACCTAATTGCCTGCATCGAATTTCCCTCTAATTAAGTGATCTATTCAAAAATTATGTTAAAAAATCAAGTGGGTCATACATTATCTGAATGAAGCATGCTAGCTCTTCAAGGGAAATAATGTATTTTAATCATTTTCAATCAAAATTTTAAGAACAAGACGAGTCTGTATCCTCAAGTAACTAAAAACTGAGTTAATACATTGCAAAATTTAAACCGTCGGATTCGGATCTCGGACAGGAGTTGTCACAATAATCAGGCCTTGGATTCACGAGGCTTATGTTAAATGAAGTCCGGGCTGTAACTCAAAAATTGTGTTACTGTAGAGGATGTAAATTCAAGACGCACTAGATTACTTAGAAACTGTAATTAAAATTTCTAAATTAGAAACTATCTTTTCAATGTTAAAATAAAAAATAAAAAATGACATATAAAAATAAAAACTCAATAGAAATTTTCATTGAAGATGCTTCTTAGTTGCGTCTTTGACGCAACCTTACCTCTATGCAAGGCAAGCCTATTTGTTTAAATATTTGAACACCACCATATTACAATTAACAGAAGTCATATTGGTCAAAAGAACATCAATTTAAGAGAACCAGCCTTTAGTTTATCTCTATATGGAAGGTTGTGGGTTCGAAACCGAGATGAAAAATCTTTATAAATAATCATGAAATTTGAGAACTTAATTCTCATCTTTCTAATAAAAAAAAAATTCAATTTAGTCAAAAATACAACGGAAACAAAAAATGTAAGATAACACAAAAGTGCAGTGAAGCAGGTACCAATTATTACATGCTCAAAAATTATTACCAAGGTGGAGAAAGCTTGTTATGTGCGAAGGATATATACAACAGATTAAATGTGCATCCATTGTAGTTAGTTTAAAAGAAAGTCAAAATTGAAGAAAAGTAGCAGGAGATGAAAGAAGACAGAGAGTAAGCCAGAAATTTAGGAATAGAACACCTGTCGAGAGGCGCACCTAGGTAATGAAAAAGGTAATGGAGGGTACAGGAAGAAGGCACAGAGTAAACCAAAAAGCACAGAACATAAGAAGGCAGTACATATGGCCAGAAAAGAGGACCAACCATCAGCATCACCGTCAGATAAGAGATATATGAATATGGCCAGATATTTAGGAAGGCAAAAGGTAAAGAGACATCAAAAAAGGTCAGCAGGGAACCCAACGCAGGAGGGAGAATGTTCAATGCAAAAGCTCACAAAGCACACCTACTGAAAGTCTGAAACTAAACCAAAGACGACAACAGCACTGAAAACAAAGCCAGCCCAAAGAACAACAAAGCAGCTGTAGAGCAAATGTTGAAAGCCAACACCAGGCCAGCAACATATGAACTGGTAGAAATAAGATATAGCATACAGTCTACCAAAACGCATAACATAATTGAATGAATGAGAAAAGACAGCAACGAAGTACAAAGCAGAAGCATGGCCCCACAAAACAGAGAACATTTCCTATAGCATGAAAAGAACTGGGCAGACCACCCACAGAAGGAAAAGCCATAACCCAGACCTCAGCAGCTGACACCGGAAGCTGATAGAAGGATCGCCGGATATGAATCAAACAACCGAGATGAAATCCAGAACAATATTCACAGTGCACTGTTATCCATCACATCCCCACCATTACCGATAGAGGATATATAATTTGCAGTATGCTAGAATTGGTTGTCTTGATTATCATTTTGAGCTTGACGGGCCCCTCTGTTCTCATAGCGTTAGATGTTTTATATTCTTTTCATCTTCTGTGCCTTTTCAAGTTGAGTTTGGAAACCACTGCCAAGAATTAAGTAAAAAATAATAAGGCGAAGAAAAACATGAGAGAAAGATGTACAGTTGGCATAGGCCACAGTACTAATCTTTTCTATTATCCTTCTATAAATCTCCATATTGAACCCTTGCAACTTAACCATCTGTTTCCATAGTATAAGACCGTACTAAATACAACCCACATATCGCAATCCAAGTAGATCAGTCATAAAATACACCACCACAAAATCTGTCACTAAACAAGAACATTTACTGCTAAATGAATTTTAATTTGGAAGTTCAACGGTACCACTAGCTGATCTCAATCTGATCAGCATTTATGCGGTTGCTTTTAACCATTATGTGGATTCTATTTGAGGTGAATATATACAAAACAATAAATCAAATATCACATTACACAGAACTAATCAACTAAATAAAGTGGATGGCAGAGAGCGCGCTACAGATATCATTGTACTCCACACAAATTAAATGATATAATATTATAATATATAGATTATACCAAATCAATGATAAAAACAACATATCTACCTCTTAGTTGAACCATAGCTCACCAAAAGCATCCTACATTTGTATGTATTCTCTATCCTCTACAAACTGAAGTACCCAAAAATGGTGGGAACCATGTCAACCACCGACCAAGCAAGGCCTGCATACTGGATAAACCTTATACCAGTATCCACATCATACACCTTCTGAGGAAGGAGAGAGAAAAGCTTCTGGAGGTATCCAGTGCATTTCGGCTCGTCCTTTTCTTCTTCCGAAGCCTTGAGAGATGGCACATAGCAAGAGGAGACGATAGGGATGCCCAAGGTGTTGCAGACAACTGGAAGAAGCCATTTGGCAATGGCCTTGCTACAGAATTTCACTGTAAGAATTGTAGGGATCCCAACAAGTACCCGGCCCAAGAAAACTAGAAGAGGAAGTTGAGTAAAAATCCGAGGGCTCTCGGGGTCGTAACTGTTGTAAGCTTGTTGCAATCCTATGATCTAAGACAAGGAAGTAAGTTCAGAGTAAGATAGGAAGGTTAAATCCCAGTTTGATTTGGCTCATGAAGCTTTCCAATGCTACAGCATACATGCTGGGTTTTAGCCATTTGCCCAGTACCAACTGGTTTTGTTTTCTAGAGGAGGATAGCTGAGGTTACTTCAGAGCTGACTTTTTTGTTTACATGAAAATATAACCTGAAAAATACCCGTCTGTACTAGTACAAGATATCTTAGTAGCTAAACTTGAAGCACAATTTATGGTACTTCAATTTAGTGATCACAAGTGTGCAAGATATGCAAACTAATACCGTGTAGCAGTGTGCACAAAGGGCATCTGCTGTCCACGAGTATAATAACAACAAAGGGATATGACAAAAGAGCACTAAATTCTTACTATTCCATATGTGACGCCAGTAAATGCTGTGTGAAATTCAAAGCTTGGCGTTGGCATTTCAGGGGTCGGGTATGCAAAGCATAGCAAAAGTGACAGGCACGTCCAGAAAGATGTGACTGAGGATTTTTTTTTTTAAAAAAAAGGTTAAATTTACCAGTATAAAGAGTATGCATAGTCAAATTAAATTTGACAGGTTAATAAAAAATAAAAGAGGGTTTATTTTTAGAAAGGCAACAAGTATTTTTTTTCAAGTAATTAGCACTCTAGAAAGGTTTTCTTCAAGTTCAAATTAATATACCATTTTGCTCAGAAATGATAAAACCGTCGACATGGCTGTGGACAGAAAGCCAAAATGCAAGTATTAGGAGCCCAAAGATAACTCCTGCTATGACATCTATAACGCTGTGCATCCCAAGGTATATCCTACCTGATACATTGTCAGTTATTATTATGCTCCTTACTGATTAATATAAAAGGTTCAATAAATTATAATATTCTAAACTAAAGCCCAAAATAGGGAGATAATTACAAACAGGGGAAGATTCCCACCAAAATTCCTATTTACTCCATCTATACAAGCTAATCCAAGTTTTGTTTTTACGAGCTTAATCTACAAAGAAACTCCAATGAGTCCAAATCAACGTCCTTTTTCATCAGTCATTATATTTGTTAGAGTATAGGAATAGAATTGTATAGGTTAGTTGGAGATATTGTGTGATGTATGATATGAGAGATGTTTAGTGATTGAAATTAGTTAGTTAGATTAAATGGTTAGTTTATTAGATCATTAGCCTATAAATAAAGACTTAGACATTGTAATCAATTCACTTAAGATAATCAAATATCTCTCTCACTCTCTCATTCTATCATGGTATCAGAGCAGGAATACTGCTGGAATTAGGCTCACGCCTATTCCAGAAATTATGCACCTTATCCCAACCCTTATTCCGCATTATTCATGTTTTTTATTCCCTTTTCCCGCCTATTCCCAGTAAATAGCCTCTATTCTACTCTATTCTTGTCTTCTCTCTCCTTCTATTCTGCTATTTCAACTAACCTATACAATTCTATTTCGACTTCAGACCGTTCTCGTCTTTCTTCTTCGTGCTCGACTCTTCAACCTCAATCAGCAGCGTAACCGATTCGGCGAGTTTGCTAGCTCGGCTCCAATCGCCGCAACACAAGAACCTCTCGACGCGGCAAGAAGTCCTCTCTACGTCGCCTAGATTCTGCCGTGATCCGTTCTCGATGGAGTGCAGTGTCGGAGCTGAACTTGCTGGTCGGTGGTGAGGCTTTGACTGTGCTGAGGTGGCAATGCGACAACAACTGTAGCCTTTGCATCGAGGGGTAGCGAAGGTAAAGATTTTTTTTTCGTGGGTTAGGGTATCGCATAACACACCAAAGTGCTTGATGGAATGGCTCAACAATCTAGAAGCAGGAAATGTCGGTGTATCTTTACATCCCTAGAAATGCTATAAAGCAAGCAAAGCATGATTGTGCCATCCGATACCAATATGTCCGACTCGGACACCTCCGACATTGATAACTTGAAACCGAGTCATACCATAGCAATATACCTCGACACCTCCGTAATTGTGTCTGAGGCCACTGAAACTGAACCAGTTCGGTCCAATACATGCGTGATAGCTTTGAAGCATTGCCAGTGGACTAGTGAGCTGGTTTTGCTGGTTCGGCTATTCCAATGGGTTCAACAGAGATTGGGAGTGATTTGTGCCGATACTGATGGCAAGAATGACATTTGTTTTTGACTTCAATTGTGATCTTATTCTCAAATTTCCCACAATAATCATCTACAACTCTTCAAAACCTTCCTACAATTCAAAGCCAAAACCTCTACTCCCGATAAAATTGCCAACGATCAAACCAATGCACCGGACTTCTATTATTCTTTTTTTCTTTTCTTTTAAGAGAACTCAAACGAGTCTCGATTGTTAAAAAGGACAAACGATCCTTCTATTGATGTTTCCAAATGACTCAAAAAGAGCATGAAGCAATCAATAGTTTGTTTCTTGAGCCAAAAGAGCTCTTTTTCCTTCTACCTTCCTTCAAGACGACCCGTGATGTAATTGGAGATCAACTTCATGAATCGAGATGTTAGAACTCGTGAGATGTGCAAACTCACCATGCGTACCGCACGATGAGTTTGAAGGGGGATGTTAGAGTATAGGAATAAAATTGTATAGGTTAGTTGGAGATATTGTGTGATGTATGATATGAGAGATGTTTAGTGATTGAAATTAGTTAGTTAGACTAAGTGGTTAGTTTGTTAGATCATTAGCCTATAAATAAAGACTTAGACATTGTAATCAATTCACTCAAGATAATCAAATATCTTTCTCACTCTCTCATTCTATCAATATTTACACAGATTTATTCGGATTTAGACGAAACTTCTACATTTATGTTCCCAAATATTAGCTCTTTCAATATATTATAATTAGGAGGGATCACTTGACATGGCTATTTTGACCATCTTTGATGGACTATCAAACAATAATAAAATTGGATGAAATTTGAAACACCATCAATCTATAAGTTCAGGAATATATCTATAGATGTAGAGCTCGTGAAAGAAAGAAAGCGAAAAAAAAAAAAGCGAACACTAGAGCAAAAAAAAAAAAGCGGAGAAACCCTAGGCGGGGGAGGCCACGCCGGCTTCTCCCCGTCTCCCCGTCCTTCCTCTGCCTTCTCTTCTCCTCTCCTCCCTTCCTCTCTCTTCTCCCCACTTGAAATACAAGCAAACTTAGCCTCTTCTCTAGGTACTGAGTCTCCTCAACATAGGACTGCCACTAACAACGACTTTATCTGCCGACGACTACAACGATGGACCTGGTGCTGGCACTATCCTCCACCGGAGATGGCGACGGTGAAGGTAATGTTCACCTCTCTCCCTCCACCGAGTATGAGTCTGTTCTCCTCTCTCCCTCCCTCCCTCTCTCTCTCCTGGTTATGTCAACGGATCTGGTGTTGGCACCCAAATCCGATTATGTGATGGAGGTTGTTGTCGGCCGAGAGGTGATCCACTCTCTCTCCCTTCCTCTTTCTCTCTCTCTCGGGTTAACCGTCAATGGATCTGGTGCGCACAGATCTGACTCTAATAATGTCAGGTTGTGGTCGTCAACAAATTGGATATGAATCTGCTCCTTC
This sequence comes from Schoenoplectus tabernaemontani, assembly GCA_037127355.1. Lineage (NCBI taxonomy): Eukaryota > Viridiplantae > Streptophyta > Magnoliopsida > Poales > Cyperaceae > Schoenoplectus > Schoenoplectus tabernaemontani. Next base: position 11,311,437 of record CM073757.1, read on the forward strand.
CTTCTCTCCCACCCTCTCCCTCTCTTTCGGGTTATCTGTCGGTGAATCGGGATATGATACAGTGTTTGCTCCTGTGCGATGGGTTATCACTTATCAATGTGATGGTCCTATGTGGTCACTTGGGTGGTGTGGTGCGTCATGGCATATCAAGTCCATCCCAGCTGTTTTCTCCTCCTTTTGTCTACTCCAGTGCTAGGCAGCGGCGAGCTACAATGGGTTGCTGATCAACGGGTGGCACCAAGACTATATTCTTTTAATTTTCTTTTGTACGGCTAGCTTGTATTTCATTTCATTCCATTTCACTTTTTCTTTTTTTACTTTTCGTTTTCACTTTTTCTCTTTTTACTTTTCTTACTCCATCTGTAACTCTTTTTTAATTTGATCTAATGAAATTACATAATAGGCTTTTCGCCTACTACTTAAAAAAATATATATTTATAAATATTTTTTGTATTTATTCGTTAAGATTGTCAAAATAGCCATTGTCAAGTGACCCCTTCCCTATTCTAATACCCTTCCTCCAAAAAGTTTCTGAAAGAAATGTTAATACTCACCGATGCCAACCAGCATAACAAGCACAAAAACGGTGGCAGACATGACAGCTATTGATGTTGCATCCTTGGGGCCGCCGCTTGTCAGAATGTAGTGTAGGAAGTACCTAAAAACACAAAAAATAAACCAATCTAAGATGAAGATAATCTATTTTGAGCAAGAAAATAAATAGAGGAAAAACAATAAATTTATATACCCTGTCAAGCAAACTGTGTTAAGAACATGTGAAGAAGGTAGACCATATTCCATTGCATGTTGTTTTTCATCATTTGTAGCTGTCAGTCTCCTAATCAGAGGGGAGCTAGGCCGACGTGCTGATACTACATCCTACATATCAGAAAGAGACTCAAAATTAAACAAACAAAAAAAATGAATACTAAAACTAAGAAGACCATCTGAAATTATGTTCTCTGAGGAATTTAATTTACCTTGATACAATTACCAACGTAGTCACAGAAAGCCATTAACAAGGTCATTTGTCTAGCCAATCGACCATGCCCGCTCTATTGAAGAAAGGACATGAAATGCATTTAGTTCAAACTAAACAAAATAAGAGCATATTTTACAGAATTAGAATAGATTGGAAAGAAGGTATACCCAGAAGAGTATAGGGAGAAATCCAGTGTAAAATGGCACCGAGACAACACAAGATACTAGGGAGAAAAATGCATCGAAAAGTGGATGTTGCAATTTCTGCACAGGTTGAAGTCATAAGCACCGAAATGTTCCAAAATGAAGAACGGAATGCACACAGCAATTTCAACTACACTGGTAAATTGGCTATACCTGGATTCTTAGAATGAAAGGCGTATCAGCGAGCACCCGACGGGCGACCCATGGCTGAACTAGCGATCTAATTTGCTTCGTCAAATCAAACAAAGAGGAAGCCGCCACCCATCCGAGGATAGAAGAGAGCATCAATGCTTGCCACGACGAGAAATATGTTTCCATTTCTTTCTAAATCTTCCCAAATTACTAATGTTTCTAGCTTCCTCTGTGCTTTTCCAGGTCGAAATTAATAATCGTAATTACTGGTCAATCGAGAAAATGCATCAAGCTCGTATCATCCAAATTATTATTAGAAAGCTGATCAAATTCAATCTGTTCTTCGCTCGGAGAGAACTCTCTAAATTGCGCAAAACTGGATCTCTTCTACAAATTAAGCAAAATTTAAAGACCCCTTGGGTTTTCTCTATGAGAGTGAGAGAGCAAGAGGATCTCTAATCTATAAACTATAAAGGCTTGTGGGGTCGCTTGAGGGTTGAAATCAATGCGTTTGTTAGATTGGTGCAAAAATGAGAATTCGCTGAAATTTCTAATTCATGACTTCCCTTCCTTTGTTATTTTCTCTGCTTGTTCTTCGTCTTCTAAAGTCTACCGCTTGATTCACCTCAGGGTGGCTGATTAAACGCAGCAGCCCAACTTTCAGTGCTAGCTGTCATGCGCCTCCGATTTGAACTAAAATTCGTTTAAGGCGCTTGGGGTTCTCTTCTTTATTATCTATATAATTGTAAATCATGCAATTCTTTGAATAAACGTAGGATTTTGAATTTCAAATTTTGAGCATGCTGAATTTGTCGGCAATAATCATGAGAATGGAGGTTCGTTCTTCAGATCTCAGAATGAATAGCATAAAAAAATAATACGGAATTGTAGTATTAGAAAATGAATCAGAACGTCATTTTTATTTTTGGATATTTAATTACTTAATGCGGATGACGTAGACCAAAAATGATAGTTTGATTTTTAGTCTTTGGTTCTATTTCTATTTTCTAGTTATTACAGTTAGAGACATCATATAGTTAGAAGTCTTTGTGTTGATTATTGTGGTCTTAATTAGACGGTGGTCCATTTCAATCAACCAATAGAAGGATGTTTCCTAAAACGATGTGAGAAATTAAACTAGGGATTCAGGAATCCGCTGCCACAGGATCCTACCATGTTATAGTTGATATCAGGGTGGACCTAGATGAGATTAGAGGGGTTGAAAAATAAAATTTTTGAATTAAATTTTTACTAATTTGATTTTTTTTTAAGATTTAATTTGATCTTTTTGAATTGTTGTTTATTTTTATTGAGAAAAGAGATTTAATATCAAAGAAAATGAAAAAATTATGTAAAAGTTTCAAAATATAAAGTCCCATAGAGGAATATTTTTTTCATCAACTTAATTATTTATTATTTAGAGATTTATTTTGTTGTTATTTTTAATATGTAAAATAATATTACTTTGATAGTTTTTATTAGATAGAAATATATGATAAATTATTGATTTCTTTATTTAATACTTAATTAGTTAATGAATTTAAATCTAATAAACTATTATAATCCGAGTAATGATCACATAATCAAAATTTTATATTTGCCTCTCTAGTTAACACGTGGCATTACTTTCTATCCAACTAATTTGAGTTTATATAGTGTTGTTAGATTAGTTTCCATCTCAGCTAGCGGCAATTAAAACAGTCGGTTATTTCTCATGTAACAAAATTTGCCCAGGCCTTTTTTGTTTAACTCGAACAAATTGCTATATGATCAGCTCCAAAACCTCAGCAACCATTGAGATTAATCTACCTGCTTCAGTTGATTACAAGCTCAATCTTTTTGTTATTAAATGACCTTTCAAAGTGAGGAGTAAATTTCTCAATATTTAATCAATATATTAAATCAATAAACTACAAATATATTACATCTTTCATTCCTCATTTCTTCAGTTTTTCTTCCTGAACTAATAAAAAAGAGCAAATATTTTTCTCTTTTCCATATGGGTCGTATTTATAACAATGAGAAAAGAATCACAGGACAAAAAAGAAAAGAGAAACATATAGAAACATTCATAGATAAAAAAAATGTAATTAATCAGATTGATGTTTAACTATTACCTAAATATAATAGCATACAAATTATCAAACATAAAAAGGAATAATTACAAACATAAAGAAGTACTTGTATAAAATATTTGTGAACATCTTCGCTGAAAAGTGCTAAAGACTCATTTGTGAACAACTTCATAAAATACAATATATAAAAAAAATCTCAACTGATTTATATCTTCCAATATATATATTCTAAAGACTCATTGGGTATGTTGTCAGGCTTTTGCTTGAATTTTAATTTGTTAAATATTATGAGAAGAAGCTATGTTAAAACTTAAATTCATATCCAAACAAATTTCTGACATCTCTAGTTAAGTGGTTAAATAATAAAAGAATATACATTAGACTTGCTACAGAATATAATGTTAGAAATTGATTTGGTTTATAAAAAAATATTATCGAGACATCAATTGAACATAAAAAAGCATACTATATATAGATTTATTAATTCTGAAAGAAATAAATTTGAGATATCAAGAAATTGCAACAGGAAAATATATATATAAAAAAAAACTTAAAAGCAATTTGCTATTTGATTGTACTCAATATTTCGCGAGGAGGGAAAATATTTGCCTTTTATATTAGTTCAAAACATGAAGCCGAAGAGATAAGAAACGAATGAATGTGATACCTATGTAATATGTTGATTAAATAAATGAAAATTTGTTACTGGAAAAATTGTATTTACCTAAACCCACTGTCTTAATTGCCTCTAGAAGGAAGGATTCCGACGGAGAAAACTAAGCTAACGACACTTTACAATAAAAAAAAATAAAGTTACAATAATAATGAATCATATTTGGACTTCCTATTTTCTCATGTATATTCCTGCAAATATCGTGTCTCTGTTATGTACGTAGTCGTGATTACACTTTAATATAAACAATACAGTGCAAGATTTTTTTTTTGTCAAGACTGCTTGAAGCCAAATTCAGGAAAAAAAAATAATAAGCAACTTGTCATATTCTCAATTAATAAGCGGATGGCAAAAACCACAGCAAGAATCTACAGCAAGTAACCGTGATTTATGAATTATGACAGTTGCTAATTTGCAATTATGTAATATAAACAGCCAGGACAATTAATAAGTGGCTGAAAACAATTAAAGAGAGAAAAGGTCATCAGAAATCAAGTAAAAAATCAACTACCTGGTGTAAATTACACGTTAGCAAAAGCAACACGAGGTTACGTCGCGTCAGCAGAAGGCCGTTTTTGACCCGTTGGAAAGCGACAGGAGCAGCTAGGTGAAGAGATTAGAGAGGAAAATTATGAGTCTACAATTCTTTATACTCTACAATTAGATTATAAAAAAATATTACAAGTATTTTCTTTATATTTCTCAAAGTTGTCTTAAAAAAATAGAGTCGAGTTCTCTGTTTTTATTTAAATAAAGAATATGAATAATAAAAAATGTCGTGAGTCTATAACTCCTTATACTTTATTTTAATCAGCTTACGAGAAGGAAATGTTACGAGTATTCCTCCTTATACCTCTTGAAGTTGCATTGAATAAGCAGAGCCGAGTCATCTCTTCCCATTTGAATAAGGAATATGAATATTAGAGAAAAGTCATGAGTCTACGCTTTTATACTCTATATGAATCAACTTACGAGAAGAAAAATTTACAAATATTACTCCTTATACCTCTCAAAGTTGTGTTGGAAAAAGTAGAGTTGAGCTTTCTCTTCATCTCGAATGAATGAACAAAATGACATCATCTGCTCCAAAAGGCCCCCTCTCACTCTCAAAGCAGATGACATCATGTTCCACCATAATAGGACCTTGAATATATAACTACATACGATAAGTTCCGTAATCAATGTGGCACTAATAGAAATTTCGATAAAAAAATTGTATAGTTGTTAAACTTCCGACAAAATGGAATATCATCTGGTCTAGTAGAGCTTCCTTTCAGTTTATTATTACGCTACTGAACCAGATGATATCCCACTAGGACCTTATGAATCATTCCTTATATATACTCCTATATAAATTTTGCAGAAATTGTGAGACTAACAAATATTACCGGAACAACAACAACATTTAACTAACGAGTGACCCTATCAATGGCTAACATCCTTTATTCGTACTTATATTTATTACATAGACGTCCGCATAGTAACTCTTCTTTTTTTGTGTGTATTAAATTTTACGCCTTATTAATGAGTTAAAGTTCGTGCCCTATTAATCAGCACATTTAATGACGCTAAACATTCATCATGTCTGGCAAAATTACAAGTTGTCTGACAAAGATCATAAGACTCGATCGGCCGTGTGTTCCTTCTGATCTTTGTCAGGCAGCTCTCAAGAAAGGAAGGTTTGAGCGCACTTATATATTGCGTTGCTGGTATTTGTATTACCTTGTGGGACTAATGTGTTGATCAAAACAGTACTTTTAGTATAAATAGGTCTTATTTATATTAATTTTGTTACGTTCAGACCAAAAAAATTTTACGTGCAATGTGACCGAGATGACATCACTCATCTCATAGCGCGGATACCTTATATTTTTATAGGTGTTTATCTCACACTTTTCGATGTCACAGTATTTTCTTTTTTTCGACAAACAAATTACCGAATAGTTGTATCAACATAATGTCTCAAAGATAACTTCGCACATCTCTAGTTAGAGGTATATTACTGTGTTTGCTACAAATTGCAATATGACGTGAACAATAATGATACTTCAAATAATATTTTTACTAATAGTACTATATTAAGAATAAGGTGTTTTTAGTTCCCGCACATCCCGCAGCGTTTACAAAAATCATCATCAGGTACAATTATTGTTTATAATCTTTTGCGAGTCCGACTTCCTCCTCAGTTAGCATCTTCCCCTTCATTCTCGCAATCTTGTTGACCAAAGCATATTACATCATAGTGTCACACTTCAAAATAAATAAATAAGGTTAGGAGTGCTAAATCCCGCTATATACGTACGACGAGACGTGCGTACGAAAGGGTAAAAGAATAAAATAGTACAATCACAAAATAAATAAAATAATAATAAATATAAAAACACGATCATACAGTACAGAATGAACAAAAAAGTACAACGCCTGCATTGGCGAGGGATGGCTCCATCGGAATGAGCCGCAAACCTCTTTAAAAAAACCCTAAAATAAATAAATAAAAACCCGATGGATCCTATCAACTACCCGACTCACATGAAAATGAAGTGAAGCTCTCTGTCATCGCGGGACTATCCCTAGCACTCGCTCCAAGAAAATCCTAAACCTGAAATAGCTAGATCCCACAACCACTATGGAAACGTGAGTAATTTTAAAAATTACTCAGTACGGATTGAGATCCAGCCTTAAGATTTGATCTTCTTTTCTAGATTGGATCCAAAAATCGATACTGGTGTTTAAAATATAATATAATATTCATATATAAATGAAATAATATTTTTATGCACATTTTAAGAAGTTTGCCTAAATATTATGACATGAAATGATAAAGAAACCCAAAATAGAAAATTTGTGAAATAATATAATATAATATATATAATACGAGAAGGAAACACTCTTAATAGAAACCCAGTTTGTAATTTACCAGATCCATCCCAAGCGGGCACTACTAGGGCTCACACTTACTAACTCGGACCTTGCCTAAGCGGGCACTACCATGGCCCAACTTACTAACTTAAGACTTTATATTTATGCAGCGACAACAACGCACAAATGGTAATTCGGGTTCCGGGCGATATCACCCTAAGAGAGCGAACGACTATAAAGCACGTACTATGATCTACTGAATTAGTAATTTACCTTACAAAATAGAAGCAAACAAATATAGTATGTCTTCAGTTGCCATATCGTCAAAATGAGATAACTACCCGTGAATTTACAAATCGGAAATAAATTGGAGCCTACATTGTACCAACCAAGGGTCAGAGGACCACATCATGTAAAAGTATCAAAACAAAATATAAACGAATGAAGCCTACACTGTACCCACTTAGGCTAGCGAACCGCATCCCGACTTTCTCGGTACCAACCAGGGGCAAAAAGAGAAAGCCCTTCGGACAATATCAAGATCCTAAATAAGCCGGATAAATATAAAAATATAATATCACGAAGTAGATTCCAGTCTCGAATATGGCCGCCCACACTAAACACTGAAGGATATGGTATCCTAATCACTCAAATTTAGATTTAAAATTAAATCATATTAAGAATAATAAAAATATAGTATTGATCAAAAGAAAACACTTTGACATTATCGAACCCGCCAAATGATGAGATCGATGGATAATCCGACAGGCAAAGATGCACAACACATATACATATCGATGGGTCCCACGAGCCTATAGGTCACCTTACGTAAACCACAACGGTCTGGTTATGCAAGGCAATGATAAGCCTCAATTATATATTATATTCAATTAGGGTTTTATCTCAAAAACTATACATTTTATGTTAATTATTAAGAATTTATTCAGTTTTTATGTCGAATTCGAGATACTGCTGCATTTCTTATTATTTTACAGGTTATGGAATGTAAATAAGGATGTCAACATGAGAAATGATGCTTGGAACGAGATGGATCAAACCTACACGAAGAAATCAAGTGAAAAGCACTTCTGGACAAAAATTACGGACCAAAATTATCAAAATTGCGGACCGTAATAATGTGATTTACTCTCTGGTTCACTCTGTTAAGAAAGTGCAAAAATTGCGGACCGACATTTTAAAATGTCGGACCGTAATATTCGGGGCTGGAAGCGCGAACTTGCAGTTTTAAAGCGGTTTTCTCATTGGAATTAGGAGATTTTAACACCTCTTCGTCTCAGACATCTCTCAACTGACTGGAGAATAGATCCCAAGCAAGAAAGAAGAGGAAGAACACCATTGGAGAAGAATTTGAAAAAGGAGAACTAAAAAACCGGACGAGAAATCGTAGATCTTCTTGGTGTATTCTTTTCTTTACTCTTTTCTCATGTTTTGCTATTGTTTAAACATGAATCTTTGTGCAATATTTGTCATGATTTGTGGCTAGACACCCTTCTAGGGGTCTAGGTGTAAACTCGATAACTCGGATGGTATAATTTTACTCGTGTTTTGATCTTTTAGTTCTTGTTGTTTGTTATTGTTATTTTGTCTAAATTGAATGCTTAGTTTTAATCAACTGCATATTATCCTAGAAGTGAAAGCGGAAATCGAAAGGTGAAACTGAATCTTCTGACCCAAAACTGTGATTTAGGTCGTAGGTCAAGTACTTAATCGTGAAACTTATTACCTAAAGGAATACTGAGGAAACCAAAAACACATCGAGCAACCTCGAGAGAATTATCCGATCCGCCTCTCAGCACTCTCATGCATTTAATGCATGATTTAACTAGCTGACTTAAATAATAATTAGTCATAGTAATAATATTTTCTTAATAATTATAATATATAACTTGATTATTTAATTCTATCTAATCCTATCTCGGGACTATTTTCTGAGTCCTACTCCTATCATGTCTACATGTAATATGACATGATATGACATGATATGACATGCGAATGCGGGTAGGCCCAAAAATGCTGGTCAATTTACTTGATGTATATGACAGTTCAAATTTGGTCTCTAAACAATTTGGGTCAGAAAATACCGTAATTCAGATTTATTTTAAAAACATTTTTATTTTCGGTTTGGGTTCCTATTTCTGAAGAAGGAAAAGCAAATCTCGGAAAACATACCTAAGTGTTGGTGAGGATCGCGAAATCGCTCTACTCTAGAGGTGGTACGTTTGTCTCGAGACCGACGTCTGCGTACCCGGGGTCGGGATCAGCCTCGAACTCCGTGAGTGGATCCGAGTCGACTATATCACCTATTATTAATTTAAATTGAGTGTTTATTAATTTTACGTGATTTAATTCATATTTAACCATTAATTAAATTAATGTTTTAATTAACATCCGTTCAAGTTTTATCGTCTTTTCATTAAAAATTTCGGCAGCATTTCTACTATATTTAGGGGTGTTGAAAAATTTACTTAACACTTTTTATATATATTTTTATGGTGTTTTCCGTGTTAGTCATTTTTTATGGGTGTGTTATCAATTCTTCGGGATTTTATTGATTCATTTGATTAATTATGTTGAGAGTGTGGTCGGTCTCATTTTTATTTAATTCGAGTCCTAATTATAAAAACTGTCATTTTTACTTATTTATTAATTTTACTGTGTTTCTCATTTAGGTTATATTGTTTGATAATTCGAGATTATAATTTCTCATTTAGGTTATATTGTTTGATAATTCGAGATTAGAAATTATAGATATCAGAAAATGAAAGTTTACACATAAATCTAGATAAGTACAAATCCTTAATTAATTTTACTTACACAAGTTCGATTACATTGGGAAACAAATAAACAAGAAAAATTACAAACAAATAAATAAATAAAGAAAAATTAAGAAATTGATTAATATATATTATATATTATATATAATACTATATTCTAATATTCTTTTATTTATTTAAAAATAGAGAAATTGATTAATATATATTATTTAATATATATAATTATTTCTAAATATTATTTTTATTGTACTCTTAAATTATATAATTCACTTTATTATATAATATATTAATTTCAAAGTTAGAAAATAGTTTCAAAATAAAGGAAAAAAAGAAAAAGAAAAATAAAAGAAATTAATTTAATTAAAGAAAACGTTATTATTTTATTAATGTGTTGTTATTTTAATGTTCGGGATCATACGCTGACTATCGAATCAATTATGCCTATGCACTGATATCCCGTATTTAGGGGCAGTTAGAGAATTTAATAATTTTCTAATATTTAAGTTTACGTATTAGTCCATGGATATCGCCTAACATTTCGGGGCGCTTCCAATTTAATTAATTCACATTTTAATTTAACCACTTATTTCTTAGGACTTTTACTTATTGGGCCTATATTTATTTTCATTTAATCCTTAATTAAGTTTGAATTGAGTTAAGTCTGATTGGTCGGCCCAATAAGATTCTAATTGTTTCTTAAGTTCATAATAATTAGTTTTGGGCCTTGTTCTCTATTTACCAATCACATTCGGAGTTCCTTATCATTTCATTAAGCCCATTTAGTTCTAAATTTTAATCATATATTTTCATAAGCCTAAAATCAACCAGCCCACTATACTAGCAGTATCCATTTGACATAGCCTGAGAAGCTGAGAAGTAACAAAAAGAGCCAGAGAATAAGAAATGGCCTCATCGATGCAGCAAACTGGGTAGTGTAGACCAACAGATCGGAGGGGGGGGAATTAACACACATAAACCAGTAAATACAACAACAACCCAATGAATTTACCATAAACCATAATCAAGTCATCAAATCAGGCAAAGAAATGGGAGGATCAAGTCAGGTGTAGTATCTAGTAATTATTAGTAGGAAATATTCAACTCATAGTCATAGTCAAGTTCTATCCAAGTATCCCAAACATCAGATATGGCACAAGAGGGGGCAGTTCAACCAGAACCCAGAAACGACACAACAACCACAATACCAGCATAAAAACATTGCAGAGACGCAATTCAGCAAATAATTCAAATAACTTGCCTAGGTCTAAGGGTCAATCAAAAACACACCAGTCCACTATAACCCACAGATAGTCGGCATAAGCCAAATAAGGACAGCACCAACAACAACCAAGCAACTATCAACATACTCAACAAGGGGTCAGACTAGCCCTGCATCACTGGTACCTTGAGGTACCAGTGTACCAGGGTCCAAGCTTAGCAATACTCATACCTAGCAAACCCATAAAGCAAACCAGAACCAGCAAAAGGGACAGAGCCACAGTAAATCAAGCAACTAACCAAAAAAAAACTTACTAACAGCGCATACACACAAGCAAAAATTTAGGATTTTCACAAGGAAAAAAGGGTGTGTTAGGGTAAATGTGTTAATGTGTGTGGCAAGTTTTGTTTAGAAGTTAAATCAGATTGGTTGACTCATTATATGGTTTTATATTTTGTTAATTATTAGTTCTAAAATCCTTAGATCATTAGTACATTAGCTTTAAATTTTAATTAATCTATTTGTATAAATAATAAATTTTATTTAATTTATACTTATATGTGATAGCATGAATTTAGATTGTTGATTTGACTCTATTTATCAATCATAAGTACCTCTTAATTTATTTATCGATTTATTCATTCATTGCTATTTTTATTTGTGTTAAATCTTTTTTTAATTTAGGGTTAAATCATTTGAATTATTCATTTTAGTCGTTAAATATTAGCAAGTTATTTATATTTATTAATTTTCTTACCTATTTGTATTATGTTATTTTTACCTATCGATTTTAGAGTTAATATTATGTCGTAATTAGTTTTTGTACCATTCAATTTCTTTAAATTTTAAATTGATTGATTTAGCATTTATTTCAAATTTAAAGTTTGTCATTATTTATTCATTTATTTAATCATTATATGTATGTTCTCTTAATTGTTGGTTTGAGTCACTTGTTAATTTGTGTTAGATTAGTTTATTTATTGTTATTACCTAATTAAATTTCATGGTTTAACAAGAGTATGAAGTTATTTTGTTTGCAAGGATAAAGTAACATTTTTTACCTCCTCATCATCCCGACTAGTGAGGTTCCGCGACCACGACGCATTGCTCCATGTACGGACAATACCGATGGGCATGTATGTTAATAGCTCAGAGTTTTCCTCGATTGGATTACCCTCGATGTCCACTAATAAATCTTTCTCCTCGTCCCATCGGTAGTCCATTATACTCTTTGGTCTAGGTACTAGGGGGCAATGGTGCATACCTAAGCTGCTCGGGTAAGAAAGGGTAGGATTCCCTAAGTTCCCACAACACCCCATATAAATGATATTTCATAAGGTCCTGTATGGATACTTGAGCAGTATACTTGAAAACATGCTACTCAAGAACTTGGGGATCACTGAGGTCAACTGACCCTGCAGTTGGACCTCCTTTTCGTCGGCCTTCTTCAGCACCATATCCGTGAGTTTTAGTTCATGGCGTGCTGACGATTCCCACTTCTTTACAGTCGCGAGTTCTGCCTCAGCCCCACTTCTCGCTTTCTTGACTTCCTCGGTCTCCCTCTCAGAATCGAGTAGTTTTCTTTTTAGTACCTCAAGCTCGGCCTTGGTTTTCTCATCTTTTGTCTTGGCTATCTCGGAATTACAGCTCATAGGCCTGTACGGGTACTGTACACGGTCTGTATGAGTATTGTTCATGTTGCATAGCGGTTAATATTTTGACCATAATTTTTTCATTCAAACTCCGATTTGAGTGATCTAAGAACCGTTGGAAAGCTAAGAATAAGCTCAACAAAATTAGCACATCATCTTAGTCGTTCCATGATAGTACATGATCAGAATTGGATGTGATTTGCTGCTCATGATCCGTCTTGACTCTATTCGTATTCAAAATCTTCTTAGTTATGTTCGATTGCTCCATTTTGCTTGAAAGTGTGAAAAAAATGTGTTTATGTCTCAACTTCTCAACTCTTTATCGCATATTTTCCTGAAATATAAAAACTGACTAAGGCAGAATCAAATCCAACAAAATAGACATAAAATTTAATAAAATTAAACATGAGTTTAAAAATTAGGTCTTGATTTTAGATACAATAGGGGGGTCAAAATATAGATATGAATGTGCTACATCACGTTTCTTGCTCACTCTTATTCCAAATTGTATCTAATTCATTTCATTCTTTTTCTCCCGCATTAAACATCAAATATTAGACAATAAATTGATCTTTAAATCTAAATTAATGAAATTGAAATATTTTGATCAAGTTTTCTAAATTTAACTCTATAAAATTCTTAAATAATTTTATATCAATTTATCTTTTATCACCTACTAGTAACAAAATTGAACTAACCTTATGACCTATGCAAAAGCTTTAGTTTGCATTAGAGTCCCCTTCCCCTAGAGGTGGCAATCGGGTGGGTCGAGTCGGGTTCGGGTGGGTCGGGTCGAGTAAGTTTGACCAAAAATATTTGTCAGGTTACGGGTCGGGTTCAGGTCAATTCGGTCCAGGTCGGGTCAGGTTTCAGCTTGAATGCTATCAGTTTTTTTGGGTCTCTGGTCATTTCGGGTCGGGTTTCACGTTCCTATGAGCTTAGATCATTTCGGGCTTCGGGTCATTCGGGTCCGGGTCGGGTCGAGTTTTGGGTCATCTGATATCGGGGTAGTCTCGAGTTTCGAGTTATTTCGGGTCGGGTTCTTTTTTATAATATTTTATTTCGGGTTGGGTCGGGTTGGATTTCGGGTCGTTGGATTTTAAAACTTTTTTTCAGTTAATTTAATTAAAATACACAATAAAAGTAATAAAATTAAAAAAAAATCGTGCATGAAATAAATATACAATACATAATTGTAGTTCAATTGTATTTAAATCTTTTAAAATCGGGTCGGGTCGGGTTTCGAGTCGACTGATCTCGGGTTTTGGGTCGTTCGGGTTCGGGTCGGGTCAGATTTTGAGTCGTCTAATTTTGGGTTGTCTTGGGTTTCGGGTCGGCTCAAATTCGGATAGTCTGATCTTGGGTCATCTCGGGTTTCGGGTCGTCCGGGTTCGGATCGGGTCGGGTCTCGGACACTTTAATCTCGAATTATCTCGAGTTTTAAATCGTCTCGGATGGGATCGGGTCGTGTTCGGATCAATTTGATTTTTTGAAAAAATTAGATCGGATCGAGTTCGAATCCGAATAGATCGGATGAATTTTTCAAATCGGATCAGATTTTGCCACATCTACCTTCCCCCTACAGTCAGGCACCTCATCTAGAAGGTTTCATCCATGTCATCGAGTAATTCCCCATCTTCATGGCCCTCATATTCTTTCTTGTACTCCTCCATGTTAAAATAAACATCAATTAACTCATTTTCGTCTTCATTAGCCCTTTTCCTTTCCCTGAGATCTGACTAACAAAACTTTAAATCATAAACAATAGCTGGTATGGTTTTATTATTTCTCGTAGCGTCATAGATGGGGATGTTTTGCCAAAAATCGACTTGTAATATATAATACAAGTGTAGAACTACAACTACCCTGACTCCTGAGTCGAGTCTCTTCGCTGTTATTTCATTGCAATTTTGCACAGGTGTGAATAGATGTCTTCTATGAGGGTCCGTTTGGCAAATTAAGGAATAGATTTGGAAGAGTGGTAATTTTGAAAGAATGATAGAATAATATTTTTTTGGAAGAGTGATAGAAGAGTGATATTCTTAACTATTCAGAAGAGCGAAAATATCGTTTGACAGTTGTTACTCAGAATAGTTAAAATATGAATAATTATGATGCTAATAATAATGATGATGATGATGATGATAATAGTAAGATAATAATAATAATAAAATAATAAAAAATAATCATAATAAATAATAATATTATAATAGTAATATAATAAAAATATAAACGTAATCATAATATAGTAATATAATAATAAGAAATTATAATTATAATCATAATTATAATAATATAGTAATAATAAGTAATCATAATTTTAATAATATAATCATAATAATATAATAATAAAAATATAATCATAATCATAAAAATAATTATAAATAATTATAATTATAATTACATAATAATAAATTAATCATCACTATAATAAATATATAATAATATAATACAACATAATAAAATAATAATAAGTAATAATAATCATAATCATAATCATCATAATATAATAATATAATAATAAATAATCTTGATCATAATAATATAATAATAAAATAATTATATTTATATTCATAATATAATAATATAATATTAAAATTATATTTATAATAATAATAAATAATATAATAATACTAATTGTAACGATAATATAATAACAATAATGATAATAATAATTTAATAATAATAATATAATGATAATAATAATAATAAAATTAATATAATAATAAATTATAATCATAAATATAATATAATAATATAATAATACTAAATCTTAATCATAATCATAATATAATAATATAATATAATATAATATAATCAAACAATAATCGTTATTCCTACGAGAGCTAATCCGGTATTCCACCTATAAGTTGGTATACCGAATTAGCACTATTTCGCACTCTTCTATTTAGTCTAAAATTCGTTTGGCAAATTAATTCGTCGGAATAGCTATTCTATTCTAACTTTTTTCTATTCCATTGAGTGCCAAACACTCCCTGAGAGAAGGCCTGATAAAGCCCGTTACATATCCACAAACATCCCACCGCTCTCCTCTCTCTCTTTCTTTCTTTCTCTAATCAATAATTCGATCTCTTCTCCGTTCTCTCTACCTCCCGGCTCCCACACTCGTCTAGGGCTGTCAACGGATAAGATAAAGTACGGTGAAAATATTTTCATATCTATAGCAGTTAAAAAATTCGTATGAGAAATTCATGTCAAACAGTAAAAAGTGTCAACTATATATATATTTCTTGAATCTGATCGGCCACTTAATCTCAACATCTTATCCGTTATTTCCTGTATTCAGCACTACTCGATTTGAACTTTTGATCAACTCTCAATCAGATATGATTCAAAATCTGATTTATGATTGCAGAGAGATAGTAAAACTTGATCCTGACGAAGAAACATTCTTGGATCGGAATCAATCCTATCTGATTTTCTAAAAAAATTAAACTAACTCGACCTAATTTAAATCCAATATGATCTGAGATCAAATAACTTGTAATCCAATTGAAGTAAGGAAGGGCATGATGCAGGGACATTTAATTTTTTTTTTCAAATCATTATTTCATAACTAATATCTTGTCAATACGTTGCTACGGTGATGTCTTTTAAAAATATAAAAATTTATATATTTATGTGAAAAAAAAGAAAATAAAAATAAATATAATTTAGTACTTAATGTAAATTCTAATCATGAATATATAATTAAGAGAAAAGTTGACATTCAGAATTTAAAAAAAAATCATAAATTATGGCAATTTAAAAAAAAAGAAACAAAGTAGAGCAATTGTACTTCTAAATTATGTATCATTTCGTATAACAATTAAAATTGAGAGAAAATTATAACTTCAACACAAATGATCATAGAAATAATAACATTATTTGACGAATAACTCAATCCGATGATACTTACATGCTTAATAAGAAGTTGAGATACAAAAATGATTAAACTTTTAAACTTTTGAGCTCTACATCATGTATATTCTTTACAATTAACGTGTTTAAATCTCTTCATCTACTTTGATCAAATGATTCATATATATTTTTTTAATGTCTCCTCATTTAAAATAGATTAGTAAATATGCTTAAAGTAAATTCTATCTCTCAAACGAAATTTCCTTACAAGAAGTTGAGCAAAGAATGTTTTGCAATTATTCCCACATTTTATTTAATGAATGAATAATGTACCTTATAGTCTTTTGAATTTATATACAAGTCCTCCGCGGTGTACATTTTGACTTGTCCATTCCACATTTTTAATAATTGATATTTCGAATTTTAATTTTTTTTTTCAGGAACAAAAATCAGATACTTTCCATTAGATTGGCAAAAGAAATCTAGTACGAATAATAGCTCATTTGACCTGATTAACAAAGTACAATTTCAATTAATATGACTATATCAACACGGTATCCTTCTGGCATTTCTCTTTCATTTTGAAGTCTTAAACTTACTATTTTATTAAAGCAAGTTTGATGCAGAGGCCATCAGCGTTTGCATCGCGAGGTCAGCGGTCCATCTCCAACAGGCGAAGCGACGATGTCTCGGTCTATTTCCGCTGAAGAAAACACGGCGCTAAGGTGTTAGCGCCACTAGAGGTGACAGAGAAAAAGAGGAGAGGCGGCGCTGCCACCATGGTTTGGAGAAGAGAGAGAGGGATAGAAAGGCCATCAGCGATTGTGCTCTGTGAAAGAAAGAATGAAGAAAATTGACGCGATCTCACCTGTCAAATGTGATTAACGTATTAACAGTATCCAGGAGTGTTAATGGATAAGATTCCGGATCGGCTCAGGATTCAAATGGATCTACCTTGTGCATTTATATTCAATTAAAAATTCATATCTATTTAGATAGTGATGTTAGCTCGGATTCTATCAGATTTCAGATTTTATATTTAAACATTTAAAATAATAAAGTGTAGACAATTTATATTACAAAGTATTACTCAATATCAAATTGCTAATGTAACTAACTAACATAATAAATTTTTAAAAAAAATCATGCAATCTAATTGTTGTTGGGACTAATTACTAATCTAATTATTACAATTGTGATTATAAATATTGCCATAGAAAAAATCTTACCTTTTCCGTTTTCTCTTTCCAAATTTGGTTTTAGAAAGAATATTTTAATTTTACGAGGTATCTTGTATTTCCATATCTTATTCAAGTAATGTTACCACTATATCATATTACTTTTGCTAATAAAAACTTGAAAATGATTTTTTTAACGGATTCAAATTTAAACCATGCAAGATTCAAATGCAAATCCAACAAATAAAACGGATAATTTTTCATGATTCATATACAGATTCAACAAGCTATTGGATAAATGATGCATCCAATTCCGATTAAATTTTGAGATTTTGAACATCTATTGACACCCATAACAGTATCTAATATCTATTAAAGAATAGAAGTACAATACAAAATAAGTGAAATAATAAAATCGTTAACTGAAATATTAACTCATTTAACATAAATATTGAAGTCGATATCGACTATAATATTGATTTTGATATCTATATATCAAAATCTAATTATTCTCTGACGATAGGCAATGACAATCTTTCAAGTGTTTTATTTTTAACATTATCAACCAACTTATTCTATACTTGCCAAATTCTCAGCAGTTTGTTAATTCATTCAATAAACTGTTTATAATTTGCTTTGAGTTGATTGTTTTAGCTGGTCTCTGAGAACTCTTCTCAGCAGTTTATTTGAAGCAGTACGAGGGAACTCCGGGACAACCTTCACAAAGCTCACCTATACACAAAACAGAAAATTATAATTTTCCTTGACCAAACGGGATCTTGCATAGTTGCATCATGCTGCCAGTTTTGCACCTACATGTGTTCTATGAACATTTGGATTTGTGAAAACTGGCTGGTACTATGAATTTGGTAATTATAAGGCAGCAATGCTAACATCGGAGCAAAATAAATAAAATGATAAAATTTAATGAAATGAGTAGAAGACAGTCTGACATAGTTCATTTGCACCTTAAACAGAGGATTGAGATTAGTTTGAATGGCTTTCTGGAATTTCCTTTTTAGAAGATCAATATCATGTTGGGCTGATTTATCTTTCAATACAACCAAGATGACAAGCTGCTCGGGACCACCTGTCCTGGATTTGATGGTAACTGCAGCTGTTTCTAGAACATTACCATCAGCTCTATTGCATACCCTTTCTATCTCAACTGAGCTTGTCTGAGAATGAAACAAAATATTTTTACTGTGTAGAAAATAAAATTGGGTGGTATTCTTAAAAAAGGACATGTAAATGATGGGATCTATTTATCACCTTGATGCCACCAAGATTCATTGTATCATCAGCTCTTCCCTGCACAATGTAATAACCACCAACTGTTCTCTGAAGTACATCTCCATGTCTTCTTAGTTGCTGGCACCAGTACAAAATATTTTGTCAGAAGTCATTTTTTACAAGGAAATGCAGTAAGACAAAAGTATTCATTAAAATCTTATGCCACAAACATTTAAAGAAGTAATTTCATAAACAAAGAAAAGTAATTGCATAAGCATAGAAATGATTTTATGTTTCACTATTCGCCTGCTACTTCAAAAAAAAAAAAGATTGTGTTTCAGAACAAAGATAAAAATATGTTTTGCATGCAAAGTAGAACAACATTTATAGGCATAATAAGATAATTCATACCACTCCTTTAAAAATTGGCATTCCGTCAAAGTAAACTTTATAGTGATCAGCATTGAGTAACCGATTAGTGGCACCCAAGTATATGGGAACTAAGCCCATTTCTCCAACACATGGTTGATCATCAGGCTGCCAAAGAATCAAAAAGTTTCGTAAGCTTATGCGCACAACATGCAAGCAAACTAAATTAACAATGCAGTTTTTTCATAGAAGCCCTTAAAATAGTTTGAAGATTTTGTTGTTACCATGAAAATTAATGTTATTCACGTAAAAGCATTTCAGATTCAGAAACATTTTGCATACTACTACAATACATAAGAGAGCTTGTCTGCAAATTTCCTTCATTTTTTTCCTACTCAATAGCTTTCTTTTATGATTTTACCACTTTAATGTTTTCTTAGTTTAGGATACTTGCATATTTTGTGCAGCAGGTTTCTAAAAATTTCATGCTACATACACAAAACTAAGATTGAGGACTTCAAGACTTTCCTTGATTAAAAATAGAAGTCATATTTGCAGTGATGTTGGTTAATGTAATAGCTTCCAAGATCATTTGACGAATGCTGGTAGCAGTGCAAACTAGCAACTTACATAAGGATTTCCTTGTTCATCAAAAATGACCAGTCCAGTTGTCAAGGAAGGAGCGCTAAAGGCCCCAAATGCTTGAGGTTGCAACAGATTCCCTTGGATATAGGAGGATGCTAATTCAGTACCGCCACAACATTCTATAATTGGACTATACGAAGTACGTGAAGAAATCCAGAGATCATCATCTATATCAGAGGCCTCCCCTGTTGTAGCACATATCCTGGCAAAGGAGTTCATGAAAATTCTGAATATGCTCGAATTGTTGAAACAAATACCACATATGCATCAACAAATAACAGAAGCAAATATATTTTCGGATAAATGAAAAAGCCCATAATGAAACAGTTGAATAGCTTTCCAAACCTTATCTTGCTCCAATCAAGACCTTCCATGCAATTGCTGTTTTTCCATGTCTTCACTAAGCTTGGCACAGTCCCTAGAAAGGTCACGCCTGCATCCTGCATCATTTTTTTGAAACTTCTAATTATTAGCCGATAATTTTGTAGACTAGTTTTGTCCTGCTTCAGCACTTCAGGACCAATTACTGAACACCTTTTCAGAGTCAGGACAAAGGCAGTTCAAAACAGATAGAATAGAACATCTGTTTTTCTACGAGTGATTTTAAAGAAAAAGTAAAATAAAATTATCTAAATGGAGTAAACATAAAATGTAACTTTGGGCATCACATACCATCAGAAAAGAAACCCTTTAAATGCAAAAACTGAGGTTACTAAGTTCCGCGTACAAAAAGACCAAAAAAATCAATATAAAGGGAACTTTTAAGCACTTCAGTTCTTTCATGTAACAAACTAAAATTTAATAGCTCTAGAGTACCTGTACAAATTTTCCAAAGCCGCGGCCTAGAGGGGAACCATGGTAAAGAGCCAGAGTGCCACCCGTCAGCAAGCAAGAATAAAGGGTAATGGGTCCCATTACCCAACCCAAATTTGTTGGCCAACAAAGAACATCTCCTGGGCTAGCATCAGTATGTGCCCATGAATCACCCCCACATCTAACTGGAGAAAGTTGTGTCCATGGAATGGCTTTCGGGTCTCCTGCAATCAAATATACAATAAGCTGGTCAAGCTTAGCAAATGTATATCAACAAACCACATAATGAGTGCACATCATCAAGGACTATACTGGCTGATATACATATGCAAATGACTCATGCCTGAGATAATAGGTGCTTACATCAAAAGGAAAAGTGATAATAAAAGATGATTTATGCACCTGTTGTTCCCGAAGAAAAGAGTATGTTAGTCACACTTTCAGCATCCATATAAACAGCAGAATAACTATTTGATCTGTGCATAAGAACAAATGAGCTTATCAATGCGATAATTAGGATAATTTCAAATACTCTGGACGTTATATAATGAAGTCTAGGTTTGTTTGATTAACTTGAATAATTCATTCATCGGTAAATTAAATACATATACAGTTTATTTTTTATACTCTAGTCCCTATGACTACTTTATTCACACTTTTATCTAACTATTCTTACAATAACGATATAACATACACATAATGTCGTCGTTAAGTTTATCATTAATGAAATGTTGATCAATCTCTATATGTTTAGTTCTATCATGTTGTATTGGGTTGTTTGCTATGTTTATAGCTATTTTGTTGTCACAATACAATATGACGAGTTTATTTTCCAACAACTCTAACTCCAGTAGCAACCCTCCATTCACACCATAGGTCATGACTCGATACTCGACCTATGCTGTAGATCTTGCCACTACATTTTGTTTCTTGTTCCTCCAAGAAACTAGATCACCTCCCACGAATGCACAATAGCTAGAAGTGGACTTCTATCATCGAGACACCCAGCCCAATCAACATCGGTATGGACTTCGATCCTCATGTGCCCTTTTCTACTGAAGAGCATGTGTTTTCCAAGACAACCCTTGAGATACCTCAGGATACACAACCTCTTGATGTGGGACTCTAGGATCGTGCATGTACTTTCTCATCACACTCACATCATAGGTAATGTCGAGTCTAGTGTGAGCCAAATAAATTAGCTTGCCTACCAAGCGTTGATATTGTTCTTTCTCCACTTGATCGTCAATTCCTCCACTTAACTTGTAGTTGGGATCTATGGGTGTGTTGACAAGTCTACACCATAACATTCTCGTATCACTTAGTAGATCTACATACTTTTGTTGCGATAACCTACTCTCTTTTTGATCGAGCAACCTCAATGCCTAGGAAGTAGCGCAATTCATTTAGATCTTTCATTTCAAACTCCTTGGCTAGACTAGTCTTGAGCCTTTTCATCTCAACGGGATCATTACCTGTCAATACTATATCATCCACATACACAATCAGGATGCAAATATTCTCACCTTTCCTCTGGATGAACATAGTGTGATCGACATTGATTGGCTGATAACCAAGCTTTTTCATTGTCATGAAGAACCTATCAAACCATGCTCGTGGTGATTGCTTCAATCCATATAAAGAACGCTTTAGACGACACATTTTGTCCTTTAGCTGTTCATTTTCAAAACCGAGTGGGATCTCCATATACACATTTTTTAGGTCCCATGAAGAAAGAAATTCTTCACTTCTAGCTGACATAAGTCTCATTCGAAGTTCACTGCACATAAAATCAGTGTTCGGATAGTATTAATTTTCACAACTAGAGCAAAGGTCTCTTCATAATCCATGTTATATGTTTGTGTATAGCTCTTAACCATCAATCTTGCCTTGAATTTGTCCACATTTCCTTCGAAGGTATGTTTTACTAAGTATCCCACTTACATCCTACAATGTTTTTTCCGGATGGTAGTAGTCTGTACCAGGTTCCCAGTAAGGTCATAGGCAATAAGGCCGCCCTCTTTTAGTTGTAGAAGGGCAGAGCTGCAGGAAAAAAAATGGTGAAAAATCTATCTCGGGACCTTATTCCACGTGTCATTCTTGACTAATGCTCTCATTTCGTCGAACATAGCCTTATCCCACTTCGAGTCCTACATTGTTTCTCTCCACTCACATGGAGCAGAATTAGAATGTAAAGAGGTAACAAATGCTTTGTATGCAGGTGATAATGTTTCAAATGAAAGATAATGAGAAATATGATGAGATGTTGAGGCACCTTTCTTTTGTTCTAACACAGCCAACTGAACTCCTTTGCGTACAGCAATAGAAAGATCGAAATAAGAGAGAAGAGGAATACATGAGGGTATCTCTTAAGTTACCTGGAGCTTGTGATGTGGGAGAGTCGTCGATAGATACGAATAATTAGTATTGATCTTGAAGAGGCAGCTGCTCAACATTCTCATGACGAAGTGTACACTTTATGGATCTGCCTGGTTGGAGATGGTAGGTTCTGAATTCCAATCCTCTCTCGAATCCAAACTTGTACTTGGGCTCACATCCATAATATCACTCAAGTCCATAGTATCCTATACCGTTGTCCGATACCTATGCTCCCCCTCTCAGCCAACCCTGTCCGAGGGAAGATTGACCACCACTTCAAGAGTATCCTGGAATATCATGGTAGATGCATTTGACTGTGCATTCGAGGGTACAAAGTAGGGTTCTGTTTCTCTAAATGTCACATCCAAGCTCTCAAACATCATTTTCTTCACGGGATTATAACATTTATACCCCTTCTTTCCACTTGAATACCCAACAAACACACATTTGTGAGACTTTGCATCTAGTTTATTGGTACCCGGACTTGTGTTATGTATAAAACACACACCCAAACTTCATGAGAGACACCTTAAATGACATAGTACCTATGAGCATCTCAATCGGTGTATTGAAGTCCACCGCCCTCAACGACATTATGTTGATTAGACATGTGACAGTCTGTGTTGCTTCTCCCCCACGATACTTTGAAACATTCATGGCAAAAAGAAGACATTATCACCTCAAAAATGTGTTTGTTTTTCTTTTCTGCAACACCATTCCATTCAGGTGTATTCACACATGTAGTTTGATGTACAATACCATTAACTCGTAAGAAGTTCTGCATTGCCCTGTTGGTGTATTATGTGCCATTATCTGAGCGTAACACCTTAATTTTTTTTTCAAATTGTGTTTGCACCATTTTGTGAAACCCTCGAAACACTCAAGAACTTCATCTTTACTCTTCAATAAGTACAACCAAGTCATCCGGCTATGGCAATTAATAAAAGTAACAAACCACCTTGAACCAGAAGGAGAGGCAACCCTTGAGGGCCCTCAAACATCAGAATGAACAATAACAAAATAAGAAGAACTTCTATTACCAAAAGAGGGATACATTGTTCTTGTGTATTTAGCAAACTCACACGCATCACATACTAATTTAGTGTTGCTACACCTAAAGTACAACTTGGGGTACACCTTTCAAGTATAGTAAATGGTATATGACCTAAACGACAATGCAACAAAAAATAACTCCAATTTTGGAGTTTCTGCCAAGCAAGCTCTTTGTTTCATGTTTTTCTCTCCTTACTTGAGTCGGTACAAGCCTTCACTCCTCTTCCCAATACCAATTACCCTTCATGTTTTCAGCTCCTGCAACACAACATGAGTAGGAGACAATGAAACCACATAGTTATAATCATCTACCAATTGACTGACTGACAAGAGGTTGTTGGTGAAGTTACAAACATGTAAAACTGATGACAATTGAAGTTCAAAAGTACATGTTATATCCCAACTTCTGCTATTGGACATAACGAGCCATTGGTTGTTTGCACTTCGTCTCTTCCAGACATAGGTTTATAGATTTTGAACATTGTGGAGTAAGAAGTCATGTGTTTAGATGCCCCATAATCTACAATTCAGGACTTATCAAGGCTAGACTCGACTATTAGGGCTTTCATAATAGTGCAACCGGCTTAATCAGAGTAGTAAGAAAAGAAGAAAGATTGTAATCATCAGCCCCTGATGAGGAAGCAACTGATATAGTGGCACTAGCCGGAGTGATGGACAAAAAAGTCTGCGTGCAAGCTGAGTCATCAGCTGGGTCAGCATGTCATCGAAGCATGAACCCGACTGACTAGCTATGTCTTTGCACGTACGTGTCTTCTTGTATCCCGATCCATCGCTCCCCGATCCACGACTCTCTCGCTTCAAGCTTCGCCACAACCACCATTACGACCTCAATCTCTGGTTGGTCTTCCGTATAGGTCCCAACAAGTCTCTCTAGTGTGGTTCTTTCTAGGGTTAATCTTTTGACAGATCACTGAACTTCGATGTTTATTCATATTTGGTCACTGAACTTCTATTTATCCATTTTTAATCATTAAACTTCGATGTTTATCCATATTTGATCACTCCCATTAGTTTTTCATTCAAAAATAATTAAAAAACTAATAAAAAAATAAATATAATTTCATTTCATTTATCTATTTTTCATTTCGATTAGTTTTGACAATAAATATAATTTCATTTCAATAATTTTTGAATAAAAAAAATAATGGGAGTGACCAAATATGAATAAACATCAAAATTCAGTGACTAAAAATGAATAAATGAAAGTTTAGTGACTAAATAAAGATAAACATCGAAATTTAATGACCTATCAGAAGATTAACCCTTCTTTCTATGGCAGTAATCACACACTTTGTGAGACGAGGTTGTATGTGGTTGACTCAACATAGCTGACCCCTCTTGCACTGGCACAAATGTCATTGTCTTTCTCCTGCTTTCCTCTTGAACCACTACTGTATATATATCACGAAAAGCCGATAGTGGATCCCTCTACCAGAGACTCTGACGAATCTGCTCAAACTCAGAGTTAAAGCCAGCTAGGAAACGAAAGGTCCTTTTCTCTAATCAGTTTTTGAAAGCAAATGCATATCGTGCATGTCATAGCCAAAGGGTTAAAGAAGTCCATATGTTCCCACATATTATTTAACTTTGAGAAAAACTCAGTCATATTTTGTTTTTTTTACCAAACAATCTGACTTTGTCTGAAGACGATAGACTTGTCCATGGATCCATTTTGAAGAATACATCTCTGCTGCTCGATCCCACACTTATAGGGCAGTGTCTAATATTATGAATTGATTTTGTAGCTTCACTTTTCATCGAGTTGATAAGCTATGACATAACTTATCCATCATATGCCTCCCATTTCTGGAGCTCAGCTATTTTTTTTTGCGATTACTCTTGGTTTCTTCATTGTAACATAACATAACCTAAGTTAATCTCTGACCTCTCAAATACATGAGTATCTATCTTGACCACAGTAGATAATTTTCAGTCCCATTCAATCTTACTGAGATGATTTGAAAGAGTTTTTATCTTCTACGATTTCCTCTTTTTAAACAACTAAAGAAAATTTTCTACGGTCCGAAGAAATAATAACTTTTCTAACAGAGCTTCTTTTGCGGTTCGAAGAGCTTCTTTGCGGTCCAAAGGAAGATGGATAAATTTCTTTCACTTCAACTCACGATTCACTCACAGGAGTCTCATGATATCTGACTGAGCTATCCCCGTTACACACGCAAGAGGGAGAGCGATCACAGCTTGCGAGATACACACGCTGAGATGCTCGCACGCTTGCGATGCACGCGAGCAGAGAGACTTGTGACAGAGAACTCGAGTTGGCGAGAAGAAACTGGCGACACCAACGATCAGGCGATCAAGCCAGTGTACCTCACGACACGCAAGAGGAGGGACACAAGCGACAAGAACGCCCCGCGACACACGCAACAGGAACGCCCCACGACACACGCGATTAGGCGACGCACGCTCTGTGAAGAAGACTAGGCACGACTCGCACCAAGGAAACCTAGCTCGCGATGGCAGCACGGCGAAACAACTTCAGGAGTAGTGAGTTTTGTCTCCCGCTCTGATACCATAAAGAAGTCTAGGTTTATTTGATTAACTTGAATAATTCATTCATCGGTAAATTAAATACATACACAGTTTATTTTCTACACTATGGTCCCTATAACTATATTCACACTTTTATCTAACTACCCTTACAATAACGATATAACATTCAACATTATATATCATTATTTATTTTAAATAATGAATAATAATGAAACAGATAAGCTTATCAATGTCATAGGGTAATTTCAAATGCTCTGGGCGGTTATATATTATTATTTATTTAGAATAGCATATAATAATAAGCTCATAAAATGGCATATTGTAAAAATACAAAAGGGTTAACTACCTTCTGAGACTTGATGTGCGAGAAATGAAATCATTCCAAGACAAGTCATTGGTCCTCAATTTCACGCCTAAATTTGTTTCAGCGGCCGGAATGACAATAGTTTTACACGTGGTTCCTTCGACAACACGACTATAGAAGACAAAAATTAAATAAGTTATAAAGTGACAGATACAAACGAGGCTTCGTACATATAATCAAAACCAACTTTGCACCTTTTCCAAGATACTGGTACAGTAAGTTGACACTGTTGTTCTTTTTATGAATATCAAGTGGATAGCTTTTATGGATTCTTCTAAAAAATAATATATAAACTACATTAAAGCAGTTATTTTACCTGTAAAGAGGAAACTTTCTCCCTCCTCTGATTATGAAGTCCTATAAATGCAAAAATACAGTGCAATGGAAAATTGTCCCTTAAGTTAAATAAAGCAACGCAACTTTGTCAATATGCACAAACAAATTCCAAACCTGTATTTTGAGCAAAAAATCATACTAAAGGTACCACTAATTTAAATATTCATTTCTAAAATTAGTCACAGTGTAGTCCGAAATTAAGCCTATATTTAAGGACTTCACTGTTGCTTCAATAATCTTCACTTTTCCCACAACTGAAGACTGTACATAGCCCGTATATAATCCTCAATTGTATTCATAGACAAAGATAAAACAAAAATAAATGATGATTGAAATTCATAACTGGGTATAAATTAACAGAATTATGTCCAAAATAAGTTAAACATGAGTAGTAAAGTTCTCACCTGTGTAAATATTGCCGTTGCTTTAGACACTTTCATGCGAGTCCCAATCTCCTTAGCGACAAAGCTATCAGCTATTGATACAACTATTCGGCCTGAAAGAATGATGGCCAAGTATATAATGACAGCTTTGTATGTCATTGGCATATCTATTGCAATTGCATCTCCTTTGTTAAACAATGTGTCAAGTGCATTTGCGACCGTCCTATGAATTCAGAATGGTTAGACTCACAAGAAACAGTTGCAAAAATGTTGATTTCCATAGCAAAGTAGAGACCCAGGAGTTATATTGTTACTTACATCACCTGCTCACGGAGTTCCTTGACTGACACATAATTGATAGGCAAATCATCAAAACCCTCATCCCTCCATATGATAGCTACACTGTTATCTGTTTTGTTCTGAAATGGCACTGGATAGAGACAACACTCAGCAATATTTAAAACTGCACCAGGGAACCATGATCCTCCTTGCTTGGACTTGTCTGATCGATCCAATATGCATTTTGGGGGGTGTTGGAATTTGACAGAGAGCTCCTTCATCATAATAGACCAGTAAATCTGTGAATCATAAATTAATAAATGCATTAAAAAATGTTTTTTTTTCCAAGAACTTAGTACTTGGTTAAATGGGCTTTTGATTAGGATTAACCTCTGGATGCTGAACAGTGAATTTATGGAATAGATTGAAACTTGTAATTGGATCTTTATAAGATGATCCAAGAAGTTTTGGTCCATGAGCTTGCATGAGTCTTCCAAGATTTGTATTTTTACATCCTTGCCTGTTGGGAACAAAAGAATCCACTTTTCAAAAGAAAGAAACATTGAATTTTGAAACCTTTCCCAGTTCAGGACAAAATAATCAAAGTATATAAACAACGTTGAGGTTTCAGATATGAAAGTTACATGTAGTAGTGGCAATTGGTTGAACTGACCGGTAAATATGGGGAGGTCTAATACAGAAATTAAGAAGAGAGGGGCTAACATTTGCTTGGACCATTTTCATCCCATAAATGCCCCCCCCCCCCCACACACACACAAAAAAAAAAAAAGAGTGTGCCATGTAGCCCCACATTTTTGTTCATATAGGTCAATCCTGCACAAATCCTACAAGGTCCATAGTTGGATTTGGGGGTAAAATCCCCCGCGTACAAGAACCATTTCTATAAATTAGAAGAAAGCTTGCGACGGTTGGGTGTAAAAAGTATCCCACCATGGGACCCCAAAAAAAAAAAAAAAAACCGCACAAACACAACAGAGAATAGGCACGGAAGCACTCCTCTCTTATCTCTTCTAAGGCTGGCAAAAAAACTCATGGCTCGTGCTTGCTCGGGATCGACTCGTTATTGACTCGCTCGCTAATGAACCGAGCCGGTTCGTTAAGCTCGTTAAGTTAATGAGCTAAACTTGAGTTTAGATCAGCTCGTTAGACTCGTTTAGCTCATTAAATTATTAATATTTATTAAGCTAATGAGCCGAACACGAGCTTGGCCCAACTCGGCTCGCATTTACCGCCCTAATCTCTCATAATTTCAAAGTTAGCATCTCGATCATGTGCTCAGAATAATTGGATAGACAGTCAGAGAAGAATTGAATTGACACATATAGACATGCTTACTCCAGCTCCGACTAATGAGTAATGACAACAAACTCGTTTTGTAGATGTACTGATCACAGGGAGGGGAGAGACAGATAGAGAAGCTTACAGAGAGGGAAACCAATAAGGCGGGGGGCCACGAGAGGCGACATCCCAGCGAGCATAAACGGAAAAGTAGACAAGCTGATGGAGAGCATGAGGATACTCCGGCAAAAGCAGCGGCATCACTGCTTGCCAGATCGCCGCCTCCGCCCCTTCCCTGGGCTTCCGAGCCACTGCTCGATGGAGCGAGGCGACAAACGCCTGAGCCTCCTTGCTCGGCAAGCCGGCAGCTGCCACATCTTCTGGCACTATTTCCCAGACGCTCCCCTTCACTCTCGCCATTGTTACCGCTTGATCAACTTGGCGAGTGGCTTTGGTGAAACGGAGGTTGGTAGCGATACAAACAGAGAAAGTGAATGAGGTAAGTAGGTGGAGGCAAAGAAGGACCGGTGGCGTTGCGAATTTCAAAGTTAGGATAGATTGCGGGTTTGTTTTGGCCTTGACTGGCTCATTATTTGTCTCTCTTTCCGATGTTTTTGGTGGAGGATTAGAAAAGATTTAATAAAAAAAAATACAGCGGGGCTCTAATCAGTGAGGGAAGGATTAGTTTAACAATAATATTTTTGGGGTTAGTAATTAAGAATAGTGTAAAGTTAGTGATATTTCGGAAATATGAGAATTGAGATAATAGTTATTATTTTAGTTTAGTGAAATATTATTTGAATGGGTTAGTGAAATTTTTATTGGATTAGTAAATAAGAACAGTACTAAACTAAATTTTCATTGAGTTAACAGAATAACAGTTAACTTCCACTGTTTTGAATAATAATTTTATATTTAGATAGCACTTCAAATAACTGCTATTTTCAGATTAACACTAACTCAGTGCCAACCAAGCACACTAGAGTGTCCTCAAAAGTATTCCCAAGATTGTTTGGACACTCTTTCTAGACTGTCCCAAAAATTTGCACTTCTAATTTCTGAGGATTTTTTTGCTAATTTACACCCAGTGGAACCACCAATCATCCAAAATGGGATCTCTGTGTCTTAGAGAGATTATACTTCTAAATTTTTAGATATTATTTACTTATGAGATCCTTTGTCTTAGAGATTGTACCCGTGAATTTTTGAGGATTTTTTGCTTGAGGAGGATTCAATGATCATGTACATTGAGTTCAGTATGTCTATTTATTTATTTATACATGAATTTATGCAGTTTGTTTATTATATTCTATATTATCTTAATTATATATATATATATATAATTATAAAATTTAACTTAATTTAACTGCCAATTTGTACAGCCGAAGGAAGTGTCAATGTACCAAATCGTCACAGGCAAACATTTTGTTAGCATCAGAAAGCTGACAAAATCAGATTAATAACAAAATGAACCGATGGAAGCTATCAATGACTCGATTGAAGCTGACAAGTTGCAAACTTGCAATGGAGCCTGCAAGTAGGGCTGTCAACGAATTCTGTTTCGACCTCGTTTCATTTCATTTCGTGGTAACGAAACGGTTAACGAAATGAATTTCTGTTTCATTTTATTAAACGAAACGGTTAACGAAATTATTTTCTATTTCGCGCAAAGAAAGAAACGGTATTTTTCATTTCGTTAAGAGTATTTCAGTGTAAAATACACGAAATTTCATGTTTCGTTCCATTTCGTGATAAACGAAATGGTTAACGAAATAATTTTTTATTTTATTTATTAAACGAAACGGTTAACGAAACTGTTTTCTATTTCGTTTATTAAACGAAACGGTTAACGAAACGGCACTGTTTCATCACCGTTTCAGTCGTTTGACAGCCCTACCCGCAAGTGATTGAAACCGTCACTCGTGCATCACTATTCACTGGAGTCATCACTGGTTCCCTGTCCAGCGCTACTCTTTTGTTTGCCAGCGCTGCCCTTGAATGTTACAACTTTTGAAAATCACTATACTTCATAGTTAAAAGACCTATGAGCGACTTACTGAATAATCATATGCTTTGCCAAGATTATAATTTATAAAAAAAATTGTAATTATTTTACAAGTATATATATATATTAAATAAATGCTGCTACGACGGGTATACATTAAATAAAGTTCTTTTTATTAATTATATAAAAATATATAGTTTAGATATATAAATAATCTAAATGGATGCGGATAATCAAATATGTTGACCATGACAACACTTACTCAAAATATATAAAATACGAAAAAATGGAAAAAAAATGTACAAATGTTAATTTTCATTGTGGATAAATAACACTTACTCAAAATATATAAAATATAAAAAATGGCAAAAAGAATGTACAAATGTCAATTTTTTAAGGGTGTGTTTGGATGGCACGAGAATAGCAGAATAGCAGAATAGCTGTTGTTCTCAGAATAGGAATAGTAACGGTGCAACCAAACGCAAAAATCTGTTTGTTCGGACGTGAGAATAGTCATTGTTCTGCTATTCCGAGGGGGAGATGAAATAGTTGTTGTTATTCTCAATTCTCCATTACTATTCCAAACAAACAATCCAAACAACATTCCTACTATTCGGAATAACATCACTTTTTTACTATCCTCGCGCTAACCGAAAAATCACTATTTTTTCACTATCCTCACTTACTATTCTCAATTTCTCTATTCTTTGCACGATCCAAATATATCCTTAGATGGATTGATTGCGAATGAAAGATTGTAAGTTAGATATCATGTGGTGTTCCATTGAACGTCGTTAAATATAAACCATTGCAAATTTCATATTATTTGATTAACAATAAAAATTAAACAAACTTTCACCATTTTCCATTTGCATGATAAGTATGAAGTATATTCGTTTGGCAAATCAAGGAATACACTTGGAAGAGTAGTAATTTTGGAAGAGTGAAAGAATGGTGTCATTTTGAAATAGTGGTAGAAGAATGATATTATTGACTATTAGGAAGAACAAATTCAATATTATTTGGCAATTGCTAATCAGAATAGTTAATATATGAATAATTACGATACTAACAATGATGATGATAATAATAATATAATAATTATGATATAATAATAATAAAATCATAATCATAATCATAATATAATCATATAATCATAATATAATAATATAATACAACATAATAAAATAATAATCATAATTATAATCATAAACATGATATTAATAATAAATAATAATAATCATAATAATAATATAATAATACTAACAATGATGATAATATAAAAATAATAATCATAATCATAATATAATAATTATTGTACTTAATAATTTCTTTTATTTTATTATTATGCAAAATATATTTGAATTTAATAAATTTTTTAAAGATATTTGTAGGATCTCATGAAAAACTCTAAGGAATACAAGTATCAGTGATCAAAACTTATGGAACAGCTTCCTTGAAGACAAAGGATCATAAACAATATAATAATATAATTCAAAATTAGGGTTTATGCCGCAGTAAACTGTTATAATGGTTCCTCAACTATTATAACGTTTCATGATTCCACACTCAATATTCTTTAAATTTTCTGGAGGCGGAAACTACATTGAGTTAACAGAGTGTATCGTTATGTAACAATACATATGAAGCGTTATCGCTTCATAATGTTATAACGGTCTCATAAATCATTATAATATCTCTGATGAACAAGACCTTGTCAGTGGTTAGTCAGACCGTTATAAATGACTTGTGAAACGTTCAATGGTTCCTCCTATCGTATAACGGTTCAAGCCAAATATTTCTGAATCGTTATAATGATATCTGACAAGGGTATTCTTGTATTATACAAGAAAATGTTATAACATCTCCCGAACTCCATTAACATCCCGCTTCTTCTTTATTTTCAGCACTTGCATCTTGTGTTCTTCACATTCTATATTTCTACTAAGCTGCATTTCTTATTAAACATTATTTTACATCAATTTCTTATTTTAGCAATTGATATTTAGTCGAATTCTCTTTGCATATTTCCATCACATTTGCATTAAGTATTTGACTTTTTAAGTTGAATTCTCTTTGTTTGATCATTCTTTTTTAATTCTTTTTAAGTCAATTGTTGTATAAAACATATAGGACATTAAGTAATCACCAAATCGGTTCATTTGAATTGTTTTAACTTGTGTAAACCTTGATCTTTGATAAATACCATCTCATAGTACCTAAAATTATCAATAATAATATATTCATAAGCATAATAATAATAATATAATAATACTAAATAATATAATAATAATAAATAATAATCATAATAATAATATGATAATAAATTATAATCATAATCATAATTATAATATAATAATATAATATAACATAATCAAATAATAATCGCTATTTCGAAGAGAGCTAAAGCAACATACCACATATAGCTTGGTATATCAGATTAGCACTCTTCCGCACTCTTCTACTTAATTAAAATTCATTTGGCAAATTAATTCATCGAATAGCAATGATATTCTTACTTTTTGCTATTCCATGGAGTACAAAACAATACATTTTATTTGTTGGATTTGAAAATTATAAGTCTCCATTTTTTAAATATTATATAGCTTCGATTTGGATTAATAATAATAAAATTATAATCATTGTTTGGAATTATAGAAACTTTTCCATGATTCTGTAGTTAGATTTGGAGAAAGAAAATTGATAACAGTCCTAGGATTTTGTCTCTAAGAAAATCTCCACCATTTGACAACAAACCACTGAATGGTGTTAGTAAAGGTGTGCAAACGGATCAGTTTAATTGGTTTGAACAAAACCATTAAAATTTAGTCTATTTGGTTCATTTTTCAGTTCAAAATTTTCAATTCGGATGAAAAATTTAGCTAATTCAATTTTTATTCTTTGGTTTGGTTTATATTTTTCTAGATCGGATAAACTCAATAAAATGAATAGTCCCAAATTTATGAAATAAATATATTTTACTTATATAAATAAGGATCATATAAAACATAATCTGGATATATTTGTTTCTCTTACTTATTTATTTTTTAAACTATGTATTTCTTCTACCAATTTTTATAACTATTCATATTTTTCATTTCTCTTCAAGTAATATAATTTTAGTTTAACCGAGTAAGCCTATAAAATTTTGATTTTTTTTTTCAGTTTTTGGTTTATTCGATTGATATTTTTATAAGTTAGATTCAATTCATAATTTGACAAACCAAAAAAACTTCTGATGCATCTAATTATTTCGGTTTGAACCGAACCAGACAATTGCAAACCCCTAGGCATCGAGGCACATATTGATCCTCTCAAAGTGTCTAGTTCAAAATGTCCAGTTCTTCAATGCTATTTATATCACTAATTATTTATTAATCAAATTATTAATAATAAGAATAAAAAAAATCAGAATTTGAATACTAAGAATGACAATGCACTATTGGGAGTGAATTTTTTTTTTACCAAAAAAGGAACCACACTAGTGGAAGTGACACACTCCCATTGTTAGTCAACCAATTGCATTTGAATACTTATTGAAACTTTTGAATCTGTGTTAAAAAAGAAAGATATCACTGAGAGTGACGTCTTTACACAAATATGCTAGTTGAACTGGCGCATTTGTAAAGCGTCACTGTTAATGACGCATTACCATTCTTAGTACTAATTTTTCTTTATTTTAATAATTCGATTAATTAGATTATTAAATAAAAAACAATGTATTTGTAGCAATCAAATAAATTATTTAAAGCTTCAAGAATAATTATTTATATTTATTATACAACGGTCCATCATTTAGTCATTTATAATGGATACAGTTTTTATTTATACTTGACAATAGTTTCCAGCCTGACAGATTTTCATTCTTAAAAATATATACCCAAACTATTAACCATGCATCATTAGTCAAATAGCAAGCACTTTCAAAATTGATCATGTATGTGATTTGCTAGTTTCCCAGTTTTAAACTCTTTATAGTAATTGTAAATATTATTATAATAATGGTTATAGCTACTATATCAGTCTTTTCTGAAACTGAAAAAAAAACTCGACCGTTATGCGGATTTTTTTTTTAATTTTAAAAATAATTGCATATAACACTAATTTTATTGTAAATACTTTATGTCTAATAATACTCTTAAATTTTTACAGATGGTTTATAATATATATTTTTCTTTCCTGAGTAAATTTGTACGATTGATATTTTTTTACAAAATAACTTAATAATAATTGTTATTTAACTTATTTGATATATAATTTATTTTAGGTCATTTATTAGTGTATGGTAAAAATTGATAAATAAAAAATAAAAAAAATTGGCCAAAACATTTTGTCATTGATTCTTTAATGTTTTTAAATCTTGACTGTTGTTTAAGAGGGATAAATTTTGACTTTGTGTGAGCGCGCCTTCAGCAATATATTTATTTGTATCATAAAATTTAAAAGCAGGGGTTTGGATGCCAAGTTTCTCGGGCCGATTTGTACAAGGGTCAGATTTGCTTGGGCCGTCTGACTGGGCCCGTCTCTTTTGACATTTTATCACTTTTCACTTGTCGAACAACAAAAAAGGAAAGAAAAATAGAAATAAAACCCTAAACCCTGGCGACTGAGAGCCGTCGCGTCCTCAAGCCTTGCTGCTTCACCAAAGAAGAGGAGATAATTGAAATAGAAGTCTAAACACAGGACGAAGAACCTCGCGCTGTCCCTGCTAAATTGATTCCCCTCTGCCACTGCATAACCTTTCCAAATCCACTGTTTGAAGGTGGTTTCAATTTCGTCTAGCACGCCATAATGGTCCCTGGAATTGAGAAGAGTAACAGGAAGACGCCTCATGCGAGAAACTTTAAGGAAGTTCCAAAGCCTCACAAGCCCTTTAAAAAATCTAGAAAGGACGATTTTGAGAAGGAGGCTCCAAGGGACTTGCCTTCTTCTCTGCTTCTTCGGGACGATGATCCGGAATTTCCCAGAGGTAATTCGATGCTAAGACCTTTTTCTTTACTTATTGTTGTTTTTGCGTGAACTTTGATTATTGAGAGGGTTGTAGCTTGTAAAAGTATAATATTGGAAGTTTTTAGGTAAGGCTGAACTTTGAGAATTTTGATTTACAGTGAAGGTTGCTATGTTGAGTATGTCACTGGTACTGGTCAGACTCAGACCTGAAAATTCATCTTTTTGTTTCATTTTGGCTTCTCTTTTTTATGTTTCTTATCTTGAGAGTTGAGGATAAATGATGCTTTAGTTATGAGAATAGGGGCCTGCTTGAATAGTTCAGAGTTGCTTAACCCATAATCGCTGGCTTACAACAGGAGGTGCTAGTTTATTAAGCCGAGATGAGGTGGCTGAGGCCAGAGCTGAAGCTGAGGCAGAGTTTGAGAGAGAGGAGAGACAATTTGGGAGAAAAGGGAAGAAAAATAGGAGAATAAAAAGACCTGAGGCACATGAAGACTTAGGATCTCTTTTTGGTGAAGGAGTAACTGGAAAGCTACCTAGGTTCGCTAACAGGATCACCTCGAAGGTAACATATGTGAATTTATAATAGATTATTTTCTGGTGGATACCCCTATTAACTTCTGTGGTGGCAGTCCAGATGTCCTGTAATTACAAATCTGGTTTGGAGTTAGCCGGGTTTATCTGGACATCCTTTCTGTTGATAATATCATACTTTGTACTGTACCAACATTTGTGGATACTTCTATTTATTCTCTTATTTTTGGATTGTCGTCTATACATGACCCAATGTTAGTGTAACCAGAACTGAACTCAAGTTGCGTCCAATGTCACGGCGAGATAGAGATATGTAATTGGGGCATGTATTTTGCATATTTACAAGTAATAACACCTGAAAAATGGAACTTCTAAAACTTAGATTATGGCATTTAGCTCTGCTTCATTTAACTGGCATAAACCACACTATTTGCTAATGTGTTTATCCTATGATTTACATATGTAGTTGAATTCTTTTTGACAAAAGTAAATTTTGGTTCAGAATGTGAAACCTGGTATGAAGTTTTGGGGAGCAGTTATTGAACTAAACACCAAGGATCTTGTCATCAGTCTTCCAGGTGGATTAAAAGGTTTTGTTCACGCAGAGGAAATATCCGACATACCTGTAGAGACTGAAAAGGTATTATTTTGCAGCATTCATTAATATGAGCCTTTAACCTAAATAGAGGATTTGGTGCTTTTAACCGAATCAGGAAGTGGGTAGGATGGATTTGGTCAGGAGAAGTTATATTTGCTGTTATTTTAGCTTGTATACTAGGGCTTTCATGACCTTTATTTTGATGTTATTTGTATTAATCTTTTTGCTCATCTCCTTCCAAAGGATACTGAGACTGGCATTTTTGGACGAGTTGCTCATGAGTTCCAGCTGCTTCCTTGTGTTGTGGTGAAGGTGGAGGATGATAAAAAAGATGGGAAAGGAACCAAAAGAATTTGGTTGAGCTTGAGGCTTAGCTTGGTGCACAAGGGCCTGTCCTTTGATGCCATCCAGGAAGGAATGGTATACTCTTTATGTTTTGTTTGATTTTGTAGTGTAAAGCTTTTCTGTGATGTTATTCTCTAGCAGTTTGGGAGCTCTTTGTTTTTACGAAGTAAATTTTTTACGAAGAAGAATACTTGCTGAAATTCTTTTTCAAGTGATTTGATGATTGTCCTTCAGGAGTCAGGCCATGTACAAACAGTATCTTTTATAACCTTGACTGGGGATCATAAAAGTCCTTAATATGCACAACTGATTATGCTTCTGCTTTTCAGGTTCTTACTGCTCAGGTAAAAAGTGTCGAGGATCATGGTTACATTCTTCATTTTGGACCTTCAGCATTTAGTGGATTTATGCCAAGAAAAGAAGGTAAAAATATCAACTAAACTAATTTTTGTTTGTTGCGAAGTAGGAGCATTTAACATGACCAAGGAGTATCGCTTTGAAAGCCCCTGTTTTTCCACAAGAGAGGATTTTTGCGGTTTTGTTTCGTGGTCATGTTTCAAAACCCTCGTATCTTTTTAATTGCCTATGGTATAGTCCAAGCATCTGGCTTGAATATTACCCGTAATTGCCAGGTCTCGACCATCAACTGGATTAAGAATTCAGCCTTAAGTTTGAAATTGTGGTTTGTTGATTTATCCCTTGTAATTCTTATTTATATATTTTTTTCTCTCTCTCTTTTGCTTCTCAAAGATGATGGTATTATCAAGACAGGACAACTGATGCAGTGTGTTGTTAAAAGTGTTGATAAATCTCGATCAATTGTTCATCTGAGCTCCAATACTGAGTTGATATCCAAGAGCTTTGTATGTTTGGTTCATCTTTTCTTGTAATAGGACTTTCTTCATTACCTCCTTTCGATGTATGTTTGCTAATTTGAACTTGATAATTACTTGTAGACGAAGGACATAAAGGGGCTCTCAATTGATCATTTGATTCCTGGGATGATGGTCAATGCACGTGTTACATCTATTCTTGAGAATGGAATAATATTATCCTTCCTAACTTATTTTACTGGAACTGTAAGCTCTCACTGTAATTCTCTATCTTGCTCATCTCTCAGCAGTACTTGAGCCACATCCCTACCTCTGAAACCACTGTCACCTTTAGAGGATATAGGATATTGGATATTAGATGTTTGATGTTGACATAATAGAGTTGTAGGAATCTTCTGTACCTGTTGGCAGCCACCGCCAACATTTAAAAAAAAAAAACTCTTACTGTATTGCTTTGGTTTTATGAAACAATTATGAGGCTACTAAGCTGATGCTGTTTAAATGTTGGCGTGTAGGTGGATATCTTTCATTTGCCTAACAATTTTCCCAATGGAAGGTGGAAAGACGAGTATAGTCAGCACCAAAAGGTAGATGTTCCCTTTGATAGAGTGGAGTTTATTATTCCATTTAAGACATCTTCATATAACTTGTTATATTTTACATATTCAGGTTGTTGCTCGAATTTTATTTATTGATCCATTGACTAGAGCTGTTGGCCTTACGTTAACTGCAGAGCTTGTTCTGAATAAATTACCCTCAACTGTAAGTTTTGTGACCTTATTAATAAGTTACTCTCGATTGTAACGTCTTTAAAATGCAAAATGTTTACCTTGAACAATTAGCAATCTTATTTATTGAAAGTCTGAAACAGAAAATTTTTGCCACATTTCTGTGGGTATCACTGTTACTCATTTTATATTTCTCTGCAGAATGTTAAGATTGGAGATATTTATGATGAGTGCCGGGTGGTGAGGGTGGACAAAGGAATTGGTCTCCTTGTTGAAATACCTTCTTCCCCAGGTCCTTTACCAGCATATGTCAATGTATGTACAGTCTTTAGTATTATCCATTCACATTGTGGCACTTGAACATTATATTAGAGGCAAGTTTTACTTCTTGGAGAAGTTCTGAACTTTTTCAATATTTGCTAATTTGCAGGTAAATGAACTATCTGATGATCAAACTTCAAAACTGGAGAAGAAATTTAAAGAAAATAGTCATTTACGAGTACGCATTCTGGGATTTCGACATTTGGAAGGAGTAGCTATTGGGACCTCAAAAGTATCTCTTCCAACCCTCTTTTTTTCTCTCTCTGATGATTGTATTGTTGCATATGTTTATTTGCATACTAGCTAAAAAAAGTTCATGGAAGCATCATGTTCAAAAAGAGTGTGTACATGTTATGATTAGCTTATTGCTAACGGGGTGCGTGCTTTTGAAGCAATTTTCATTGTGGTTGTCATGACTGCTTTGTAGGCTAGTGCTTTCGAAGATTCTGTATTCACGCATTCTGATGTCAAGCCTGGCATGAAGGTCAAGGGAAAGGTTATAGGTGTGGGCAGTTTCGGTGCAACCGTGCAATTCTCAAGTGGTGTAAAGGCGCTCTGTCCACTTGAACACATGTCAGAAATGAGAATAGACAAGCCACCTAAGAAGTTTCAGGTACTTTTTTCAAAGATAATGGAATGACTCCATAACAGCTGCAGTTCAGATTGTTAAAAGTTTCCAACTCTTTGAATGAATAACAACAACAAAGCCTTTAATCCCAAATAAATTGAGGTACTAGAAATGAAACCCAATATGAAAGCATAGAGATCAGAGATTTCAAATATAAAAAAAAAAATGCAAATCTCAATTTTTACTTAATATTTGCCATATAGACTATGCCTTAATTGTTGGATTTCGGGTGTAGGCTTTGTTTATGGATATATTTTAGATTATTATAATTAAATGGGATCCTAACCATAGCGAACCTAGAAATATCAATGATGATAATGACAATGACAACAACACAACAATGACAATAATAAAGTTGTAGTAGTTTGTTATAACCTACTTTAGGAAAGTACGGAATAGTAAGAACTGGGTTGCTATGAAAATTTGTTCAATATTTGATGATAAGGCCATCTTATAGTAGTGGTGGTGGACAATAAATAGTAAATTAATTAATAATTACTACAAGTAATAACAAAGTAACGATATGTATACCTGCACAGGACAACAATCATGATAACGGAAGTGCTGATACACTTTTATTTTACCAAAATAATGGAGTTTTCTGTACATTTTATGTGTTAGGTTGGAGCAAAGTTGTCTTTCAGAGTCTTGGGCTGTAAATCCAAGAGAATAACATTGACATATAAGAAGACACTTGTATGAGTTCTTTCTTTCTGTCACATTTTAACCTTTGTACAATCGTTTATTATAATAAAATTATCGATGTCTGACAGCATAGTTTGTGTAATTTATGTCTAGGTTAAATCGAAGTTCGATACTCTTGCTTCTTATGCAGATGCAACTGAAGGACTCTTAACACATGGATGGATCTCAAAAATTGAGAAGTATGGTTGCTATGTTAAATTCTATAATGGGGTGCAGGGGTTTGCTCCAAGGTTGTCTTCTCATATTTCTTTCCCTCTAGATTTTTATATGCTCATTTCTATTGTTCAAACCTGCTTGTAACAGTTGGAATGAGAAATTTGAGTTTGTTTTGCTACTACGTAGTTTGCTATTGCCTATACTATAGAACACTTCTGAAGCAAGTCTCAAAATCTCCTCCATTCATCTTTTTGCATGTGCATATTGTAAGAGCATTGACCACCTAGGACCAAATGGTTGTTTTTTTTGATCTAATTAGTTTTAAGTAGTCATAATAATTTGCTTCTGTATGCTATCAATTTTGTGCTAGTTTCATACCGAGTTACTTGGTTAGTTCTATCTGCTATACTACTTAACTTTGATTTTTCTTCTGTTTTAGGTCAGAACTTGACTTGCAACCTGGAATTGAAGCAGAGAGTGTGTATCGTGTTCACCAAGTAGTCAAGTGTAGAATAATCAGTTCTAAACCTGCTTCAAAGAGAATAAATATTAGTTTGGTCATTTCTCCGAAGAGGTTACCACATAGCTGACCTTTTACAGTTACCATTTTATTAAGGAAGATTTTGTTAAAGTTTGAATTATATATGTATTTCTTGTAAAATAACTAGTCTGTTTTTCAGGATTCCCAAGGGTGACATTGCAAATTTGGGAACTTTTGTTTCTGCAGTCGTGGAGCTTGTAACCTCTTCTGCAGTTATTGTTAATGTCAATGCAAGCTTGAAAGGAGCCATCTACAATGAACATCTGGCTGACTATCACAGTAAAAGTTGAAGAACTTCAGTATATGTTTATGTTGTTGAGTTTATCTGCTTGCTTGATTGATAAAGTGGTTCTCATATGGATCAGGTCAAACTTTGGCATTCAGGGAGGTCTTGAAGCCCGGATATAAATTTGATCAGCTTGTAGTCATTGGTAGAGAAATTCTTGTTGAACTTGTGATTATGCATCATTCTCAATAGCTTTTGTTATTTATTCTTATGGTATTATTATCTTCCATAGTTTTAAATTCTTGCAACAATTTTCTTTTCAATTTATTGCAGATATTGAAGGAAATAGTTTAATTTTGTCTGCAAAACATTCATTTATTCATTATGCAAGTGAAATCCCTTCAGATATCTCAGAGATTCATTCTGGAGCAATAATCCATGTATGACATTGTTGAGCAATTTTTTCCTTCATTTTTTTTTTCATTTTTGTCTGATTTCCAGCTTTTTCCTTCAGATATCTCACATATCCTATATTTGATATCTCTGATCATAAGCTTTCAGATTGGGTTTCATTTCTAGCCTACCCCAATTTATTTGGGATTAAAGGCTTTGTTGTTGTTGTTGTTGTTGCCTGATTTCCAGCTTTCCTTTTTATGATAATCACCTAATTAGCACTTGTGTCTTTTTCAGGGTTATATTTCTAACATAATCGAAACTGGCTGCTTTGTTCGCTTTCTCGGGAATTTGACTGGATTCTGCCCCAAGCCTATAGTATGTTCTGTTCCGTCTCTTTATTTATATTACATCTTAAACTATATTTTATAAATATTCATACAGCTAATTGTCCTATGTTTGCTTTAAAAGGCAACAGATGAACAGCTAGAAAATTTGATGGATGCTTTCTATATAGGACAATCAGTTCGAAGCCATGTTTTGAATGTGAGTTTATACTAATATTGATAGTTTTTTGCTAAGTCACATATTTCATATTTGAGGCGCTAAATTTTTTTGATGATTTTGTGACAGGCCAATGCTGAGTCTGGGAGGATCAAACTTTCTTTAAAGCAATCCCTCTGTTCCTCTTCAGATGTTTCATTTATTCGAGGATACTTCCTTGCTGAAGAGAAGGTTAGTACCCAAATAATGTAAAAGTCTTTTGGAATCTCTGTGACCCTAGTTAAGATGTGAAATACGGAGTGTTGTTTATTCTATATATTTCTAAAGATGTTGCCGTGAGAGTTTTAATTCATTGATATCTCAACTTTTGATATAAAAAATAACTTTTTGTGTATTTAGATGTAATGTGACTCTACTGTTGTTTAGATTAATTAACTAAAGACTTGTTATGTACTTCAGTGGTTATCATCTATATCCATATGTTTGCCTCTTTGAACATGTCAGGTTGTTTTATTTTCTTAATCAATTGGTTTTATCTTTTTTTTTTAGATTGCCGCACTGCAGAATTCAAATGGTGATCAAGATTGGGTAAGGAACCTCAGTATTGGCAGTTTGGTTGAGGGCAAGGTCGATGCAACAAGAGAGTTTGGTGTAGTTGTTAGCTTCAAGGACCATACTAACATTCTTGGTTTCATTGCTAATCATCAATGTAAGCATTCTATTCTGTTGCAATTTTGGTTACCTGAAATTATACGTATCCAGCAGTGGAGATGCTAACAAGTGAATGTACTTTAGTTGGAGGCAAAAACTTGGAGGAAGGATCTTCTGTTAAAGCTGTTGTGCTGGATATATCGAGGTCTGATGGTCTAGTTGATTTGTCTTGTAAGCCCGAACTGGTAAACGCTGCAAGCAGTGCACAAAAGAAGGTCACATTTCCTATTGAGCGTCTTTAAACTCAACAAGACATACAGTGCCATTTTTGTACTCAAATGTTATGACATTTGGTTAGTAATGTTGCATGGCACAGCTGATTTTTTTTGTTTTTC
Source organism: Schoenoplectus tabernaemontani (assembly GCA_037127355.1). Lineage (NCBI taxonomy): Eukaryota > Viridiplantae > Streptophyta > Magnoliopsida > Poales > Cyperaceae > Schoenoplectus > Schoenoplectus tabernaemontani. Next base: position 11,355,264 of record CM073757.1, read on the forward strand.
AAGGACAAAAAGAAATGTGAAATGGCATATTAATGTAAAATGAGCTAAAAAAGATGATGCTGCTACTTGCTTTTATTGAATTGATGTTACTAGTATCTCTTCTGGTTATTTGACTAAACTATTGTTTGTCCTATTGTATCTTTTTGTAATATTGAAACTTGTTGTGCATTTCAGAAGCGCCGGAGGAACACAACTTCGGACCTGGAGCTGCATGAGGAAGTTAATGCAGTTGTGGAGATTGCAAAAGCGAACTATTTGGTAAGACAGTTAAGAACCGTCTTAGTTACTTTCATGTGATAGGCTGCCACATTCTTCACTTTGTATGTTTCGTTCTCTCTTAACTGTTTTGTGTTCCCACCCCAGGTTCTTTCGATCCCAGGATACAACTACACCATAGGGTTTGCTTGCACAACAGACTACAACTTGCAAAAGCAGCCTCAAAAGTCATATTCTCCTGGCCAAAGGTGTCCTATATCAAGTTCTGGTCCTTTATTTTTGTTTATGAAGTTTGTATTCCAACCATAATGCACCTAGCTACTTATTGGTGACGTTGGCAGGTTAATTGTTATCTGAGATGTTTCATCATAGCTCTAATAATTACTCCCCATAGACCAGAGTCACTGTCCAAATGAACAATTGAAAATTAGTACCCTTCCCACCCAAAATACATCCATTTTTAAGCTAAAAATAAACAATTCTTCAGCTGGAATATCCTCTTGAACCAAAATAGCTGTTTACAGCTGTCACACATTTTGATCAAATACATTCTTTTAGACACATTATTCTAGTTACCAAGAATGCACACTTTAGCCAGGATGGACACTTTTTTAGCTGGAACACACACCATCTAATTGAAAAGGTCAAAAGTCTGTATGGTCATATTAGATGCTGGGGGAAGAAGAATCTTCAGCTATTGGATAGATATGGTGAATAATTTTTAATAAGGAAAGTTTGAAGGTTCTATTGATTCATGGCGAGAGTTACTTATTTGATGGACAGGCCAGAGATTTTAAAGACCCAATAACCTGTTCTCTTCATGGTTTTTCTGTTGAACTTGTATATGTTGTCAAATATGTGGCACAGAACATGAAGTGTGATATATTAGTGATTTTCAAATGAATTTTTTCATCATATGTTTATGTTATAATTAATTGTTCTAGTTTTTCTAAGGCAATTTTATTTCTTAAGTTCTTAACAACAAAATAGATGATATAATACCATATCATATGCAATTATCCATGATACAAAATATGATTCAACATCATTGTTTAAGTAGTGATACCAGCAGATAACCAACATTAGTAGTACCAGATTTAGCTGATTTGTCATCTCTTATAATCATTGCTATCTTGTGCTTCTGTAATGATGTGATTTGTCTGTTTGTATCTTTAGTGTCATTGCTGTTATTGGAGCTCTTCCAAGCGCTGACGTGTCTGACAGGCTGCTTCTCCTTCTTAAATCATTGAGTGATAAATCAAGAGCATCTAGCTCCAAGAGGGCAAAGAAGTCCAATTACAAAGTTGGATCTCTTGTTGATGGAGAGGTCTGAGTTTTCCCCCTTCCTTTTTTCATTTTTTTTACCTTCGGCATGTAGCGTAATGATAATGGATTTTCATGGATTATCAACCTCAATCTGGATTTTCTACATTCCAGCAGTCAACTGAGTTGGCAGACAATTTCCATTTTTTGAATGATGAAACATATATATTGCCTTCTTTTATTGTGGAAATCCTTGATTGCAATTATCAACCTTGATTACATTTTGACAGTTTTGAAATATCATCATTATTTAGAATTTATTGCGACCTTGTTATATATTGTTGAGATTAGCAATGTGTTCATTGTTTTAGTAATTATTCAAACCTTGTTATAGATTGTTGAGATCAAGGCACTTGAGCTTCTCGTGAGACTTGGAACCGGACTTCAGGGGAGAGTCCATATAACTGAGGTTGCTATTCTGCACTGTATGATCATTGCGTTCTTTTTCTTTTTGGTCTGGTCATCTTATTCTTATTGTTTTCCAAATTTGTATTTGGCAGGTGCTTGAGAAATCTGATGATTTTGCAGAGAATCCATTTAGTAAATATCGAATTGGTCAGGTGCTTCATGCACGAATTATTGCCAAGGCTGATCACACAGGGAAGGGTGGGAAAGTGAACCTGTTGGAATTGTCAGTCAGACCTTCTTTGCTTGAAGGTACTTTATTACGTTACTGCCTAATGGGCTTGTTGCTCAAGTGTTTTTATTATTTTTTTTTGCTTATTTGATTTTGTTAGTTTATTTATGGTGTGATTTTGTCAGGAGATGTAGAGATTACCCTTCCGGCACCAGTCTTCAATTTTTCTATTGGTGACATTATTAGAGGCTATGTCATTAAGGTGGATGCGGAGTGGGCTTGGCTAACAATATCTAGAAGTGTTACTGCTCATATTTTCATTCTTGATAGCTCTTCAGAACCCAATGAACTTGACATGTTTAAAGACTTGTACAGAGTTGGTCAACCTGTGCATGGACAAATTATGAATGTAAACAAAGAAAAGAGATTGGTTAGACTGAAACCTCTTCCTGCTTTTGTTGAACTTTCTGAAACTAATCGAGTTACAGATTGCAATACAAATATTAGTGGTTCTGAGAACTTGAAGAAAGGTGTTATCATCGGAGGGCGAATAAAGAAACTTCTACCTGGTGTTTGTGGGCTTCTTGTACAAGTAGGTCCGCATTTACATGGGAGGGTTCACTACACCGAACTTGTTGATGAGTGGGTGCCTGAACCTCTAACTAGATTTCATGAAGGGCAATTTGTTAAAACTAAGATACTGGACATAAGCCGCTCGTCTGAGGGAACAATGCATGTCGATTTATCTCTCCGCGTTTCATTAGTAGGCATTGCTTCTGAGTCTGGAGTGTAAGTAATATTTTTGCTATCCTCTTGCTTGGTTTATATCCTTTTACATTCTTGGAACACCTGGATAATAGAATCTGACAGTGATGCAGAGCATGACACTGGTTGGTCTAAATATTACTTTCTGATGAAACTTTTCTGTTGAAACTCATATTATCTGTTGTTGCCTTATTTTTTTTTTCAAAAATTGCCAAGTTGGTAGCTCCCCCCCCCCCCCCAAAGCTGGTGTGGTTCTAAATTCTAATATTGTTAAATAATTTATTTTCTTAGGGGAGTTCGGACCACCAGGCCTGAGACAATGGATGAAATACAGCCTAATATGGAAGTCCAGGTATATGAGATAGTTCCTATTAGTCTAATCTCATGTGGTCCAAAGATCTGTTATCATATTTCTCAAAAGTTGTGATCAAGAAACAGTACTGGCAGAAGCACAATAGACTGATACATTTCAATTCTTATGTGTTGTGATACCAAAAATGATAAATTACCTTTAAACTGTTGCAGGGTTATGTGAAGAGTTTTAGTCCAAAAGGATGCTTCATCATGCTTTCTCGCACCGTAGATGCTCGCATACTCATATCACACTTGTCGGATGAGTACATCCAAAAACCTGATAAGGCTTTCCCTGTGGGGAAGCTTGTGCATGGAAGGTAATATATCTGTTCAAATATTAGTTTCCAGAGATAATAACTTTTGGGAAAAAGAAGTTAAAATTTTTTCTAGTCCACTAATGGACATGAGTGTTGATGCAGGGTTATGTCTGTAGAAGCTTCATCGAAGAAAGTTGAGGTTACCTTAAGAACAAAAATAAATCGGGAGGCAAGAAAGCCAGACTCTGTTGAATATAGCCATCTGCACGTGGGTGATGTGATCCATGGATTTGTTAGGAGGGTCGAGTTGTATGGTTTATTTATAACAATCGACGATAGCAGACTGGTATGTTATGTTGTGTTACATAGGTTTATCTTGGGCCTTATTGTACGTAATCGTTCAATTTTCAGTTGTTGCACTTGACTATCCTTCTGAAACATGTGTTCAACCCTTAGAAATCACAAAATTGTAAGCACTAGACTATTAGCGTGTTTACCCAAATTGTCATTGATTTAACATTACTTCATTAAACACTAAGCAAGGTGTAGGTTGTATGTGTCCCTGAATTTTCAAAAGGTAAATAGAGAGATAAATCACAATAGAGAAGCGTGAGAGTGAAAAGAGAAGGAATCTAATTTCTGTACAAGATATTATATCTCAAATTATGTTAATGTACACATGGTAAGTCTAGCTTGTGTGTGAAGAAAGCTTCAGGGTCAGGTGTACATTTTGAAGTGCAATATGAAAAGATGAGGCCTCTTAGATGCCAACTAGGGTTTCTAAGTTCTAAGTCTAGAGAATACTTTTTTTGGAGGAATGATTGATTGGATCCTTATGCAGGTTGGTTTGTGCCATGTGTCAGAGATATCTGATGAATCAATTAAAGATCTCCATGCAATGTACAAGGCTGGTGATAGAGTGAAAGTGAAGATTCTGAAGGTAGATTTTCTACCTGAATACACTTCTCTTACCATGAAATATTTGTATGCTTCAGTATATGTAAACTTCCTTTTTCCTTATGGTTAGGTGGATGAGGCAAAAAACAAAATTTCTCTTGGAATGAAGCAGTCTTATTTTGAAGATGTCTCTGATATTAATATGGCTCTGGAAAATGATGAAAATGATACTTGCGGCAATGAAGACATCAATATTGATCAGGTTTTCACATCATTGCATGAAAATGGCTACACTGAACTTAACCAATTACAATCTAGAGCCTTGGTCCCTCCTCTTCAAGTGTCTTTGGAAGAATCTGAGGCATCAGATAATGATGATAGCATTACTTGTGAGAATGTTGTTGCGAATGGAAATGATGCTGCTAACAAAAGGAAGATTAAACTTGCTAAAAAGAAGGCAAAAGAAGACAGGTTTGTTAAGTGATCTTCTAATTTATCTTCAGGTGTCTTTGCTTGAGGATCATTATTAATGTAATGATAAGAGACTGATAATTTACCTGGTACCACCCATGACCATCTGTTATTTTCCTGATATAAAAATGTAACATTTTCTTTTTCCAAGGAGACAACATGAGGGATATATTTGCTCTGATTTGTCATCTCTGAGTTGTTTTCTTTGGCTTATTTATTGTTGTTTTTGAAAATCTCATGTTAAGATTAGGTCGGTGGGGAGAATGCTTACCCAATTTACCTTTTAAATCACCACTTAGCATCACTTATAGTTCAATCTGGTACAAGTTGGCACTTGCCTCATTGTAATTCTTGTTCTCGGCTATCTTGCATCAGGGAACTTGAAATCAGTGCTGCTGAGGAAAGATCCTTAAAGAAGGATGTTCCGAAGAGTGAGGAGGAATTTGAGAAAATGGTAAGGAGCTCGCCTAATAGCAGCTATGTTTGGATCAATTACATGGCTTTTATGTTGGATGTTGCAGATATTGAGAAAGCCCGCTCTATTGCTGAAAGGTAGCCTCTATTATACTTAAGTACTCCTATGCATTACATCTGAAAAGAAATGAACTCAAACAATTAGGTCATTCAGTTGGAAAACCTGAAATAGATAACTTATCAATTCACAAGAAAAAAATGCTAGAGTTGACAGCGGTCAATTAAAACTTTGTTAATTTTTAATTAATTGTTCTCCATTCTGCTCTAGACACCATCATGATAGTTATGAGATCATACAATGATGCTTGTTCTGATGATGTGCCATTATCTGGATACTGATCATGATCACAATAGTACCTTAATTGGTCTAAGCTTTTTAATACTTAAAATTAGTTCCAAAGGAGATTCTGAGGCTTGAATGCATTTAACATGTAGGGTGTTCTACATTTTTTTTGTACTAATTTTGACTTTTTTTTTCATGATGAAGGGCCTTGGGAACAATAAATATCAGAGAGGAGGAAGAAAAATTGAATATTTGGGTTGCATACTTCAATTTAGAAAATAAATATGGAAATCCCCCTGAGGTAAATTTAGTGCATTTCATTTTTGTAATATTTTTCCTCATTTGGTTGATGCAAGCAATTAACTGGGTTCTTTTGCCAATTTACAGGAAGCTGTCAAAAAACAATTTCAGAGAGCGCTACAGGTCTGTGATCCAAAGAAATTGCATCTTGCTCTCCTTGGAATGTATGAGAGAACTGAACAGCACAAGTTAGCTGATGAACTTCTTACCAGAATGACAAAGAAGTTTAAAACCTCATGCAAGGTGGTTAAATTTTTTTTTTCCGATCTCAGTACAATATTAGGAGCTATAAGAATACATATTATTGGACTTGATAGCCCTTGGTCATGACAGGAGATGTGGTACATGTAAACAACTGCATATTAATTGCAAAGCTTTCTTTTATCTTTTCCTGGATAGGAAATGGTAATTTTGATACCATAGTACTTATTTTTAGGGTATACCATTTTCGTTTCTAGCCTACCCCAATTTATTTGGGATTAAAGGCTTTGTTGTTGTTGTATGACTAGATTTGTAATATAGTTCTCTAATTGTTTTGGCGTACCACTTTTGCCTTGGTATTAGAAACATTAGTGGTAGCCTGTATGTTAATCATCTATTCAATATTTATATGGTTTTAATCAGACAAGAACACAACTGATAACCATCCTTGAAATTTTAGGTGTGGCTACGGAATGCCCAAAGCATCCTCAAGCAAGGTAAAGATGGTACTCAGGCGATTGTGAAACGAGCTCTTCTGAGCTTGCCTCAAAAAAAGCACATAAAATTCATTTCACAAACAGCAATCTTAGAATTCAAGGGTGGTGTTCCTGAGAGAGGCAGATCTTTGTTTGAAGGAATATTACGAGAGTATCCGAAAAGAACCGATATTTGGAGTGTCTACCTTGATCAAGTAATTTGATTATATTTTGTTTGTCTACTAATATGTTTCTTTGTTTCGTGATCAATTATATTCTTTTGTCATTCTTTGCAGGAGATTAGACTTGGTGATGTTGAAATCATTCGAGCTTTGTTTGAGAGGGCTACATCATTGATCCTTCCTGCAAAAAAGATGAAGGTTCCTTCTCCACTTGATTATTTCATTCAACTACTACAGCAATTCTTGCGCCATAAGATTGTGATTTAGCAATAGAAAGTCTTTACTCGGACTATAATCATGCATTTTTAAATCAAGTCTAAATAAAACTAACACTTCAGTTTCCATTCACGCTGGTTGCTTCATAATCTATGTCACTTGCCATGTACAAGGCATATGCTTTTGAGTTTTGGGTGCTAGCATAATTGTACTTCATGCTAATAAGAGCTGATTGTTTATGTTGTTCACTTGCCTTGTACTATATGCAGTTCTTATTCAAGAAGTATCTTGAGTTTGAGAAGTCTCAAGGAAATGAAGAAAGGATTGAGCATGTAAAAAGAAAAGCATTAGAATATGTGGAGAGTTCAATGACCTCCTAGTAAAGTTTTAATTAGAGATTCGAAATAATGATGGAGCAAACATGAACTGCTCGCATTCTTGAAGATACAGCTTGTAGTCATTCAAAAGTGATGCGCAACACTCAGGAGTATATGCATACATGCAGATGGAATCCATTTCGAAGAACTAGGATGCACTTTGTGAAAGGAAAATTTTATTTTTCACAGTGAATATTGTTTTGTTGTAATTTATGTTCCCAGATTTTGAAAGCTCTGTAGCGGATGGATGAGACCTCCCACAAACATTGTGATCGCCTTGAAATTTTGAGTCCCTCTGATTAATACAACTCAGCTACATGCGAACAAATTATTTTGTTGTAATTTTGAGCGTTTTGTCATTAAAAAAAAATTGCTAGTCAATTTGTATTCATGCACTGTGGCGATTCCGTGCTGGTCAATCGTGAACCAACGCCGGAAACTTATTTTGGAATATCTCAGGATTTTGCTATCCAGGAATTTGTAATCACCCAAGAAACTAATCATGTATCACTTACAATTTGCTACAAATATAATAATATCACTTACCAGAAGAGATTTTTTATTTCGAAGTCTTAACACAAGTCCCTCTGTTTATTATTAATACAACGCAGTTACATTGAAAAAATTATTTGTCATGTTCTTATGCTTTGGAAGGGACCAGTGACTATTCTATTTGCACTTTCTAATTGTTAACATCTGTTATTTTTAAATTATGACCAATGCATGAAGTTTATTATAATTGAAAATACCAAACTTAGGAGGTTTAGCATCGTCTCATCTATAGTTTCGTCAGAATTATTAATCAAGTATACTTCCAATTATGAGAGCAATTAATCATCCCCCAATAAAACACCCCTAACTTGGTCCACCAACAAATAAACACTAGCCTACGGGCAATTTGACAAAGAAATAAAAAAAATACAAACATTTGTTATTAACATGTCTAAACACTTAAAAGAACCGGCTCAAAAATCATTGTTGTGAATGGAAACCGTCCTAACGTGCAAATAAGATTTTGCTTATCTAATACAAATGAAAATGTATATTTTCTACCCTTCAGCGGTCCCATTTCAGAGTCGGTTTGTCATATTTTAGAATAATTGTATAGAAGATATTATAATAAATAATTAGTAGTGACAACCAACAAAATTAGAAAGTTAGGTGAGATTATATAGACAATTATTCTAACTTCATAGTTTTCCTAATTACCACCACTAATTATTTATTATAATATCTCCTATATAATTATTCTGACAACTTTTATACCAATTGAGACAATAGTGTTGTTGTTGTAATTATCGGTAATTTAATGTCTAAACACCTCAATAACTAAACCCACGTGTAGAGCTGGTGTTTAACCCATTCAATAGATAGTATTTAAATTATTCAATTGTAAGTGTTTATACCATTCCATAACTGGTAGATATAATAGGAAGCAGGAAAGAAAGAGCAGGATTTAAATAACTACAATTCTTGCTAAAGCTGCACCCAAAATCCTGCTAGACCCTTCCGAGCCATGGTTAGTTAACAGGCTTGCATTGATGAATATCAAACTGATATATAATTGTTTAGAAATTTGTCTCCAGAACTTAGCTTTTTAGTTTGATTTAGAGTTAATTTACGGTTTAAATAGGTCAGGTTTAAGGCATTGTTTAGATTTTATTGATTTTTTAGGTTTAGATGAAAGCTCGATGAATTTGGAAAAGAACAACACAAACTAGAGGTGAATCGGACGTCAAACGAGCAAATTACAAGCAAAATAGTCTTCAGAACCAAATTGGATCAGTCCTAACCACTAGCCCGGCAGAGAGTCCCCTCTGGAAGAGCACAGGTTCTGTTCGATCTAATTTGGTTCGGTCTGAACAAATCTTTGTGTTTTTGTGTATTTTGATAGTTTTTCGCGTTATTTGTGGGTTTTCTTGATAGATTAGATGAGGCTTTTTCTCCAGGAGGTTATGTGGGATTATTCTGGACATTTTTGGAGCAGTTTTTTTAGTGAGAGAAAGAGATTTTGGAGGAGAGAGAAAATAGCATAAGAGAAAGACTAAATTGGTTGTAATTCTTACTTTTTTTATGATTTTTTTTGAATGCTTGGCAGCAGATGCCTACATAAAAAAAAAAACAGGAGAAAAAACACGTTAACAATATCGCATCCATAAGCTGACATCAAGTTTCACTCTCTCCGCCAGTATCCTAGCTGGTGTGGCTGCTCGTCCGCTAAAGATCCTTCCATTTCTTTCTTTCCATAATGTCCAGCAAGCTGCCAGAACAATGGTGCCCCATCTTGTGCGATCCAGTCTTGTCTGTGCTCTTGACCGGTTGAGGATGTCTGGGATTGCCAAGTCGATACACATCATTTGTGTCCTGTACAAGGCAGATAGGCATTGTCAGAACTGCACTGCGTATAGGGGCAG